>CM052800.1:111668996-111904688 GCA_028533885.1 Nasua narica | reverse complement strand
AGAAGAATTAATTTTTTTTAGTTGCCCTCTCACACACAGAAGTCTTACACACCAAAACTCTCATTTTACTATTGTATTGATCAAAACTATCAGCTAAAAAAAGGTACAAGGGACACAGGTAGGAATAAAATTGGATTCTGTATAGACTGTTGCTTTTTTTCACCAATACATTCAGTAACCCCTGAAGTTCCTTCTAACTTTAAAATTCTATCACTTGTCTGCTCTGTGGTTCATGATGAATTTGTGTATCTATCTATAATGCCCTAAATAAGATCATAATAATGTGAAAGGTTTGGGATGGGGAAGAGGGACTTCATGTCTATAATTTGAAAGAATGGTCCTTGACTGATGTGAAATGCCCAGCTAGAGGGGAGAATTGATGAGCTTTCGTAATATCATATACATATACATGGTTAGCCGTACATAACTTGACTTTACTGTTTGTTTTTTAGTAGGTATGTGGGGCTTCTTATGTCCATCTCTTTTTGGTTTTCAATGTTAAATTGTTTAATATATGAAATATGCCAATTAATCAAGCATGACTACACTTTTTTTGATAGTTCTATGCAATGTAAGGAATGTAAATGTGATTTATATGGTAAATAATGTTTTAAATTAATTAATTAATTAATTAATTAAAAGCAGTGACTATCCATCTAATTTTTGTACTGCCTTGCAAAATAAACAATATCGACAGATAGTTTAAAAATGATAGCCCATACAGAGATGTGGCTGAATGGGTTTTTATCTTTTGATCCTGAATTTATGGATTCAGTTCTTAGGTGTCACATCAGTAATCGAGGACAACAGGGTATTATCAATTTACAACACATTTTTAACAGCTGCCTATTTATTTAGCTCACGGCAATTTAGGCTGAGCTCAGCTGGGCTCCTTCATTCCTTGATCAGCTGTAGATCAACTTCAGGTCAGATCTGAAGCTTCAAGTCAGGTCTTGGTCTTGGTAGGGTTCCTTCACGTGCCTGGGGCCCTCTGTTAGGACAACTGAGCTGACGTAGTTCTCGTTCCAGTGGTCACTCATCCCCTAGCTATATAGCCAGGGCTTGTTTACCTCATGGAGGAATAGGTCCCAAGAGAGCGGAGATATGGACTCTGCCTCTTAATTTTTTTTTTAAGATTGTATTTATTTATCAGAGAGGGAAAGAGCACAAGCAGGGGATGCAGCAGAAGGAGAGGGAGAAGCAGGCTCCCTGCTGAGCAAGGAGCCCAAAGTGGGACTTGATCCCAGGATGCTGGGATCGTAACCTGAGCCCAAGGCAGATGCTCAACCAACTGAGCCACCCAGGTATCTGGCACTCCACCTCTTGATTAACAGATCTGGCTAAAAGCACGGATACAGTAAGTGGGCTGGAGGGGGGGAGGGGTTATGAATACAGGTAGGCTTCTATTAGTGCCCAGGAGAGAGCTTGGCTTCACTAAAAAAGGTATTTGACTGGCTAATTAATCCAATCAATGTAAATAACCCTACCACCTAGTGTTACCATAATTAACCAGGTGAACCAAACCAAGTAAACTCTTCACTCATATTAAATCTATTTTATAAACAGAGTTGAAATCTTTTTTTAAGATGTAAATACTTAACATTTTATTTTTATTTTTATTCAATTAGCCAAGGATAGTACATCAATAGTTTTTGATATAATGTTCAATGATTCATTAGTTAAGTATATCACCCAGTGTTCATCATATCACCTACCCTCTTTAATCTTAGAGAAAATGTACACTTCCTATTTCCTTAGACTTTGGGTAGTTAGGCATTTCACGATAATATTTGGTTGTTTTGTGCTCTTCTGAAGGCAGTGCAGAGAAAGCAGCAAAATTATTTACTGTGATCTGATTTGTCCCTAGAAACTTCTAGGTAGACCACCTCAGAGGGACTCCCAGCCTCCTCCTGTAAGATGCTCCAATCATCTTATCAACTGGAAGTTGAAAGAATTAAAGTAGCTTCAAAAACATTTCATCGTACAATGGGATCTCTGATTCCTCATTCTGTAGTTTATAACCTAAATGCTGTTTGAAACCAGTGTTTCATTAAGAGCACCATGATAAGTAGTTTGTTCAGATTAAGATTCTGAATTATTTTCATTCACATTCATAGGATGAGCAAGATAAAACTTGCACTCAATTTTTAAGAATCTATTTCGGTACCATGCAGCTTTATTCAACCTATCATGGAGATGTTGAGCTCCTGATGCAACAACACGAATGTCTATTTACCTGCTGCTTGAAAATGATGCATTGCTCTCACTTTTCACACAAAAATGTGAAATGTACTTTTCTAACTAGCTTGTCCTATAGCCTTGTCATTTTTGAAATCTCATGCTATGGAGTTTTTTAGCTTATTTGTTTGGCTGGTTGTTTTACATGCTTATTTTTTCAAGTTCAGATGTAGATCTAATCATTCTAGATTTAGCAGCCAGGTCTCTTTCCTAGATATTCAGATGTCAGAAGATACAGTGACCTTTATTTGACTTTTTTGATGGACACTGAATTAGAAATAGGGAATGGAGAGTAGCTGTTTTGCTGGGGCTTTAATTAGCATTGCATTCATTGCCTACTTGTCTTAATAATTAAATGCCATCTAATTTAATATAAGAAGCTTGCCAAACTGGCTGCTTCTTTATGAATTTATGAATGTATTATAGTTTTCACCTTTAATAAAGAAAGCAATAAACTATACTTATTAGATAGCTAAACTTTGATTACTTTTACTGTATTTGAAAATAGTTGCATCATATTATATACATCAGGTATGTGATATTACACAAGAAAGAAACTTTGGAAAATCAAGTAGAAAATAGAACCCTACTCAAGAATTGAATATTTATGTAAGGTGGTATCTTAATTCAGCTTTTAAAGGACAGTGTAATGTTTCTAACATGACAGTTTAATTTTTCTTATCTGCTTACATATGGTATATTTTAAGAAGAAAGCAAGAAATTAATTTCAAAGTTTTTTTTCAATTAAATGTACCACTTAAAGATAATTTTTAATATAAGACATTATTTTCATCATCATAATTTTTTTTAGAAAGAAGAGTCTCAGAATCGAAATTAGAATCTTCTAAATATTGTTACTAATCTCAGAATTCAGTGATAAGGGAAACTTCTGAGCTCAGCATAACCACTTTCTCTTTTTCAAATTGGAAACCTGGGTCTACTAAGTGGACCAGAAACTTCTAGAAGCTTGGAGGCTGGGTGAAACATTGGAAGGAGGAAGAAGGAAGGTGTTAGAAATGGAGATTTAATGTAAGCACTGATAATCCAACTAAAGAAACTAATTACTTCAATTTACAAATAATGAGGTTCACACTTTTAATTCTGTGGAGGACTTTTAATTCTGACTTTAAGGCTATAGGAATGATTAAGTATACTGATAAAAATAACATCCCACTCCAAATCTCAGTAGCCATTTCTCATAATTTAATTTCAACCTCTTATTGACAGGGTATTATTTGATATGTAACCTAAAAGTAATTAACATATGTATGATAACACTGTGAATTTTATTCTTTAAAACTAGCTTTTTGTTTTGATGGCATGACAATTCATATAGGATACAACTTTAAGTCAACATAAAATATACAGATTTCTCTATGCCAGGGATAAGCCAACTAAACAATCACAATGACTTTGAACTCTTCATCCCAAAGATGCATTGGGTGCATTTTTTATAAATTGAAATAATAAATAATAGATTGGATCTAAAAGTAATTTGTGTTTTTGCTGAGCCATCTACTCCCAAAATATCTGGATTCTGAGTCTCTAATACATTACACTGTAAATTTTATTCCTATTTCAAACTCTTATGTATGTAGGCAAAAGCAAGACTTTGATAGTTTTGTATTTCTTTTAAAGTTTTGTCTTTCTTTTCTGTCAGCTAAAATAGTTCCCCCTTCATTCAGAACACATGAAAAGGAAGAGGAGGAATTTAGAAATTATATAACATTCTACTCCATCCATTCCTGGTTGTCAACAATCTAATTTATTAAAATATGGAGTTTTCAATCAAAAGACATAATTCCTTAACTCTAAATTCTGTAAGGAAAAAAATTATAAATGTACAGTTAGCTGTCCGTCTTGCCTCCTCATTCTTAGTGGGCCATTTTTTTCAGCCAACAAATGGTGTTATAATTTGCTACATTGATAAAGTAGATAAGCAGGCTTTTATTTTTTACTTTGCCAGACTAGGAAACTGGCAAGTATTCTTTTGTTTTATGATGCCATGATGGAAATATACAGAAATGCTAATCATCTTCATTGTTTGTGCCTAAGATTTAAGTTCTTATACATCATACTTCAGGTAAGAGATTCAGAATTGTATCAAAGAATGAGTGTTCTGTGATTCAGTGAATCCTTGATTCTCTGATCCAATACATGAAATCTAGACTCCACTCTGGCCCTCACTCATTTTGTGATCTTAGATTATCCTCAAGGTTCGGTCTATACCAACTCATTTGATAGTAATTAGTTACTTTAACTGTTTTTCCTCTAATGTGTCTATATATTATATCTGAAAACATATTGCCATCCTTAGGTGATTAAGAACTGTATATTCAAAACGTACTTGCATTTTCTAGTCTGTATGTTCTATGTGAGAGTTGATTAATCTTGCTATTGATTTAATGTTTTGCTTTTTTTTACAAGTCAATTCTATTGAAATTTTATATTTATAAAAAGGTTTTTAGTTCTTAAATCCATCATAAGTAAGTCCCATTCTTTTTACTTCCAAGTAGACCTGCTGGATGTGTTTAATTTGGAATGGAAAGAGGAAGATTGCTCAAGGCATAGTTTCCAAAAACGTGTTCCTCTGTCAGATGTTAATAGATGTTATTTTTAGGGTTCCATAGTCAAATGAGTTTGTGAAATGGAAGATTAAAATTAGTTAAAACAGGTTTCTTTATAAAAAAAACTGCTCTGGAAATTTAATATGCTAATGAGCAATTTTAGTTTCTGAAAGAGTGATAAAGTATATGGTTTCCTACCTAGTTGACTACAAAACCATGATTTAGGAGAGTGGCTCACATAACTAGTTTTCTGCATAACATGGTTTATGAAACCCAATCTAGGAAACAAGACAAAAAGGCTATTAAGTAAATATGTATGGCAAGAAGAAGAGATCAAAGATGGCAAAAATTATATCTGGAATCAAGAAGTGGTATCAGTTGGGATACCTACGTTATTATGGTGTAGTGACCAAAAACAAAACAAACAAAACAGTATGTTAGCGATTTAAAACAGATATTATATATTTCTTGTTTACGCCTAGCACTGATCACAGGATGGCCTGAGTTCACCTTGTCTGCATTTAGACATGCAGGTGGAAGAGCTTCCACAGATCTACAAAGTCACTGATCACCGTGGCAATGGGAAGGGAATATGGAGGATCCACGTGGACTATTAAAAGTTTCTATTTAGGGGTGTCTGGGTGGTGCAGTCAACTAAGTGACTGACCCTTGATTTCAGATCAGGTCATGAGCTCAGAGTCCTGAGATCAAGCCCTGAGTCAACTCCTCAGCTCCACACTCATCATAGAGTAGGCCTGAGATTCTCTTCCTCTGCCCAGCCCCCACCCCTGCTCAAGCATTTGCGCTCTCTCTCTCTTTCTCTCTCTGTCTTCCTCCCTCTAAAATAAATAAAATCTTTAAAAAAAAAAAAAAACTTTCTCCCGAGGAGTGACCTGTACAACTTCTGGTTCCATTCCATTTGGCCAAAGTGTGTTACATGTCCATACCTAACTCAAAGGACGTAGGGAAATATAATTTTATCATATGTCCAGGAGAAGAGAGTTAGAATATTTGTGCGAATATTCCTAATGACTACACAGAGTCTGAGGAGAGCTGCCTCCCCAAGATCATGCACCTTCCCACATCCAGTGAGATCACAGCATGTAAAGCCCATGGCCCTCATCCCAACTCAGGACAATTCTGAGGGGCAATCCTAGTTTCACTGGCTTTCAGAAGGGTTGACTGAGGCCATTGTTAAGGCTGTATCATGGCACAAACTCTCTCTCTGCCCCGTCCCGCATCCTTCCTGTCCTTCTCTCAATATGTTGTTCCCAAAAGCACTCCCTAAACAACCTCCTGTTTTATAATCTCTATCTCAGAACCTGTTTTATGGGGACCCCAGTCTACTGTAATAGTAGTAGTATGAAATATTGTTTTGTGTGTTTTTAAGATTTATGTAAATACTATTGTGTAATACATATTCTACAATTTGCCTTTTTCTTTCGAATTATGTTTTTGAGGTTTATTCAAATTGATTCATGTAGCTCTAATTCATTTATTGTTACTGATTTTTGGAAAATACCACAACTTATTCCCCTATTAGTGAGAATTTAGGTTTTTCCCATTTTTTACAATTATAAATTTTCTGAGATTCTTTGTACATATCTGTACATGTACAACATATGTAAAAGTATTTTTACACATATTACGATATATGTATATGTAAATCTCTAATATATATACCTAAAATATTTATTTATATATATCTAAAGTAAGAATTGCAATAAAATAAGGTATGTACACTTTTAATTTTATTAGATGTTGTATTTCCTTGAATAAATGGCCATTTTTTTTTCTGGGAATTTCCTATTCATCTTTTTGCCCATTTTTTTTCTATTGCATTCTTGACTTTTTTAACTGAGCTTTAAATATATATGATACCATTCTTTGTCAGATATATGGTTTGAAATACTTTTTTTCAAGTCTGTAACTTGCCTTTTAACTTTCTTTATGATGTCTTTTTTATAAGTAAGACTCAAATTTTAATGAAGCCAAATTTAGTCATATTTTTTTCCTTTATGACCTATGAGAAAAATTTCCCTGCCTGAGCTTTAAAATATTCTGTATTTTTCTTGAAGGTATTAAGGTTTTGATTTCCACATTTGAGTTGTAAACCAACTGGAATTTATTTTATTTTTGTATATGATGTAGAGATATACTTCTTTTTCATATGGTCAATAAATTGTCTCAGCATTATTTTTTCCAACCTGAAATCCCTAATTTGTAATGCCACTTCTGTATATATGTATGCACATGTGTGCACATGTCTGTTGGGCCCTCTGTCTTGTTTAATTAGTCTATTTGTCTATTTCTGCACTAACATTCTGATTTTATTCCTATAGCCTTACAATAACTTTTGGTGTCTGAAAAGTCAAGTCCCTTTTCTTTATTCTTCTTTAACATTACCTTGGCCATTCTCAACTTTTTATTCCAAGTGAATTTTAGAATCTAACCTGTTAACTTTAACCAAATGAAATTCTCTGTTGACATTTGATTGGAACTGCATCATATTTTTATACATTAATTTGGAGACAATTGATATCTTTATGATATTGAACATTTCCATTTATGAAAATGGTATATCTCTAAAGAGATTCCTTTTTACCATATACATGCTCAAGTCCCGCTTTTTCAATATTGTGATGCACCCGAAGGAGCAGGGAAGTGAAGGAGCAGGCTATGCATATGCATTGCTCTCCTGCTTTCTCTTTCTGTATAAATAGATTAAATTTGGCACAAATGTGATTTGAAATAAGTGCAGTGCTTTAAGAATGACTGACGCCATACTGAAAGAGCTACAGAGCACTATTTGAAATTATTTGAAAGGCTGAGAAATCTGACAAAGGAAGTATGGTTAGAAAAAACAAGAGAGTGATGTAAAGGCCTATACAGGTGATGGGAAAGAAAAAAGACTGGTCTTTCCTACTGTGAGTCATAAAGGTTGGCAGACCAATAGTTATTCATTCATTCATTCATTCATTCATTAAACAAATATTCTTTGAGTAACCACTATTTTCCAGGCAATGTTCTGGCACCAAGGAAAAAAATAGAAAACCAAGTAAAGCCCCTGCCCTTTGTGAATCCACTTAGGAGAGCGACTTCTTATACACTCAGTAGTACTGAGCACCCACTATATAAAAAATAAAAATCACTCCTTCAGTCCTCAAGGTGCTTATGAGAAGATTAACCATCATTAAATCACTAGAGCAATAATCAATGCTATATGGCATGGTCCAAACTATAAAAGCAATTAAAATTCTGACCAGAAAGATATTTAGAGTTTGGTTGAGAGATATAATACATTTCCTGGAGAAATGGTGTTTTGTGCTGGAATTTGAAGACAAGTGGGATTTAATAGGTAGAGAGGAGACTGAGACTGCATAAAAAAGACACTGAGATGAAACTCTTCTAGCCATGTGACTAGACAGAGAGGAACCCAGCATTCCTGGAAAAGAGATTCATGTTGTGTAAGAGGAGGTGAGTTTGGATAAGTCAGATGAGGCCATATAGCTAAGGAATTTGACCACCAGCAGTAGAATATAATATGGCTGCAGAGAACAATTACAGACTCTCCTTCTACTCTCCTCATCCTTCTCTTCCTCCTCCTTTTTTCATACATCAGAGAACTGATGTGATAAAAGCAAAATTCTAAGCTTTATTAGCCCTACATTAACATGTAGGAAGCATTGGAAAGTGAAGGGACAGAAGATGGAAACGGTTATCTTGAACTTGACACAGCATGAGAGCCTCTGAGACAGAAGACAGGCTGGTCCCTACATCATGAAACTTACAATCAACTTGGGGAGGCAAGGCTAATGTGTCTACTACTAAACTAATAAACACTTATAACCCAGATGTTTTCCCCAGATGTAACCTCTTGCCCTTCGGCTTGAACCCCTGAATCCACACCTGATTGCATTTTGAAACTTTTTTCATGCTTTCTGAAAATCCCCAGGGCCTTATATCTTTCAGGATCACTCTGTCTCTAGCAGCTGCATCCATGTGTGTCGCTTCTGTCTTCCCCCTTAAAGACCTTCACCCAAACTCTAGCCCTTCACCAATTTCCATAAAATATGCATGCTCTCCAAGCATTTTATGAGTTTACTTTAATTTCCTGACCAATTGAGATCATGGGAAATGATCCTATTGGGCTATCTACAACTTTCTTCCGCTTCACTGCTTTAGTCTCCCGTCCCTCCCAGTCTCCTCCTCAGCTCCTCATTTCTCCTTTTCTGACTTGCTTGCAAGAGCCTTATATTCTCAGCTGTTTTCTTTAAGGTAGACCAGTGCAGTGCTCCCTGATTCCTCACCCCAAACTCTCATATCCAAACAAATTCAAGTGCCAACAAACAAAAGGGGAGATACCATTTCCTAAAGGTAGCTAAGTTTGTATGTAATAAACAAACCCAAACATTCTCTGACACAGAAAACACATAATAGAACAATCTGAGGCAGAAAAAGAAATGTGTTTTACACAGCACGGTAAAAAACTGGGGAAATAAGGGCTCTAGTAGTTCAGAGAAGGAAAAGATCCATCAAGAAGGGTTTTAATGGAGGAGATAGATCTTGAATTGGATCTCGAAGAAAGGCTAGAATTAGTATTGCAGAGAGAGGAGGCAAGAGGTCATTCAAGGTAAGGAAATAACTGTAAGAAAACTACAAAGGAAGGAATGAGCCTGGCATCTGGGAAACTGGCAGCTCTCAACTGAGAATTTAGAAGCAAGATAAGCCTGACTGGGTGCTGGAAATGCTGGATTGTCAGACTCAAGCGCTTGGACTTAATCCAAAAAAAATCAAAAGAAGCTCTAACAGACATGCTTTGAAAAGCAGGGGATAAGTGAAGCTTTGGGGTAGGGATTAGGGAGGTGGGTCCTCAGAAATAACTGTGGGTACAAACGTCATTGGAATTCTTTGTTTCTGATTTCTGTTTCTTTCTGTAAGTTGTCTTCAATTTCTTCTCCTGAAAATCGGTTTTCTCTACCCAGGGAGTATGGTGATTCAGCAGATTCCTGGCTTGCCATCCATGGAGAAAAAACTCTTACCTCTTGCTCCAGCTCCAAAAATCCAAGAGAAGGATTCTATTTGGCTTGGCTTAAATCAAGTGCCTATGCCTAGAACGAGCATTGCAGTCAGGAAGGTAAATGTTGTGGAAGAAGATGGTAGTTTCTAATGGACCATATAATAAAGCATGGCTAGATTTGAGAAAGGGAAAAAATAGGGTGTAAAGAAGGGGGATGAAGCATGGATGTCACCATTGTGAGAGAGTTGTGAGTAAGGAAGCAAATGCATCTTGTGTCTATGATTGGACCCACTGGCAATGTTTACGTAAAGAAAATTGATTTATTTTTCAGCAAGCATTTACTGATAACCTACTATTCTTAAGTGCTATCATATCTCTCTTATTTTTTTCTCATTTTCTTCTAATTTAAGTCATCAGCCAATATGTTGTGTCCTTCTAAGGCATCTTAAATTCTTTTGGGGAAAAATAGAAAAAAATTAAAATCTACTGCTTAACAGCTGTTATAAACCGATTATTATGTTAAGATGCAGTTCCTGTTTTCAAGGAGCTCTTAGTCTAAAAGTAAAAATACCATGTATGCAAATAGCTCTTACAGTGGGTAAAAAAATTATAAATGCCACTAAAAAGAATAGATAACATTCTATAAGTTCAGAGTTTATTCTACTATAAAAAATAGTATTATTGAACCAATATTTTTAAGTAGAATAGATCAAATTAAGACCTGAAGATAATGGCAATGAAAGACTTTCTATAGTGAGGAATAACTTGAGACCAGAATAGCATGGAAGTAATAAGGAGCAAAATATGTTGAGTAAACATAAGTTTATATCTGAGAGGATGGACCTGATCCTAAAAGGGGAGTGGGCCAACAGAAGTGGAACGCTTCCAAATTTGTACTCAATCAATGCAAGGTAGCCTTGGGAAGGTCACAAAAAATACATATAAAATTTTTGTAAAGAAAAATGTATGGGACATTGTGACAGGGTAATAGAGAAGCAGCTAAGATGGAGAAGCAAAAGAGACAGATTTTGAGAGTGACAGAATTGGGGAATAGCAGTGTCCTGGGCAGATTTATATTACCTAGTAAAGACCATTCTCACAATAGAAGAGATCACCTCCCATTTCAGGAGGCCCCAGATTTCTAACCCACTGAAAGACATGGAGACAAGCCTCCTTATCTTCCACACTAACACTTTGCAGAGTTGGTGGTGGCTCTGTGTAGCCTATGGAACCCACACATTTTAAAATCTCAGGGTGCCACTAGTTAATGTTGCCACTGGAAAGTCTTTGCCCTTTAAGATGTGGATAAGAGTTGTTAAACCAACAATCTAGTCCTTGTGGAAATCCAAAGATTTTGCACAGTCCATGCTGTGAATGCTTACCAAGATGCCATTTCCTCTGAATTAAGTGACCTTTCTATGTGGGCCCTTCCTATTCCATCTCAGCCCAGTGAATGAACTCATTCCCTTCTTTGGAAGCCACAAACTAACTGCTCTCACATGGTGTTGTTGCTGACAATAGACTTTACCGAAGGTTTGGGGAAATGGAAGGGGGTTCATATAACAAAAAATAGCTTCAAATGGGATTTTAGACATATCTGTCTTTTAAAAGCCTTCGGCAGTCCCATGACTAAGGACTTTTCAGAAGCCACTTCACCTTATATTGTGCTCAGCCTTGCACTATCTAGAAAGCTCCTTCTATCCCATCCCATATTTCAATTTTACTTCTTCCATTCAGAACTTAACCCCGAAAATTTTCAAACTCATTCTACTGTATTATTCAGAGCAGAGTTTCTCAATCAAGGGTGATTTGCTCCCTTGGGGTGATTTGGCAATGTCTGGAGACATTTTTGATTTTCACAATTTGAGGGCATGTTTACTATAGGCACCTAGTGAGATGAGACCGGGGATGTTGCTTAACATCCTACGTTCACAGGACAGCCCCCCCACAACAAAGAACTAGTCAATCCAAAATGTCAAAAGAGTCAGTGTTGAGAGAACATGACATGGAATAAGTCTGTTCTTTCCAACTTTCATACTCTCAGACTCCATATCTTTCAATCTTATGTCCATAACCTATAAGGTGGTTGTCTCCATTAAATTGAAGGGGACTATTATTGCCCACAAGAGCAACAGAGACCCTGAAATGTCCTCTAACACAAGCTGCCCTTCTTAGAAAAATTTGTGGTTTTGAATAGAATTTTTCCTTAATACATAGAGAATAAAGATCTTATCCATACTCAACTCTACTTACACTGCCAGAAAGAGAAAGAGAGAAAAAGAATGTAAATAGTGTGGGTGATTCTGTTCCACGTTCCACTAGAGCATATGCCCCGAGGAGCGCAGGATGGGAGATGCGAATCTGATGTTCCTTCAGTTGGTCTCAGTTCCTGAATTGCTCTCATAGAATGAGCATCTTACCATGCTGAGTGTGATTCAAGTGTTTTAAGATACATTTTTTTTTTTTTGTACAACATGGCCCCTAAATGCAAGCCAACTACTTCATCAGGTGTTTAGCTGAGAAAACAGCAATCTGTTCCAATGCTGGAGGAAAAACTGGCTGAGTTGGATGCTATCTCAGCCCCAAATGTGCACAAAAATGGCCATGTAAATTATGCCTTAAGGGATTTTTTTGCTAGGGTATTTCTGACTTGGTATGATTTTTCACCTGGCTCACTGACTTAAGAATCAAACTCTATGTAAAATGCAACCCCACATTAGAGGAGAGGTGGTGGGAAGTAGAGGCCTTAGGATAAAGCTTGGAGGAAAATTAGAGGTTGGGATGGTATAAAAGAGAGAAAGAGAGAGAGAGAGAGATGAAAGAATTGGTGAATAAAGATCAGAAAAGCAAAGAAGATGGAGAGAGCATATAGCTACTCCATCAATTTTCAGGCACATCTATTTGATAATTGAAAGAAAGTTTACCAATGTTATAAAAGGGAAGCTGTGCCACAGAGAGCTAAGTTTGTTGCAATATTGATCTTTTAAAGACATTACTGTGGAATGTAGGATCAAGGTCTGTAAACTAATGTAATACCTATTGAATTGTTAACTCTCTTTTCTTGTATGGCCGATGTTCAATATTGTCTTATTTATCATTTAATTTAATAAGTTATGGGTTAGCTTTTTTTAATTTAAAAAGCTGGCAAGTATATATCATAAATTCTAAACAATTTGTTTAAATATTAAACATGTAACAAGGTAGCTCTTGCAGGTGTGCCTTTGAAGTCTGTGTTTATATTGTATGTGCAAATGGCTTTGTGTGTGAACAGTGAGGTTGAAAAATAGGTGGTCACCACTCATCTCTATTTTTGCTGGTGCACATTCTGCCAATGGACCACCCTCAGCAATTTGAAATGGAGGCTATTCTTCTGATTATTAAGATGAGACGGGGAAAAGGAAAATTAACTCATAAATGTTGCATGGGTCAAAAATTTTATGTAAGGTATGGAAAGATAAATTCTATAGTAATCATTTCAGAAATTTCCATTTTAATTAAATACAATATTTTCAAAATTGTGCTGTAGTGCATGGCATAGGCTTTCTAAGTTGGAAACTTCCTGAATAATACACTAAATAAAGGGAAAATTGTTCTCTACTAAGTACTATTTTCAACACATAAAATTTTGTAATGATTTTCTTTTATTTGGGCACAAATTAAGGATATGGATACTTCCTCCAGACCAAATTACTACCTTTTATTGTCAAGATTTTAGTCTAGTGCTACTACTATACAGTACAACTTATGAAAAGCAGTTTAGAAGGGAGAATTACAGAAGTTAAATACTGGATTGGAAATACTGGAATATTGGAAAGGGTCTAATATAGGTTTTAGTTGACTTAACCAATAACACTATTAGAAAGGAAGTATTTTTGAATTCCAGAGAAAGAAGATATTAAAGTCAAAGTTATAAGTGTTTGAGACAAAATTCAAATCTGGTTCTGGGGATTCTATACTCTATATCCTTTTCTCTATAATATTCTGCTACCTAAACTCCATAACGAATTCAGTAATACTAAATATAGGAAACATCCTAGTATAAATATTTTCAAAGTTCACTATAATGCTCACTATAGACTTATTTTCTATCTAAATTAACCACGGCAATGAACCCAAGTTTCATGGAATGCATACAATAAAGATTTGTCACTCATATCACAGTCCAGTGCAGTTCAGGCAACTCTCCTTGGTAGATTTCCTCCTAAAGGTGACTCAGGGATCCAATCTCCTTCCATACTGCCATCCTAAACTTGAGACCTCCCAGGCATTCATCGTAAGGGAAGTGAGAGTTTAGACAATCACTACAGAGGTCTTATGACCAGTGGAACACATTATTTCTACCAATATACCAGGATATAAACCCAGCCATATGGACCCAACCTAAATGCAAGGGACGCTGAGATATGGAGCCTTTCTGTGTGCTCAGGAAAAAAAAGAAAGAGAGAGAACGTGAGTGAGATCAAATCTGGAGGACCCATAGCATTATCTCTTCTACACTATTTAAGGAAATTTACTTCTTCATGTAGCAAAAAGACCCTACGAATATTATGTAAAGGTCAAGGTCACATTGATGCTCTAGAACACTAGGGTACTACAGGAGGAGTGGAACTGTGCCAGGAGAGTTGCATGTTTTGTGGCAGAAAGCTTGAGCTATCAGAAGAAAGTCTGCCTGAATGTGAATGGGAGGAAGCCAGGCAGAAAGCCCTGAATATCAACTGACCCCAGTAAGGAAAATACAAAAAAGGAGAAGTGATCCAATAAGACCAAATGTCAAATGCATGGAGAGCAGGGAAAAATATGGTTAGCCTAATGGGTGGGAGCAAATGGTTTAGGATTAACAGTATGAAAAATATCATAGTTAATGTTTACTATATGTAAGTCAGTTTACAGGTTGTTAATACCCATAACAACCTTACGAGGTAAGTTGTAGTATCTCATTTGATAGGTGATGAAACTGAGGCCCAGAATCACACAGCTATTCATAAGCAAAGCTAGGATCTAAACCCAAACTCAATCTGGCTCCAGAGTCTATGTTTTAATCTTTATACTTTATTGCCACTCTAAAAGACAAACCCTGCTGAATTTCCTCTTTTAAGTGATAGTTTATGACATAGAGGCAACTTTTCAAAAGAAAATGTAAAAGGATGTCAAAGTTCCAATGTACTTTATCACCCACTGATTCATCAGGCTATATTGGGCCTTTCTTCCTGATCTCATTTCCTCTTTGCAAAGTAATTATTTAAAAGGCTAAACAAACTGATATATACCTTATCCATCACCCTGCTTACAGACCCCTGCCTTTGCCCTTTCAGATCAGAGGAAATGCTACTTCTAAATTTTTCCAGAGTAGGAAGTTGACAACTTCCTTTGTAATCTGTCTCAACATTTCATACTCTGTAAATAGAGTAGATATATGGCATCTGGAATGTATGGGAAATCTAGAATTCTTCATCAAAATTCCAGGAAGGCCAGTAAATTCTGAATAGCAGATGAATCAAAACTAGCAAAATGTATCCTTTCTGCAGACCCTCTACACTACTATCTCAAAGATGAATTGACCTGGGTGTTGTCTCTTTTTTTATCCATTTTATCTGTCCTATATGCAGAGTTTTCGTAGATGGGAGAAGAAACTACCACTTTTTCCTTGAGAATCTTCTTCCTTGGCCCATTGTGGTCTGATCATCTCTCCAGACAATTTTGAATAGACCCTGAAAGAAGGGGTAATGTTAATATTTAATGACCTGTAGGGCAGCACTGACCAATCGGGCATGCATATCAGTCAATCAGCAGGGCCAAAGGCTGTCATGTAAGCAAGAAGTCCAGTTGTCCTAGTGCTGACCAACTGAACATCAGGCCTGCTCTTAGTCTTGTGTTGTGGTGCTCTGGCAGCCCACAGACATGCTAAAGGAGGTGGTGATCTCCTGCATATTCCCTCTGTGCTAACATACACTTAGAACATACTAGCTCTCTCTGTGTTGGGTGCAGGTTAAAACCTGAGCTTTTTTGGCTTTCTATAGAATAGTATTACTTGCATTTCAAACTGATGATTTATCTCAAATAGCTGAAATTCTTGTTATACTTCAGTGTTGTTTTTTTTTTTTAGATTGGTGTGTATTGGACGTGTTTCTTCTCATTAAAAAAAAATCATTAATTGAAGATGATTTTTCTGTAAACTTACCATGTGGCTGAGTGAAAGATTAGCTCACCTTCACTAGAATGTTTAGTTACCACTGATTCCACTATCTAGGTCTACTGCAAAAGATGGCACCTTTGATTATGAGAGTGTAAATCCCAATCCCAGCATCTACATTCTGGCCCCTGACCTCACCTGCCCTTCTACCCATCATTGCTTATACCTTCAGCTATAACTTTAGATCTTTGTGCTTTAAGTCTGTCTCATTTTCTTCTCTGCTCAGTGGAGTTGGTCATCATGTAACAGAGACCATCGATTTTTCCCTGTACTTAATTCTCTCCTTCTTTCTTTTAGCAGTAAACTTCAGCTTTGGGAGAGCATATGGCCAGTCAACCTCTCTTGAAAATTGCTCTGGCTAATGGGATGGAAGCAGAAGTGATGTATATAACCTACTTGGTCAAAACTTTTGTTTTTTAATAGAAAACAGTGGATATGATGAAGCTTTCATCATACAGATGAGAACAACACTCTATGGAATGGGACTGCTGGGGAGAACACATTTTTTTACCCTTCAAGTTTCCCCTGGCTAGTCTGAGTTAAATTGACATGAAACAGATTAAAAGGGAAAAAATCAAACAAAAGTTTAATGAAATGTATACCTCCTATATACATGTGAGAAACTTAGGAAAACTAACTCTCCAAAATGACCAGAGCCATACTGTAAATAGCTCAAACTGAAGACAATAGATATTGGGGGTGGAGAGTCAGTTATGGGAGGTTACCAGGAAAAGCAGAGTAAAGAAGTGTAATGTTGTTAAATGGCTTTAAATCCATGTCTTCTCAATTGATAATAGTTTCTAGAGATTTTAGATTTATCTTGGAATAACCAGGGAGACACTTTTACAAATGGAGATTTCCCTTGTACATGTAAATGTCTCCTACAAAAGGGTAACTATTTGGTTTTCAGAGTTTCTTTTTTTTTTTTTTTAAAGATTTTATTTATTCATTTAACAGAGAGAGAACACAAGCAGGCAGAGAGGCAGGCAGAAGCAGAGAGAGGAGCAGGCTCCCTGCGGGGCAAGGGGCCCCGATGCGGGACTCGATCCCAAGACGCCAGGATCATGACCTGAGCCAAAGGCAGTTGCCCAACCAACTGAGCCACCCAGGTGTCCCGGTTTTCAGAGTTTCTTAAGAATAACTAGTTTAAAATAATCAATATGCTAAAAAGGCATATTTTGGGGTGGTAATATTTGCTCCCCTACAAGAGTTCCTGAAGACCTCATGTAGCAAAACCGCCTATCCACCCTGAATAAAGTTCATTTTTCTTGACTTTATGTGAGATAGAATTAAACTTCTTTCCTATTTGAGCTACTCATTTGGGGATGTCTTTGTATAGGAGCTTCATCTATACCTGACTAATACATCAGAATATAAAAGAACTATTTGAAGATTATGCCTAGTTTAAAGGGCAACATATTGCCAAATAAAATGAGCGGAATACTGCTTAAACTCGCTGAATTCCTAAGCCCCTTCCTGTGGTCTGAATGTTTGTGTCCCTCTAAAATGTATATGTTAAAACCCTAATTCCCAAGGTGTTGATATTAGGAAGTGGACCTTTGGGAAATGATTAGGCTATCAGGGCAGAACCTTCATGAATGGGAGTAGTGCCCTTATAAAAGAGGTGCCTTGACATCTTCCACCATGTGAGGATAAAACAAGAAGCCTGTGACCCAGAGGAGGGTCCATTTTACCACCCTGATCTTGAATTTCTAGCCTCCAGAACTGTGAGATATAAATTTCTGCCATTTATAAACTACACAGTCTCTAGTATTTTGTTATAGAAACCCAAACAAAGATATCTGTCCAATTTGGACTGAACACTTTTCTCTAGGATTAGAGTCAAAATATTTAGCAATTCATACAACATAGGCCAACCAATCAGAATAGTTCTGGTACTGACTTAAATCAACAAGCAGTGGCTTGTATGAATCCTGCATTTCATTGAGAAAAAGGTGACTGGAATTAATTGGGCTAAGAAAAAGATGATTAGAAAGGGACCCAATAAGCAGTAGCATTGAAATGAACTGAATTTGAATTGGTCTGTTCCAAGGTTCCATAGTCTCTTAGCTAGGCAGTTCTCATTGCCCTGAAGTCATCATCATTCTTGAGGATCTCAGAAAGAATAGTTTAACTTTTAAATCCCTTCCCTCAACTGAAACCATGAGCTGGGATTATCTACCAGCCCCACTTTGAGTGTTATTTGCATATATTAAGAACTAATTCCCTCTTAAACTCTTGGGAAGAAAGTGCAATACCCAAGATTTCTAACAGTGGGAATGAAACCCCCAGGTGACGAAAGCCTACCCCTTATATTTTTTGGCTTCCTCATTCTCCAACAGTAGCCCCTATCAGGAAATAGAAATATATGACTCCCACACAGGTTTTTATTCTTCTGCAGCAAATATGACAAAATGTTCTCACCTCATAATATAAAGGCAGTGTTTACCTTAGAGCCTGTGATTATTTTTTTGGTATGCTTGAAATATTTTATGAAACATTTATAAACTTATGAAATATGTTATGCTTTATAATATGATAATTAAATATTAATATAACAACATTAAAAAGAAGCAGTCAAAAACTCAAAGTGATTTTTACAATAGTAAAAAATAAAATGAACTCGATGGGTTACCTAATTTGTTATTAATAGTTTTGTATGATGTCACTATCTACCAAGTTAAGGAAATCTAATCACCTTAATTTTTTCATGTATATCTTACTTTCAAAAACTGCTAACAACATTGGGTTTTCTTTCTGAATTTTTTCCATTACCTATGAATGACATAATGCTCCAGTTGGAGTCCCTATAACTAATATAACTATAACTATAACACCAAGTTTCTTCACAAGTATATTCTATTCTCCCCTTTCTATCTTGCTCATTCCAGGTCAAGTTTGATTTAAGTAACACTAGGAATATAGCATTATTTTATTTCTGTTGGCTTTAATTGATTGTTCTTTAGGTTCATCTCTATAAATATAAGAATTTCATCTATCTTGACTGAATTTTATTTTTCAACTTCTTAAGGGAGGGAAATCCTGCAATGGACAAGATCAGTTCTTAACAAAATGATGAAGTTATTATAGATATAAACAGTAGGCCTGGCTTCTTGAGGAAAATATTAGAAATTTCTTCCTATGGTAAGTGTTTAAAAACTAGGAATGACAACTATGGCTTTGTCAAAACCTTATCACAGCCAATGGGTCTAATGTTGCTTTCTGATAGGATGAAAACTGGAAAAGAAATCTATTAAAATCTAATTCAAGAGTAATGGACACATCTTCGTGATACGCTCAGGATAGAGAGAGAAAAGTGATAGCTTGACTACAGTGAACTATGTGCAAAGGTAATTAAAGGAGTTGGGTTATCAATTCTCATCTCCACCAAATAAACCAAAATTAGTTAGTGCCTTAAGATAATACAATAATAAACTAATAGGTACTTCAAGAGCCTGAAAGTGATAAAGTACTTCCCAAATACTGATTCAGGGGAGGAATTCGGAGGTCTAGGAAAATCAACATACAGTCCAAGGGGTGTGTATTGAAAGGCCCTCAACAGCAACTGGCCAGTCTCATTATTACAATAATTATGTGATTATGAAAGCCAACCCTTACCCTTACTCCTTTTTATCACTATCTGACACTTCCTTTCTTCTATCTCCTACTTCCTGTTTCTTATCCCCGCCCCAGCAGCACCTTCCAGCAATAACTTAAGCCCCTCAAAATGAGCAGCCTGGGGCCAATTGTTTCATTTACTTACTCTAGGGCAGTGGTTCTCAAAGAGTAATTTCCAGATCATCAGCAGCAGCAGCAACAACCTGGGAACTTACTAGAAATGCAAATTATTAGGCCCCACCCCATACTTACTGAATGAGAAACTCTGGGGGTGGGGCTTAGTAATCTCTTTTAATATGTTTTCCAGGTAATTCTGATGTGTGCTAAAATTTGAGAATCTCGGGGCACCTGGGTGGCTCAGTTGGTTGGGCGACTGCCTTCCGCTCAGGTCATGATCCCGGAGTCCCAGGATCAAGTCCCATATCGGACTCCCGGTTCTTTGGGAAGTCTGCTTCTCCCTCTGACCTTCTCCCCTCTCATTCTCAGTCTCTCTCTCTCTAATAAATAGATAAATAAAATCTTTAAAAAAAAAAAACTGAGAATCTCTGTTTTAGGAAAGAGAATTCTTAGAAGTCTGAAATGCTTGAGGACCTCGGGCAAATCACTGATTCTCAAGGGACCTCGAAAATCCTTTGAATTGGAAGCAAGATCTTTAATCCTCCAAAGAATCAATCTTGATTTTCTAAGACAAACTTCCAGAGGTGGATATTTAGCATTTTTGAGAGCACTTACTATATACAAGTGCTATGTTAAGTACATATCCTGTTATGATATCAATAATCTCATTTTATAAGTAAGGAAACCTAAATTTAGAAAGATTAAGTAATTTGCACCAGGTCATAAGGTCAGTAGGTGATGAAACCAGAATTCTAAGCCATGTAAGCTGGCTCTATAGTACTGCTTGATTTCCTGGTTCTGTGAAAAGGCGTAGTGAAATATAGCTCTACACTAAAAATTTTTGCTTGGATTTTTCATTCAAGAAGATTGAACATTGGCTCTTTCTTGTACCTTGGGCTTTTTGAATTATCTGCAGAAGTTAGTGTTTGCTTAAATTTCTCAGTGAGTGCACTCTTTGTGATTAATAATCTTAATTTAGTTACTGAGTCCATAGTTTGTTAATGTACTAGTAGTTGAATTTTAGTATTATAATCTCATGGTGCCATGGAAATAACTTAGAGTAAATACAAAGATATGTACATATGATATTGCATTTTGTTCCTTGGAAGTTTTTATTGAATTATAACAATAATATATATATTTTTTACAAATAAAGATAATTTAAAAACTATATTTTCAAAAAAACTTCAGTTCATGTGATACTAAATTTGGAAATAAAAGCAGTAATTTATAAAGGAATAGGGGAGTAGTATATGTTGAAATGACGTAGTTATAATAATAATTTTCCTGGAATTTTTTTCTTTTTTGAGCTATATGATTATTATAAAAATACATGTTTTTGTATTGTATCAAACAACAAATTAAAAGTGGTATTCATAAATGTATTAGAAATATCTGAAAACTTTAGGTGCTTATTTGGTCTTTTACACAACAAAGCAATTTCTACTGTCATTGTACAGAGGCATTGTAAGTCTACTTAACTTCTACTCACAGGACATGGTTCTAATACATGCATGGCAAAGGCCATTAAAAAGCTTTTTTGGGGGGGGGAACCTGGGTGGCTCAGTGGGTTGGAGACTCTGCCTTTGGCTCGGGTCATGATCTCAGGGTCCTGGGATCGAGCCCTGCTAGGTGCTCTCTGCTCATCGGAGAGCCTGCTTGCCCTTCTCTCTCTGCCTGCCTCTCTGCCTACCTGTGATCTCTCTCTTTCTCTGTCACATAAATAGATAAAATCTTTAAAAAAAAAAAAAAGCTTTTTTTAAAGTAATGAACTAGTTTAAATGGAAACATGTCTACTTGTTTTGATAAAATATTAAAGGCTACCTATAATTAGCACTAAGTACTTCAAAATAGGTTGCGGTTTAAATATTAATAATTGATGTGGCATATATCTTCCATATAGAAAGTGTTTATACGTGCTTCATTTTTTTTACACATGGACATTTTGTGTCCAAAATTTATGCACCAAGAAAACCACATAATGCTCTGTGAAAAACTGTCAACACCAAAAGATTTGCATCTGGCGGGAGTTGATGCTGGGAAGGAGGAAAGGATATCTAATCACAGTTTTTACTAAATGTACATATGTCTGTTGAAAAAAAGTCTTATGAAATAATTAAAAATGCTTCATATTGAAAGAGCTAATAGATAAGTGCCCCCAAAAGGGTTAGAAAAAACAAATGCAATATAATAAAAATATCATTTGACATAAGAATGCATCAGTTCTTCCACTGTGCCAGCTAGACGAAGTGGGAAATACTCAGCTGCCTTTGTTGGGACAAACTCAAAACTTGGATTAGGTCCTCCAAATGAGTAGATGACCTCTGAATAAGATGATTCCGTAGGCTTCCTTAATAATATACCATTACTCCTACTTGCCTTGGAACAAAAATCACTCAATTTGGGGAGACTATGGGTGAAAGGCAGATTTGACACTTGCAGAGATTTAGTTTACATTTGCTTTGTAATGCATCACCCATAGCAAATTTACCTCTATCTTTAGGAATAAAGATGACATCCACCATGAAGCATCTTACATTTTTCTGTCTGCTATTTCCAGTGTCATATATCTGACATACGATAACCTCCCTTTATAAACTCTAATGTTAGGGAAAAGATTTTATTCATTTTGGGTGCCCATATGGCTATTCTTGACCTACTTGCAAGTATATGACAAGATACACTGCACATTCTCTTATTCTGATGTTTTTATTTCTGACATTGAACATACCTTTTAAGAATAAATAATCTTTGGGGTGCCTGGGTGGCTCAGTGGTTTAAAGCCTCTGCCTTCGGCTCAGGTCATGATCCCAGGGTTCTGGGATCGAGCCCCGCATCGGGCTCTCTGCTCAGCAGCGAGCCTGCTTCCCCCTCTCTCTCTGCCTGCCTCTGCCTACGTCTGATCTCTCTCCCTCTGTCAAATAAATAAATAAAATCTTTAAAAAAAAAAAAAAGAATAAATAATCTTTATTGTATAGGCATCAGAAAATTAAAAATCCACTTGGCCTCATTTTTTTATGGATACCTTATTGCCTGCCCTTGAGGTATTAACATTTTATATCACAAAAAATATCTTTTTAATTGTGATTTTCATAGCTAAACATTGAAATCCTGAAGTATTTTGTTTTTTTGTAATCATCTTTGTTAGAATAAAAAATAGTGTTGATCAAAATGTTGTCTAAGTTGTTACTGACAGCTGTTAAAATGATGCTAAAAATATAGTGCCAACTACTGAAAAGCTAACTGCTACTGTGAAGTCCTAATGAAAAATTCTAAATGAGTTTTTCATCAAGTTCAACAGAGACTCTTATGTTTCTCGCACCTGACCCACTGGATTGTTTCACTTTTCTGTGGTTGTTATTGCACATAATATCAGAGAAACAGCCCCAATGCATAGTCTAATGTGCAAACAAACCATGAATTTATTTATGTAAGATTAGCACAGTTATTTAAAGGTGATGATTTGCCTGTACTAAACCAAGAAAAAGAGAGAAAAAGATAAGAAATTGAAAATATCTTTATTTTTATTGAAATATACTGCTGTAAGTTCCTCTCCCCCTTTTCAACTACTGTACATTATTTCTAAATTTAGAACATCAGTGTAGGCACAGTGAAATCTGATTTGCTTCTAATAATATGGCATACTAATTGTGATGCATGTGCTGTTGGGTGCTCTGTCATCTCAAAATCTGGCCATAGAAATGTATTAGGTTTATATATTTTTATTTTAAATGACTATAAATGAAATTAAGGTAGATAGATGATTAAATAGCTAGGAAAAGAAATACAGAAATGAAAGCTAATAAAAATATTCCAAATAGTCTAGAAAATTGAGTTTGGTCTATTTTGGATATTAACAAAAACCCTGATATGTTTTGTATTTATCTTCTGGTCCACAATTTCTTATTTGCTTGCAATGTTTATAAACTGTAACATGTGTGTTTTGCAATAAACAAAGAAAAAGTTCTATCTTATATTATTCCCCTGTTTATCTTCTCTCTCCAATTTCCCCCTCCTCTCTCATTTTGACTCTCTGTCTTTCTCAACTCTTTCCAACAGCTGGTAAGAGACCGGGGTGGGGGGGCGGGGAGAAAAGAAACCCTAGCTTTTTAGAAAGAAAAAAAATGCCAGTATGGCTAGGCTTATTAATGAAGTTAACTATGATCAAATGCTTAGCCTTTAACTTTTAAAAATTATTGAGTACAATTAAATTATATGATACCTAGTGATCTTCACTTTCTTGTTAGTAAGTAAAGATATAAAGGAGAGGTATTCAATACATTTAATAAAATCGAAAATATTTTTTTGGGGGGGTAGGTAATGATTTCATGGCTTAAACAATTCTTTTTTTTTTTTTCCCTTCTTCCAGAGTCAGCTCTTTGAAGAAATGGGATTAGCATCAGGGAACTAAGGGGTGGCTCTGCTAAAGTTAAAATAAAGAGCAAGGGAGAATTTTTTTCCAACACAAACTTAGGTGATATTAGTCTTTGTATCTGAAGTTATATAATAGAGGATGTGATGTCACACATGTAAATTGCAAACGCTGAGTCTTGCATTTTATGGTGGCAAACCTCAGGGAGTTTGACACTAATGGGATGAGGAAGGGTGGCGTCCTAAGGTACAGCGACTGTGAACCGAGGGTGATCTATTTTCAAGAGGGAGATAACTATTGCTGCTGCTTCAAGATTTAAGAATATTTAGCAGCTGTAAATTGTCTCTATTTGGAGATGAAGTTCCTTTTCTGTTCTTTTCCTTTGTTAATTTTATTTAAAAAAACATTTTCATCCTTTTGCAAAGAGAAAATATGCTTATCTAAAAGGATGAAAAGAACAAACTTTGTTGAGACAGCTTAAAACATAAGTGTACACTTTTTTAAGGTGACAGGGCTTTTTATTAACAAGCTTTGGCACAAAAAGTATTCCAAAACAACTAGAAAACCCTGCATCCTCATCTTTGATGGAGTCTCTTAGGGGCATCACTTATGGGGTGAATCCAAGCAAAACAAGTGTCACCTTCTCTTCAGATGAGGGAGCCACAGATCTTATCCTGGAGTTGTTCTCCCTTAGGGTGGCATAGGACCACCTCTTGTCTTACAAATGGCACAACAAAATAAAGAGAAGAGGAAAACTTACTTGTCCAAATGTTAGGGCAAATAGCTAAATACTTAGATATCCCCAAAGATTTGCCTATTAATAATTGCAAGATCCCTGAATACCCCTTCCAAAGGATAAGAGAAGCTGCTATATATGGGCATATGCTACTCCCCACTCCCAACTATTTTGGTGTGAAAAGTTTCAAAAGAATATTTATATATGCTTAAAAACTCAATCTTACTTTTATAATATCAAATGGTTTTTAAGGCAGGGAAGATGATAATTTGAGAATGGATAAGAAAAAACACAGGAAGAAATCTTTGCCCCATAGTCTGATCCTTGACAAGTTGTCTGTAATGGAAATTATTGATTAAAATCATGGTTGAGTTTCAGGTAAAGAATGTTTATGGTAAATCATTTTTTAAAGGGGGAAAGAATAATCAATACTTAATTTACTAATTTTGTAAACAGAATTTACATCATATAGGTTACCTTAAATAAGAATTTTCTCTAATGTTTCATTATGAAAAATTTCAAGCATACCAAAAAGTTGAGAAATTTTTACAGCAAACACCTGTATACCCCACATGCTTCCTCACATATCTATCCATCCCTCTGTGTATTTTATCAACCCACTAGTGTCAATCCATCTTATTTTTGATGCATTTCAAGATTCAGTTTTTGCAGTCAGGACACTTGTAATTACTTATTAATATGTTCATTTTGAAAATATATTATTTATTATTTTCTTGCTTTCGCTTAAAACATAATACCTAAAGAATTTCACATTCCCTACAAATAAGGGAACTGAGGCAAAAGGTTGTTTTATTAGAGGCCAAAATGCCACTTTCAGCCATCTAAGAACTGAGTAGTGGCAATACTGTGTGGGTGATGGATGCAAAGGGAAGCTGGATATTCGGACAGTGGGAATGTGGTTGAAGAAAGGCAGTGATTGTTTTAACAGTGCAGCTCCGAGTTTAACACGGTTTTGTGTGGGAAGAGATTAGCAACTTTCACAGCTATTTAGGAAGAAAACGGGAAAGAACCCTGAAAGGGGCGGGGGTGGGGGAGTGGTTAGGATCGTGGTCAATAGATTCGGTAGGAAAATAAGTGCTAAACTAGGGAAAGGGGTGTGGGGGGGGGCGCGGTTTTTTCGCGGGGTTTAAAAAACTGAATCATAAAGGACAACAAGCAGGGAAGCCTGTAAGGGGTAGTGACTCTATCCCCCCCCAATATATTCCCGCAAGGGTAAGTGTAACAGGGCGGTGGAAGAGTCTGGGGCTGAACGTTTATCTCACACACATGAGTGAGCGTGAACCCGCGCACAATCGTGCGCGCGCGCGCGCGCGCGCGCACACACACACACACACACACACACACACACACACACTAAAGCACACATGTCCCCTGATGGGGGTAATCTGTGTGGCAGAGAGTGGCCGACGTGGGACTTCGGAGAGTCTCCGGAGCCGGGACTCGGCAGACAGCTCCCCAGGGCAGAGGGAGCGGGAGAATCCCGGGATCGCGGGTCACAGCTTCATCGTCTGCCCCTTGCGGTGGGCCCGCCTTCGCCGCTCAGTCGCCCCCCTTTCACTTTCGCGTCTGCGTAGGTGTCTGCCCCGGCTGGCGCGAGGGCGCGGGGGCGCGCGGGGCGGCGCGGGGGCGCGCGGCGCTCACCGAACGGAGGGGGGAGGGGTCCTGGTGCTGCGCCCCTTCCTCAGCTTGCTCTACGGAGGCACTACCGTCCGCATCTCAGCTGCTGTCAGAGCTAGGGGACCGGTCGCGGCTGCCGCTTCTCACCAATCTCCCCACACGCCCCCACGCGCAGCCAGCCGTCCTTCCTCAGCGCCCCCCCCCCATGGTGGGGGTGGGGCAAAGGCGCCGCAAGCTCGAGAGAGGGGGAGAGGAGCAGCCTCACTGGGTGGGCGGCGAGGGAGCAGGAAAAGAAACTTTTCACTCCCGCCCCCCGCGCGTGGTCCCCAACCCGTGCCACCCCCTGCGGGTGGGGACTGCACCTGAGGCCAGGGCGCGAGCTCGGGCCCAGACTTTGGGAGGACGTGGGAAGTGGTGGAGGGAGGGTTACGTGCATTAGGGGTTCCGTTTTCCCTCGGCCTCCCTGCTGCCAGGGGCCAGGGTGAGAGGGCAACCAGCCACTGGCGCCCCTATCCCGATTTCCCACCAGCCGGTGGCTGGACGCTTTGCAGCCTCCTCCGGCGGCTGAGGGTGTGACCCGGGGAGGGGGCCACGGCGCCGCGGGCTCCCCCTGCGGCCGCCCCCTCACATACACACAGACACACACGCTCTGCCGCCCGAGCTGTCACCGGCCACCCCAGGCCCGAAGAGGGGGCGCAGAGAGCCGCGCTGCGGGGCTCAGGCACCGAATCATCCCACCGTACTTCCCGGCTTCCAGAGCCGCCGCCGTCAACGCCTGGGAGACCAGCAGCCTCGGGAGAGGGGCCCGCTTGAGGCCCGGCCGCCGCTGCTGGGGGCGGGCGGGCGCCAGCGTACCCTTCTGCGCGATTTGGCGCCGCCGCCTCGCATCCTCCTGCGGGGTAACAACACTACTGGTCTATAGCTCTACGCACCGTCAGTAGGGCGACTGCCGGGATTATCATCCCCTCCATCCTTACCGCCGATCTGCTAATATTGGACTTGCTGGTGGCGGCGGCGGCGGCGGCGGGAGTCTCGCTGCCCTCACCCCCACCCACCCACCCCCCGCCCCGCGCCCCAGCTTCCCCACCATGTCCTAGAAAAGGTGAGTGCAGCGATAGTCACTTTGCGCTGACAGCGGCGGGAGGGAGCCCAGGGAGCGCAGAGGCGGCCCTGGGGAAGGCAGGGTCCGCGTAGAGGGCTCGGGTGGGCGAACCGAGGTGGGCTGTGGGCATGCGACCAGGTGCCCGCCGGGCCGCCTCCGGGCAGGCGTGCTGGGCGGTAGGCAAGCGATCGCAGCGGCTGTCCCTGCAAAATCTAACCTAGATTTTACAAGAAGCTGAGATCCAGGGCAAGACCGGCCCTCCGTAAAAGGAGGTAAAAACTTAGTAAAAGAGACACGTCCATTCCTTTAATAATGAATAATTTGTCAGCGCAGGTTGAGCCGCCGCCTCCTCGCCTGCCCCGGCGCTAGCTAGGTCCGGGACTCCCCTCGTGCTGCCTGCCGCTTGCTTTCGGCCCGGTGCGATCGATGCCAGACTGCACGCCTGGCCGGGACAGCGCGCATGACGGCGGGCCCCGCGGGAAAGTTGGGACACTTGGCGGGGACTCCCGGCTGCGGGGTCCCGGAGGACGCTCCACGCAGGGGACTGCTGAGCACCGAAGTCGTCCCTGCCGCCAGGGAGTTCCCTACCTGGAGCGGCGGCGAATTCCAGTCTTCCTGGGTTCGGGGTCTGGAATCCCAAAGCTTAATTACTGTAAAGAGAGGAGGGGCCTTTGGGCACAGACAGGGTGAACCCCCCCGCCCTCCGACTTTGGCGGGTGCGAGGCAAGGGTGAGGCGGGAGGCTGCACAGCTGCCACCACCGGGCTGCGGGTCGCCGAGGGCTGGGGGACCAGATTTAGGTGTGTACGTCACTGGTGCTGACTCCGGGCCAGCCGGGAGCCCAAAACGGAGCCTCAGACGCGGAGCCTCAAAGTCCTTAGAAATCAAAGTTAAGAAGCCCTTCCTTTTGCTTAGTAACTACAGCGTTTGGGTGGGTGAGAGGAGAGTCGAGGAGGGGGCGGTTGGAGGGAAACCGAAATTTCTTCTTGCAGACACTCGATCCTTAGAAAACACTTTGATTCCTTTCCCCTCCGGTGTATTTCTCCCAATTATGGGCACCCCTCCCACCCATTATAAAGAAGTGAATATCCTCGGTGGTAAGCTTTCAAATTGAGCTAGTGGAAAAATCCAATACTAAACTAATAAATGCACCAACAAAATCATAAAGGAGAGCAGCAGCTCTTGACCCTGGCACTTTTATTTTATTTTTGATGGTGGCGGTGGGTGGGAGAGAGGCTGCGTTTAAAGAGCTTTTCCTGCACGGTTAAAACAAGGAAATTCAAATCAAGTGGGAACGTGATCCTCTTGCTCGCTGGCAGCGACGCTGCGGCTGCTCTGCTCAGAGGTAACTCGCAAGACGGAGGAAAGGGGCGGGGAGAGGAACCTCGGGGGTCGGGTAAAGCCTGCTAGGAGTCCTTCCCTGCGCGCGGCCGCTGTGGGCGGTGCCTGGGCCAGGGCTGCCGCTCACCTGGCGCTGCAGGTGGAGAGCATGAGGGAGCAACACCTTGATTCGGTGGATCTCGGAAAAACCGACTTCTTCCGCGTCACCACACTTTTCACCTCTTTCCAGATAGCCTGAGGTCGGCCAGGAGGAGAGTCAGGTGGGCGCGAGCAAGTTTGGGGCAGTCGAGCGAGAGGGGCGGAAGGCAGCGTGTTGAGGGTGCCTAACGCCCAGTGTCGTAGCTGCTGCCCGGCACCCCAACCGTCCGCCGTGGCTGCGGCTTTAAGGGAGCTGCCGAGTCTAGGCTGTGTCGCAGCAACTTTGTATCAGTCATGTCGCCCTCCTGGTGACTGACAGCCAGGATTGTCCAATGAGAAGCCCGCCTGACCTGTGCAGCGTGGAGCCTTGCTTCCCTCTGGACCAATAGGAAGGGCTCAGGGGGGCGGGATAGCAACCTGAACTTTATCTGGACATGTGACCACCCCGGCCCTGGAGCTGGCCCACTCCCCCTCCGGGCTTTCGCCCGCCCTCTCTCCCTCGCTCCCTTCCCACTCCGCCCGCCCCGGCCCTGGCCCTGGCCCTGCCCCCTCCTCTCCGCCCCTCCGCGCCCGGGGTGTCATTGGACGGGGGAGACGCAGCCAACTTCAGGCTGCTCGGAGGAAGCCCGTGCAGACACCTGGGTGCAAGAGCGTTGCTGCCTCGGGCTCTCTCGCTGCAGGGAGAGCGGCACTCGCTGGCCTGGATGTGGTTGGATTTAGGGGGGCTCCGCAGCAGGGGTGTCGTGGCGTTGGCGAGCGCTGCAACAGGTAGACGCCGAGAGACGGACCCCGGCCGAGGCAGGTGTGTAGGGGTGCGCCGTGGGGCGCCGCTTGCCGGACTCGGCTTGCGGCCGCGGCGCGGGAGCGTGCACTTTGCAGGGAGAAGTGGCTGCGTAATCCGGAGGCACAGTCAGTATGGTGCTGTGTGCTTGTTGTTTTGTTTTGGTTTTCCACTTTTTACCCCCTTTGGCCGCCAGAGGACTATTTTGGGAAAGTTTGGCCACTTTGGATAAATGCCCTCTAACGAGCGGCTTTCAACCGCCTTTGGCAGTGGGAGGTCTACCTCCGTTCTCTTTCCCCAAGGATGAATTTCGGATCGGTTTCCTTCTACAATTTTTAAAGGACGTTTGAATAATATTTTTTTTTCCTCTGTCAATTGCGGAAGCACCCAAATCTTAGCTGGAGGTGTAGCGGAAAGGGCAGTTGAAGGAGATACAGATCCTGATGTAGCCTGTATGAAGAGGGCTCTGGAAATTCGTGCATTCCCGTTCCCTAGTATTTATAAAACTCTTGAGAGAGGCTAATGCTTTCTGTGGCATCAGTTGGAATTCCAAAGGCGAGGAAGAAAGGATGAAGCTTCTTTGGTGTTATCCGTACCCTCCTATTCTAAACTTAGGTGCTTGGCTTTTCCTACTGAATTTTGAAAGACTAGGTTTAAATCAGAATGGTTTATGGCACCATCAGTTTTAACTGTTTATTATAATCTAGAAGTTAGAAAAACTTTTGATAGCAGACAAGTTTTTGAAAGCGGTTAATTTTTAATGCCACTGAAATTGCTTTTTAACATTTGTATGGCCATTTCTATGGTGCCGTTATTGATGGTATTTACAAAGTAATGTTAACAGCATTCTCCATCTGTGAAGTTCTGTGAAGTTTTAATTTTATGTTTGAGCTCAAGGCACACTATCATTGAAATCCCTGAGGATAGAAGTTTAAAAAAAAAAATAATAAAGGGGAGCTTTTTCCTTTAAGGGAGACGTAGTTCGGCGTGGGGATTTTGGAAGGATCAGGTGGCTCAGTGAATTAGGTGAGTGAATAGAAATCAGGTGTGCTCAGTTCTAACTGGTTCTGCTCTCGTAGGTGACCTTGGGCAGGTTTATATCATTTACCTCATGTATAAAAGAGGAGAACATAATAGTTCTGTAGTAGGTATGACAGAAAAATAGTCACATACAGCAAACTTTCACAGCGATGCAACCACTGAAAATTGTGAAATTCTTAAGGTTTTGTCTTTAAGATGCCCTAACGGTGAAATAACTATAGAAAATGGTATGTTTTCAATGGGACTATGTTTTGGGGGATATTAAAAGTGAAAGTGTTTTCAGACAAAATACAAATTCACAAGAATCTTTGTTAATATTCCTGAAAAAAAAACTATTTCCTTATGGAAAAACGCAATTTAACATAGACTATAAAACATAAAATTTTAAAGTCAGGTTTTTCCTTTGCAAAAATAGTGTTTAAGAGCATATGAATGGCTTAAGGTAGAACTTTTATTAGCGCTTTTCCTTACTTTTGTGAAATTTCCTTTATGTTTTGAGGACGGCCATTTGCATGAAAATTAAAGGGTCAGAATGGTTTTTGTCTTTGTCCCAGGAGAGCCTCTGTTATAGTTTCTGCTGTAAGGGAGACAAGTCTGATTTTATATAAGCTAGATAGGTATACATGAAGTGTCTGCTTCATCATATACTTTAGTAACAAAAACTTTCCCTTTACCCTCTGGATATTAAGTTCTATGAGGAGTATAATCATCAACTAGTATTTTCAGTATTTATTAGTAAGTTCAGGTTAACTGAAATTCTGCTCAAGCCATGGTTATTATGCCACTTGCAAATAGACAACCTGGCTTTCCTGGACTACATAGGAAATGAATGCCTAACCTAATCTGTTTGTTTACAGAGAAGACTGATTAGAATAATGGGTACTCAGCATAAAATATTTTAATACTCCTAAGTTTTAAAAACTCTGATCTTTAAAAATGTTTGCAGTGGAAGCCATGCAGATGCTAGATGTCCTCTATTCTTTTATGTCTGACAGTTGCCAACCTTTATTTTCTTTGTTGAGAGGTGCATCTAAAGTTGGTAGATGAAGACAGTATTTTACACAGAACTAATTAGATTTCAACAAAGCCTTTTGCAAATTCTTTAATGATAGCCCTGTCAATAACATGGTGAAATGCAACCTGTTTTATGTTATTGTTAAGAGTTCAAGGCAGGCAAACAGGACTTGGAAAGTTGTGATCAGCTGCATGATGTTAGTGATAAGGTGCTTCCTTATAGAGTGCCTTAAGATTGTACTTGCCTGCTCTCTTCCATGTAGATTCTCTTTGAATCTTCATGTAGCCTCACAAGTTTGAGATTTGGCCCCTGCTTTAGGGCAGAGTGAGGAAAGGCATCCCTTAGAATATTAGTAGGTGTTGTGGAAAGAGGGGGCAGTGGCCAAGTTATTTAGAGGACTCTGGAGTAAAAAGGAAACAGGTTTCTGCACTGTAAAACTTCTCAGGAGTTTAGCGTGTAGATTTATTTACACTGTGAGACTTCAGAAAAACAGTAAGTGATCATTTTTTCCAAGAGAGCATTTGGAGGATGGACTTTTAGAGATGGATCTGGAGATAGGAATCTCCTTTCAGACTGTTGCTTAGCTTGGGGGTGGGGTGGGGGAATGGAGATGAGGAAGGGAGCTGTAGGTGGAAGGTGGGGAGGCTGGAGGCTTTGGAAGCTTTTGGCAAGGGTCTCCAGGCAAGGGTGATCTGCAGGCATTAGGGTAGAGGGTGGTGTAGTTCACAGAGAAAGGGAATGTGGGTTTATGGACAGGGTTCAGGGCGGGAGGTGGGGGAGGGGGTTGATACACAATAGATGTTCCTTTTTGAAGATGAGTAGACCTGTTTCTTAGGCTGTTTAGTGAATTTGGACCTGAAACATCTATACCTTAGATGTGCGTTTATTCAAAGTATGGGGAGGACAGAATATACTTAGGTAGAAGTAGAAGCACAGAATACTATGGTCACAGGTAAATGGTTTTTCGTAAAGCAGAAAAGGTCAGTATTAGCAGTTTAAGTCTCATTGCATGACATATATATATGTATATATGTATGCGTGTGTATATATGTATATGTATGCATATATGCATACATACACATATATGTATATGTATATGTGTATGTGTGTATATGTATATATATACATATACACGCACACACATACACACATATTTCAACTTGTCTTTTATCCACACTAAATTTTTTGGCTGGAATTACCAGAAAAACACCTCAACTGTTGTAATTTGATTTATTTTCCTCTGCTCTGTGATTGACTTGTGATTAGGAATTTATAGAATAATGTTCCTTAAATAAAAGGTTACATGCTAGATTTTAGTGTTTAAAAATTGAGTATTGATTATAAGAGTTAACATTTTTTAATTTGTACTGGGTTATCTACTTGGGATGCAGTGGTGAAATTGACAAAGTTTCTGCCTCCTGAGAACTCAAAATGTAGTATAGAATACGGAGAAGTAAGAGATAATTACAATACTTAGACAATTTAGCCATTACATGTCATTATAGAGCCTTGTGATGTCTATTGCCAGTTTATTTAGTAGAGCCATTCTATTATTTTTCTGTGTTAATTAATGTAAGTTCTGTAGCAGAAGGACTTCCTAGTCTCTTTTCCTGAGGGGAAGCTAGGGAAGATGGGGAAAGTGAGTGGCCGAGGGGGAAGAGGATGAGAGGCCTAAAGTAAAATTGGTGTACAAAACTGCAGAAACTGCATCAGACTTTTATTTGGGTCATGGATTGTTGACACACCTGAAAGGATTTGAAAAATGCATACATAATGATTTTTTTTAGCAGTTTTGTATATTAAAATGTAGAAACGACATTTTTATTAAGAATGCATTAATTTTCTTTAAGATATGTTTCTTTAGAGTGGTGGTTCTCGAAGCTGGGGGCATTTGGCGATGTCTGGAGACATTCGGTTATCACAGCCAGATATGGGGAGTGCTGCTTGCATGTAGTGGATAGGTGTCAGGGGTGTTGCTAAACATCTTACAATGCACAGGACAGACCTTCACCACGAAGAATTATCAGGCCCAAAATGTCAGTAGTGCGGAGGTAGAGATACCTTGGTGTAGAGAGAGACCTGGGATCAAATTCCAGCTCTGCCACATAGCTGTTGGCCTGTCTCGGTTTTCCCAATGTATCATTTGGATAATACTTTAATGAATCTTATAGGGTTATTAGGGTAAATAAGAGGCTTATAATGTGGCATCGAATTATATAGTGCATAGGATTATGTAAATATAACCCATTATAGTTATTTTGTCTATGAAATAACTTTATCTATAAAGCCAATGAATATGATTTTGTATCTAAAAAATAAAAAACCTGTGGGCTCCCTGAGGATGCGGACTGTGCCTGTTTTGTTTATCACTGTAGATTCAGTGACTGGTTGTAGGCCCAGGATGTAGCACGCACTTGGTAAATATTTGTTGAATGAATGAACACATAAATTGTCAGGACTCATCTCAAACTTCCTGCATTTACTGTTGAAAAGAAAACTGTCTCTGCTGGAAGTCCTTATAGCAGAGGTACCACTAAGTAAGGATGCGTGTCAAAGTCCCTGCCGGCATTGAAATACGGAGAATCCAGTGCTGACATTCCCGAGTTGTTACACTGCCTCTCTATGGAGCTATGGACCATCTTAATTAATCAGGGTACACGAATCTTTTCAGTACTGACATTACGTTATCTGCATCACGAATTTATTTAAAAAAAAAAATCTTTATTTAAAAAAAATTCTTAAATTATATTTCCTGTGATAATTCACTTGATAACTTTAATTTCATATTGAGAAAATATTTCCATATTGTTTTTAATAAAGCCATGTAATAGAGATGGAAAACAGCTTCCGTATGCTTGAAAAACTCTGAAGGTTTTGGAGTCAGAAGATTTAGTTTTAAACCCAACTTCATCACTTATCATGTCTTTGACCTTGGGCAAGTCACCCATATCACTAGGCCTTTCCGTTCCTCCTTGTTGCCTCATCAGTCCCCGGGATTACTCTGAATATTAAATAAGTTAATATTTGTAGATATTCTGTGCAAATCTAAAGGCTGTATTATAGCAACATTTACTTTTATTTAGATGCAAAATAATTTTATGTAATTGCTGCTTATAGTCTAGCTTCTGGACAGGTCATAGTACCGTTATAAGAGCACCAAAAAGGTAACCATTTTAATATAACTAGAGGTATTGCTTATGATAAGTAGAATATGTACATACAGCTTAGTAAATGGAATTTTGGAATGTCTTTGAGAGTAATATTGCTATAAGTGACTCTAATTCAATTTTTTAATATAAATTTATTTGTTAGTTATGGAAACCAAAGGCTACCACAGTCTCCCTGAAGGTCTAGATATGGAAAGACGGTGGGGTCAAGTTTCTCAGGCTGTGGAACATTCTTCCCTGGGACCTACAGAGAGGACCGATGAGAATAACTACATGGAGATTGTCAACGTAAGCTGTGTTTCCGGTGCTATTCCAAACAACAGTACTCAAGGAAGCAGCAAAGAAAAACACGAACTACTCCCTTGCCTTCAGCAAGACAATAATCGGTCTGGGATTTTAACATCCGATATTAAAACTGAGCTGGAGTCTAAGGAACTTTCAGCAACTGTGGCTGAGTCCATGGGTTTATACATGGATTCCGTAAGAGATGCCGACTACACCTATGATCAGCAGAACCAACAAGGAAGCATGAGTCCAGCAAAGATTTATCAAAATGTTGAACAGCTGGTGAAATTTTACAAAGAAAATGGCCATCATCCTTCTACTCTAGGTGGTGTGAACAGGCCCTTAAGATCCTTCATGTCTGACTCTGGGAGCTCTGTGAATGGTGGGGTCATGCGTGCCATTGTTAAAAGCCCTATCATGTGTCATGAAAAGAGCCCGTCTGTTTGCAGCCCTCTGAACATGACCTCTTCAGTCTGCAGCCCTGCTGGAATCAGCTCTGTGTCCTCCACCTCTGCTAGCTTTGGCAGTTTCACAGTACACAGCCCTATCACCCAGGGCACTCCTTTGACATGCTCCCCTAATGTTGAAAATCGAGGCTCCAGGTCGCACAGCCCAGCACACGCCAGCAATGTGGGCTCTCCTCTGTCAAGTCCATTAAGTAGCATGAAATCCCCAATATCCAGCCCTCCGAGTCATTGCAGCGTAAAATCTCCAGTCTCCAGTCCTAATAATGTCACTCTGCGATCCTCTGTGTCTAGCCCTGCAAACATCAACAACTCAAGGTGCTCTGTTTCCAGCCCTTCCAACACAAATAACAGATCCACGCTTTCCAGTCCAACTGCTAGTACCGTGGGATCTATCTGTAGCCCGGTAAACAATGCCTTCAGTTATACGGCTTCTGGCGCCCCTGTTGGATCCAGTGCAGGCCGGGATGTGGCTCCTAGTCCTGACACACAGGAGAAAGGTGCTCAGGAGAGCCCCTTTCCTAAGAGTGAGGAAGTCGAGAATGCCATCTCCAATGGTGTGACTGGCCAGCTTAGCGTTGTCCAGTACATAAAACCCGAGCCGGATGGAGCTTTTAGCAGCTCATGTCTGGGAGGAAATAGCAAAATAAATTCTGATTCCCCGTTCTCAGTACCAATAAAACAAGAATCAACCAAGCATTCATGTTCAGGCACTTCTTTTAAAGGGAATCCAACGGTAAACCCATTTCCATTTATGGATGGCTCATATTTTTCCTTTATGGATGATAAAGACTATTATTCTCTATCAGGAATCTTAGGACCACCTGTTCCCGGCTTTGATGGTAACTGTGAAGGCAGCGGATTCCCAATGGGTATTAAACAGGAACCAGATGATGGGAGCTACTACCCAGAGGCCAGCATCCCTTCATCTGCTATTGTTGGTGTGAATTCAGGTGGACAGTCCTTTCACTACAGGATTGGTGCTCAAGGTACAATATCTTTATCACGATCGGCTAGAGACCAATCTTTCCAACACCTGAGTTCCTTTCCTCCTGTTAATACATTAGTGGAGTCATGGAAATCACATAGTGACCTGTCATCTAGAAGAAGTGATGGATATCCAGTTCTAGAATACATTCCAGAAAATGTAACAAGGTAAGTTGGTTTTTTCCTCCTTTTTTGAAAATCATGGCTTTATAAAATGTTGAAAAGGGCAGTACTTATAGTTGATACATTTAAACATGGTTTAGTTTACGGTTTTATTTTTGTTTTCAGCATGGTCATTTAGTGCCTCTTCTTTTCTTTTTGGTATAATGTTACTGCTTTTTTGAGGTAGAGAAACAAAAATTCTTAAAATATTTTAGAAAATATTCGTGTTGATTGTGAAGGAGTGTCTGTGGGTATCCCCTCCCCCTTTCCATATTGCCTGTTGTAGGTGTTTGGGAAAAGTTTGTTTTTTTGCCGCCTGTTACTATATTTACTTTAGCAGACTAGTGCTAGATTTTTTTTTTCTTTAGCTATACACTGGTTCACTAGAATTGTTTTAAATTTGTTTCTTTGTGGTCTTAGTGTTTTTTCTTAGCTTTTGTTAATTACATCGTTGGTTATAAAATATGAAATTGAACCCCAAATCTGTTACCCACAAGCTCTGCACCCTCTTTTTCCTTTTCTGAGTAGGCTAATTGTTGTCAGTCATGGTTTTCAATACAAATAAATCATTTCCTTAACTGTGGAGGGCTTTTAAAGACTCAGCACATCTAAAATTACTAAGTGGACAGTCTTGCTTTCTTACTTATATTGGAAGTGAAATATGTCACTGCAGTTTTGACTTGGTATAACTTTTAAGATCTGCAAGAAGACATACTTTACTTTCTGTAAAATATCTATTGACTTTGCTTTTTGCAGATAGCATATTGTATATATTTAGAAAAAACAAGGAAGAGGTTTTCAATATGACTGTAAAGGGTGGTTCTAAGTTATACAGTGAATACTTGCATTGGACTTTGCTTCAGTACTGTTTTTATTACATGGTTGTGATAAATGATCCCTTTATTGAACATATAAAGAATAGATGTCGTAGATATAGTTCTTTTCTTTGGCATTTAGGAATATGTGGCTTTTTCCCTTAAAAACTTATGTTTTGGGAAATACGTTCATCCCATTAACAATATAGGGTTTACATGTATTTCTATATATTTCTCCTTCTGTTTTCGTATGAGCCAAAAACTAAAACTATTCCTGCGTTCTTTTCCTTGTCGTTGATTCAAACCTTGCTCCTCTTGCCTTTATGGAAGCAAACACTCCTTTAAAGGATACGTTATTACAGTTCGCGATAGCCTGAACAATCATATTCTGATACTGCTTCTAGCTCTTAAATTTTGAACCCTAATGCGAGACACTCTAAGGTAGCATGGCTTTCATCAGGGGCAAAGGCGGCATGTGGTCTCCTGCTAGTGCTTTGTTTTACTTTTAGAGAAGGAAATTTTGCACATGATGTGGGTATTTTTGTAAGTGATGTTTTTAGTGAGTTAGTATGAGGGAGTACAGCTTGGTAGTTACGAGCATGGCTGCCTTGGTTGAAATCCCAGCTCTGTCACTTGATTGCTTTGTGTCCCTGCGCACAGCCCTTCCCCTTTGGGCTTTTCGTTTTCTCATCTGGAGGGAAAAGAAAAAAGAATTCAACAGTATGCATCCCAAGATAGTTTTGATAATTGAGTTAATTTTGCATATCATCTAGTGTGCAGTAGGTGTTATATACATTTTAGCTCTGTTAACATTTGATTAGTTTGCACAATCTTTAGCTTTCATATCCTTTAGTTTTCTGTTTTCTCCACTATATGAAATTGCAAAATAGTTTAAAGACATATTTTATACATAGTTGAAAGAAATATTTGTTGATAATTCTTATTAAATTCTACCCCGTGATTATTTTTTATGGTTAGACATGCATCATACATTTGCCACTACATATTTATTTGATTTTATAGTTTTGAAGGCTCTTGCTTTGGGTAGTGATATTTCTGGTAGCAGTAGTAGAGCTGTAGTAGATAAAATCATTAGTTCTCTGCTTTGTTTTGTTCTGCACTCTATTTCTGCTGTTTGAACTGTAGGTTTTACACTCAATTCCTGAAGCCCCTCCTGATGTTCTAGTGACCCATAGTCTTAAACATATTAATGTGAGTCACTGACCTTGAGCCTGCTCTTGTTTGTGGGCACCGACGTGTTGTTCAATCTAGAGTATGCCAAAATCCTTTACATACGTGTTAATATAGTCAGAGGGGATTCAGTTTGTTTACATACATGTTGGCATTATGCTAGTTAGTGTAAGTTTTCCAAAAACGTTAATAACAAAGGTTTAATGTTATGAAGTCTCTTAGAGCTTACTTACTGATTCTTGACGGCTTGTTCTGGTGAGTATTATCCAAACCTCTTTGTTTTGATCATTCTCAGAATAAAGGCTGATGGACCAGAAGATACTTAGATAATTTTCTAGATTTCAGTGCACATGTTAGAATATATAATTTAACCTCATCCATGCTTCATCACTGGTCTCTTATATAGTGTCTTCTGGATCAAAATCCAACCTTTTGGTCTATATCTTAATGTGGGATGATGATACGCCATTCCAGGGGATGTGGAATAAATTAAAGGATTACAGGTAGTGGAGAATCAAGGTGGTGTGTGACTGTTCCTATGTTTCATAATAACCTTTGTGTTTAGACTGAACTCTAAGCTGTTTTCTAATGGGTCTCAAAGTATTTGGGATTCCTGAGAGCCTTTCAGGGAGGTTCATGAAGTGAAAGATCACATATTGGTAAAAGATCCATTCAAAATGGAGGATTGACCAATGGCTTTTAATGTAATAGTGTATGAAAAGTTCACTAATATGGTTTCAGATCCACATTGCAACTAACCTTCAAGAAATTACTTACAGGCAGTTTTCAGTAGAGTATCAAAGAATCACATCTGTAGTTATCTTTAATGACCATTAAAATGCTTGTCCTTTTTCCAACAACATATCCGTGTGAAGCAGATTTTTTTCAGCCACTTGAACCAAAACCTATCACCACACATTGAATGCAGGAGTAGATATGAAAATCCAGCTGTCTTCTATTAAGTGAGACAGTAGACTTACAAAAATGTAAAACAGTGCCACCCTCCTCACTCAAGTTTTTGTTTTGGGAAACAGTTATTTTTTTTCATAAGTATACGCTTTTGTTAACATGTAACAACTTCTTAGTTTTAAATGATTTAAAATGAATATTCGTTTTAATTTCTAATGCGATAAATACCATGAGATCTAACTTACATAAGCAAAAGCTTTTTGGTATCCTCAGTACATTTTAAGAGTGAAAAGTTGTCCTAAGACCCAAAAGCTGAGAGTTGCTTGTCTCTTTTATTCTGTACACCCTTTGGAGGTTAATGAAATAAGAGATTATTATTTTATTTGTGTTAGCCTCACTGAATATTATGCTGAGGAAGGAGTACCCTGTTTGCATAAGAAAAATGATTCTCATCTAGTTAATTTTTTAAATGAGGAACGGCTGGAAGTGTGTGTTGTCCTCATCTCCGTCTGTGGGCATCCTGTGAGAGCAGTGACGACAGCCATCTGTCTGTTAATCATTTCTAGTGAGTGGACTGCCTGGCCACCAAAGTGTAAAGTAAATTATGACAGACGCTGAATATAAAGCCTTGAGGACGGACACTGGACCTGGTTGTGTCATGTAGATTGGAGTCTCCCTGTCAGTTAGGACGCAAACAAAACTGTGACCTTGGTGAGTCAGTTTCTCCAGGACTCAGTTTCTTCATGAAAAGTGAACATGTCGAACTCCGTACTCTCCGAGGTCTGCCACCCAAACTATGAAGTGGCTGTGAAGTTTCCTTGGAGTTCTGTTGTTAAAAATCACAATAGACTCCTGGGGCAAATAATACATTATATGTTAATAAAAAAATCAAAATAGAGTATCCTTTGACATGTTTGCTGATCTGGTGTCAACTATATTTGAATCACAGGCGTAGCTGTGTAGTTTCCAGGGTGTTCTGGACAGGAAAATGTCATTGTCATTTATCTTTTAAAAGTGAGTAGGGGGGAGTTGTTTTACTTTGAAAAAGCAGGTTTTTTTCTTTTTAATCATGTCTTTTATAAAATTTGATATGAATTTCTCGTTCTTTTATTTTCCACTCTTCCTTTTGAAAGCAGTGTTTTTCTGTTGACACAACATTGATGTTTATAGCGATGGTCATAGTCACTTTGATAGCATCATAATAGCACTAACATTGACTTAGACCTTTGCATATAAAGTTCACTGTTTCAAAGGGCATATTCTGGTAGGCTTCAAGACAGGTAATCAGATGTTTATAATTTAATCTGTGCTGCATTTTTTTTCATGATAGGAGGAAACAATTTAGTAAGTAACCTACAGTTATTTTTTTATTTTTCAATTGTCCTTAGAGTTTTTTTAAAGTCCCCTTCTGTAATAAAGCAAAAGCTTCAGAATTCAAGGAGTTATAAAAGTTGCCTTCTTAGCAAACTTTCTGAGTAAACCATTGAGATCTAAATAATCTCTGTGTAATGCGAAGTATGAAAGAATGATGATGGGGTAGGGTGTGGAATTGGATTGATTATTGGTGTTTACTGTAATAAATCATTAAGAATTACTGAGGTCATTTGGAAGTGAAAACATGGAACTTTCTTTTTCTTATTATTTGTCTCACAATATTTTGATTTTGAAATTGCTAGTGTACCTAGAATTTCTCCTGGTTAGTATTCTAAATAATATTTTTAGAAATGATTTCACAACGAAACTTGCTTCTCCTGATGATTCATTCACTTCCATTCATTTATGGTATTTCTGGTAAGAGTAGTGATAATTTTATTGAAAAAAAAAAAAAACCCTTAGTGCTTTTTAACGAATAAATCACTAAGTACAGCACAGTTTGATAAATTTTGCTTTTAACATCTCAAGTGTCCTAGGTTTGTATGTCAGTATGTCCACCTTTTATCATCCCAAGTATTAGTATACTTAAAACTGTTTACTTCATACTTAAAAAATAGAGATAAAAACCCTGGTTTCAGCTAAATAAACTCAAGTTATTCAACTTCAGGCTATTAGCATACACAGCAGTGTTGTGTTAAAACTAGGACCTGGAGGGGAGCCTGGGTGGCTCAAGTCGTGATCCCAGAGTCCTGGGATCAAGCCCCACATCAAGTCCCACATGGGGTTCCTTGCTCAGCAGGGAGCCTACTTCTCTCTTCCCTCTGCCTGCTGCTACTCTTGCTTGTGCTTTCTCCTTCTTTCTCTGTCAAATAAATAAAAACTTAAAAAAAAACAAACCTGGAACTTGGAGGTATAGCATTTATGGATTTGATGCCTTTTGCACTATTGAAATTCTGAATGTGTCTGACCTTTTCTATACTTGTAATGTTTAGAGGAATACCAGAAGTTATGTTGATCACAAGTACTTTAGGAGTAACACTTCACTTCCCCTAGTGCTTTGATGTCATTAATTTTTTTTCTCCAAAATACTTTTTTTCCAGGCTTTCAACTGTTGCTTTGGTTTCATACTACTCATCTACTGATAAAATTTCAGCTCTTCTGCCAAATAATGTATCATTTTCTTTCATTTACTAAATTCAAATCAAGAGAAAAATATTTGCTTCGTTATACAATTTAATGACTATATTCAAATTTAATATTTTTGTGGATTGCATTCCAAAGTTTATTAGTGAAAACCCAGGAAGTAGACTTATGTTAAATGTGTAGGTCTCCATCTTAAATTTTAGAATTTCTAGTTTTAAACTTGTCAAGTATAGGCTTTGTTTTCAGTTTTAAGAGTTTTATTTTGTTCTTTATATAGTAAAGTAATGATGAAGTTAAAATGTAATTACATATAAGCACCTGTTACTTAATTGATGCCTGGAAACCTCTGAATTTATGATTGTCAGTAGTAAGGCCTCGGCCAAAATTTCTTTGTAGAAAAGAGGTAGAAATGCCTTATATTTATGCAGGAAATAGAAAACGTTGGTATAAGGAAAGAAAGAGAACAAACACAAAGTAATTTGAATACTTAAAAATTCCCCAGGGAGAGAGAGTGTACTAATAACTGGTGATCTGAATTCATAACTGTGGCTGTGACTTAATTTTGTTAAAGAGGACTCCTTCATTGGTATGTTTCCTCACCTTATAGATTAGGACTTGTGGAGACATATAAACAAGAATTGTAATCTAAAATAAAATGAAATAAGGTTTATAATAGGCAAAGTCTACTTGGTATTCTGACAGTATAAGAATATCTAGGCAAGTCTTGGAAAAAGGAGAGATGGGGTGGTGGTCAGAACTGATAGTTATCCTTAGTCTTAAAATTTTTTCAGGGAGTAGGAGTGGTTATTTCCTGATGGAGCGAGTCACATGAGCAAAACTTGGAGATGGGCAGAAAACACTGAATGTGGTCGTGCTGTATGGCTGACTGCGACACATAGGGAATTGAGGGGGAAGAAAGTCTGGAGGAGGTTAGTTGGGACTGGAAGGGAGTGGAACTTGAAAGCCACACTGAGAAATTTGTACTTAATTTGGGAGGTAATGAGGAACTCTTGAAATGTTGGATCAGGGAAGTGGCATGGGCCGAAGTGCACTTTGGAAAAACCTAAATTAGGCAGTGGTTGTGGGGTGGAGCCTTGTTAAGAAGTTATTGCAACAGTATAGGGGGATGAAAACTTGACTGTCCAGAGTAATGAAAAAAAAAAAGGGACAGATGTGAGATTACAGAAGAAGCCCTTGTGGGTGTCGCTTTTTGTATAATTTTTTTTCATTTTTGAAATAATCACAAACTTAAAAAAAATTAAGTCCATTATGAAGAATTATAAAGAAGAACCTTCACGTACCCACAATATAACCATCAAAATCAAGAAATTAACATTAAGTTACTTGCTTTAGACCCGCCTTATACTTTTTCTGTCCCAGTCCTGGAGTCAGCTGTTTTTCCAAGGACCGCCCCCATTCCCACAGATACTCTCCCGCCTGATTAGGGTCTAACTCCTGTCCTGGGTCACAGGGCTACATTCTCCCAACAGATGCCCTCCTTACTCCACTCCAGCACTGACTCCCCTTGCTGGGCTATCCTCCCCTTGCTTGGGTTCTGATACTCTGCACTAGATCTTGTGTAATCACGGATACGTGAATCCTGCTCCCCACCCTGCACTGGGCATCAGAGCTACCCTTGGGCTTGGTGCCCTACTGTGGGCCATGACGGCTGTCCACACTGTACCCTCCACGCTGGATCTCTACTTGGCTATGTCTTGCCAAATGGTTTTAGGAGTGAAGTGTGGAGGAAGAGAAAGGAGAGCACTTGATACTTCCATAGAAATGGAGGGAGGGTCAGGTATGTGGAAAATCAGCGAAAACTCAACATGTTGTAAGCTTGACTGTCATGGACAATGATGAGCAATAAGGGAAATGGAGAGGTCAACAAGAGTAGTAGCCTTGGAGAAGAAGTAATGATTTATCTTGGATACAGGAGTTTTCAGTTCCAGACTACCTGTAACGGAAGAGTTCTCTCTATAGACAGAAATGTTGATCTGGAGGTCTAGGAGATCTAGTGTGGGTGCTATTGCCAATGGAGGGAATGTATATATGACTCAAGTGTCATTTAAAGTGCATTCTGCTAGGAATGTGGAAGAACAGAACCCCATTTAGGAGATGAGCAACACAGCCTAAGAAAGGAGATAGGGATTTGTTTAGAGAATCAAGATAGTGCCGAGTCATGGATGCAAAGAGGAAGAATCATGTAGTCTAAGATTTTCCAAGTTAGAAGGGCTCTAAGGCTGTCTATAGATCCAGCCCTGAGACTAAGGCCAAGAGAGATTACATGCCTTTTCCAGAATCATACAAAGCAGTTGGTAATAGAGCTGGGAGTAGATCCTGCCTTTTTGTCTATTACATTATCCCTTCCTTCAGTAGGAGGCGGTAGTTCAAAACCTAATGATGGGGTGAGGAGGACCGGAAGTTGGACTGAAAAGTTGGTGCTGGTGATTTTTCTAGAAGGAATTCTGTCGAGTGGTAGGAATGGGAATCAGAGTGTGATTGGCTAAGGAGTAAGTTAGGAAGGAAGAGGAGAGACTTGGGAGATGCGAAAGGCATCTATTCAGTGGTAAAGAGAAAGGGTGAGAGAGAAGATTGTAGCACAAAGGAGCCAGCCGCAGGATCGGCATGTAAGGATTGTGTTGGACAGGTAAGCCGTGAAGAGTGAAGAAAGTGGTGGAGGAGACTGTTCCCTGATTGATCTACAAAGTGTAAGAAGGAGGGCAGATGATTGATGGGGGCAGTGTTCTGGGATGCTGAGAATAAAAGGGAGACTGCAGTTAGCCACAGGGTCAGATGTTTAACTGCCCTATTGAACCAGTGTATGTAAGCAGTTCCTGGTTAAAACAGCATCACTGTTTTTACAGATACGGAAACTGAGGCCCAGAAGGTATACGTGATTTGGCTAAGAGGCATCTAGCAGAGGTAAATGAAGAAACAAATACTTGAGACAGAGAAGAAAACAATGTCCTAACAACAAAAAAAAAATAGGTGGATCTTTTAAAAACATAAATCAGATTATGTGGCTGATGTAAAGCCCTCTGGCTGTTTCTCATTGCAAGCAGCATAAAGTAAACTAATCGAGAGCCTGAAAAGCTCTGAAATATCAGACATCTGACTACTTTAGTTAGTATCTTGTTTTTTCCTTGCTCAGTCCCCACACTGACCTTTCTGTGGCTCAGACCAACCAAGCCTCCTTCCTTCTGGGGGCCTCTATACGTAGTATTCTCTCTGCCAAGAAGGCTCTGCTTCCAGATTTTCATTGTCTGCCCCTTCTTGTCACTTGGCATTAGCTCAGATGTCACCCTGTCAGAGGCCTTTCCTGACATCCCCTTTAAAGTGGTGCCACCCCCCCCCCAACCTCCTAATAACACATCACCTGCTTTTGTTGTTTTCATAGTAAATACCTATCAGAAGTTAGACAGATGTTTACTTGGCTTCTTCCAGTTAGAAGGTAAACTTTCTGAGAGCAGGGCCATTAGCTGTCCTGTTTACTGGTACATTTGCCATACCTAAAACAGTGCCAGGTGCATTGTCGATGTTCAGTAAATCCCCACTAAATGAACGAACGAATTGGTTATTAGCAGAGGAACTTGGGGCAGGCATATATCCAGAATGACTAGTTAAGTGTTGGTGGTTGTGGTTGTGACAATAATAATTATTGTCAAATAATTGCTGTGACAATAATATAATTATTGTCAAATAACTGAGTTCTGTGGAGGTTAGCAAAAAATTGTGATCTCTATCAGCATATTTTTAAGGATTTTCACAAAAATAATCAACATATGCTGTTCTTGCTTTTTCTGACCTCAACATAATAAAGTAGTTGGTAATGATGTATTATAAGCTGTGTGGTGACACAGTATTTTGAGGTCATTTATTTATTTTTAATTTGCAAACAGTAAAATTCACTGTTTTTGGTGTGCGATTCTAAAAGTTTTGCCAAATGTATAGTCCTGTAACCACCACCCACTCAAGAATACTAGTGTCACCCACTAAAATTCCCTTATGTTGTCCCTTCTTTGTCAACCCCCTCTTCATTCCCAAACCCTAGTGACCATTTATATGTTCCCCATCTTTGTGGACTTGTTTTCTCTAGGTAGTCCTATAAATGGAATTATGCTTTTTAGAGCCTTTTGATTCTGGCTTCTCTTAGTTAGCATAATGCACTTGACATTCATCCGTGTCGTTGCATGTATTATTAGTTTCTTTTTAACGCCGGGTAGAATTCCATTTATGCCTGTACCACAGTTTGTTCATCCATTCACCTGTTGTTTCCAGTTTTTGCTGTTACAAATAAAGCTGCTGTAAATATTCACACACAGATCTCTGTGTGGACATACGCTTTCTTTTTCTTCCATAAATACCTATAGGTGGAATGGCCAGGTCATATGGTGGGTGTAGGTCTAATTTTTAAGAAACTGTCCAACTGTTTTCCAAAGTGTTTGTACCGTTTTACAACTCTACCAGCAGTGTGTGAGAGCTCTGATTCCATTATATCCTTGCCCACACTTAGAGAGTCTGTCTTTTTAAATTTTAGACAGACGTATAGTGATAACTCATTGTCATTTAAATTGGCATTTTTTTTTACCACCTAAATGAAACTGAACATTTTTTCATGTGCTTCCTTGCCATTCATAGGCCTCCTTCTTATGCCTGTTAACTTCGTTGCCCATTTTTATTGGGTTACTTTCTTCTTCTTGAGTTCTGTTATCGGTGGATATTCTTGTGAACTTTTTGACAGAAGACCTAGAACCAGGAGAAAGATAACTACTTAAGTTTCTGGATTAACAAGGGGGAAATAATAGATGTTTTTCAAATTATTGAGTACCTGCTGTCTTCTTACTGTGGGTGAACAAACCACATGTCTTCCCTGTATTCCCCTTTAGCTGGGGAGATGACTCACATGAGTTTATACAGCTTTTTTTGTTGTTGTTGTTCTGTAATTATGTGTTTGATTGCATGATGCAGATAAGAATTGTTTCCAAAGGTTGGAAAAGAGAGAGTTCTATATGGGCTGGAACAGCCAAAGAAAGCTTCATAAAGAAGCTGAATTTCAGCTGACATTTGAAGATTGGTGGTGTTTGGTGGAGAGTAGAGATGTATCAGAGAATGAGCAAAAGCTCAGGTCAGGTGTTTGGACATAGGACAAATGAAGCCTGCTTGGATGGCTTAATGCCATTCAGAGAAAACTAGATGATAGAAATCTGTGAGTGCCAAAAAGAATATAGCACTCTTAATATAGCATTATTAAATGTTCTTGTAACCTAGAAAGTGACATAAAAGGGTAGAAAGGTACATATGGTAAGGGAGATAAGAAATAGTGACTAAAACAAAAAAAAGCAATTGAAAGACTATCATATTGGTAATTTAAGCTAAGAGGATAAGTGTCTGAGTTGTCGGAATGGCAGGCAAGGGATAGAAGTTAGAGTTTGAAGGAAGAAATAATTGAATGCCAGATTATCGGACCCAAAGCCTGCTCCTTTCCACTATGCCACTAAGCCAGATATGCTAACAGCCCCACAAAAAGTAGATTGCCACAGGGCATAAGGAATAAAAATAGTAATAAGGAGAAAATTTGAGCATAATTATGACTAAGAGAAAAGGAGTGAAATAAGTTTATTTGGGTGAAAGTAAAATCTGATAATTTTGATACCAAAATAGAGTACTTTTTATTAGACTGGGGAAAAAAATCTCGCTGGGAAATGGAAACAGGTAGAGCCAACTCCTGGTTTGACAAAGTTGGAAAGCAGAGGATGATGTAAATGAATCAGAGCTGTGGATGTATGGAATTCAGACATGCACACACATACATAAATGAACAGAATCCTAGCTTGTTTGGAAGGCCATTTCTTGTGTCCTCAAGTAACTGGTGTTTGAATTAACAGTGCTCTTTCCAAAACTGGAAATGTGCTCATTTTCTTCCGCCACATGTTAGAGTTTGTATTTACTTAATAAATATTTTTCTGATAAGTTTGAAAAGAGATTCCAAGTGCAAAGTTTGGGAGTGTAGAGATTTTAAATGGGAGCAGATATTCTTTAACTTACTCCAATTTAGATTCTCCCTGTAGTTTTGAAATGGAAATTACATTCAGAGCAGCTTTTATTCTCGAAACTAAGGTAACGTGGAAGAATATATGGTCCCACAATACAAAATATTTTTTTTCTCAGTTTCTCCATCATTTTCAGACCCAACTGAGATAAATGTACATGTGAGGTATTCCTTCGAGACTTCTGGAAGCATTTGAGTTTTCTGTATATGGCAGAAATATGGTAATTTTGTTGACATATACCCTGTATTTTGGATTTGGTTGCTATGACTCAGGTGAAAACAGCAGTCTCCCCCTCCTCAATACTGTTTTTTAGCAAACTGAAGAAACTGATGGGTAGAGTAGGGGAAGGAGAGGTTATAAGCACGATAACCTTTCATAGTGAAAATCTAGAGCTAAGAACTCTTATATAACTTCTGAAACCACTCCATGGAAGGGTCTTAGGTGTTTATTAGCAGGTACCCCTTCTTTTAAGCTAATGTTCATTTAAAAAGCTAAAGATTTTTATGACAGACTATAACTGTGAATTGTGCATTTGTTGAAGGATGAATTTGTTGCTAGTACCTGAGAATGGAAGAAATAAAACCAAAGATCTAACTGTGATGGCCTAGCCTCTATGATTTTATAACACGGATGAAATATGCTTTTTATTTTTTTTATTTTTTTCCCCAAATATGTTTATTTTTTCAGTGTTACAAGATTGATTGTTCATGCACCACACCCAGTGTTCCATGCAACACGTGCCCTTTTCAATACCCACCACCAGCCTTGCCCACCCCCCTACCCTCTCCCCTCCAAAACCCTCAGTTTGTTGCTCAGAGTCCACAGTCTCTCCTGGTTCATCGCTCCCTCCGATTTCCCCCCATTCACCCTTCCCTTCCTTCTCACAATGCCCTCCATGATTTTCCTTATGCTCCACACGTGAGACCATAAGATAATTGACTCTCTCTGCTTGACTTATTTCACTCTGCATAATCTCTTCTAGTCCCATCCATGTTGATACAAAAGTTGGATATTCACCCTTTCTGATGGAGGCGTAATATTCCATTGTAGAGATGTACCACATCTTCCTTATCCACTCATCTGTTGAAGGGCATTTTGGTTCTTTCCACAGTTTGACGATTGTGGCCATTGCTGCTATGAACATTGGGGTACATGTGGCCCTTCTTTGTACTGCATCTGCTTCTTTGGGGTAAATACCAAGTAGTTCAATGCACGAAATATGCTTTTAAAAAAATTTTAACATTTGCCAAGTTACTGTGGCAGAAATAATCAAATCTAGTATTACGACGGTTTTAAGGAGAATAGACCTAAAACAAGTGTTAGATCAATGTTGTTTTAACAGGGAAAATGACTAAATTTTTATGAATGTCTCAGAGTCTGTGTACAGTCTGTTTCCTCCACACATGTAACTGATACTGTGCATGCTACCCTGAGGTATTCAAGGCTTTTCATCAATGAGAATGATTGAAGTTTGTCATACCATTTTTAGCGTTGATGCTTCAGTTGCTTGGCTTAAAAGGGGGTGCTCTTCCCTGGTAGTTAGCTCAGGAGAGGGAAGAGAGAAAGACTATTACAAGACAGCAGAAAGGGATATTTTTCAAAGAGCAATGCACTGCCACCTATAAATAACTAACACCGATTCTATTTACTGAACTCCCTGGGATCTGTAACAAACAATGCACATGAGGGCACTTAACCCGGAAGAGTTTTGGAGATGGACAGTGGTGCTGTCTGCACAACAGTGTGAATGTGCTTAATGGCACTGAACTATATACTTAAAAGTGGTGAAAATAGTAAATTTTATGTATGTCTGTTTTATAGCAGATAAAGTAGCCCTTTATCTTGGCAACAAATCGGGGTGCCCTACATTAATGAAAGATACTGAGGGGCACTGCGAGTCCCCTGTGTGAGCCTCTGAGAGCAAAGACTAATCGGGGACCACGTCATACTCAGCTTTGACTCTTCTGCACCAAAAAGTACAGTGTCATGTATGTACTTTGTTCAGTACTGATTTTCATTCAGCAAGCATTTATTAAGCTCTTGATGCTGCCAAAGCATAATCCTGGGTGTGTGGTCAGAGCAAAAAGGAGAAATTCCTCATCTTTCAGGACACCCAGTCAAGATATATCCAAGATCCCATCACAAAGTAGATTGTGGTTGATGTGTTTTTGGAGGTACCAAATAATCTTTGGAGAATGCAGGGAGAGAATACTTAGAAGTTAAATATTAATTTCATTTATAAAATTATATGATGGCCATAAGTGGATTTAATGTAATTGGTCAGAACTCTTGGTTTGTAAACAGCACAGGAAACCATCTCCTACTAGCTTCAATAAAACGGAATCTCTTGGCTCACCAAATGGGAGAAGCTCAAGGGGGAAACCTCAGGCTTGGCTAGATCCCAGGTTTCAAACGGCGGTGTCATAAATTTCTTTGTCTCTCCATCTATTGTAGCTTTTCTCTTTTCATTCAACTTTGTTTTTGGAACCTATGGACAACATCACTCTGGGCTTGCATTTTCATTAGTGTTTGATCCTGGTGAAAGGATCCGCCCTGTTCTTGATGGATTGTGATTGGCCCGGCTCTGGTCATACAACTAGCCTCAAGTAGAGATAGTATGGGTGTGTGCATGCATGTGTGTGTGTGTGTGTGTGTGTGTGTGTGTGTGTGTGTGTGGAGGGGGGTGGGTGCTTGGCTTCACTCAGCCCAGTGGGCTAAGAACATGGGAAGATGGTCCTTTAGTGTCCTAGGCAAACAAACACTGTACTCTATGTCAGTAATTTCAAAACCAGTCATATAGGCAAGTATTAATTATCCTTTAATTAGAAGCGAAAACCACAGTTTTCATTAATAAGACGTTACTATTTTCAAAGTAAACTGTATAGTAGTAGTGAGAACTTGTGGAGAACAGAAAAATTATGGTTGGAAAGGCAAAGGTGACTTTTTTTTTTTTTTAGAGGGAGAGATCCGATAGTCTCTTCTGTGGAGTACATTTACAGATGCTTTAATGATGAGAAGATTTACTAGTAACCAGAATGCGTTCTAAGAAAAATACACTGCAGATTCAGTCTCATTTTCTGACACATAGGGAAAATCAGCATTAATAGAACTCCAAAGGCTTATCGAATTGACCCCATTAATAAATATGGCCCTAGACTATCCAGAGCTGGTTATCATTGCATACTTCAGAGCACCTAAGAAATCTCTATTATCTGTTATTTTCTTTGGCCTGTTGATTGAGAGTCTCTGCCATTCTTGGTGGAAATGATGTTTTCTTAGTGTGGGAGGATTACTAACAAAATGAACTTATACCTAAGTTCAAATACATGCATATTTACACACATAATTTTGCATATGGCTTCAGAAGATTCACAGACCAGTTTATGAACCCCTAGGCTCCAGGTTAAGAACCACTTATTGTTAAAATATAATTTTAGAACAACAGAAAGAGGAGCATAGTGATCAACTACTAAGAGAACATTTATAGTTGAAAATGCAGTTAGAATTGTTTGTTCAACAGTAGTGCTAGGTTATGCAGTTGGTCACCACATCTCCCAACTAGTGGTAAATATTTATGCAAGATGGCTATTTGGGCAAAATAATCCCATGAAATAGAGAGTGTGGAGAGGCCCATATAAACAGGCCAGCAGTATCAGTTAATCTGATTAGTTGATGTCTGATAAATTGAAAAAGATAAGGATCAATAAGCTTGCAGATATTGTAGGTACAGATAGTGTCATTTGGGAAGGGTATAATCAGAAGGCAGAGTGGTCTTGGTAATTTGGAGAAAATATACAAATTGATTATGTAGGAGAATGATGGTGGGTAGTGAAGCCAACGTTGGGATTACATGTCTGCTTGCTTATTGTATGTCTTTAGGCAAGTTACCTAACCTCCCTCACAATGAGTTTCGATCTTTAAAATAGTGACAATAATAGTCCTTACCTTTACGGCTGTTGGGAAATTTATCTGAGGCAATCCACATAAATAAAAGTGCTGGCATATAGTGATGGCTCAGTGAAAATAAAATCTTGGTTCTTATTATTGTTGATTTTTATTATTAGTTTTGATTAGAATTGATATAAAGGAATAGGAACACATAGGAGCCACATGGGTAAATAATTGCTCATAAGAAAGTATGACCTAAGAGATTCCATTGTGAGAAGAATTAGCAATGTAGATTTAATAGATTCAACCACAAAACTAACATTATTTTAGAGAGGAAATCCTTCCAATTCTTTGTGCCCTCATGAGATCCTTAATTGAGAACTCTATTCTTTTCTGAATTCCAAAAATAGAGATGATTATGAAGATAGTTGAGACTAGGGATTCTCAACTCTTTTTTCAGAGCAATACAAATGAAGATTAATATTCACATATATCACATACTCAATGGAAGATTTGATTTAAAAGCCTTGTATGAGTATGTGTGTGTGGGCAGTGGAGCAGATAGCACTATGAGCTTTTTGTTTTTATGGTATTCATAAAAAAATCAATACTCAGCATAAAAATAGTATTCACTAAGAATTCCTTATTATGTGCTATTGCATGGGTAATACAGGCTGCATGGTAATATGCAGTAATGGTCGTCTTAACTTCTACCTCTTCTGCCAGTGAAAACATGAAGATGCAGACAAGTGGCTTTATTATGAGAAGAATCATGAACCTGTTTTGTGTTTTTGTTTTGAAAGTAATTTATAAACATCAGTATCGTTCTTATTATTAACAAATCATTTGACACACAGCTCACAGCTGGTCATGCCCTATTACATGGTACTCTGATTTAGAGGATAGCCTGAGACATCAGTAAAAATGTCCAGACCCTTCTTCCTCCTCCACACAGTTAAGATCACTAAGTATAATAGTGATATTCAAATATAAGAACTGTTAAGCTCCTGATACCAAATATATAGTTGTTCTTTCCTTGGGACAACAGAATAAAACAAGCCGCATTAGGGATTTCGATCAGCTGTGAAAAATCTGACTTTATATTGAACATTGGGCTAGAATTATTGTTCAGGAAGGGTCCGTGACAGCTCTTACTCTGTGAGTTTTTATTTTATTTTTTTTTAATTTTTTAAAAATTATATTAGTCACTATACAGTACATCATTAGTTTTTGATATAGTGTTCCATGCTTCATTGTTTGCATATAACACCCAGTGCTCCGTGCAATCCATGCCCTCCTCGATACCCCTCACCAGGCTCACCCATCCTCCCTACCCTCCTCCCTTCTAAAACCCTCAGTTTGTTTCCTGAAGTCCATAGTCTCTCATGCTTCATCTCCCCCTCTGATTTCCCCCCACTTCATTCTTCACTCTGTGGGCTTTTAAAGGTGAGAATGATTTTCATGTTTGAGATGTTTTTGATGTGGCTGTAACCAGAATAGAAGTGTCTTAGATTATGCATTTTCCTCAGATTGAGTAATTCTGTTGTAATAAGTCAGCATATGTTGCTGTCTGGCCTAAAAACTGCATAAGGATAAAAAACATATTATGTTAAACCATCTATAGTATCAAATCTTTATAATCCCACTCTGCTTAAGATTTAATCCCAGCACCATACACCAGATAATTTCCAGATGGATTAAAGAGAAACTCAGTCAAGGAAAACATTCAGTTGAATGCATATCTGACTCCAGATAGAGAAGTGCTTTATAAGACTAGAGCAGAGGAAGAAAGTACATATACATAAACCAAAAATCTTGCCTGTGTAAAAATTCTAGATGCCTACATGCCAAATAAAATTAAGACAAAGATGAGAAATGGTAATTAGGTTAACTCTATTAAGAGCTAATACAAATTAATGAGAAGACCATGAAGACTCCCAGTAGGGATGGGGGAAAAAAAACCAGGCAAATAACATGGATAGACAACTTGTAGAAAAGCAAATACAGACGGAATGTATGAACTTCTAAATTGTTATAGTCATGCTAGTAAATAGAAACAAATAGAAGCAACAGTTAGATAGCATTTTTCATCTATCACATTTTCAGAGAGGAGAACAACTGATGGATGGTTGGATGCCACTGTGGAAAGATGCCAATGAGGAATATAAATAGAGACAAGTAATTTGATAGCATATACCATCAGAAGTAGTGTAATATGATTTGGGAGCATGACCTCCCAGCCAGATGGATCTGAGCTTTACCACGTATTGGCTGTGTGACCTTGGGCAAGTTACTTAACCTTTCTGTACCTCAGTTTTCTCAACTGTAAAATGAAGACAATGATAGAATTTACCAACTGTCAATAAGGGCTTATTGAGTTAGTATATGTGAACTGCTTAGAAAAGTACTTGGCCTGTAGTAATCCTTACATGAGTGTATTTTCTTTATTGCTCTTGGCATCATAGGCTGTATGTACCTCAAAAGGTCCAGTTTCTAGGATTGTATCATAAGGAAATTATTATACGTGTGGCCAGAGATTCATGTATGATAGTGTTCATTTTAGCATAACTTATAAAATTTTAAATAGCTTTTTTTAATGGACCGATACATTTATTTTGAATATTACTGTGTAATATATACAGTCATTTCTATAGAGAAAATTTAGTAGCATGGGAAATCATTAAAACATAATATTTTTCTTTTAACATTATATATGTAACCATATTTACAGAATTTGTGAGGTCATATTTATGTGTGTGTATGTATTTTATTCTCAGTGGAAATGGATGTGTGTGTTTCATTCTCAGTGGAATGGAAATTGCCTTAAAATCATTAGCGGTTATCTCCCAGTAATAGGATTACTGCTTTGCGAATTTTTCTTTGTTGTATTTACCAAAGTTTTTACAATGAGAATGTGTTCTGTCTACAATAAATTATTAAAAGAGCACCAGATATGATTTCATTTGAGAGTACAGTAAATCTCTCACATAGAACAAGATCATCTTTGCCTCCAGGTGGCACTGCCTTTTTCACAGAGAAGTAAAGAATTCTGGGCTGATGGGCATTTTCTTTCCTTAGGATCTGTGCTTGAAGGTTATGTTTGCCTTGCTTTCCAGGCCAGGTCTGGAAGATCTGGGTGGGTGTAGAGGGAGGACCGTGTAAACTTTGTCCTTGCCTCTCAAAATGTTACTTCGCCTTTCGCAGGTTCTGCCCGCTTCTAGATTCTCTAAGGTTGTAGGATCATTTGTTGTAATATCTATTAAAACTACTTGAAAGTAAATTAAATTGCTATGTTTATAATTATCTGAATAAGCAAGCATGATGAATAAAGCAAGGTTTTCATAATTTAGTTTATTTCCTAAACCAATAAAGGAACTTAAGAGCTATTTTGGCAGAATAAAAATATTGCATACAAAAAATCCATTATCCTCACATTTATTTCTCCTCTACTTTAATGATCTTTCCTCTTATTCCACCATGGGATCCCTGTTTTATCAGGCCTGAAATCTGACCTTTTCAGTTTCTGTGATTATATAAGAATGGTTCTGTCAGGTACTTAGATTAGATCCACAACCTTGATTTTTTTTTTTTTAACTTTTTTAAGTTGCGCTGTTCTCACATAATGATCCTTTAACTGAGTGATATGAAGAGAAGTTAGATGTGCATAAACAGGAAGAGTTTTATTATTTGATATTGGGTGAATCACTGGAAACTTTGTAAGCCTAATAGATTTTTGTGTGTGTGTGGGCTAATTAGTTGCCAGATATTTTAGACTGGTTTTTCTGCACAATATGAAATTCTTAGTATTTAAAAAAAAAAACCTTTGTATTGTTAATAATGTTATGGTTTGGAGTTGGTCTCCTGACTAGATATGTTCATTGAGAATGTGATAACCATGGATATTGTCTTGTCTAGATTTATATTTATAATTATTCTGTTGTTAATGATAAGTAATTCTGTGTAGTAAAAAATTTTTCATTAATAGAATTAAGGAAAAATAGTTTATACATATTTTTTTCAGAAGTCCTTATGTTTAACATCAGTATGTATGACAAATTATCTCCTGAAAGACCTTATTAATATATGGAAGTTTGACCTATTGGTATTAATTTTATTGGGTGTATTTTTCGAAAGTGGCATGAAGCTCAGAATAGAATTCTTTAAGGTAGATGAAAATCAAGGTAGATTACTGTTATTTTCCAGGAAGCTCAATCAGTTGAACCAAACAGGCTAAATCATCTAGATGGGAGTTAGGAATTTTAACTTGATGCCCTATTTGTCCCTTTTGTTATTATTTTTTAAAATTCAGTTGCCAGAGGTGAAAATAATATCCCTATTTTGCCACCCACAGTTGACATATGTTAATTCATCATTTGTTTCAGATCTTTATTTAAACTTGAGACAAAATATTATGAATGAATTTCAAGTCCTGTTTGAATCCCTTCTCGGCCTTTCACTTCCTCTGTCTTTGCAGGGCAAAGTGAAGAATGTCATGTGTATCCTCTGCCCATGTTTTTATCCTACACATATATATGGATATATGCACATATTTAACAGTTTTACAGAAATGAAATCTTACCCTCGCAAAACATCAAGCAATTTTGAGCTCTATGTGTGATGCATTTAGATCTAGTTCATTCCACTTTAATTGCTTTATAGAATTTTGTTGCTTATCTGGTTCCCTACTAGTGGGCATTGAGGTTGTTTCCAATTTCATTGCTAATAAAAATAGTGCTGCGAAGACCAATTTTAAATGTCTCCTTATACACATGAACAGAGATTTCTCTAGAATATAAAATTAGAAATAGGATTTCTGGGTAATGGAGAATGTATATATCTTAAATTTTACAAGTTTTGCGTGGTGTGGGACAGTGTATTTGTACTGATTTACATTGTCAAAAGCATGTGTAAGTTACTGGTTTCCTCATGTCCTTGCTGAAACTTTGTATTATGACTAGAAAATACTGTCTCATTTGTAGTTTAAATGTGAATCTCCTCATTACTAGTGAAGTTGGACATATTTTCATAGGTTTATGGGACTGGGTTTCCCCTTCTGTAAATTGCTATTCATATCCTGTTTACCCAGATTTCTTTTGGCTTGTGTTCTATTTATTGATTTATAAAAACAATCCATGCATTAAACCTTTGGTTATGTGAGCTGAAAATAGGATCTCCCGATCTGTGGCCTGTCCTTTAACCTTGCTATGGTATTTTTTTTTCAAGACTGTATTATTTATTTATTTGACAGAGAGGAGAGAGATCACAAGTAGGCAGAGAGGCAGGCAGAGAGAGAGGGGGAAGCAGGCTCCCTGCTGAGCAGAGAGCTCGATGTGGGGCTCGATCCCAGGACCCTGAGATCATGACCTGAGCCGAAGGCAGAGGCTTTAATCCACTGAGCCACCCAGGTACCCCTGCTATGGTATTTTTTAAATAATTCATTTTGATATAAAATTTCAATTTTTCTTACATTAGGTTTGTGCTTTATATGCTTTGTCCAAGAATTCCTTCCTTATATTCATAAAGATATTTTCCAATATATACTTTCGTAAAATTTGTTTTTAAGTCTAAACACTTTCCTGTAGAAATTGATAAAAGAATTTAGTTTTCAAAAATAAGGTTACCCTGGGAAATGAGGCACGGCCATTACTATCCTCAGAAGTGATCTTCACAGCAATAGGGATAATTTCCTATGATATTTAAGAAGCAAAGAACCGAAATCAGTTATACACTGACTTACCGAAAGTGACTGCTACCTAGCTATTTAGAAGCTTTCAGTAAACACAAAATAAAACACAGAAGTCAGGGTTGTTTATTTCTTATTTGGTTTTGAGGTTCAGATATTTGTGGAAATAATATACTGGTGCAAGAAGATAAAAGTGGGGAAACTTCTCACTTTGATGATCCCAGTTATTCAGTGTAGACTTAGGTTATTATCTTAAACTTCTTTGGAAAAAAATAAAAGGCCCTCCAGACTGGCAAAAGCTCAAATGACATAACATTTTGTTCTGTACCCTCAGCAGAATTTGCCACCTGACGTGTGGTAGAAGCTCTCAGTGGTCTTTGGGGTTGACCCTTGGATAGCACCTTGATATTCACAGTGATGTCGTCTGGGTCAGAGAGGGAGGCTCTGTCACAGATTAAAAGACAAAAATTGCACATTTTTAGAAACTGTAAGAAAAAGAATGTTCATAAGACTGGAAAGTGCTGGCAGTTGAGTTTTTGAAACTACAGTTGGTGTTGCCATTATAAGGCTCTCAGACAAACCCTATTTTTTCTTCCTAAGAAAGGAAGGAACATTTTTTACCCTTTCTCATCTCTCGCTTCTGCCTCTCTCTTCAATTTAAATTACCAATAGATGCTGCCTGCATTTTATCATTGAAAGGCTAAATCTGAATCCCCAAACTGTAACTACTTAGCCAAGAAACTAGTTTACAATTACAGCTTGATCTTTTTTTATTTCACTTACGTATTCTAACATAATTTCAATCTTCTGAAATTTAACTAATTTAAATTATACTTTTAGGAATGCCAGTCCCTAGAAAAGAAAGTATCAAGCATAAAGGGTTCATTGCTTTCCTCAGGGTAAGCAAGGCATCACTGCTCCCACCCCTCCCTGCAAAGAAGAAAGTAGCCCATTGGTGGGTTATAGGCAGCCGTTTGCAGCAGCGGTCAAGTGCTGCAAGGGACACAGGGTGCTGCCCATGTGTCAGCCTTAGTTGCCCTGTGCTTTCCAAGCATTAGCCTTTGCGGCGACAGTAGGAGACAGGTGTGCTAACCCCTGCTTTGCTGATAAGGAAACGGATGCTTTTAAGTGGCTGATGCTCTTAAGTGGCTGAGACTTGTTCTAGATCTCACAGTTGGTAAAATGCTAGAACCGGGCTGATAGCCCAGCTCTGACAGACTCTAAACACCCTTTTCTTAGGAATACTGTCTGTCATCTTAATTAAAATGAGCAGTGGTTTTATAATTTTATGACTTTGTGCCTTGGCATGAGTGTGTTTTTATATTCCCAAGTACAAGAGTCGTGGGGTTCCTTTGTCTTGCTGTGTATCCGCAGAGGAGGTAAGGTAAGAGAAAAGAGGATATTTATTTTAGCGACACTGAAGACAAAAGTTTGCTTCCCTAGTGGTTAATGTTAGAACTTGTCCTGGATATATATGCAGACGGTACCCTGCATAAGTGTCTTGTGATGTGGCATTGTCTGAAGGCAACATAAAGTAGGACCACATGGTCCGGAATGTTTGAGGATGGGTCTCAGTAGCATGGTGTTGAGTTAGGGGGGAGAAAGGAAAAGCAAAGCAGGTTGTAGAACAATATAGATCATGTGGCCATTCGTTTGAAAATTTAAAAGCACATAGAATATGTCCATTTATTGTTTATATGTGTGTAGTATAATGGAAATGTAAAGATATGGAATAAAGCTAGCAACCAAACCTGCTTCCAACTTTCTGTATTTGAATTTTTTTTTTTTTTTCCGCTCAGCTAACCACCACAACAGAAAGTGGTCATAAGCCAGGAAGATTTGCTGCTAATTACTGTGCTTCCAAACAAAAATATTTTGGAACCTAGAACTAACTAGTTTAATTCTTTGTTTGGGCCATTGAAAAGAGAAGAAACCTGATGCAACCAGCCAAAAGGAGGTCCTCTTGCCATTGAGCTCTCCTTGCCAAAAATAAGAATATGTAGTTGGGCTATAGCAAGGAACTGCAGTATTAGGAACCCCAAACTGTGTAAGGTAACCCGAAATTGAGAGTTGGGTTCTCGGAGCCTTCTTTGCATGCTTGGGTTTGGGTTGTGTCTTTGGTGGCTGCATGTGTCCTGTATATCTGTGAACTCACAGTCGCATATAAAGCACGCCTTGTCACTACTCCTGGCCAAATGGTGTGTGACTCTGCTGTGCTCTGTGGGCACATAAATGATAGAAGTACAACCTCAGTTATTATACGTAAGAGAGAAATCTGAATGGCCAGTCTACAAATACTCACTGCCTGGAGTTACTACTTTCTTCCCCTGCAGTCCAAGATGTTCAGGGAAACTCACAGATAGGGAAGAAAAATAATTTCTTTTGCGAGACCCTGCTTCTTTGAAATACAGTGAAAGGTCCCATGTTGGTAGATCACAAGACACTAATTTGTATTTTAATTTTTCTGTATCTTAAACTTCGATGTAAGCTTCTGCAATTAAACTAAAATGTGGTGTTAACCGTTCTCTGGATTAAGTCTCTATAAATTTGAAGCCCATAAACTCCTGTTATTGCTCAGTTAAAGGGGAATATGCTATGAACTGAGGATTTCAGAGAAGCTGATTTGATATCTTTTAGAGGATGGTCTGGTTTCTTGGAGACTTCTCTGTCCATTGCTTCATTTTTAAGAGTGGACTTTTCTTTAAAACTTGGTTAATAGACAATTTAAACATGGTTTCATTTATCGGAAGTACAGATGACCTGATTTAGAATAGTATGGGCAAGAAGAAGCAGCTGGTGTGAAATGAGCTTAGTTCAGAGAGGCATTTAGTTACTACTTATTATTTTATAACAGGAAATTCATATATGTATATATGTATATATATATATAAGATTACTAGCATGCTTTCTAAAACTTGAGATGTATTTTTGAATAACAGATTGCAAATTGAGAAATGAATGACTATAGGTTCTTTAAAGAGCTTTCTTCTACATTAAAAATGAGATAGCCCTTTAAAAGTACCTGAATCTCGGTGTGACTTTTACTTAGTGAGTTTTTTTGTTGTTCTGGTTGGTTTTTTTTTAAGAAAGCATTAGGTTTTGTTTTTTGTTTTTTTTTTTAAATAAGATAGTTTAAAGGACTTTAGAAACATATGACACTTAGCCTTATAACATCCTTCTCATGTATGATAGGGACATTCTTAAGCCCTCTGTTATGTATAAAGGGTCCTAGGATCGAGTCCTACATGGGTTCCCTTCTCAGCAAGGAGTCTGCCTCTCACTCTTCCTCTGTGTTCTCCCTCTCTCTCTCTCAAATAAATAAATAAAATATTTAAAAAAAGAAAAAAAGCTTATAAACCTAGATTTCATCACTTCTGATGGAACTTTTCTCTAGTTACAGTAAGTGTATTTTAATTTACAAAGAATTACCTTTGAAATCATCCTTAATTAAGTCAAGAAGTCACTTTCTAGGTTAATATTTTATAAGTTGAGGACCATATTTAATAAGATGTTGAAAATTGAAAACATTATTAAAATTGAAATGTAACTACATTTCTATTTAAAGTTGTGTAAAAATATTAACTACATGGTCTTCTTCCCTGTCATATCTTACACATAAATTCATGGTAAAATGTCCCAAGGAAAGTAATTTACTTAGTCCTAAATGCTGGGTGGGTTTTTTTTTTTTTTAAGATTATTTATTTATTTACTTATTTTAGATAAAGAGAGTGTGAGTGTGGGTGTGTGGGTGTAGGGGGGCGTGGCGAGAAGCAGAGGAGAAGGGAGAGGGAGAGGGAAAGATTCCCAAGCAGAGTCCCCACTGAGCAGGGAGCCTGACCTGGGCCTCTGTCTCTTGACCCGAGATCACGACCAGAGCGAAAACCAACAGTCAGATGCTTAAGCAACTGAGCCAGCCACGCATCCTCTAAGTGCTGTTTTTAAATTGAGGTATAATTGACACACACCATATTTGTTTCAGGTGTACAACATAAGGATTCCATATTTGTGTACGTTGTGAAATGAACACCATGATCAGTCTAGTTATATCCATCTAGTTATCCAGTTATATCTGGTCTAAGTATATCCATCACCTTACACAGTTACAAAATTTTTCCTGTGATGAGAACTTTTAAGATCTGCTCTCTTGGCAACTTCCAAATATGTAATACAGTATCATTAACTAGAGTCATCATGCTGTACATTCCATCTTAAGGACTTACTTATTTTACAATAGGAATTTTGTACCTTTTGACCCCCCTACACTCATTTCTCCCACCCCCAAACCCCCTAAATTCTGTTTTTACCAGTGTTTTTCCTCAGAACTTCAGGGGAAACATACTTTCTCTTTACTAAAACATACTTTCCTTGGGACATTTTACCATGAATTTATGTGTTAGGCATGACAGGGAAGAAGACCATGTAGTTAATATTTTTACACAACTTTAAATAGAAATGTGGTTACATTTCAATTTTAATAATGTTTTCAATTTTCAACATCTTATTAAATATGGTCCTCAATTTATAAAATATTAACCTAGAAAGTGACTTCTTGACTTAATTAAGGATGATTTCAAAGGTGATTCTTTGTAAATTAAAATACACTTACTGTAACTAGAGAAAAGTTCCATCAGAAGTGATGAAATCTAGGTTTATAAGCTTTTTTTCTTTTTAAAGATTTTATTTATTTATTTGAGAGAGAGAGGGGGAGAACACAGAGGAAGAGTGAGAGGCAGACTCCTTGCTGAGAAGGGAGCTGATGTGGGACTCGATCCCAGGACCCTAGGATCATGACCTGAGCCAAGGCAGACACTTAACTGAGTCAGCCAGATGCCCCTAGATTTACATGTTTTGACTAAAACAAAATTGTGTTAATAAAGATATAGCGTAAGTCTAGTGGATAAATAGTTGGAAGTGTACAGACCTCCCTCAAGATGGCAACTCATGGGTTTCTGAAATCAGGTTCTGAGTGGTTCATGGCTCATAATAAGGACAAAAACAAAGAATTTTTATATAGAAAGCAGAAAGAATATAAATGGTTAATAATCATATGAAAAGATGTTTTACGTCACTTAGTATCAAAGAAATATAAATTAAGACAGTAAGAATCTATTGCTTACTTTCCATATTGACAAAATTTTTAAAATAAGTTACTTTTTTTTAAATGAGAGGGCGCCTGGGTGGCTCAGTTGGTTAAGCGACTGCCTTCGGCCCGGGTCATGATCCCGGAGTGCCCGGATCGAGTCCCATATCGGACTCCCGGCTCTGCGGGAAGTCTGCTTCTCCCTCTGACCTTCTCCCCTCTCATTCTCAGTCTCTCTCTCTCTCTCTCTCTCTCTCTCTCTCTCTCTCTCTCTCAAATAAATAAATAAATAAATAAATAAATAAATAAATAAATAAATAAAATCTTTAAATGAGAAATACACGTGTACTTCTAACAAGAGTACAGAGGGACCTTTATTGGAGGACTGTTTGGCAGTATGTTAGTAGTAGCCTTTCCTTTACCCTTTGACCCAGTACCTCTGCTTCTAGGAAACTAACCTGAGCGATTAATGAGAAATGTGGACATTGACAAAGATTCATTACAGTGTTAGCAGGACCTACGAAATGACAACTAATAGGTGAATTATGCAGCAAAGTTTGGTATAGTCCTATTATTTGGGGCATTATACCTGCAAATATTTTAAGTATTTTCTAAATTTCAGGACATAGAAAAATACTGAGTGAAAAAGCAGCGTATAAAACAACATTTTCAGCATGATCTTTTCACATATCCATATATGCAAAAATATACATTCTTAGACATACTCAGATGAAATAGTTTCAGAGATGAAATATGCTAAGTTATTTCTCTGGGTGATATATATCTCTGGGCGATAGTTTGGTATTATAACTGATTTCATTTTTCTCAATAGTTCTTATTCTGTTTCCTACAATTAATCTGTTGTTTTTATAAACAGAAAACTTAATAGTTAAAGCAGCTGCTCTTTTATAAGCGAAAATACCACCTAGCATTTAAAAAAATAATACTCTTCTCTTTTTTTAATTGTAAAGTTTTTATGGGTGATTTATTTATTTTAACTGAGTGTTACTGAGCTTGATGTTGTGGAGTATAAAGAAATATGGTATGGGGCGCCTGGGTGGCTCAATCAGTTTATCGTCTGCCCTTGGCTCAGGCCATGATCTCAGAGTCTTGGGATCTAGTCCCACGTTGGACTCCCTGCTCAGTGGGGAGTCTGCTTCTCTCTCTCCCTCTGCCCCTCCCCCTGCTCATGCTCTCTTTCTCTCAAATAAAATCTTTAAAAAAAAAAGGAAACATGGTATGATCTTTGCCTTCCAGAAGTATAAAACTTAATGGGAGAGGCAAGATAAAACTCTATTAAAAGTCCTACAAATAAATTCTCTGAGGTTTCAGAAACTACCTCTATAGTTACATTAAAATAGAGGATGGAAATCTAGTATATGTCCTTATAACTCTCAGATAACTGGCAGTGAGTAATAGGATTAATAATTTCAGTTATTTACTCCAATTCATTAAAGCCTGGTTTGGCCCATCTGCGCTGTGTCGCTCCCTACCCCCCCCTCCACATTTTCCACATTTAAATTAAAACTTAAGCATTTACTCACGGGTGTTGGGTCCCTGCTAGTTCAAAGGAACATTTTAATTTTTTAGGTAAGGTATTAATTTGGCCATATGTTGGGTTGCCTCCTGCTACCATACAATAGCAGAAGAAGGGTGGTGGGAGTGAGGATTCTCAGTTTTTGTTTTTTTAATCTAAAAATTGTTTGTTTTTTAGTTTCCGGAAAGGTATTACTAAAGGTCAGTCACCAGGTTATCGGAATTCTCATTACACAGCTTGCTAATATGAATCATTTAGAAGAAAATACTCTAATATTAGTGTTACCATTCTAGATTGAACACTCTTCTAGTAGCAAATAGTGATGGGGCAAAGATATAAAAATAAAAAGTGTAGCATTTTATAATACTACAGTAATACTAAAGTAGTTAAAAGAGCTATTAACTAATGTAAAGATGGTTTGGGGAACTAATTATTTTAGAAGAATGTATTCCTAATGAAGTGGGACCTCTGATAGATTGGAATGATTTACATTCATTTAGATTCATTATGTGCATATGCTTGCAAATCATATTCTAGAACTATGAAAAAAGGTATCAGCATACTTGGAAGTCTAGTGAAATCTTGTCTATCAGAAGTAATTTATGCAGACTTTAACACTGTTTTCTTTGAAGAATAAGCTGTTTAATGAATGGATCAATACAATTTCACAAAAGTAAACCGTTCAATCAAAACTAATTATATGTTTGGGAGGCATGATAAAATCATTTTAATATGGGAAATTATATTACAAGAGATACATTTTTAGGACCATGCCGTTTATAGCTATAGACTCTGATTTTAAGACTCTCTTTAGTTGAAGAAAACATAATCAAGTGAATTCTACATGTAACAGAGTTTTTGTTGTTGTTCGTAGGGCATAGTTGCCTAGTGTTAAAGATATCATCTTCCTAACAGATATCTATGACTTTTTTTTACCGTGTAGTGGCAGGAATTGCAATTGCATTGATTTGCATTTGTATTCCGGTTCTGGTTAACTGTCAGTGTTCTGCCCTCGGGAAAGCCATTACTTCTCTAAAGCCTTGGTTTCTCCATTTGTGATCATCTATTTAACTCACTGGGAATTTGTGAAGACCCAGTAATACGTGCAAAGCCCTTACCACAATGCTTGGAACTTACCGTAAATGTTAACTCTAGGCAAGTGGTTGCCATTATTTAATTAAGGAGGGGTGTGTGTGTGTGTGTGTGTGTGTGTGTGTGTGTGTGTGTTAACTGCTGGGTATTACATTTTCTTAGACTAAAACCTACAACTTAAATTCACATTTCCTTGCGACTGTCAACTGTCAGATTCTAACACTATTTTGTTAGCTCACACAGCCTGATGTTCAAGGAATTGGAGGGGGGGGAAAGTGTTTTCTTAACACTTATTCTGTATAATAATGAGTTGTTCTAGTTTAACATTCTTAAGGTTTAGTATTTACAAAATCCTTAATGTCGATATTTAGCAGCTTATCAATCAGGATCCTTAATTCAACTTAGTTCTTACTGTGCTGAATTTCTTCCAGGTTTTCCAGCAGTGTACCCGTCTCATCTGTGGGCAGTCCCATATACCCAGGGTAGTTCTCTCTGCATACCTTGTAACCACTACAACTGCCTTGTCACACATGCATGTCCCGCCTGTTAGTACTGTAGGGCTTCGCTCAAACGTTTCTCTGTCGAGAAGGCATTCCCAAGTCTGTGACCTTAAATTCTTCTTCTAGATATTCTTATGACTCTTCATACTTCTCTACTAAATATGTACATTACAAGTATTGTAATTATTTGTACCACTACTCTTTTACCATTTTTTATTATTTAATTGTCCTGCCTTCTAGAATAAATGCCCCGTTAGGATAGGGCTGTATCTCTCTTGCTCATGGCTCTTACAGAGGTTAGCATTTGAAAGTTGGAAATCCGCAGAGTTGGCAAATAGTGTCAAGGCCAGGGAGACCTCCAGCGGGGGTGGGGAGGGAGTGTGGGGAGTGCACAGCTTGGCTTCTGTGGGACAGCTATTACCTCTGCAGGTGTGAACACAGGTGCCCTGCCGCCTGCCCTTTGAGTATCTAGCAGAAACTTCCCTGTAGAGACCTCTAACTTCCCAGTAGAGACCGTGAAGTGCTTTATAAATCTAAGGATCTCTCAATTTTTATCACTATAGAGCATTCACACTTTGCTAGAAAGAGGCTGATTCCTCTTGTTGGAGGTGAAACCCAGTTAAGACTAGTTCAGCAACTGGTCAGCATTTTGTTGTGATGGAATTTTGTTAAACTTCGTAACCCCCAAAAGTAAAATCCTTTCCCCAGGAGGAATGAATGAAATCTTGGCACCTGTGCTATGAATGTTATCCGTAGAAAGAGGTGATGTGTTTCTGGGGGTTAACAAGTGTTAACTTCAGCCTAATCCCCCTTCCCTAGGACCAGTTTGGGATACTGAGACCCAGAAAGGGCTTTGTGTGGGGGTGCACGTGTGGGCACATGCACACACGTCCTGCACCTGTGTGTTGGTGGAATATTTGCAAGATATTTTCACTCTTGAGAATTGGAGAGAAGGATGATGACTATACATAATGCTCTTCCTTCAGACTTTTGGTGAGAGTAGTGTATCTTTCTTTGCAGAAGTTGCATGTCAAATAATTATTGCCATGGTTTGTTATTTCCATCTACTAAGTTTTCTTGAAGCAAAATAAGTCCATTCTGGATTTTGAATATTATATGAGCAGAAGACATTTCTAAAACATTGGTATCTTATTAGAAATTAATCTTCAAGAATGCAAAATATTTGAAATTTAACAGTCCGCTGGTCTTGTATGCTCAAATAATTTGCTAAAAAATCCAGTACATGAATTTGGAGCCATTTAATTCCTCATATGCATTTTAGTTTATAGGCTTAGGAAATTCTGCTAAATGTATGCTCTTATTTCTGGTTATTTTAAGTCAGTTAAATTTGATTATGATTTTTTCCTTCAGGTAACATTCTGAGAAGCAAATATTACAAATAAATTGTGAATGTAAATGAAAAACATTACATAGACTTTCATCATTACTGAAAGTGTGCCCCTAAGTGCATTTGCTCCATTTTTATTATGTTTTCTTATGCTTCGATATTATGTTTTAAAATCATTTTATCATTTTCCTCCCAAAAAAATTCATCAAGTTCCATGTATATTAGTTTGAATTTGAATTTCTAGATGAGATGGTAGATCATAAGTGTTCAAAAATGATTCCTTAAAATTAACAGAACATTATACTAGCATCATACTTATGCTTATGGCAGGAGACTCAAAATATTTTCTGTTTGCATTTTTGTGTGCAGATGCTTGTCTCACCATCAGACAGACAAAAATAAAACAAAATCTCTGAGAAACTTAAATGATCTTTGGCCAAAACCAAAGTTTTGACAATTAAATATTAGTATACTTCATTTAATAAATGTGTTCTTATTCCTCTTTTGTAAATTTAAGTTTCATGTGTCACATTTAAAGTTTACGCAGAAGAACTTTAATTTTAAATGAATCATATTCTAAGGAAAAATATCTAATGTAAATAATCAGTGAATCATTTCTGCCTTGGAGACGTCAATTTTTATAAACTAGAGTTTTCAGTTATTCTGTGCAGCTGTACCTGGCTTTAAGCCTGATCTACAAAATGAAATGAAGACAAATTAGACATGAATGTATAACTTACAAAATAGTTCCAAGTGGAAAGCATCAGAAGCACAGATTTTTGAAATCCAATATATTTGAGTTTAAAGTTTGACCCAGCACTCTGAGCCTGAACGAAAGATGTAACTGTTTTTACTCTTGGATTTCCATACAAGAAATGTAGATAATACTGACCAAAAAGAGTAGACAGATAAAGTTTGGAGTGGAATGTGAAACTTATATATTTAACAAATTATCATTGGCCTCCTCCCAGTGGATAAAGAGTTCCCCAGGTACATTTAAAATGGAAAGTATATAAAACTGAATATGAAGGTTTTTTTGGCATTTTAAAAAAATTTCAGAAAATATACCTTCATTTAAAACATAAACTAGTTATCGGAGAAAGTGTAAAAAGTGCTCATAGTTGTTAGAATCTTGAGCTTCTACACTGGTACTTATGTTCCACTCTGTATTATTTAGAATACTTAAATTTGCAAATTACTGTGATCAAATCTAGTGTAGTAGCCTCATTTTTCAGTCAGTATCTGGGTCTGTATAAAAATATATTTTCTGAGGCATGAGAGTAATTTGTAAAGAATATTCTAAATTAAGATTGGGTAACATTATATAGAGAGGGCAGGTATTGCAATCTGCTAGAAGTAGATATTTTCCTTTCAGTCATTAGAAAACAGAGCATCTCTCTTAAGTTTCTGTTTTCCTTTGGGCTTGATCACCTGCTCTCCGCACTTGACTACTCTCTAATGGAAGATTTCCTTTTGAAGCCAGGGGGATTTCCTCTGTAGTAAAGATATTGTTACCCAATAAATGGAAAGCAGACTGTAACAGAGTATAAAAATTAAGGGCTGGTGGAATAGAGGAAACTCTTTCCTTTTCAGCATCCAGTATATGATTGGGATCTCAAATAGTAATTTATTGAAACATACAATTTAAGCTTTATAGTAATATGAGAAGGAAAGTATGGGTGCCTGAGTGGCTCAGTGGGTTAAGCGTCTCCCTTCGGCTCATGATCCTGCAGTTCTGGGATCGAGTTCTGCATTAGGCTCCCTGGTCACCAGGAAGCCTTCTTCTCCCTTGCTCCCTCCCCTCACTTGTGCACTCTCTTTCTTGCAAATAAATAAATAAAATCTTAAAAAAAAAAAAGGAAAATGTATGGATTTCATCCAAACATTTTTTAACTTTTTTTAATTTCAGTTTTGTGAATGAAACTATTTGGATAAAACTCACTTTTCATTTAGATTATGCAGGTATTTTTAAAAATCACTTTAACTCCTCTTTTCAGAATGCACGTTTGAAAAGTATGTGTGTTTCTTTAAAAGTATGTGGTATATACATATATACATACAAACACATATGTATATATGAGATAATACAAAATTATATAAAGTAAAAGTTTCCCTGTTGCTTACCAGCACCAAAACCACCACCACCACAAGACCAAAAACCCACCATCAAAAACAAAGAAGCCACTATTTGGTATATGTCCTTTCAAAAGTTTCTTGATATATTTACAAATTACCATTTATCTGCAACTTGCCATTTTTAATTTAATAATAGATTTGGACTTATTTCCATGTCATTCAGGAAAGGCTTTTAAACTTGTTTCGTTTTCCATGGCATGTATATGTTTTAATCTTAAAACTTTTAAAGAAATAACACTGAAAAAATAAAATAAACATATTTGGAAAAAAAATTTTTGAAGAAATAAACTCGAGGCTTTTATTTTTTCATAAAAATTAATTGAATGCCAATCATTTACCGCATAGGTACTAGAGATATTGAAATGAAGATGTAGCTCCCAGACCTCAAGGCCTTATGTAGTGATTTTTATACAAACACCAAAGATACTTTCTAACTGCAGACTTAGCAAGCCTTACTAAAGAGGAGTCCAATGACTCCAGGGACTCTCCATCCCTCTCTGAGGTGTCTTGTTCTCAGATATATCATGTGAATTTTATGTCTCCCACAAAACCTGAAACTCAGTAAATACCAGCTTATTGATTTGAACATGACAATTTCTTAGCCAGATATTGTCATATTCATAGATCATCTGCTGCAATGCAGATTTGGTTTCTTTTTTATGTTTCTTTTATTAAATATTAGATGCCTTTGCTATTAAGAGCTTCATCTTGATTAGCTCCGTCTCCTCCTCCTCCTGTCTCCTGTTATTCCTAGTTCAGAATGATTACTAAAACGTAATTTAGGCTGGCAGTTTGTTGTTAAGAATTCAAAGCCCAGATGGTAATTGTTGTGTCTGTCTACTATCCCTGAGGCTTATTACTGTACATATAATACTGACCACTCCCCTGGGCTAAGATTAAAAATCTGCACATAACCTGACACCAGTGTTCCGTTTTGGAACCTAGAGCCAGGATATTTCCATACTTGAAAAATACTGTGTTAGGTATTTAAAAATAAGTGAATAAGATGATAAATTATGGCATGACATTTAGTGGAATATTATGTTGCCATTTTAACATACTCATGAAGCTCATAAGAGCATGGAGAATGTGCGGTATAATATAAAAGCAGAATAATCTTATATGTATTCAGAGTACAAGTCGCATACCGAGAAATTTACACAAAGGCCAGGGCAAGAGTGGGCAGGCACTGAAAGTGTTTCTGAATGGATGACAGAGCATAGAGTTTGAGCTGGGCCAGAGACAAGAAATGAGCCTTGAGAGATGACCAGGAGGTGGTTTGTAGAGTCTTGTCTGTGCCACCCTAAGTATAAATTTATTATCCTTTGCTAAAATGTCCTTCCTTTATGGAAAAGTCTTCTTTCAGATGGTGGCTCAGCAATAAACCTCTTCATGAAAGGCCTTCCCCAGACATACTCTCTGAACTCCCCCCACCACCACATACACACGCACATGCACACACATGTGCACAACACACATACACAGTTACTCTCCCATTACTGTGACTCTTTCTTAGCTTACCACAATAAGTAGTTGTCGTAAATTTATTAAGTTCTTATCTACCTAACAGAATGTAAACTCCATGAGGGAAGAGAGTATCTGTTATATTTACAGATTTATGATTGTTACATATGGAACGTTGCAGTAAATAATCTTGAATGAATGAATCAGTGGTTTGAACCCTCTCCCCAGCACCCTTCTTCAATAACTGTATGAGCATGGACAAATTATTTAATTTCTTGAGTCTGTTTTTCTCATTTATGAATTTAGAATGCTTATACCTCAGGTTCTTGTCTCAGATGGCATAATGTAGTTAAGAATGTAACAATACATTTTGGTAGCATATCTGAGATTGGTCACTATGTATCTACTGTACGGTGATTATCTAACCAGTCCAGGCTCTGTAGTTCTCAGGCTGTAAACCAGGATTAGCGCCCAGGACTATGGCTTCAACAGCTTTCCTAGATTCACTGCCCAGAGCTCTCAGAAATGGGATCATAATGAAAGGCCATGGCTCCCCAGGGTCAGGAGAGGGGCTGCCCTGCCCCTCCGGGATGCAAGGCCCAGGCTGGTGGTCAGCAGCCAGTCAGGGACTGAGGGAGAAGGGGGAGGCTGATCCTCACTGGAATTTCCCACTATGGGACTCTGGAGGGATGTTCAGTGAAAGCAGCTGCTTTGCAACTTGGTATATGATCGAAGAAGTAAAATGCCAAAGTAGCTATTCAAACTATAAATCTCAATGAGGTTCATGTGGCAAATTTTGATACTGGAACTTCTAGAGAACATTTGTAAATGGTAGTTTATACTTAATGCTTAAATCCTCTGAATTCTTCAAAAAGTAGGGTTCTTAGATTTCCAACAGGGAAGAAATGAGCACATCAACTTCTGTAAATTGAATTGTCCTTTACAAACAGAGGTAGGGATTTGAGAGAACGCTGTTCTCTTTTGTAATGTAATATTGTAAAGAAAAGTTTAGAAAGTTTTAATGAAAAGATTAGAACTTGTTTTAAAATTTTTCAAAGTTTATTAGAGTATATTAAGTTTTTAGCTCATCAAGAGTAAATTTTACTTTATGGAATACATTCAAATGAGCTATTGTATGATTTCTAAATGAATTAAAAGTATTCTTTAGTGCCTGCAATGTTTTCTAAGGAGGTAGTTTTACGGAACCTGTTTCCAGGAATTTAAACATTTTTGTCCCTCTTTTATCATTTAGGTAGAAAAAATATCAAATTCATGATATGGAAGTTTTGCTTCTTTTTTTAATAGTTTAATGAAACTATTTCTACCAACTTATTGTTAACTGTGGAAGGAAAATAATTTCTTTTGCAATTAAAAAAATTCAAGTTAGGCTTCAGTTACTTTTCTAGTCTTTGTTAGTGAGAAGTGCTTCAGTTATACAACATTGAGGGTAATTTAGATGTATACAGAATGGTTGAATATAAATTTTTCTCAAATTGCCTTGAACTTTTAATGGATAAAATGAAGAAACTTTGCCCCAGGGAAAACATAACTATTTCAAGTTTTATTACTCATAAGTACTAACATATGAATTTTTAGTCTCTGTTTATATATGTAATTTATTTTATGTTCTGCTTTATATTTATAGGATGTATCGTGAAATATTGCATATGATATGTTCAGTACAACTTTGGCGTTGGGATTGTTCCAGAGCTGAGAGTTTGCTTAAAATTCAAGACTGTTTTGTTTTAGACATTTGGAATAGAAGTCTGTCTAAAATAAATTGCCCGTTTTCCTGTCTTAAATAGATTGTACTGAGCAAAAACCTTTCCTTGATGAATGATCAAACTAGGGTTTATTTTAAGCTCCTTCAGAGCTTAGTGGCTTTTGTAAGTGTAGTAGAATTCCATATCCCTACCTTAGGATGACGACCATTTCTACCTGCTTGTAAGTCCACTGAGGGCAAGATTGACATTTTTTATCCCTGGCATCTCACAGGGCACATGGTCAGTTATTTTAGTTGGATGAATGAAACCATTATGCCGAACTATGATGTCCTTAATACCGACTGATATTTTTAGTGTACTTTGCCATCAAAATAAATGACCTCAGACTGCTGTCGCTGCTTCCTGCTTTGGGGCTATAATCTTGTCTCGCTTGTAGAGCTCATCCTAGATACCTTATTCCCTTTGTCATGAGTCTGGAAAATTGAATTGAGTATGGTTCAGGATTATGTACAGTCAGAGCAAATAAGCTCTAAGTAAGAGCCTGACTACCTGTAACTGTACAGGAGCACTTTTGGCACATGGATTCTGGGTCATCTGTTTTAATTACAGAGGTCTGTGTTTCTTAATTTTTCTGCCATTTGGTTCAGTTCTTTTCTTTTGAGAAATGGATCTGAGAGTCGGGATAATCCTTATGACAAGCTGTGACTCCACAACTCCTTGTTGCCCTGCTCCCCACCTTGTGAGGACTTTAATTGGATGCCACATTTGCAAACCTCACGAAGCGAGGCTCACCTAGTGGCTTATCTCACAGCAGCTCACCTTTTCCACCAAGTTACCCCTAATGCGGTGGAGGGGAATCACTGCTTATCCCAGACGAGTTAGTGGGTATATCCCTAACCACTAGCCACAAGAATGCAATTTCTTTGAAGTCTTACATTGGAAACTTCATGCCAATTTAGGATCTGTATGTAGTATATCTCTATTTATTTTAATGTAAAACAATATTTTGAATAATAGAAAAACATTATGTCTACACACGTATGCGCGTGTCTGTTTAAGCATGAATTCTGTTTCTCAAGTATTACTTCTCCCCCCCCCGCCGCCCCAGTCACACTGGTTATCTATAATTTTGAAGACTTTGAACACGAGAGACAGTTTTATTTCCAACCCACCAAATTCTGGACTCTTATTTTCCCCTACATTCTGCTTGCAAACTGGAAAGTTCCTTTTTTTAGCTGTTCTTACCCTCCCCCACTGTGCCTTTATCATAGGCAGCTTAAGGAAACAAATTATATTTTCAGCCTTCTTTCTAGGATCTTCTTAGCCACATCAGCAAGTTCATTAGATGCATTTTCCATCTCCCAAGTTATCACAAGCAGAAATGCTATCGGTTACTTCACCACAACAGGCTGCTGTTCCTCCCATCTCTAATTACTGCTTTATAATTTTCCCTGCTTCTGTCTACCATTCACTCCCCAAACTGATGCCACATGTTTTGAGTTTTTATTATTTTTATGATGGCAACACTTTACTTTCAGTATAATTTCAGCAGCCGTTCTCAATCTCTGCTTAATCCACCTCCCCAAGCTTAGTGGCTAAAGCGATAACTCTTTATTTGAATGTGATTCTGCATTTTGGGTGGGCTCAGCTGTGATCCTCTGATGGCTTGAGGGATGGGAGCTGGAGGGTTTCAAGTGTTCTCTTCACTCCCGTGTTGGGGGCCTTGGTGCTCCATGCTGGGCAGGCCTGCGGTGTCATGTGGTCTTCCACCTACCGCACACCTGCTTACATGGCAGCAGGGGTCTTCAGAGGGGGAAAGCTGCAAGGGCCCTGGAACACACAGCATCACTTCTGTGTTGCTCAAAATAAGTCACCACGCCAACTAGACTCAAGGGGTCAGGGAAATGGACCCCACCGCTTGATGCAAGGAGCTGCAAAATACCAATTATTCGGTACTGCTGATCTTTTAAACCAAGGATCAAAAACTGACTGCTGAGGCCTCCGTGTGACGGTCAGCCTGTTTAAACATTGAAAACTAAAGAGATTTTACACTAAACTGAAGCCGTATTTCTTCTTCTTTTTAACAAAATGGAAGCCCTGGTATACGAGGCTTGCATCCACAAGTCCCGAAGGAGCTGGAGCTTAGTAGATTGCCTCTTCAGGCCGGGGGGTTTGTCACAGGCCCTGTGACTGCCCATTCACTAGTTCCGATTACCTACCCAGCTCCCAACCTGTGACAGCACATTATCAACCAGGGCTATCTGCCAGAACCACCTGTGAAGCTTCTAAACCTGCAACTTCCAGGGCATTACCTAAGACCCTTTGAGTAGGAAGCAGAGCCTGGGCACAGGCATGGTCTCATAGTTTCCTAGGTGGCTCTCCATACCCATCATTGAGAACTGCTGACCCAATATAAGGTCCCCACATATTTGAATAATTGAGAAATGACTGTGCTTTGAATTTACTTATTTCTCTACTTTAAAAAATGTCATGTCCGTTCACATTTATTTTTCTTCCTAAGTTCTCTATGAAAAGAGTATGTGATGAAATAAGATAGGGAAATTAATTTGTGAATTTCTGGGGATTTTAATTTTGGCTCCTGAAACTCTGTCTTCTCCATATTTAAAAAAAAAAAATCACTTATTACAGCTTTAGGGATTTTCCACTTATAGGAAACCCAAAGAAGCAATAAATTTTAGTAGTGATCCTTTTATTAGCACTTGAATCTCTACCTATTGAGAGATATCTTTATAAGGATATGAGAGGATTGTGGACATCAACAACTCTGATTAGCTTCTTACCTATAGAAGCTAACCATGGAGATGGTACCATTTATACCATTTACCTTGAAATTAAGGTGTAAAGCTTTAAATTATTGAAAGGACTTACAAGCACACACTAAATGTGTCTTCCTCTTCTTTGTGTCTCAGAAAGCAGCAGCTTCTTTTACAGTATTTTATTTTAGTAAAATACTTCCACTTTACAATAATAAATTCGTCGTTTTTCTTTACATAAGGTCAGTACTTATTTGAAATTGTTCAAAACAAAACCATGTTTTAAAGTCAGCCTTTGTTTTTCTTGACCTGCTTTCCCAATTTCGTGAGTCCAGTCTTCTCTATCTGTAGAGCAGAGATTCACAAAGTCAGAAGCAGGTGCTGGGCTGGATCCGGGACACCAGTCAGAAGCGCCTGCCCTCAGAGAGCACAACGGGGAGAGGGGTGGTTGTAATCTCCTAAGAGAGCGTTCCTGCATCTACATTGGAAGTCTTCGAGAAACACACAGTTTCAATCTTGCTTTTGGCAGATATTTCAGAAGCACCATAGTTCCTTAGAGTGAATTCAGTGAAGTTTCAACCTTAAGAAGGGGCAAGCACATTATTGTCTTTCCTATTTCAAACATTAAGTTATTCGTAGAAAATCTGAACTGAGAATATAACTTAGAAGGAGTTATGAAGTGGTTTCTATAGAACCTCTGCCAAGGTCTGTCTCTTTTGATTTACGTCTCTCTATTCGTATTTGGTGAGTGTGGCTTTTTTGGAAAATTATTCACTTTCTTGAGGTACATACGTAAGCTTCCTCTACGTCCCCAAAGGTTTTTCTACTGTTTTATTAATGTGTGATGGTGTATTACATTCAAAAAAATTCTCCGATGGCCCCAAGCAAAGGAGACATGTGCCCTTTTGTTTGAGTAGTATACATATCCCTTACTAGTATACGGTTTGTCAACATCGTGCTACGTTTGGACCTGGGCTGTGGAATTCTTTCATCCCTTTGGGGAGAAATCTCAGCTTTCTTGCACCAACAATTCAGTGGATGGACAAGGTTAAAATAAATATCATCAAGGCCAAAGGCAACATTTGTATGAATTCTACAATACACTATTAAAAGATTTTCTAAAATTAAGAAAACCTTGATTTTTTTCTCACATATTACAGCTCACTTTAGCTATGTAACTCCCCAATTGTGAATCAGAGTAAGAAGTAGAACAGAAAACCATTTGCGTTAGCTATTTTACGCATTGTTTCATGTTGTGGTTTTGTGAAAAAGATTTTATAAGCCTTGAGATCTAATAAGAGGCTGAGGCCCTGTTTGGTTTATAAATATGTGTGAGATATTTTTTAGGTCTTCAGAAATAAAAGCAGAGAATCATTTCCTTATGTTATCAATTCCTCCATGGGAAAGCATATTAAAATGTAGAGAATATAATAGTATATAATTTAGCAACATAATATATAATGTGGGTTGAGAGACAATTACAGTGTTTTATTTCCCTATATTTTCCATTTTAACTGAATGCATTTTAGCAACAATTGGTTTCTGGCTGTAACATTATTTTAGCTGTTTCATAAAGCGTTATAGCAATTTACTGTTGTGTACCAGATAAAATAAATTTCCTGACTTCACTCTTAAAAGTCATATTATGAGCAGGCATAATTTTTTACATTTATAGGTAAGCACGTATTTGATAACAATTTGTGTGTGTGTATGCTGCCAAATCTTTGTTCAAGATTGTTGTTCCTAACATTATTGTAGTGGTTTCCTCTGAATTTAAGGTTTTGTTTTAGGCAACAAATCAAGCATCTTTTTTATTTGGTTCATAGTAAGCTGATATATTCAGCACTGAATTCTGGGCTCACACATCACCAAGTAAACAGCATCTACTTGAATAAGACCTTGTTGTGTTTTCCATTCACACACAGCCTGCAGTGTACTGTCTCCCCAGACAATCCTACCTTGTCCTCTTTTCAGGTGATTCTGGCACCAGTCTTCTGCGCACACTTCCTGCCACTCTCTCCAGCTCTCACCAGAGCCTGACGCTTCTTACCTCACTCCACATCCCATGTGGTCATGTTTCCATCTGAGAATGTTGTAATTCCATCCCAAGCTTTTGTTGTTTTTGTTTTTGTTTTTTTTTCATACAGAAAAGACAAGAAAATCATTGAACATACTAATAAATATCCATGCATTTATCTCTAATTTAATTGTCAACGTTTAATTTGTTAACATTACTGCCGACCTCCCCGCCTCTTTTTTTTTTTTTAAAAGTAATGTGTCATTGAAGGGTTCCTAATTACGTTTCCTTTACTCCTTCCCCAGATATGACCATGCTGGTGTGCCCCTTTCTAATACATGTGTTCTACTTTTACCACATTCCTGTTTATCCTCAAACAGCGTCAACTATTGCATTACACATTCTTAAATTTGCCTATGTAAAAGGTAATGATTTTAAAAATTCAGGCATAGTGTTACAAGTGAATTTTTTGAAGGCTTATTTTTTAGAATAGTTTTAGGTTCACAGCAAAATTAAAGGGGTGGTACAGAGATTTCCCTACACATGCATAATCTCACGTATTATCAGTATCATTCACCAGAATGGTTATTTGTTTAGCAAGGACGAACCTACATTGACATGTCATTATCGGTCAGAGTCCATAGTCTACACTAAGGTTCACTGACTGTTGGTGTTATATATTCTGTGAGTTTGAACAAATGTATAATAACATGTGTCTTATCATTATCATATGATTCAGAGCACCTCACTACCCCTGCCCTCCCAGCATGTTCTCTCCTCTGCCTATTCATCCCTTCCTCACTCCTGTCAGCCCCTGGAAACCACTGGTCTTTGCACTCTCACCATATTTTTGCCTTTTCCAGAGTGTCCTATAGTTAAAATCATACAGTATATAGCCTTTTCAGGATTGTCTTCTCTCCCATGTTAATGTGCGTTTAAAGCTTCTCCATGCCTTTTCATAACTTGATAGCTCATTTCTTCTAGCACAGAATAATAATCTGTTGTTTCAGTGAACCACAGTTTATCCATTCACCTGCTGAAAGACATCTTGGTCACTTCCAAGTTTTGGCAGTTGTGAGTAAAGCTGCTGTAAACATCTGTGTGCAGGTTTTTGTATAGATACAAGTTTTAAGTTCATTTACGTAAATACTGAAGAGCATGATTGTAGGCTAAGAGTGTATTTAGTTTTATAGGGAGCTGCCAAACTGTCTTCCAAAGGGGCTGTGGACCACTTTGCATTGCCACCAGCGGTAAATGAGAGTTCCTGCTGCTCCACATCCTCACTGGCATTTAGTACGGTCAGCAGTCTGGATTTTGAGTATTCTAATATGTGTGTAGTGGTATCTTGAGGTTTTAACTTGCATTTCCCTGATGGCATAAGCTGTGCAGGTGAAACTTTTTTAAAAATATTACTATATTCTTTTTTTTTTTTAAAGATTTTATTTATTTATTTGACCGGGAGATCACAAGTAGGCAGAGAGGCAGACAGAGAGGGAGGGGGAAGCAGGCTCCTCGCTGAGCAGAGAGCCCCATGCAGGGCTCGATCCCAGGACCCTGAGATCATGAAATGAGCCCAAGGCAAAGGCTTAACCCACTGAGCCACCCAGGTGCCCCCCAAAATATTACTATATTCTTTACAATTTAAAATTCTTAATTCATTTTTCATATGAAGTAGTAGTTTCTGAATCTAGGTTTTTTGCCCTAGCAATATCCTTTATCCTTTTAGTATTTTTGTCCTCAGTGTTTTATTATAGTTAATAACCAACAGAATACCTCTGTATATTTAAATGAAATAATATACATGTAAGACTTGATTATCTGAGTATAGGTATTATGAAATGCATAGAAGATGCACAATCTATCTCTATCAGTCCAAAGAAAGTATTTTTATACAGTTTAGTTTTTTAAAATTCTTATCTACGTAGATTATCTTATTAAAAGTTAAACCAGCACCCTTTCTAAATGAGGAATTTTTCCTGTAATTACCAAGAGAACAAAGCCTCATATTTTACAAAAGTAATACTAGAATGTAAATGGGGAGAGAAGAGAGCACAGGACAAGAAGACTTCTAAAACTACAGATCTGTGTATTTTTAAAATGTATCGTAAAGGGGAAAGATGGGGACATTTACCAAATTAGTAAATAGTACATTTACATTTGGAACTTACCTGTTAAATCCTGCAGCTGAATCACCTTTTATCTGTGCCCTGCAGGATCTCCCCAGAGCACCTGCCGTCCTCTTCATATACATATAGACCAGAGTCTCTCTGCAGTGAGCCCTTTTTTACCTGGAGCTTTGCTTTTTCTGCAAGATGTGCCAGGCCCCTCATTGCTGTTGAGTGCAGGTTAAAATGCTTCAAAGACCTGAAGGTGTGGCTGGGGCAGGCTTTTCTCAAGTCCTAGTAAGAGCCATGTATAATGCTTTGGTAAATGAAAGTGGAAATCTTCGATGAAAGAGCTTGATGTTGAACGTTGAACCAATTGAGGAATAACCTATGTCTTTAAAATACTGACATGTAGCACAATGTAATGATGCTCTAGTACCCTGACTACTAGCATACTTGGCTACCAGTATTCCTGGCTACCAGCATACTTCTCTTATAAACTAGTATGCTGTAAGGTGGCCTGCAGAGGCAGTGTCTCTGACTGAATGTGCCCCTTTCCAACTCGCTTGCCACGGATGTGCGCCCCCCGGGTCCCCTGCCTGAGGTTGGCTGATGTGCAGGGGAGTCAGAGAAACACCTCTTTCTTGGCTGGGCCTTCTACAGTCCTATGACTCAAGAGTGCCTTTCAGTTCAGAGTCATCCTGACTAGTTCCACTTATGACACCTGTGTTAGTATGTAGGCAAGATGGTGGCTAAATGATAAGCATTTTTAAGAAATTGGTTTGTTTAGGGGGCACCTGCGTGGCTCAGTAGGTTAAGCATCTGACTCTTGATTTTGGCTCAGGTCATGATCTTGGGATTGTGAGATTGAGCCCCATCTAGGGCTCCAGGCTCAGTGCTGAGTCTGCTCATCCCTCCCCCTCTTTTCTCTCTCTCTCTCTCTCTCTCTCTCTCTCTCTCATCTCTCAAATAAATAAAATCTTAAAAAAAAAAGAGAAATGGGTTTATTTAGTTCCAAATAAATGATGGTTCAATGTTTTCCTATTTATATCTAGGCATTTTGTCATTTTCTGTCTGGTTTTATATGTTGAGATTGGTGTTGATGGCTGATAGATTCTTATGTGAAGTCGTGTTGTGATATAAATATACTTTTTGAAGAGTAAAATTTGTGAATTTAAAATTTAGAAGAGGGTGATGCAGCCTCACAATATTTTGTTTTGTTCTGGTGTATTGGACTTTTTGTTTACTTGCCTAATATTTAGAGAAAAAGTAAAGAAAGCTACTGTAGCATATAAATTATTTTCTGAATCCATTTTCTCATTTCAGCTTATTAGAATTTGCAAGGAGACAAGAATAAAAATGATTATGTCTGGGAGAGGTAGTAACAGTTCAGAATTCTTGGGTGGTCTCGGGAATGAATCTGGACATAGAAACTAAAATGACTTGTCAGAAATACAGTGTACGTGGCAGGGTTTTCAGTAGTTTGTTCATATGCTGTTTCTGTCTGCAAAGTATTTGATGAGGAAATGGGTGACCGGTTACCTAGATGTTCTTTGTACCACCTGGATAATGCTGCTTGCTTTCTGCTAAATTTCAGAATTAAGACATTGCGACATCAGCTATGTAGAATAAAAACACATTCTTGGGAGGAGGAGGAATTCATATAGGAGATGTTGCAGTCACTATTAGATTCTTAGAACTTACCACGAGTTACCGATGCAATTTACATCAACTTTCCTTGGGATACAACCAATTTTATTACTTCATTCATCAGTTGAGTATGTTTTTGACAGTGCAACATATTGATGTCTCTTCCAAGCACCCCCCAGGAATGTTGTCACATGTTAGTCCAAATAAATTAGCATTCAGTCAGTGGTTGGACTAAATATGCTACCATTAAAAAAAATTGAAGTACGCAATTAAAAATATACAATTGTAATTTTCTTTTTCTTGTTCATGGTGACATCCACTGACACCAGATCCATGAACCAGCAACAATTTCAGCTGTATATAACAGAAAACTGAAACCACAGTGGCTTAACCAAACCACTTTTTTTCTTTTTTTTCCTCTAGTCTAGATAAGGCAGCCTGAGGCAGGTAGGTAGCTTCCCATCATATCAGACCTGAGGATGTCTCTGACATGTTGTTTGGCCCTCTTTTTGGCTGTCCAGCCTTCACCCTCATGCTTGCTGCCTCGTGATGACAGTGTGGCTACTGGACCTCCAGGATCTTCCTAGGAGCAAAGAAGATGAAAGGCGAGAAGCCAAAGGCACAAACTGGTCAAATCTGCTCCCTTTTAAAGAGCTTTCCTGGGAGCTCCAAGTGATGCCTTCTGCATATGTGTCCTTGGCCAGAGCTAAGTCTCTTTGTCATCCTGAACCTTACAGCTGAACTGGAGGTTGGGATATAGGTTTTGTTAGCTGGGAGCCGCTGCTGTGCACAAAACAGGGGTGGTGTCACTAAGAATAAAGGGGGGTAAAACTGGAGTAGGTAGGTAGAAGGATCTGCTACACCTAGGTGCAGAGATTTTCATGGCAGAGACCCAAAACAAAGCCCAGGAAAATGACAGATATGGGAGAAGTATGGTTGTGCGCTTGTTTTGTTTTGTTTAAGGAATAATAGAGTAAAAAGAAGTTAGCATTTTGTAGCCCTTCCTTTTGAAATTGGCCCCAGGGAGTTCTCAAATTCCGGCAATTGGTCGTGCAGTAGAAATGCTATAAACCTGGTGTTAGGGCCCCTGGGGGCCTGGCCCTGAATCTGCCGATCACAGATCGCCGACTTTGTCCATCTCAACAAATCACCGCATTCCTCTTGGCATGAGGGTTTCCTTCCTTCACCTCTAACATGAGGGAGTCCACCTAGTGACTGTGGTCCCTCTAAGGTATGAGACGTTCTGATTATCTGGGTCTTTGGCTTACAGTTTCCTCAGTGTGACTTCAAATCTAGCTCTTTTACATCACCACATGGGAAGTTAAGTGTATATAGTATTGGTGGTCATTTGTATGAAAAATTGCCATCAGGTTACTCATAAAAGCTTAAATTTGTGTGGAACGCCCTAAGGTCTGCTGTTTTTCAGGCATGTCACCCCTTTGAGACTCACCTGTGGCTTGGACCTGAGACCATACATGCAAATGGCCCTGTTAATTTTGGTGTTAAAGTACGAGTTTTTGTTTTTGTTTTTGGGCTCTCATGTTCAGAACTATAGAGACGAGGGAGGGAATTTCTCCATTTCATGTGAGTGAGGGACGTTTCTTCCCAGATGCCCGTCAGGGTGGTTTCAGGCTTACAGACACCAAGAGCATTCTTCCCTTTGTGCTGGCGTAGGGCAGAGCTGCCCAGAAGCTCCTGCACACCCCTGTGTGTTCCTCCAGCAGAGAGCACCTGCGATGCACCCATGCATTTCAAATAGACAGTTAGGCCAGTGCCAGTAGCTCTCTCCTTGGGGGCGGCAGGTGCCAGAACACAACACAGGAAGCAGTGGCGTCACTGATGGGAAGCCACACAGAAGTTTCTGGAAGGTGCCCTAGCAATGCTTCAGTCAAGCCTTCAGGGTGCAGGGGGTCCTGGACGCTGAGAATACCACAGGAGTATGTAGAATGCAGTGGAATTGGCGGGGCGAGGGGGGCGGTGTGCCATTGAGGGATCCCTGTGGAAAGGCTTGTGAGAGGTTTACATGATTTAAGGTGATGAAATAGTATGTCTGTCTGTCTTTTCCTCTCTGTCCCTGCTTCCCTCTTTTTCACTCTGTTACCTTTCCAGCTTTAATTTAGTATTTTATCCTAACCAAATACATCTTTATGTCCAGTTGAAAATAGTGGATGGAAATGTGGGTTCTTGAGGCATTTGCCCTTGAATAAGGGGGAAAAAAAGAATTTCAGATAGAAATCTGAGCAACCTGAGGTTTCTGTATGGAATATAAGAAGAGTTGCAATGAATAATTAAACAAGTTATAGCTAATAAAATATACAGCACATTGCTTCAAACTAAAACATTCTAACTCTGCCTTAGGGATGAATGCTTTTCATTATTTTTTAATTGTTGCCAGGGTTGACCTTGAAGGTCTTTTTCTGGCAGATAATTTGTTATGGTAAGAATGAGATCACTAAGCATTTTAGCACAAGCTGCATGATGCATAGGGTTTCTTCCTATTATATAATGGTGATGGGATAAGTCTGTTTTCCTGGGAATTTGTCCCTTCATTTAGGTGGTAGCTTATTTCTCAGATCCTGCCTTTGGCAGCCTCAGTGTTGCTGTCATGTAGGAGGATCTGCGGGATCATGGTGCAGGCTCGTGAATCCATGTCATATTCATACTTAGGTGTTGGCTAACCTCTGAAGGCCCATAAACACCAGAGGAATGTGCCTCTGTTTTGATAAAATGAACACAGGAAGATCTAGGATCTCCTTTGTGCCCTCAAGAAAATGGTGTTCAGGGAGATCATGCTCCCCAAAGAGAGTGGTACAGATTTTACCCTAATGGCCTTTGTCACCATTTGGTCTTCCTTCGTAGTTATTATAGGACCTGTAATTGCAGACTGGTTGCCAATATACCTAGTTACTGGTGTTCTCATGACCGATTTCAAAAAGAAACCATAAAAGGCAGTGAAATGTTTCATTAAATTAATTTGCGGTTCTCCATTTACATTATAGCTTATGAAGAGCAGATAATAGACCATTCTGGCTACAAACTTGGTAAAAGCATAGGAAAGATCTGTAGTTTTCACCAAATAGAATAGGAAAACTGACTCTACACAATTGGGGAATTAAATTTTAGCAAATACTATTTCTTGTTTGTTTCAAGTGTATACGGAATTTCGGACTTGAATAGTAAGTTCAAAACCATGTGGTGTAGATGTGCGTAATATCAGTAGGTTCTTTGAATACAATTTAAATTAAAAAAAAAAAAACTCATTCAGTTAGTTGGACCGTATGATATGCCCTTTTTTTTTTCTTTGTCAGTAACATTTAGAAAAAAATATATTCGTACTATGACTCTCGTATTTCCTTACAAGGAAAAATCCAGTGTACTTTTATTTATTTATTTTTGGTTATTAGTATTTTTTTTTAAGAGGAAGAGAGGGCAAACGGGGGTCGGGGAAGCAGGACAGAGGAACAGAATCTAAGCAGGGTCCGTGCTGAGCATAGATCCCAACATGGGGCACCATCTCACAACCTCAAGGTCATGACGTGGGCCAAAATCAAAGGGTAGGATACTTACCTGAATAAGCCACCCACGTACCCCAAGTGTGCTTTTAAATAGATATCAAGATTTACAACATACATGAAACTTATGTGTACAAATGAGAAATAAAATTACTACCAGGTGGGCGCCTGGGTGGCTCAGTTGATTAAGCGACTGCCTTCTGCTCAGGTCATGATCCCGGAGTGCCGGGATCGAGTCCCATATCGGACTCCCGGCTCTGCGGGAGGTCTGCTTCTCCCGCTGACCTTCTTCTCCCCTCTCATTCTCAGTCTCTCTCTCTCTCTAATAAATAAATTAAAAAAAAATTACTACCAGGTATTCACATATTGATGTAAGAAGTTTTAGCTCCTCTTATTATATGTAGAAGATACTTGTTTTTACAGTTTTCATACTTTTGGTAATAGAAAACATGAATTATCATACATGATCGTTTGAATTCTACTTTGAATATGGCAGAACAATAGATACCCAATGTAGTCTACATAAAATGTTTTTCCTTTCCAGAAATTGCCCAATGAATCTTGGTTCATAAAAAACAAAAACTCCAGTCATTTTACTGAGCATCTATTTCCTTATTGCTGTCATTCAGCTTTAAAAGGTGCTTATTTATAGACTTTCTGAAGTCACACTGTCCTTGGCTTATGGTGTTAAAGTTGTAAACTTAGGCCCTTTGCACTGGTGATGTTAGTTTACGTTTTGTTATGGTAAGTAAATCCCTAGTCAAACAGCTGTTGTTTAACATTTATGAAACTTTATAAAATAGGGGCAAAGCTGTCATGTTTAATTTCAGATACATTCAAAATATAGAAAACCCATAATTGTTAACCAAAGGCAAAAGTATGAAGTGATTCTAAAAAAAAACACAAAGATCTACTGGAACTTCTAGACTACTACAAACTGGAGTATAGGAAAATTATAACTAAGTTGTCTTAGTTTACACGAACTTAATATGCCTCTTGCTATAGTAGTTATATCTCTGTCCTTACTGCCTAAGGCTTGGTTTTTCTCAGCTCACAAAAGAAATTCTAGAAAATCATTCAGAATTACTGCTCTAGCTCCTATTATTATAGCCACTTTATACAGTATAGTGAAACATATAGCATAGCAGTATTTCATGCTACTCTATAAGTTCTTATACATTAAAATAATCAGGTTGTGAATTGTTTAACTCTTGTTACAGTTTATTTTTGAGAATATTCTGAGTATGTTTACTGATTGTCTACTTTATAGGTTGTCTTATTTACACTTTGGGTAAGTGAATTGTGGTTACAAACTGGACTGGAACGTACTGTCTCTGAGTAAATTAAGACTTTAACCATTTACATTTTTTAAAGAATATGAGTAAGGAACAGGGGTCTTTTGTTGGAGAGAAGGGGTAATATTGTTTCACTGAGTTATGTGGACTCCTGCTTTTATTTAGAAGATCTTACCCATGTTCTTCTTTTAATATTACTTAGAGTGGCTTTTACTCTTTTTTCTATAGTAGATCTTTTGGTTGGCAGTAGGAAGTTAGTTATCTGTAAAGAGGTTATGTTGTAAAAACTACTGATTATTGCCATTTGTAGCATATTTTATTTTTTTAATATTTTATTTATTTATTTGACAGAGAGAGGCAGCAAGAGAGGGAACACAAGCAGGGGGAGTGGGGGAGGGAGAGCAGGCTTCCTGCCGAGCAGGGAACCTGACGTGGGGCTCGATCCCAGGACCCCAGGATCATGACCTGAGCTGAAGGCAGACGCTTAATGACTGAGCCACCCAGGCACCCGTCGTAGCATATTTTAAAAAGAGATGATGTTACAAATTAGAAATAAAATACCCAGACTGGCTTATTTAATATGTAATGTTCTGAAAATTACAGGCATTATTTTTATATGCTATAAATGCATAATGATTGCATCTGTATAATATATATTTTGTACCTTTTATATACTCTTCACTGAAAGAGCTGTTTGAAGCACTGAGGCTGGGTAGTTTTGGAATTGGACAGATCTGTCTTTTGATCTTGGCCTATCTGTTGGTTGGTTCATGAGCTGGGGCAAACCACTTTAGTCTTGAGTTGTTTGCTCTATGCAGGGAGGCACAATAGTAGAGTCTTTTGTGAAGATTCGAAGTAAAAATGTAGAAGTGAAGCAACTGTTACATAATAAGTGCTTGATTAATATTAGATATTTAGTTCATGGACCATCTTGTTTTTATCCTTAGCACGTAGGTCGGAGTCCAGTTAGGAGGAGGTAGACTAGGTAATAACTAACTCATTTAGAGATCCCAGAAAGGATTGCAACCACTTTTGTGCTTTGTAATGTGAAGATTGTTCTCTTTGACTTGACTCATACCTTCATAAAGGTTTATGTGGACAAGGATGTGACTGTCTACACAGTCAGCCACACTAGAAACCTGGGTGTCATCTTTGATCCTTCAGAATCAAGCTCCTCTTACTTACCTGCGGATTTAATTGCCCCACTGATAGTTGGTGTAGCTGCTCAGTGGAAGGAACAGTCAGGGCCCTCTTTCTGTCACATACTGAGCTGATGTTTGATCTGGGTAGATGGCATGGTGAGGGAAAGAAGACTGGACAGGGGGCAATTCCAGACAGGAGGACTTGCAGAAACAGATGTTTGGGGTTGAAAGTAGAAAGCATAGCAGGAGGTGCCATAGTGCTTAGACCAGAATATCTAGAACACACACACAAAATGTTCATGGAGCTCACTGGGTTTGGTACTTTCAGTGGAAAACATTATGGTGTCAATTACTAAATGATTATGTGGGCATTTCCTGAATGAGTTAAAAAGTGATCATAACCAGAGTGAGTTAACTGTTACTATCAGCCTACTTTGAGCTTTCGGTTCCTTGTTTTATGTTTTTAAAAATAGGAACATTTTGATGGCATTTTCCATGTTTTACGCATCGGTTTCCCTACTGACTTTTGTTGTATGGGGGTCTTATATGTCATGAGTGTGGGTAGTAGTATATTTTGTCATATGATAAAATATACTTCCTAGTACTTAGTAATGAAATGTTTCTGAATATGATTTAATATTTTATTTTGGTCTAGCAAATGGAAAGGTCGCAGAAGTAAACTTGAAAGCAATTTAGAAACTAACGAGTATTGAAACTTGCAGTGATTATTTAGAATCATTACATTTTTCTAGAGAAATAATAAATGGCATTGAACAACTGGACTAGCTCATCTACCACCATTTACTATTTTGCTAGAAGATACTGAACTGCTTTTTACAAACTTCATTCTTACCCGAACTTTCCTTTGATCAAACATGTTTGCTGAAGGACAAAATGTTTGTATTATGAGTATATACATGTATAAAATCTTATGTCAGTGTATATAATTTTTAAAGATATATTTTTTTATTATCTTTTTAAGATTTTATTTATTTGACAGAGAGAGTGAGGGATCACAAGTAGAGAGGTAGGCGGGGGTGGGGTGGGATGGGGGGGGATGGAGCAGGTTCCCTGCAGATGTGGGCCTCAATCCCAGGACCCTGAGATCATGACCTGAGCCGAAGGTAGAGGCTTAACCCACTGAGCCACCCAAGTGCCCCAACACTTTTTTTATTATCTTCTAATAGTTTTTTCATTCTCAAAATAAACATTCCCTGGTTGTGTGTAAGTCTCCTTAGTGAGGCCTAATGTAAAAATTATATAATAATTGAAAAATTAGGGGCGCCTGGGTGGCTCAGTGGGTTAAGCCTCTGCCTTAAGCTCAGGTCGTGATCTCAGGGTCCTGGGATCGAGCCCCGAACCCCGCATCGGACTCTCTGCTCAGCAGGGATTTTGCTTCTCCCTCTCTCTCTGCCTGCCTGTCTGCCTACTTGTGATCTCTCTCTCTCTGTTAAATAAATAAATAAAATCTTTTAAAAAAAGAATTGAAGAAGTATTCATTATTATTATAGAATTTGTTAAATTAATCTAAACTATACAGAAAACTATTGTGAAAGTTTGTGTACTACAGAGATGTTCAACATCATTAGTAATAAGGGAAATGTAAATCAAGACAATAGTGAGATGCCACTTATGCCTACCAAGACGGCTGGAGTCAGACAGGTAGTACCAAGTGTTGGTGAGGATGTGGTAAAATTGGAACTCCTGTGCATTGCTAGTAGGAATGTAAGTTGGTACCACTGCTTTGGAAAGTAGTCTTGCAGGGGCGCCTGGGTGACTCAGTCAGTTAAGCATCTGCCTTTGGCTCGGGTCATGGTCACAGGGTCCTGGGATCAAGCCCGCAGTCAGGCTCCCTCCTCAGTGGGCAGTCTGCTTCTCCCTCTGCCCCTCCCCACTGCTTGTGCACTCTCACTCTCTCTCAAATAAATAAAATCTAGAAGGAAGGAAGGAAGGAAAGGAAGGAAGGAAAGGAAAGGAAGAAAGAAGTTTCTTAAAAGGTTAATAACATAGAATTACCATATGACCCAGAACTTCCAAGAGAACTGAAAATATATGTTCACACAAAAACTTGTGCATGAATGTTCCCAGAAGCATTATTTCATAGTAGCCAAAAAAGTCAACCTGAATGTCCATCAACTGACTAATGGGTAATCAAAATGTGGTATAGCTATACAGTCAAGTATTATTGAGTCACAAAAGAAATGAGCTGCTACATGCTACAACATATGAAATTTGAAAGCATTGTGCCAAATGAAAGAGGCCAAGACACCAAAGGCCACATAGTGTCTGATCCCATTTATTTATGAAAGTGTCCAGAGTAGGCAGATGTACAGGCATAGAACATAGATTAATAGTTGTTACAGGCTGGAGACAGGGAGGAATGGTGCATGACTGTTAGTGGATACAGTTTCTTTTGGGGTGGATAAAAAGATTTCAGAATTAGAAGTGATGGTTACACAATTTGGTGAATGTGTTAAAAATCACTGAAACGCATCTTTTAAAAACATGCATGGTGTGGTATATGAATTATATTTCAATAAAAAGGAAAAAAAAAAAGACTGTGTGCATGTGTAGTGCCACTGGCATCATATTTACCCGAAATCACTGCATTTTTGAAAAAGAGTCTAACTTTCCTGTGTGCCTTTTTGACTAACAACACCAACAAAAATTTAAATCTATTTTTGCGAACTTTTTCATGTAATTCTTGATTTTAGTTTTCCAGATTAGGTGAAAATAGGGTATTAGTTGGTATTAAAGAATATTCATACTGAAATATGGACTTAATAATGGAGCAACTATGAGGAAGAACAAGTACGGAGGCTACGTTTGAGGTCATCCTGCTTCCTAATATCTTTAAGTTATTGAAGTAGATTTTCAAGTTATTCTCTGAACTTTTCACTCATTTCATCTTTCTTTTTATCACTGGCATCATTAGAAAATCAATGTTGCTTATTTAGTAAATAATATGGGAGACGCTATAAAATTTTTCTTATAATTCAGAATTGGCCCATTACCTCTTATCAACTCTTGTTTCTGAATAAAAGCTTAACTAGTTCTTATAAATGATGGTTCTTAGACTCCTTTGAAAATCCCACGGAGCAGCTCTCCTGGCGCCTTCTCAGTGCTTTTCCCAGATCTGGTCTCTCAAAGCAGAAACAGCCCGGCTTGTCAGCTGTGGGACTTTCGGAAGGAGGGCGAACTTTTACAGGTGTTGCTGCTACACTGTGGGTTCTGCTCTGCCCATTTGTGCACCAGGGTTTGAATCCTTCTCTCTCTTCCTCATGGAGAGGTGGGGAGGAGGATCATTGATGAATTCCTAACCACTTCTATTTGAGAATTTCTGTCATAAAGAATACTTGGCTTACATCCTTAAAATGGATTCTTAAATAAGAATTATTTTAAAATAACATGCATACTCTGAAAGAAGTATCTAGATTTTCTATAGAGTTAAATTTGGATACATGATTGAATTGAGATAAATATTCTTAATCCTTCTCTTCATTTTATTTTATTAGCTGCTTAATCTCTCTATTATTGTTTTCCAGCTTTTAATTTTCATGTAATATACTGTGAATTCTTGTGTAGCTTGCTTTGTTCATCTTTTTTTTTTTTTTTTTTTTGCTGACACAGGTTGATTCAGTGAATTTATTTTCATTGCTATGTAATATTCTACTAAAATGAACATAATTTGTTTCTTTTTGATGAAAATTCTTTGAAATTTTTCTTGATTTCAGAGCATAGCACCCTGAATACTTTTATGTTTTCTTGTGCAAATGTACCATGGCACAACAATTTTTCTTAGTATATTCCTGTAAATGAAATTGACAGAGCATAGAGGATGCATATCTTTTTTTACCTAGTTGTTTCCAGGTTTTTGCTGCTCTGAAAACTATGAGCATTTTCTTACTGTTGTCTTTTTTCTTTCAAAGGAGCCCCCAAGCACCCAGATTGGAGGGAAATCGCATCTTTCTAGTTTAGACTCATAATTTCTCCTCTAACTACCTCCATGGCCAATAGCAAGGACCCAGCAATTATACTCACAGTAGATGATCTGAAGAGTTCCTCTGGTTGTCAGTCTGTCCTTTCCCCCACATATCTGGTGTGTCTTAGCACCCAAGTCCTCTAATGCTATGAAGTGGCTCCAAATGCCATGCCTACATGGTCTGTATTTGCACCACGTACCCATTCCTCTCTCCTGCTGTCTCTTACGCACTGGGAGGCTCCACAGCCTGTATCCCAGGGAAGTTCTCTCCCCTGTTTTCCCCACAAGGAAGGAAACAAAACAAAATAATGGAAACCTCAAAAATAAACTACCCTGCTGTAGAAGCATCTGCCGTTGTCTTAGTGATTCTTCGGCTTATCTATCCAGACTCTCAGGAGAAGCCTCTTCCAGGCGGCAGCAGTTTACAGACTCTTTACAGATATCCGACATCCGGGAATTATAATAATTATTAATATTTAGGGCACTACCTTTTCTCTCAACATCATTCTCACCTGTCTCTTGCTTTGCTTCTCTCTTACTCATCTACTCTTTCCTTACCTTCTCTCCTTTTAAATTCTTTCTAGCTGCTGCTATTTCTTCTGACCCGGAGCCAGCTCCTTTTCTCATTTTGTGGACAGCATCTATGTTTAAGTGAAACTATCTTCGTTGTCCCCCCCACCTTTGAGAAGAGCTTCACAATATTTGAGGATGCATATGTATTCCATTGGAAACCCCATTCTTGGCTGGTCACAATGGCTAAAGTGCTCTTTGTGATATTCCCAGGCTAGTTATCCTCTCATGCAGGGATGGGCTCCAAATTCGCTTTTCCAAAGACCTTCCATGACTTCTTACCCAAAATTTTATAGTCTTCTTCTTTCCTCACCAATTCATATCCTCTCATGGCTTCTTTATTTTTTCTCTTTAGCACACTTCACTAATAGTCTGTGTATTATATTTGTGTACCTTTCTTTTGTCTTCCTTCCCCACTAGAAGAAAATGTCAATGAGAAAATTAAAAGTTAAATCAGAAATGTGTTGTCTTTTGTGACTACTTAGAATAAAAATAAAAAGTTTTGACCTTAGCAAATATGTAAACCCAGGTATATTATAATGAAATAGAAATTTCAACCTTCTTAAATTTGAATTTATACTATATTGGGCAGAGTTTCAAGGGAAGCTTAACTTTGAGGGAAAAGAGTTTTGGTTGTTGATTTAAATACTATAGTCATAAAATTATATCTTTAAATTTTTATTTATTCTGGAAATAGACCAGGAATATATTTTATTAAAATAGTAATTTAGTCCCTAATGTAATTTTCCTGGTGTTATTCACTCCAGTTATTTGCTTAAAATTTCTAATAACATAATGGAAGGAATATACATTAAATCTCACCAAGAAAATTGTAGCCCGGGCTCTTTTTCAGGTTTAGCTATTCTTGGAAGATAGAATTACCTATATTGTTAAACATCATGTGCTTTTAAGCTTTTGAAATTTTAAAGTTCAAGCTAAATTAATAGAGAAGTTCCATTTTTAAAAGTGGAAGAAATGGTTATTTAAAGTTTAAGCTAAAACTCAGAGCGGTGAGCTTTCTCTTGCCCTTTTATAGACTCTGACCACATTTTGAGAGTCCTTGAGAAGAGAGAGCTGCAGAAGGCAAAGGGTCTGTTGCATTTGGGGCTGCATTCCTACTCTGTACAATATTTGAAGCACACAAAACCAGCAGCACTACACTGAGTCCTTTGTTCTTCCTGTCGGGCAAAACTCTAGATAGCTTACTGTAAATATGGCCGACCGCCAAGCTGTGGCGCAGATTCTTTTTTTTAAATACTGTAAACTGGCACAGGCTCAAGAATTACAGTTCTTCCTTTTATTTGCTGTCTCTTTCCATACTGAAGAGTTTCCTCTATCATAAGATAGAAAAACAGTTGTTGTGGTCGGGGAAAAAGTGCCCAAATGGCCCATTTTTTTCTCTCTCATTCCTAGCGTTGGGTAATTTCTGCTGAAATAAACAGAATAACTTTATTACTTTTAATTTTTAAAAGGACAGTGTCCTCTCTTGGTAATGAAAAGAACTTGAGTAGAGGGGCGCCTCGGTGGCTCAGTGGGTTAAAGCCTCCACTCAGGTCATGATCTCAGGGTCCTGGGATCGAGCCCCGCATAGGTTTCTCTCTTCAGCAGGGGGCCTACTTCCCCCTCTCTCTCTGCCTACTTGTGATCTGTCTCTGTCAAATAAATAAGTAAAATCTTTAAAAAAAAAAAAAAAAGAACTTGAGAAATGTGAACAGAGTTGAATTCAGAACACTTAATACCATGTGACTTTAAAAATTAATTCTTTATTGGTGTTTTCCTACTTTTCTTTGTTATCATGATTTTACTTCCTGTTGTCCTAGAATATTTTTGGTTTCAGATTCTAGTTTTAATGTGCCTGCTTCTGACATTACCAAGTTGCTTGTGTTGGAATTTGTACGGCTGCTGCTGAATTGAAAAGAGGTAGAAGCAAATGAAGGGTGTGGAGTTCTGCCTTTCAACTACGGGGTGTGTCCCTTTTGAAACTTTTAAAATGCAAGAAAAGGCTTGGAAGTATTATATATTTGAAAGGATTATCTGCTCATGATATTAAAATAGAGATGCCAGAAAGAAGTAGATACTTTCTTGATAGAACCATCTTATCAACATTTTTAAGTTTTGCAGCTTTGTTGATTAATTTTGCACATAGAAACTTCTAGACCCAAGTAGAAATTAAATGTATATTGTATTTGTCTTAAAATCAAGCTAAGATTGAGTGTTCTTTCCTACTTGATTGATAGTTCTTTCCTACTTCCCTGACCTTAAAATTATTTTATACAATAGATACATGTCAACACACTTACTGTTTCATTTGGCTCATCAATCTCTGTTTCTTATAAAAAGACAATTTCACTAGGATCTAATTAGGGCTGATCACTGTGCTGCAAGACTTTGAGCCCCAGGCCCTGGATTTCAGTCCTGGCTCTACTACCCAAAAGTTTTGATCCCTGATATAATTCATTAAAATGCTCTGATTCTGTTTTCTTGTTTCTAAAATGAGGATAATTTTTGGTGATTTCACAGATCGATCCTTAATTTCAGTTTCAGCATCTTTTAAAAAATCATCTTTCAGTTCAAGCTGGCAGACCTTTTGCTGGGCATCTAAAGTACTGTATTCAGGGAGAAGGGTGTACATACACATGTGGCTAATGAAAATGGAAAGTCAGTTGTAAAACAGTAAACAAGAGTGAAATAATAGAGATGGAAAAATGGATTTCAATGGGTAATACTGTGTAAGACTATATAAGAAGGTATATTTGAGCTGGGCTTGAAAGGTGGGTGGGATTTCACCAGTGGGAGAAGAAGGAAGAAAGAGCCAGGAAGGGATTCCATTCAGGACGAAGAGTGCCATCAGGGTTGGAGGACTTGAGGCACCGATGGAACCTGGTTTCCCTTGGAAAGAAAAATACAAGTGACTTTAGAAGGAAGTCAAAGTATAGCATTGCTTTATAAATTAAGAAATAATGTTTAATCCCATTACATGTTAGAAACTTACATAAAGTGCTAGTTTATCCTAATGTCTTACCAAAGGCATTTTGATAAGAAGCTTCTTTAGATGCTTTTTTCAGATCATATAACGCGTGCGTGTGTGTGTGTGTGTACACAATCAGATATCACTGAAAAATCTTTCCATTACAAGTGGCATATAAATTCCTTTAGTAGTAGAAGAGTGTTCTCCATAATTTTGAATTTTTGAACAACTTAGGAGCAAAGATTCTTTAAAGAGATTAAACTGTCTGAAGCATACTCAGAAATCAGTGGAAGGATTGGCATATTTAATCTTGGTTATTATCCCTTAAAATCATGTTATAACTGAATAACTTTTCTCTGGAATTGATCCAGTAAGTATCTGCATTTAAGTGCTAATAACTTGGAAAAATAAAGAAGCTATTGCTTTTCTCCTTTCATATACCTTTCATTTGTCAACAATTTGAAGTACTATTTCACGATAGATTATTTAAAATAAGCTACAGTGGATAAGATTCCTTGTAGGTACTTTGTATTTCTGCTTGCCAGTACGAAATGTTTTTTCTCAAACCTCGAGTCAAATATTTTCTTCCATGTTAAGAAAGCTTCTTTAGTGTTTGGCATCTGTTCAACTTTTGGGTATGATGAGATTATCAGTCGCGCCAACCTCAGGGGTATGAATGGAATCACTGAGAAACAGTGGTAAATAGTAGGGCTTTTGTTTGCAGAAAATATTAGTAGCACAATATAAATGAGAGGGAATATAGCATATTTTTAAAACAGGAGATTATGGTTAGTATCTAGAATTCTGTTTCTGCCATCGTTATTAGTTCAGTAGGAGATTTTCAGGAAATGAGATAGCTTTCTGCTTTGGTTTATTTACCCACAGAATACTTTTTAAGGTGGAGTGTGATATTTAATGTTATGTTTTATCAGAGAATACATCTTAATTTTGATACGCTTTATTTGCTAAAACATACAAGTGTATTTTATTTCTACTTTTTAGATCTGTTCTACTAAAATTATGACCATGAGCTTTTGGTGCATGAGCAATATTCATCCCTTGTTATTTCTTTTCTGACTAAGGGGCCAACAGTAGGTGGTATAAGGTAGTAACAGATGTTTGTGGAATGAATAAATGAAAAATTAAGGATCTAGAAATAGCTATTTCTATGGGAAAAAGTTGAAAAGTTGAGTTTCTCCAGCTTGTCCTTTTAATCTTGTATTGTGTGGGTGCTGTCACTCACCAGCTTATGATCATAGGTAATGACCTCATTTAATGCATCTAATCTTTAGATACTCCCTTTGGATAATCTCTATCACAGTAATACCTATCTCAGGTTAATGAGCATTGATAATGTTTTGTTTTAGCAAAATTTTATGTATTCCCTCCTAAGTTCTTCGTGCTTGTGAATATCTTTTCCTTCATTTTCCCCCCTCCTTTGATGAATTAGAAACTGTTTTGAAAGAGATTGCTTATGCACAAGGTTATTAGGTATGGAATTTTTTACTTTCGATAAGGTGTGGTATGCCTGTTTAATTCTGTGATGTAGCATTGTCTCTGGGGGCCCCTTTTGTCTCTGAATATCTGTAGAATTATAAAATTGTAAAGTCATTAAGCCAAGGGATCCTTGGGCGTTTATCTAGTTCCCTATGCTGACGGGTCCTGAGACATTTTTACCAGCTGTCCTGTTTTAGCCTATGATTATAAGAATTAAGAGTAATGAAGGGAACTTAATGTTCATAATTTATTCTCTGAATAAACGGCTATTGGTAAGACTGATTCTTCTGCTCTACTTTAAACCAGACTGAGAGTGCTTTCTCTCTTTTTCCATATATCTAAATTTCAGCACCCCCTTCCATTCATCTGTTTCAAAATTTCATATAAATTGCATAGTTAGGGAAAATCGTATCTAAACCTCTTGATTTTGATAACATTCCATGTGATAGCATTCCATTCCAGTATTTATCCAGAATAATAAACATCTGTTTCTTTTATGTGCAGACATACTGACACACAAATACAGTATTAAAAAAAAAGGCTAATTATATGATTCTTCTACCACTTTCATGATTATATTCACAAGAAAGACTTTTACAAGATAAATTGAATAGCAACGTTTTCATTGCTTAGTAAAGTGTTTTTGTTTTGTTTTGTTTTTTACTTTTGAATCATTTTAATTGGTTTGTAGTGAGCTTCTTCTAAATGTTGATCCACAGGAAAATAGGTATTCAGTAGGCAGAAAAATTGCTCTCCGAACTTTTGTGTTGGTTTTTGTGCCTTAGCCTATCCAACCAGGCCAGGCATAGGTTTCATGGGGTTCAAGGTGAAGGCTTCCTTCCAGAAGAAGCAGGAACTCTGCTTTGTTCTGTAGTCAGATCACATGATTGGCTCTGGCCCGTTGTCTTGCACCTGTCACTGGCCATCTATCCCCATGGGACAAATCTTACATCCATCACCACTGCTAGAAAAATACATCAAAGCGCGTGCGCCCCAGTAGATAGGCTGGCTGCATCATCTTGGTATACAAGAAAGCATATTATTATCGATTTAGAAAGTTACTGCTTCTACGAAGGTGATGCTTGGTTTTAACTCCTTAGTGCCCATTAATTGTGTCTGATTTTGTGTGGTTCTGGGCAGTGTATGAAGAGGTGAAGACTGCCAGGATAGCTAACCATGAGCTCAGAGGCAAGCCTTGCTCCTTTTTGCAATGTAGCTCCTCTTTACTGCTTTTTCTTGTCCATAGTTAATTGTGTTTGTTTTGTATTGTTCTCTTCATTAAGAGCCTCTCAAGGGGATAGGTAGGTATCCCTGGATAAAGATTTATATAATGACATCAGAGTGGGCAGAATTCATCTGCCATACAGAAACAGTAGATTATGCTCTAAATTTTAGAGAAACTGTGACGGATTTAAGAGAAACAGTGAGCAGGATGATTATGTGCAAAGTGCTGGAGACACATTTTTTTTTTTTTTTGTCGAAGACATATTTAAATGTCAGTTTTCAGATCTATTATCAGTTAAGTTCTGTTGGTTTATTTTTTTTTTAAGATTTTACTTATTTGACAGAAAGAAATCACAAGTAGGCAGAGAGGCAGGCAGAGGGAGAGGGGGAAGCAGGCTCCTTGCTGAGTAGAGGACCCCCCCGCCATCCTGGGCTAGATCCCAGGACCCTGAAATCATGACCTGAGCCAAAGGCAGAGGCTTAACCCACTGAGCCACCCAAGTGCCCCATGTCGGTTTATTTTTTTAATCCAACTCAAATTTTTCGTATTCCAGGTGAGGCATATGTCTCTGCTAATGCTGCCATTTGGGGCATTTAAATTTCTTTGGGCAAATGTGATAGTCCTAAAACGTGTGGGAGAAGTGCAAATAAAAAGGTGGCTTATATACATCGCAGTGAAATTGTATTCTAATATATTTTTAATTCATGTTATGGGCATCTTAAACAAAATTTCTAAAGAGCTCCTCATTTCGTTATCAATAGCAAACATTTCAAACCACATAAAATCACTAACGCCATACCATGTATGGAATCACAGTTTAGATACTTGCCCTTGTAACCCATTCTGGATCATTTTTGCATTAACTCTTTTAAGGGAAATGATTTTTTCCTTTGCTAACAGGTAATTGCCAAGCATGACCCGCCCCACTGCTTGCAAAGAATTCTAAAGTGCAGACTGCATTTTTATAGGGTGTAGTTAATGGCAACAAGCTGCAGAGGGGTAGAACCAGAAAAGAGCTGAAAGCAACAAGTTTAGAAAAGGCCAAGAAGGAAAGTTAGTGAGTACCAGGGAAACTATCCCCAGTATGAAGTAAACAAACTCTATCTCCACAGGGCTGCATCTTTTGGGAAATCATGTGGGACAAAGTGAAGCAAAGACTTAGGAATTGAGATTGCTTATGAATTGAGCCCCACTTTCTGGGGTCTCTCTGTGGATATCTCCTAAATAGCTCTTTGTACCTTTTATATTGTCTTATCTTTTCTTTCACTCACTCTCTTCCATGCAGTGCTAGTTTATATACCAATCCAGTCTTCAGATCCCTTCATGCTGCTTCCTCTCTCACCCACATTTAGAAACCAGTGAATCACTATGTACTGATAAAATGTGTAGGACACCTCTTATACTCAGTGTAACTAGGACCAGAGAAGGATTAAATACATAATTGTGTATAAAGTACCCTGTCATGTTATGAATAACAAAATACCACTGTTGGCTATTTATTATCACGACTAGTAATGATATAAAATAACAAGAGCAGAGACCAGAAGGGAGGGATTTAGTGGGGAGCTAAAAAATCCACCCTGACATTTAAAGTGCCACTGCACAGCTCAGACTTCTGTTCCCTTCTCTTGCTTCTCTTCTTTACGAAAGTACTAATTCAATCAAAACACATTCTTCATGTTAGGACATATCCTACTAAAGAAGTGAGTGCCTGTTGTTAGAGCTCTTCCTTCTCCCACAGGAAGTGACTTGTAGGTGAACCTAGAAGTACAGGACTCAGAGGCCAGAGACCCTGCAAGGGTGCAGAAGTGCCTGCGGAAGTGAAGGAAAGAAGCACAGATGACTGGCATTGTGTGGGGAGAGGTGGACCCACTTTGTCAGCAAGGGCATCAGGATGCCCTGAGGGGAGAGGGGGGAAGGGAGAGGGAACACTGAAGTGGAATCAGTAGTGAGTGATAGGTGGGGTAGGATTTGGGGAAGAAGGAGAGTTCAGGATTTGGGCATCTAGGTAGATCTGGTAGGGGAAATACAGCAGGAGGGCAAGTCTGTAGAGGAAGATGGAGTGTTACTTTGGCATAGCTCTGCGTGGAAGCATACTGAGTAATTTGCAGAGGTTTTTGTTTATGTTTTTTAAGAGATGCCTTTCTGCCTTTCAATATATTGGCATGGAACTCAAGAAAAATGGGTTTTCAGTGCTCTTTAAAAAGTTCTTCCTCAAGGACTGTTCTAGTTCTCTCTTCACTGTCACTAAAGTAATGCTGAACATAAATCCTTCAGGTTGTGAATAATGAAAAATTTGTGTAGTTCTCTAAACTTAGGAGGTATATTACATTTGCCTTTGTGACTTTATGGATATTAGGTTGGGATTGTGGTTAAGCTAATGAACTGAAGAACTCAAGTTGATGGTCTCATCATTCAATCCAGCAGCTTGTCTTGAATTTCAGGCTAATATCTATGTTTATACATAATTGCTTAGCTAGAATCCTTTTGGTGCATTAACATTTTTCATATTAAACCCAAGCTGAATTTTAATAGACATTTTTTTAGTTTATTTGAGAGTATCTTTAAACTTTGTAATATTTTATATATTTAAATGACAGCATTGTTGATTTAACATTATTGTAGTATTTATGTAATATGACCAAGAGAACAATTATACTATATAGGCATGCCTTGTTTTTGTTGTACTTTATTGTGCTTCACAGATGAGTCTTGTAGGGTTTGCTGTTTTGTTTTGTTTTTACAAATTGAAGGTTTGTGACAACCCTGCATTGAACAAGTCTGTTGGCACCAACAGCATTTGCTCATTTCATTTTTTCGTGTCACATTTTGGTAATTCTTGCAATATCTCAAACTTTTTCATTATTATATTTGTTATGGTGACTGTGATCAGTGATCTTTGATGTTACTATTATACTGGGGTGCCATGAATTGTACCCATATAAGATGGTGAGCTTAAATGATAAGTGTTGTTTTTGTTCTGACTGCTCTGCGTGGCCATTCCCCCCATGTCTCCTTCTCTTTGGGCCTCCCTAATCCCTGAGACACAACAATATTGAAATTAGGCCAATTAATAACCTCAAAGGCCTCTAAGTGTTCAAGTAAAAGGAAAGGTTATACATCTCTCACTTTAAATCAAAAGCTAGTAATGATTAAGCTTAGTGAGGAAGACATGTCGAAAGCCAACACAGGCTGAAAGCTAGGCCCCTTGTGCCAAGAGCTGATCAAGTTGTGAGTGCAAAGGGAAAGTTCTTGAAGGAGATGAAAAGTGCTACTCCAGTGAACACAAGAATGCTAAGAAAGTGAAACAGCCTTATTGCTGATGTAGAGAAAGTATGAGTAGTCTGTAGAGAAGATAAAACTACCCACAACATTCCCTTAAGCCAAAGCCTAATCCAGAGCAAGGCCCTCACTCTCTTTAATTCTATGAGGGGTGAGAGGTGAAGAAGTTGCAGAAGAAAAGTTGGAGGCCAGCAGAGGTTGGTTCATGAGCTTTAAGGAAAGAAGTAGTCTCCATAACATAAAGGTATAAGGTTGCTGTTACATAAGCTGCGGCAAATTATCCAGAAAATTTAGCTCAGGTAATTCGTGAAAGTGGCTACACTAAACAGATTGTTGGTGTAGATGAAACAGCCTTCTATTGAAAGAAGATGCTGTCTCAGACTTCCGTAGCTACAGAGACGTCAGTGCTGGCTTCAAGGCTTCAAAGAGCAGGCGGAGTCTCTTGTTAGGGGCAAATGCAGCTACTGATTTTTGGTTAAAGCCAGTGTTCATCTACCATTCCAAAAATCCTAGGGCCCTTATAATTATGCTAAATCTATTCTGCCTGTGCTCTGTAAATATAACAACAAAGCCTAGATTATAGCAAATCTGTTTACAACCTGGTTTGCTGAATATTTTAAGCCTACTGCTGAGACCCACTGCTCAGAAAAAAGCCTTTCTTTCACAATATGACTGCTCCCTGACAGTGTACCTGGTCACCCAAGAGCCCTGATGGAGATGAACAACAAGATGAATGTTGTTGTCCTGCCTTCTGACACAGCATCCATTCTGTAGCCCGTGGATCCAGGAGTCACTTTGACTTTCAAGCCTTATTATTTAAGAAATACATTTTGTAAGGCTGTGGCTGCCGCAGGTAGCAATTCCTCTGATGGATCTGGGCAACATAAATTAAAAATTTTCTGGAAAGTATTTACCATTCTAGATGCCATCACGAACATTCATGATTCATGGGATTAATAGGAGTTTGGAAGAAGTTGATTCCAACGCCCATGGATGACTTTGGGGGATTCAAGGTAGAAGTAGCCACAGATGCTGTGGAAATGGCAAGACAACCAGCATTAGAAGTGGAGCCTGAAGCTGGGACTGAATCGCTGTGATCTCGTGATAAGAGCAATGAAGAATTGCTTCTGGTGGATGAGCAAGGAAAATGGCTTTTTGAGATAGAATCTACTACTGTGAAGATTATTGAAATGACAACAAAGGATTTAGAATATTCCATAAACGTGGTTGTTAAAGCAGCAGCAGCAGGGTTTGCGAGGATTGATTCCAATTCTGAAAGAAGTTCTCCTGTGGGTAAAGTGCTATCAAACAGCATCACATGCTCCTAAGAAATCTTTTGTGAAAGGAAGGGTCCGTTGATGAGGTAGACTTACTGTTGTCTTATTTTAAGAAATCACCACAGCCACTCCAATCTTCAGCAGCCTCCACCCTCATCAGTCAGGAGCCGTCAGCATGAAGCCATCAGCATAAAGCCATCAGCAAGACCTTTTCCACCAGCAAAAAGATTATGACTCACTGAAAGCTCAGATAGGGTTAGCATTTTTTTTTAGCAATAAAGTATTTTTAAATTAAGGTGTGTACCTTGTTTTTTTTAGACATAATGCTATTGCACATTTAATAGACTAGAGTATGAAAATAACTTTTATGTGCTATGGGAAATCAAAAAATTCATTTGACTTGCTTTATTGTGGTATTTGCTTATTATGACTCTCTGAAACCAAATCCACGGTATCGCTGAGGTACATCTGTATTGAAAGTTTATGTGTAATACTGGGTTGCTCCAACATTTACATTTACCGAAACCACCTTATAATTTATCAGCAACTTTCCAAATGTAGTGAAGCACACAACCTCACGACAGCACCATTTTATTATATGTAGTTTTTGAATGCTGGCTCTCAAATGCGGGGATACTAGAACTTTTTTTGCATTTTTAAGTGATGGGAACACTTTTTAAAATGGGTAGCCTTTGAGGTGACGAAATTCAAGACTGATTTCATAGAGTATAACATACTTCATTCTGAACTTCATAAAGGCTGTGTTTTACTTACTAATAAATTGTAAAATGTTAGCATATTCCCCAAAGAAAATAAATCACCGTACATAAAACCTGAGAATGAAGTAATTTTTTTTTTGTAGATTGCTGTTATTGAAATCACATTGCCAGTGTAATTATACAGCTAACTATTGTTAATAAAATCTAAACATAGCTAATAGAAGGTCGTTTTTCACTGTGTGATGATTTGCTATTCTAGAAAATTCCTTTCTATTATAGCTCTTATAGAGGGTTTTTTTTTTTTGTAATTTTAGCTTTTGATATTCAGAATGGAATGTAATCACTCAAGATTTAAGTATGTGGGAGGAAAGGGAAATCACATTTTTTTTGATGATTTGATAGGGTCTTTGCTTCATATGTGAGAAGCCTTGTGAACTGATGAGGAAGAATAGAGACATTGATTTGGTACGAATTTGTCAATTTAGATTTTTCTAAAGTAGTACCTGTGTCTTGAAATTTATAACTGAATTTGAGATCCAGTAACTTTTTCTCTTCTAGTATATCTTCTAGAATATTGCTATGTTTTAAAAAAAATGTATAAAAAAGCAACTGAAATTACTTCAGAAATTCCTAAATAATCATGTAATTGGCAAAAGTCTTACTAAATCTTCTTCAGTGTGCGGTGTGTAGAGTAGGCCTATGTCTCAATTATAGTTCAGGAAGGTCAACCCTATTTTTAGGAGGAGAAAGAACTTGCCTAGATATTAAATTATTCCTTATGGATTTTCTGGGAACCTCCTGATATCAAGTATTTTGTTCACTTGTCTCCAAAAATACACTTGTCAAAACATGTTTGGGTTCTTGTCTTTAGATCTACAAAGAATGGACTTTGGGGCTACTTTGTGGTCTCCCTACATGGGGTACTATGGCATTAGTTAGAGCTGTACACGATATGACTGAAGTCGGGAATCAAGCAACAAGTACACTAAACTCTCTAAGAAGGGCACAGTGGGGGACAGCACTCTGGGGGGCAGGGACGGCTTGCAGAAAGGGGTGGAAGCAGATGATCCCTACTGGTGATTTTAAACATCCTTGTATGTGATTACACCTGCTGTGTCATTGTTTCCTTTGATTTGGAAGCCAAACAACAAAAATGTTTTCAGCAGATCAGGTTTTTAAAAACTCCATATTTCCTGAAATAATCTTAAGAGATTTATCTTAAGATTTGGAATATTATCATTGGTGAAGGTTGGGAAATAATAGCCTTGAATTTCTGAAACAGAATTTTCTGCCTTTTTTTTTTTTTGGTTAGATTTTTAGATTTTGACATTGATATTAAGGATAACTTTTTGTCCTATATTGAAACAGTTTAGAATTTCTGTGGCTACCTTATAAATTGGTGAACTTTGTTGTGAGAGTTGACAGGAGATCTACCTGGGACCAGTGGCCAGATTTTGCAGGAATTCGTGAGCCTGGATGGGGAAAAAATTACTCTTTTATTTTCACTAGTATCTAACTGAAATTTGGCCCCTCTCTTATTTATGAATGTAGGCAATCAACCCTAGCAGTTTTGGCAGGCTGTAACTTTGCCACTGATAGAAATCACAGATATTTTCATCCTACATTATAGTTGTTACAGATCTCAAAATATTGAAGCTCATCACTACTTTGAAATTATAGCATTTATTAGACCCACAGTTAGCACTTGTTATTTAATACATTATTAAGCAGTACATTATTATATCACATTTTAAATATTTTGATAACTGTCAATGTGATGATTTTTATGTTATCTAGTAACACATTTAAAAAACCATCTTTCTGACAAGGGGTCCGTAGACTTCATCAGACTGCCAAAAGTATCCTGGCATAAATAAGGGTTCCGTGGGCTGGGGAACTGAGCAGATGGGTCCTCTAGAGCTGTTTTTACTAGTACCTCACTGTGTGACCTGGGCCAGTTAGGCCATGTGGCACATAGAATGACGAGACACCCATTGACTTGGGAAATTAATTGTAAATTAATAAGACAAGGAAAGTAGTTTTGAAAAACTTTAGTATTATGCATACAGGAGATATTATTAAAGATATTTTTGCCTTCCTAAGAACATGACATATATTAATAAATGTTAAGAGTATGAGCGAAGCATCTAGATCTAATATAAATTGTGCTTTCATTCTCCAGTTTCAGTGTGGCTTGGTGTCATTACACTTACAACGAGCAGCTCTGGGAACATGCCAATTTCAATATAGCTCCAAAACATTACCACTCATGGAAGAAAGAGGGATTACTTTCCCCTAAATATTTCCTTTAAAATTGATTCCTGTATTCTCCAATCCTCTAATCCAAACTGATGGGCTTCAGTGCTCCCCAAAGCAATATGTCAGTCAGGCAAAGCACAGGAGGAAAGCACATGTTTTGTTTCCAGCAAACGGACATGTAGCAGCGTGGTGAAGCTCCTTCATCTAATATAATCAAGAAATACATTGGAGGAGGGAAGAACAAAGATACTGAGTATCTGGTGTTTTATAAAAATTTTGTTTTTATGAGAGCCTTATGTAGGTCATAAATATTATGTAATTTAACAGATGAGTAAATTGAAATGGGTATCAGTTTATTAAATGGTCATGTTACTCAGAAGTTAGAAAACTTGGATTCATATTCAAGACTAATTGTAAAGGGGCGCCTGGGTGGCTCACTGGGTTAAGCCTCTGCCTTCGGCTCAGGTCATGATCTCAGGGTCCTGGGATTGAGCCCCGCATCGGGCTCTCAGCTCAGTGGGGAGCCTGCTTCCTCCTCTCTCTCTGCCTGCCTCTCTGTCTACTTGTGATCTCTCCCTGTCAAATAAATAAATAAAATATTTTTTAAAAAGACTAATTGTAAAGCCATATGATTGAATTATAATATAATTACTGAGTAAAATTAATTAGGAATTAATTTTGAAATGTGAAATCTCTAGAGTTTTTATTTCTAACACATCATTCATTTTTCACTGATGCTTGAGATTGCATATACAGTTTAGTAAGGAGAGTATTTTTAGCCCTTTAAAATTAGAGATAATACTTGGTATAGAGATACCTGAAAAGTCAACTTTAGTTGTTATGAGTAGTGCCATATTTTCATTTTTAAAATCCTATCCCCTAATGCCTGTGACTTGGATACATAACAAACACATTCGGAAGGTCTATTAAGTGAATGAGTGAAAAAACGAAGAAGGCATGTTCTGGTGGATCAAATTCTGACTAGAAGGAAATGGAGGGTTGACTTGAGATATTGGAAATGTCCATTCTTTTTCAAAGAACACTCAGAGCAGTAAGGAGATCACCAAATATAAGAAAATAGAAATGATGAGAAAAAAGAAAAATGTAGTGAGAAAAATAAGTTTGCGTTGTTAAGGAGTTCTGTAGTCACAGAGAGTTTTGACATCTGTCACTTCACGTATAGGAACCCTGAGGATCTGGGGGCAGATGTCCTCTCCATCTTCCAGACTGAGCCCAGGAAGATGAAGTGATTCTTTCACCTTTACAGATGAGACTCAGAGCAAGATCTTCAGTTTCGATGTCAGGGCACCTTTTGGGAGGGAGAGATGACGGGAAGAATGGAAAGCTGCAGGAAGAAAGGTAGAGGAATGTAGTGAACAAAAGCAGTGTGAGAGCCTTCGGCTCTGTGCTTAAATGTACATTCCTCAGAGACCCTGCCCAGCCTCCTTCACGCCCTGCCCAAATCTCTGCCAAATCTGGTCTTCCTGTGGTGTAGGATTCGCTGTCTTGTGCTCCACAGCAGTTATCTCAATTGGTAATTACTTATTTGCGTAATTTTTTTGTTAAATGACTCTTTCTTCCTCAAGGCTCTCGATTGTAAATTCCATTGCAGTGGGAACGGTGCCCATTTCTTCCCTGCTTCAGTCTGAGAGCGTAATGCCCGGTACTCTGTAGCTTTTGAGCAGTTGAAAGCAGGAATGATTATATACTATTCTATGCATGGATAGAAATAATAGAAACACCAATGTAGAGATAAAGACTCCCAAGAAACTTTTAATAAAAGGAAATAGGGCAGACAGCTTACAGTCTTAGGGAGTGCTGTGTATCCTGAACTTTCCAGAAAATCTGTATTTTAAATATGAATCTAGATATGTGGTCATTCCCTCAATTTTTGGTTCTGAAAATATGGTCACCTGTACCTCAGTAACCGTTAAGGGTAAGGTACGCCTTGTAAGACTGGAGGGAGAAGGGAAGGCCCTGAAGGTAGTGATGGGATGTGTTTTTTTTGTTTGTTTTGTGTTTTGTTTTGTTGTTTTGAGTGGGTGTTTATCACAGGCGGTGTGAACACAAAATTATCAGATGAAGACATGGTAGACCAGAGTTACATTGCCTGAGATTCAGATGATAAGGTGTCAGAGCTCAGATTAAAACCAGAGCCCATAGTTTTCCGCTAGTTGCATCATGTTTGAGGAGGATGGAGAAGGACAGTGTTAGGAGCATCTCTGACATCGCTCGCAGGGAACCACAGCTTTTGTGTGGTTCTCTCATTCTTTGGCTCGTGCCATCGGTAGTTACAGCTTACCTGCAAAGTTCTGTGTAATAACTGGTGTTCACAGTAATTACTGTGTCACTGGGAGGATATAAATTATATTACATTTGAGAGAGAAAAGACTATCGTCGTCTAGAGATTTTTTATTCCAAGTGATTAAAGGTTTAACGCTTTAATTTTGTTATTGAGAATTCTCATGTATAAATTGACTCATTGATATATAGCTCGTGGCTGGATTCACACACTCCAGACTTGCAACCCCAGACTTCATGAGTCAAAAATATAATTGAACGTTGCTTTTTCTTGCCAATCTGTATTTAATGTTGTGTTTAAAATATTTCAGCATTATATAATTAAGGTGAAAACTTACATGAAATCTCCTATTAAAATACCTGGCACATAGGACTTAAAGAGTGTTTTAAAATTCTTTTTTTTTTATAAACCCAGTCAAATTACTATGTGACTTGGAATATTCCAGAATCTGAGAAATCATGTTTCTAGCAGCAAGTCAATAGGATGATTCTGTTTATAACCCAAACACATCCTAAACCTAAATAGAGATGATTAGTTTTTGGTTAATATATCAGATGCTTGTTAAGTTTTTTCAGAAAGTTTTTTTTAGGGAAAAATGTACTGAAGGAAATGTAATTCTAATAATAATACAGTTCCATAATGCTTTTGGCTGAATTTGTTGCCTTTTCTGTGAGTACCTTAGCTTCATAGTAAGACCTTTTACTACCCATAACACAGAAAAAAATTAATGGAGCATACTTGCTGCAGTTACATAGAGTATGGATCTTGGCCTATATTACCATGATCCAGTTTCAGCTGAAACTTGCTTTTGGTTTTGTTTCAAGATGAAAGCACGCACTATTCAGTGGAGAAAAGAACATATATACAGTATACTTATGTGTATGTATATGTAAATTCTTATTGTTAATTATATAATTTTTACTTTTATAGAGTATCTTCTCTACAGTGCTTGGTGCTAAATAAGCAAAATGATAATGAAGTGTGAAGCAAGGGGAGATGAAAACATGCCTTTGTTATGCTAAGATTTTGCTAAACGACTTCTGTGTTTTTTTTTTTTTAAAGATTTTATTTATTTATTTGACAGAGAGAGAGATCACAGGTAGGCAGAGAGGTAGGCAGAGAGAGAGAGAGGAGGAAGCAGGCTCCCCGCTGAGCAGAGAGCCTGATAGATGCGGGGCTGGATCTCAGGACCCTGAGACCACGACCTGAGCCAAAGGCAGAGGCTTTAACCCACTGAGCCACCCAGGTGCCCACAACTTCTATGTTTTTATGTTTGAACACGCTACCTTGAAAATTCCATTCCAGCTTCTATCACCAAGAACTTCCTTCTACTTCATTTTTCTACTTTTGCTTCCTTCTTAGATGAGAACAGAGGACGTCCCGGGACCCTGCTGTATCACTGTACATCAGTTCCTCATTCATCCCCACTACCTCATTCTCTCTTCCTGAACACTCACCTTTCTAGCCCACATAATCAATTGCACAGGATAATCTAATCAGCTGTATGTAAAGATAGAGCTTCCCCATATATGATGTTAACATTTTTAAAATTTACAAAGCCTTAATTTGGGGGCTTCTATGGCCTTCTTGAAGTTATACCTAAAATTAGTGTATATATATACACATACAGAAGAGATGTGGTTACATAGTTGTTTCTCAAAAGGGATTGGGACACCAAAAATGGGAAAAAATGGGAACTAATTAGATTTCCACCATTACCGTTATATCCTCTCTCTCTCTCTCTCTCTCAGCTAAATTCTGTAAACAGCACAGCAGTGAAAGATACAGTGGTGGTTGATTTATTTTGGCATATGCAAAATTTATTTGTACTCATTTGTTTCTCCTACAAGTTTTTTTTTTTTTTAAAGATTTTATTTATTTATTTATTAAGAAAGAGAGAGAGTGAGAGAGAGAAGGTCAGAGTGAGAAGCGGACTCCCCATGGAGCCGGGAGCCCGATGTGGGACTCGATCCCCGGGACTCCGGGATCATGACCTGAGCCGAAGGCAGTCGCTCAACCAACTGCACCACCCAGGGGCCCTCTCCTACAAGTTTTATATATATAGCTACATATGCCAATGGTAGTGGTGAAACCAAAGGTAACTGGAATCCCTTTGCTTTGGGGAGCTACAGATCCTACACAAAACCCAAGTGGATGTGAGAAGTATCTTCTATTGGGAACCTGTAAGAACCATGTGGTCCAGTAAATCCTAAAAATTTTATCTAGGTTATAAGGTGTTCAAAGTATTACTTTTTTTTTTTTTTTTTTATAGCTATGGTGAAGGCAGGGCAGGGAAAACTAAACGGATTTGACCTAATGTGTTCAGCTATGATCTTTTTGTATGATATCCAAGTTGAATGGTCCAGAAAAGAAAAATTAATAAAGAGAGAGAAACGTTGGACCAAAATTACAGATTAGCAAAAGCAATTCATTTATCAATTCTAGCATGAATTCTTCCTTTAAACATCTCTCTTCTGGCATAATGATCCCCCCCAAAAAAAGGATTCCTGAAAAATTAGGTATCTTTTATGACCTACCAAGTGAGTTACATATGTAGCATTTTGGAATATGTTTTTGCACTTTGTTATTCTTGTGAATTGTAGTTTAGCTTGTTTTATATTATATTCGTGTTTTTGTAGATGCTTTTTCCCTTTTTTAAGGTCAAGCTTGTCTTATGGAAATACTATTATTGGTATGCTATTACTGTGATTTAAGGAAATTGTCAATTAAATATCAGCTTATTAGCCAAGTACTCTAATGGGTCACTATAATCAAAGATATGAGTGTCTTGAAATGGAGTCTTTTTTTTTTTTTCTTGGGATTCTAAGACCTACCGCTTTTAGAATCTCAGCGATTAAGCAGTTTCATATAATTTAAATTTAGCAAATAAAGAACTGAGGCATGGCATTTTAATAAGGGGTTTATCTTGTATTGGGAACACATAGTTGAATAAATATAGCCCTTTTGAAAGAGGACACTTGCAGTGCATTTTCATAATTTAAAGATATTTGTGGTTTTCTCATAATAATACTCTAAATTGAGAAGTAAAAATCTCTGATCTCAGTGTGTTTATCCCTTTTTTGACCTGTTCCTCATCTTTGTAGCCTGTCATACTTTTAATTTTAACATGCCGGGAACTAAAGTGACTTATGCTTCTTTTACATTTTTTAAATGATAATTAGTAGGAAGATATAATGGAGATTGATAAACAGAGAAAAAGCAATATAATATGGTACAATTTAGCAGAAATCATTAATGTTAAATAAATAATGAGCCTTTGATGGAGATTCATTTGTATTTAACACAAAAGCTTGTTATGTTAATACTTTCCCAGATTTTTCTAGGAATAAATTTAAAATCTGTAGTTATCACAGAAATGTTTTATATTTAGAGCAATATGTGTGTGCATTTTATTTGCTTTACCTTATTAATAAAGTTGTGATTTGGGAGAGACTTCCATGTTATAGCTACCCAGTGAAAAGATACTTACAGTCTAGTCATTTAAAAGTACATGAATTTATGTTGGGAAATAAACCTTAGAATTCAGTCCTCTCGGGAGTGCCTGGGTGGCTCAGTGGGTTAAAGCCTCTGCCTTCAGCTCGGGTCATGATCTCAGGATCCTGGGGTAGAACCCCCCCCGCCCCCCCGCAATCTGGCTCTCTGCTCAGCAGGGAGCATGCTTCCCCCTCTTTCTCAGCCTGACTCTCTGCCTACTTGTGATCTCTCTTGCTGTCAAATAAATAAATAACTTTTAAAAAAAAAAAGAATTCAGCCCTCTCACTACAGAGAATGATGAAATTTTTGACATTTAAAAGCATAGGTCCTGTTTCCATAGAAAAATGGGCTTGTATCAGATTAACACTCATGCTTTCATTATAGAAATGAATGGATCCTAATTTTAAAGATTTACAAGTGAAGATTTGGTCAGATTATTTGTTTCTTTGGTGCTGAGTAGTATGAGGTTTTTTTAAACTATATATTTGGGATATTAATCTCATTGGATATTATCATTTACAAGTATCTTCTTCCATTCTGTAGGTTGCCTTTTATGTTGTTGATGGCTTATTTCACTGTACAAAAGCTTTTAAGTTTGTAGTCCTAATTATCTATTTTTGTTTTTGTTTTTCTGGTGTAAGGAGATTTATCCTGAAAAATGTTGCTAAGACTAATGTTCAGGAGATTACTGCCTTCGTTTTCTTTTAAGGAGTTGTAGAGTTTCAGGCCTTACATTTAGGTCTTTAATCCATTTTGAGGTTTTGTTTTGTTTTGTTTTGGGTACAGCGTAAGCAAGTGGTCTAATTTCATTTTCTCATGTAGCTGCCCAGTTTTCCCAATACCATTTACTAAAAAGATTTATCTTTTCCCCCATTCTTGCCTCCATTGTTGTAGATTGACCATACGTGCGTTTACTTCTGGGCTCTCTGTTCCGTTTCATTGATCTATGTGTCTGTTTCAATTAATAGCTTTGTAGTCTGGATTGAAGTCTGGATTGTGATAACTCCAGCTTTATTCTTCTTTCTCAATATTGCTTTGACTGTTCAGGGTCTTCTATGATTCTATACAAAATTTAGGATTATTTTTCTAGTTCTGTGAAAAATACCACTGATATTTTGATAGTGATTGCATTCAATCTGTAGATTGCTTTGGGTAGTATAGACATTATGACAATATTAATTTTTCCACTCCATGAGTATAGAATATCTTTCCATTTGTTTATGTCATCTTCAATTTTCTTCATCAGTCTCCTATACTTTTTAGAGTATGAGTCTTTTACTTCCTTGGTGAAATTTATCGTTAGGTATTTTATTCTGTTTGATGCAATTATAAATGGGATTATTTTTTAACTTCTCTATCTCCTACTTCATTATTAGGATATGGAAATTAATTTTGTATCTGCAACTTTATTAAACTTACTGTTTTTCAAAGAAGATATTCAGATGGCCAACAGACACATGAAAAGATGCTCAGATTCATTAATCATGAGGGAAATGCAGATCAAAACCATGAGGTAACACCTGACACCAGCCAAAATGGCTAGTATCAAAGACAAGAAAAAGCAAGTGTTGGCAAGGATGTAGAGAAAAAAAAACTCTCATACACTGTTGGTGAGAGTTTAAACTGATGCAGCCACTATGGAAAACATTATGGAGGTTCCTCAAAAAAAAACTAAAATTAGAAATAGCATATGATCCAGTAATTCCACTGCTGGGTATTAACTCAAAGAACATGAAAACACCAATTTGAAAAGATACATGCACCTCTGTGTTTATTTGCAGCATTATTTAGAATAGCCAAGATATAGAAGCAACCTAAATGTTCGCTGATAGATGAATGGATAGAGAAATTGTGGTATGTGTATATAGAGTGAAATATTACTCAGCCATAAAAAAGAATGAGGCCTTGACATTTGCAACAACATGGATGGACCTCAGGGTATTTTGTGAAATCAAATAAGTCAGAGAAAGTCAAATACCATATGATTTCACTTATATGCAAATCTAAAAAATAAGTGAACAAACAAACAGATTCATAAATACAGAGAACAAACTGGTAGTTGCCAGAGGGGAGGGTGGAGAGAGGGTGGGTGAAACAGATAAAGAGGATTCAGAGGTATAAACTTCTAGTTATGAAGTAAATAAGTCATGAGATGAGAAGTACTGCATAGAGGTTATAGTCAATAATAATGTAATAACTTTGTATGGTGACAGATGGTGATTACACTTATCTTGGTGAGCACTGAGTAATGTATAGAATTGTTGAATCATGTGCTATATACCTGAAACTAATATAACATTGTTTGTCAACTGTAATAAAAAGAAAAAAAAGATTTGTCCAGAGTTATAAAATTTTGACCAGAGAGCTATAGGAAAGAGAAATTTATTTTGGTAATATGACTTTATTTTTACATACAAATACTTAATGCTCCTGTGACAGTGTTTTTTGTAAATGCGTCTGTTCTTGGGATATGTGCCATACAGTTGCTTTAAGAAGTGGTCTTTTTTTGTGTGTGTGTGAAATAATGGCATAGTAATATATGGGTCTTAAGTATCCCTTTGGAAAATTCCAAGTTACAGTGTGGCTTTAGCATTAAGCTCCCAATAATTAACATGTAGAAAATTGTGGCTCAATAAGCTACAGCATAGATACACAGCCTTTATGGGGAGAAACTATGAAAAAATATTCCTTTTTATTCTGAGTGTATGTTTCACAGATGTCTTTCTTTAAATGAGGATTTACTGTGTGTATGTATGCATATCATTTTCTCCAAGATTACGTAGTATACATATAAACATACATACACACATTTTATTTTTTTTATTTTTTATTTTTTTGGGTACACACATTTTAATAGAATTGGCAAAACCATTTGTATTTTCATTTTCATCCTTATTTTAAGTACCATAAATGAACTTTTCTCAAATATACAAAAAGCATGCTTTCATTATAATAGCAGCAATAGCTTTTGTTTGATAAATATAACATAAAATGTTTTTAATAGGTCCTTTTTCATTGAATTGAATAATGATAATTTTATTCTGTATATCTGAAGAGTATACATGTGAGCATTATGCAGTTTTCACTTTCAAGATCTTGATTCATAGCAGCACTCAGAAAACACTAGGTACTTGTTGGGTCCTATTGCTAAGAATGTTATGCACGTGGCTCATTTAATGTATTCTAACCCAGTGTGATGGGTTTTAGCCCTGCTCCTGTTTTCAAACAAGGAAATACAGAAAGGTTAAGTAATTTGTCTCAGATCAGGTAGCAGGACAAGAATTTGATCTCCAAAACCTAAACTTTGCTGTTCCCTTTCAGATCTCTGACAAGAAATCTTTTTATTCAGAGTGTTATTCTTAACTTTGTGTTGAGCTTTATGAGTGGGTGGCTTACCAGGACCTTCCAGTCATCATGGTGGGCCTGGAAGCCTTAGATCAGCTTGTGTATTTGTTGCTTACCAGGGATGTGCTAACAGTAAACACCAGAGGGAGCACCCCTGCGGGTCCTCTGATGAGAGAGGCACACAGGATGCTGCCCCAGAGGCGGCACCACCTGGCAAAGTCAGGAGAGTTTTCCTCTGGCTGTTACACCAACACTGAAGTTAGTTATTAATCTGGAAAGGAACTGGAGTGGGAGTAGATTAGGGTGTTTGGAGGAAAAGACAGAAAACGCGAAGACCAGGCGAGAGAGACTTTATGATAAATGTAGGGCTTGCAAGCATGCTGGTGCTTTTGTGTAAGATACTTTTCTTGGAAACGTTCTATTCATAAAGTAAAAAACCTAAGGTGATGTGCTGTGGTTTTTCGTGGGATTTCTAATCTCTGGCACACCTCACTTTCCCCAGGAGGTATGTGGACTTCACTTTGAGAAGTTTGGTAGAGATATCCTATTGATAAATTGTGGAGAGGGTGAGCAGCAAGAGGAGTCTTTACTATATGTAGAACATTTATATCTAAGCAATTTCTGACAGTAAGAACAGCTCATTTTAAACTTTTGATTATTTAAATGGGTGGTTTAATTTTGCTCAATTCCATTAGAAACTTATTTTATTGTTCCTCCATTGAAATAATTTAGTAATATCATGTGATAGAGGTATTTACTTTTTTAAGAAAATAACATAAACTTGGCAAAAAATAATCATCACTTCTTAATTTCCACTGTTAATATGGAGTATAATGTTTTTGTTCTCATTTCATGTTTTTCCTAGTTACAAAATGAATCCAATAACTAATAACTGGGTGCGGTACAGTTTTATGACATTTTTTATAAAAATAAATTCATGTACTGTGTTCTTTTGGAGATATTTTATGTACCAGCAACATAGAAAAAATCTGTATTTTATTATAATTATTAGTATTATATCATTATTTTGTAGCAGGATATTTTATTTTAAGATACCTTGCACAGCCTTGAAAAAAAATGCCTTTGTAGCTGTTTATCCTACAGAGTAACATAATTTATTTTATAACACACTTCTTCAGAAAATGTATTTTACTTTTTCTTGATTCAGTTATTTTTCTTCATTGGGTGAGTGGATATTTGCAAGGCTGTGTAGGTTTAAAATAGTTTTTACATGTCCAGGTATATAATTTAGGACTTGTGATTTGTGTAATAGTTTTTAAGCTGTATAATACCATTTGTAAGGGGTGGTGAATGAAAAATCCCATTAGGAAGAACTCATTTCAAATGCAGTGAAACATCACTAGGATATGGTTCCTTATTGACATTACATGGGTTGACTTAGGGTGAAACTCTGTCCTATAAAACAATAAAACCTTGATAAAACATGTGAAGTCAGTAAGAAGAGTGAGAATAGATCCTCTCCTCTAACAGTTGTTTTGAGTACATTGATGGTCTCTTCATACAGGGAAACAACTATAGGAACATTATGCATTTTTCTAAAAAGAATAATTTTCCACTTTTTAAAACACATTCATTTTGTAGAAAACTAGGAAATCCAGGTTTTATTACGACTCTTCTTTGCCTGGATATCCATCTATTTTTAAAAATAAAAGTGGTATAATTTTGTGCAAACTGTCTTTTTGCAACTACTAGCACTTACCATTATCTCATGAAAACTTTCCAGTGTTGTTAAATATAATGAATAGTTATGGATATATATAGAAAATTTATATATAATTTTTATGCTTGTTTATATAAGCAGTCCTCTATTATTAGACAAGCTGTTTCTTATTGTAGTTTTGACACTACAAATTTAGCTTTGACTCTGGGATTTTTATAATTCAAAAATTAAAATGAACTTGTATTAATGAAAATATATTGGTGCGTCAATTGTATATCAGGGTTTTGGAATTTAGTGTTTTTACTGTAAGCTGCCTTATTATTTTTTAGAATAAGGCAGGATATAGATAAATTTAAAATATGGTATCTGGATTAATCATATTTTAGGAACATGCTGGGATAGAGTCTACCTATTTAGGCAAAAATATAAGATCTTTCTAGTTTTGTAAAAATTGATACCTTCACTTTTTTGCTTTGTATAATCTATGCAAACCGTTTTGAGGATTTTTTTTAAAAGTTTAAGACCTGCTTTGTTACCACTTGTGTTCCTATTAATGTTTATCCATTACTGAATGACTTTGACTTTTATTTTACGTTATTTCAGAAAATGTGTTAGTAACTTGTTAGCTACCCTACATTTTTAAACCATGTTATATAACAATCTTTGTTTTTCAGGGGTCTTCTTTGTGATTTAGCATTCCTACTATTTACATATCTGTACTTAAAAAAATCAAAACAACCTGGTTGTTTAGCATTTCCAAAACATTGAGTAAGATAACATTTTAAAAACATGAAGACTCTATAGTTTGCTTTTACTGGGTTTCATTGTGGAAGAAGCTTGTTGCTGACTGATTTTAGGACTAAGACTAATAGAGATCCATGACCACAATTTCTCATCCTTTTCTAATGACCTGCTGATGCCAGTAGGAGAAAATCCAGGGTGTGATATTAGGAGGAAGGGCCTCTCGGTTCCATCTGAGCAGCAGCCCATCATGAGTCATGCTGTAGTTTGTAGCCCTGGCTGAAGAGAATGCGAAAGATGCCAAGCAGCATTTGGCTGGGTGAAGAAGAATATATACTGTCATAGTTCTATGTAGAGTTAAGATTTAGTATTTTAATTAACACAGAAAACAAATACTCTTGAGTGACCTCAAAAATAAAGTATAAAGTAACATCTCCTAAGTGTCACTCCACCAGTTACTTTTTATCAGAATGACTTCCAAAAACTGAGAGGGAAATCCAGAAAAATATTTTCAGATGTTTCTTTGCTGGAAGATGAGTAGGACACTTTTCTTCCAGAACTAATGTTGTAAAATCCATCCTCCTAGTTTAAGGAGGCTTCCAAAGAAGCAGATCTCCTCCCTCCAGCAAGCCAGGAGGATTTCCATTGGTTATTTAAGAATTCCCAAATTCATTTCTTTGTTAACCACAGATTATCCACCATTTCAGTGTCCTGAATTTCGGTACTTGATCTCAGCCAAGGCTTTCAAATAAGAACGAAGCCTGACATAGATACAGACAACACTTTGGTGGCTACCAGAGGTGCGAGTGGGAGAGGTGAAGGTGGGCTGTGGGCAAAATGGGTGAAGGTGGGCAAAAGGTACAAATGTCTGATTAAAGGTTAATTAAAGTCCTGAGGATGGACTGTACAACATGATGACTCTAGTTAATAATACCGTATTAAATATTTGAAAGTTTCCAAGAGAGTAGATCTTAAAAGTTCTCATGACCAGAAAGAAAATTGTAACTGTGTGCTGTGTGAGGTGATGGATATAATTAAACTTATCCTAGTAATCATTTTGTAGTATATACACACACCAAATCATTCTGGTGTACACTTAAAACTAACACAGTGCACTCGGCAATGATATCTAAAAGAAAGAAAGAAAGAAAGAAAGAAAGAAAGAAAGAAAGAAAGAAAGAAAGAAAGAAAGAAAAGAAAAAATGGAGACTGAATTTTAAGACTGCCTCCCGTGAGTCAGTAATACTACCTGCAATATCTAATGTCACCTTTTAGGTAAACAGTTATGTCTCTTTTATGACTGAGGAAACCTGGATTCAGTTGGTCACTGTGAGTCAATTTATTTACTCTTTTATTCACTCATTTAGTCAACAAGCACTTGCTGATCACCTGCCAGTTGCCTTGGGAAGATGTTGGGGATACGTAGTGACCAAGAGACTGTGCGGCCCTCGGGTGGTTGATAGCCTCACCAAGGTCATCATTAGCAGTGGCGCCCCCTGCAGGGCTGTGGTCACTATGCAGCTGCTAAGAAAGGTAGCCGATAGGGCATCCCCTGAAAGATGAGGTACCAGGAGTTCCTGAGCAGCAAGAAGAAAGAGGCAGATTTACCTATTAGAAAAGACAAGTTAGCCTAGAACATGAAATGGATGTTCAAACAGAAGACTCAGATTCCCTGTGCAATACCTTTGAAGTGTTACCTGAAACACTGAAACAAAACAACACGAGCCTGGTAAGGATTTTATATATATATTTTATTGGACACTACTACAGCACAACAGCCATTTTAGCACATCATAGATTTATACAATATAGTTTCTTTCAGGATGGAAAAAAAGAAAAAAGAACAATAGAAGGATAGAACAATATTTTGTACCAAGCTTATGGCGATTAATTTCATTCATCTCAGTAAACATTTATTGAACTCATAAAACTTGGTCGTTTCTTGCCCTTGAGTTCACAGCCCTTTTAAGACAGGTGAGTGATGGGCACGAGCCACTAAATGCCCGCCCTATATCCTATGCCAAGGAGATTAGTGTTTCTGTAGATGATGGGCATCTTGAAAGCTTTTAAGCAGAGGAGAGGAAGTTTCAAATTTGTGTTTTCGATATTATACTGTGGTTACAATGTTAAAAGAAATTTTTGAGGGGATCAGTTAGGAGACTAATCTAGTAGACTGCGAAAATAGCATGCCCTGAATTGAGGGTATAATTTGGAAAATTGAGTTTAAGAATTAAACAGCCTTTTAGAGATAGTCTTAAACCTTTGAGCTTCTTACCTTAACATATTAGGGCCAATTATTTGAAAAATTAAAGTGTATGTAGTTGGTTATTTTTGTCTAGTCTATCCAAATGTACAGTAATTAAAAATTTTATTCATATGTTATGAATATAAACATAGGGTTTATGTCCCACCATGTGAAATTTCTTGCAAATTCTCATATCCAGCAGTGGGAGGTCAGAGTACAGATGATTTCGAAAGGGTCAGCATGCAAGGGCACTAACTTTGGAGTCAAACAGACCTCCTTCTGTACTTTGTAATTATGTTTCTTGGGCAATTTAATTTCTCTCAGCCTCCGTATTCTCATCTATATAAGGGGTATTATGTCCAATTCCATGGCCTATAGAGTTAGTGAGGATCAAGGAAATAAGGAACATAACACATCTAGCACAATAGTAGCTCACATTCTAAGCAATAAGTAAATGTTTCTTGGTTTTATTTATAATAAGATACTTGTCTTTCAGGAAAGAAAGTGATATTGTAATTTGGGGCCCCTTGGCTTATTTTGCCACTTGTGTAATGGGACCCTTGTTTGCATATTTCCTCAATTTTTATGTTTATGTATTTGTTCTTCTTCCTCCAGATATTTTCCCTCAGCCTCATAACATTACATTGGGAGCAGTATACTCTAGTGTTATTTGATACCAACAATATACACTATAACCTTCCTGGGGACTCAAAGAAATTTAGCAAATAACGGAAAATTGTCTAATGGGAAATGGAAGTCATGAAATTAACTAGGATATTGCATGTCATACATTAACATCAACAACAACAAAAATCACGTGTTTTAAACACTAAGGAAAGTGGTCATTATGAATTCCTTTCCCAAGGAACCAACAGAGCCTTCATAGAAGGGAGTTGTTTCTCATTAAACAGGTTTGTTCGGCTCTAGACCAGGACACTTCTCTGTAGGCATTTGTGATTGCTTTTTTCAGGAACCCTACAGGGCTACACTAAAGAAGATGATAAACATTCATCATACACCCTTCCTTCTCCGAGTAGAATTTCTGTTATTTTAGGCTTGGTTCTAGCTGACCTTAACATTTCCAACAAGCAAAATGATGAGGGGTCCCCAGAAAGTTGCTATATTTCAGACTCAAGTTATAGCACAAGAGAGACACGATGAAACCAGAAAAAAAAACCAAAAAAAAAAAAAAAACATAGAGAAAGCCAACTAAATGATGAGCAACAAAGAGGATCCTAGTGAGAGAGAACATTTTAATACCGGAAATATGAAGGATTATTTTGCATAGTATGTAATGGAATTTTCTATACCAAAAGGTGCTACATTGTAAAACCATTGTTTTATCCATGTCAGGTTTCTGTTTAATAGTAAGCATCCCCTTACTATTGGATGTAATAGTATCCAATAGTATTGGATTGGATACTATTAAATATCCAATAGTATTTAATACAATTTATTATTAGTATAATATTATACTAATATTATTAGTATATTACTATACCAATATATATTATATATATTATATAATTACATTATATATTTTTATATATAAGCATCTGCTATAATATATTATAATATATAAGCATATATATATATATAAATATATAATCCCCTCCAGGCTTTTGGGAGGGGATTATATATATCCCTGCAGGGCTGTGGTATCCCCACAGCATCCCTGTGGGAGGATCCCCCAGGCTTTTGGGAGTTGTTTGCACTTCTGTGTAACAATTGGGTAAATTAGTATATGTTCAGCTATTTTATTCTTTCTCGTTGTTTTCCTTGTGCTTGGTAATATTCCTTTGAATGCAGCAAAAATAGAGTAACACGTTAATCCTAAGGCTTGAAAATGGTTGAAAAGTCAGAAGGAAGAAAGCAGAGAAGACATTCTAGTCCTTAAAATAGATATCACAAAATCTCTGAGCTAAAAATCCATGCCCTTTTGATAGGGTGAGTAAACAAGTATCAGATATCATATATTAGCAGCAAATTAGGGGATAAGAACAAACATATTGAAAGTGGTAGGATAGGACGGAAAAACCTATACTTAGCACAGCAATTAGGGAGCTATCTGTTATCCAGGCAAACGACCCTACAAACCTCATTAGTTCCCCAATGGCATCACTGCCTTTACAACCAAGTACAAAAATTAGAGTTTATAATGATGGCCCTGGGAAGTTACTGTCACATTTGTTCTGCCCTACACAAGAAGGTAGACAAGGATGAAAGATTTTTCTTTGAATGGTAAAGTTTGGGCCTGAACATGAATAAGTTTCTTAGATTTGGAAAGCTTGCTTACTTTCTTTCATTTAACTAATACTGTATGAGTACCTCATGTGTTCTCTAGATGCCAAGGACATAAAAACATACAATCCCTGCCATCAGGGAGCATAGAGAACTGTAGATGAATCAAACACAAATCACAGAGTGGAAGTTACCACCATAATATTATACTAATATTATATTATACCATAATAATATTATAATATTATACCATATTATACCATATGTTATATCAGCACCATGATAGGTGCTGCTCAGGGAGGACAGAGCCTGTTGAAACATCAAATGTATGGCTCAATACAGCTGGCGGAGGAATGTAAATTAAAGCCCAACCAGGTGATGGTGATTAGATTTACGTAGGCTGAGTGTGGCTCGAGGACTGGCTACTGGGTCTTGACTTTTTTTGTCTGTAAAATAGGCCTAACGAGTGACCTAACGCTTGAGTTAATTGGGAGCACCATGTAAGTAAGCGGTGGAAAGGGCTGGATGACCCCTTTTCTAGCCATTGTAAGCCTTATAAACTACTGCTGCTATGATGGTTGTTATTTGCTATCATTGCTAGGAAACAATGATACTTATTTTTGTGCACAGATTGTAAACTCATTGGAGGCACACAGGAGACTCTCAAGAAATATGTGTTGAATAACGGCGTTGGGAATATTAAATAGGAAAAAAAATGTGCAAGTGTCTACTACATTCACAGTGGGTGCTTTTAGTGAGGCCGCCGTATCTTACAGCAGCACCATATCTTACTGGTTTTATTGAGGATGGAATGAAGAATTACATAGATATTAACAATAGATACATATAATTTTAGAATTTGAAGAATTTTGGAGATTATCAGTGATTATATAGTGGTGAGCAAGGATGACTCAGTAGAGAGGGAATATGTGAATCACGGGGCAAAGGACATGTAATTTGAAAACAGTGGAGGTTTTTTTTTTTTTTTAAATTTGTTTTCAGTCATTTCAGGGATTTCAGATGATACTGAAGGAGCATTTCGGGGGTGGTGCTGAGAAGAGTGGGTTTATAAAAGGTGTGAAAACTTTGATTTAAAATAATATGCCATTTGGAAGTCAGTACAATAAGAATTTGGAACTTTGTAGTAAAATCTACATAAATTCAAGAAAATTATAGTAATACAATTGTGGTTTTTTAATAAATTAATATTTTAGTAACCCCATTTTTTCTTTGGTGTTCTAGTTTAAATATGCTTTTCAGTCTTTACCTGATTACCCAGCAGAATTCAACCCTGTTGTCTACTCTCTGCTAGTCAGAGGCTGTGCTTGTCTTTCTTTTATTGTACCACATAATCCAGCCTTATCAGCTTATTCCATGTTTTCAGCCCCCCTCACCCCCCGCAGCCCACTCTTCCTACATGTGTTGAATCTTTGCAGCTTCATTAGAGACCAGGCTCTCGTTAATGGTCTTCTTTACTCCTCTGGACTTCAGTTACTGTCTGTACCAGTGTCACCTGTAGAAATAGAGTGTAAATCATAATGCAAAATTCCCATAAAACTCTGAATTTTTTAGTAGAGCCCCATTATAAAAGTAAAAAGAAACAAGATGGCGGTCATTTCATAATGTATGTAAATGTTGTTGAATCACTATTGAAACTAACACACCTGAAACTAATATAGTATTGTACGTTAACTATACTTTAAAAAAAGGGATTCCTTTTAATATTATTTCAACTGATACATCAAAAATATTATCAATCCAAGATGTAATCAATATAAAAATTATCAGTGAGATCCTACATTTTATTTTCACATAGATTTCTTTGAAATTTAGGATGTATTTCTTTATATAGCACATCTTGATTTGGCCACATCCCAGATGCTCCATAGACACATGTGGCTAGTGTCTGCCATATTGGACCCTAAAGGTCTGTATGCTCACAAAAACCAAATCCCCCTCTTTAGCCCTCAACTTTCTTAGGACTCTAGACCCATAATCCATTTGCCTAAGGAGCACCTCAGACTTAGGCCATCTAAACAAAGCATATCCTCTTCCCTTCCTACCTCCAGTCTGCTCTGCCTCTAGTGTTCACATCCCACGAAGACACCTTTCTCTATCATCTACTTGGTAGATGCCAGAATCCTGCACATTTTCTTGGACACTGCTCACCCTCACCTCCATTGTTAGCATATGTAACAACCAGGTATCTTTGAATCACTATCATCATTGCTATTTCCTTAGGCCATATGACATCCTTTCCTACTGTAGGCTATGGGTAATAGCTTCCCCTCTGGTCTTCCGGCCTCCATTCTTGCCATTACACATTGTTACCCACATTTCCTGAGCCATTTTAAGTGTCACTCCACAGTTTAAAACCTTTTAGTAGTTTCCATTGCTCTTGTGATAAAATCCACACATGTTCATTAAATGTTCATTAAGGTCATTTCCCTACCTTCCTTTACAGGCTTCACCCTTCTCTGTCTTCATTTCAGCCATCCTGGCTTTCCTTCACTTTTCATTCACACTTTGCCTAGCCTGGAGCATTCTACCCTCTCCTCTTGTGCAGCTAACCTCAGTTTGTCCCTCAGGTGGTTTTCGTAGAGAAGTCTCTCACTGCCTCCTGCCTGGGTTTCTCTCCTGACCTTTCCCATGGCACTCATCATGTTTGTAAATCTTTGTATTTTGTCTTCCCTACTGGACTCTTAAGCTCCAGGAAGGCAGGAACTGGGTCTGTCCTATGCTCTGCTATCCATGTAGCATGTAGTAAGGTACCTGGCATTTAGTGATCATTTCATGAATGTTAGGAGAGATGAACAAATGAGCAAATCCAGAAGAACCCAGTGGAGTGGTCCCCAAATTTAATTAACCCTTATCTAGTACATAAATTACCTTTGGAACATCCCAACTTCTGCTTGAATACTAGATCTCACTAGGGAGTCACACTAACTAGGTGGGCATTTCTTCTTGTGAGCAAGTCATTATGCAAAATGACTGTTTTCATCGTATGGAGGAAGAATTTGTCTTAAGTAAGAAAGTGGTTTGTGATCCTTCAAGCGGTATGCTCTCCCACCCCCTCCTATAAAGCCCCATAAGATAAAGGTTGTGTTATCCCAAATATTCTGTTTTGATTGAGTGTTATTGTTGAGTTTGGTTAATAGTTGCATCATGAATTTTCTTTTCTTTTCAAAAACAACAGTGTGTGTGTGTGTGTATGTGTATTTTAATCTTGCCAATTAGTGTCTACAATGAAGAGAAATAAAACACGTCAGTTCATTTTCTGTCTTGTTTACATGGGTCTGCATGTGTCTGCATTCATATGCACATGTGTGTATATGTATTGTCTGTTTTTCACTGGAAAAACGAAGTGATCTTTCTGACTATAAAGCATCCAGTGTTTTCCATTAGGTCTCATTTGTTACACATTTCTGCTTTTAAATTACTTCTGAACCACAGAATCTGGCAGGCCTCATTGGAAGGCATTTGAGGATAACTACTCTATCTGGAATCCAGCCATTTACAGTATTTGAAAGCAAAGAACAAAGCAAAGCAAATTGAGATTATTTCACTGAATGTTTAAAAGTTTTGGAAAGAACAATTAAATTAAAGAGAAATCCTGCTTTGGTGCATGCTTTGAAAATACCAAGTTTTCTCAATCTTTAATTTTGTGCATCTGAAAACCAACTTGAATTTGTTTGTCTTTAATCCTTTGCTAATCAGTGGAAAGTAAACTGGCAGAATTGCTAATCCTATATGGCCTTGGAATAATGTTACAAGGAGCCAGGTAGTTTAATGGGGTAAGTATCCTTTCCACTCTTGGAGTCAGACTCAGATCCAGCAGAGAAGCAAATCTTGATCATGTGTATTATCCTGGTTCTTCCTCAAGAGAATTCAGATTTCATCATCTAGTTTTAAAATTTCTAAACCTCTTAATTATATTAAGCATGTTGAGCAATAGTAGCAGCGTTGACCTCAGACTAATAACAGAGAAGCACTGGAAAAAGTTGGATTTTGGAGGTGGTCAGAGATGGGCTCAGAGCCTGGCTGGCTATGTTTTGTTGTCCAGCTCCTGCTCGGAGCCGCCGACACTTCCCGAACGCTGACAAGGTGCCGAGCACGGCACTCGGCGCTGCAGGTGGGTTCTGTTATCGAACAGAACAGAACTGTGGTATCTTCATTTTGGAAATTGCAGAGATTGAGTAACTTGCCAGGTTGACGTCGCTCCCAGTGAAGTTTGATCTCCACTCCCGGGATCTGGCTTTACAGCCCGTGCTCTTTCCAGCCATACTGCCTCCACATTGTACGGATTTCGTGAGTTACTAGCTTTGAGGTTCCTTAAAGTTCCACTGTTGCATGATATTACATATAATTCAAAGAATATTTTAATCCAACTGAATGTAAGGAATATGTTTGAGTACTTTTAGGAGTTTAAAAACTCTAGTAATTAGTATTTGTGAAGATGTCAACCTGCAAGTTGCCCTTTGTGTTTCTTTAAGAGAGCAATTGGATGAAGTTTCTCTACCTTGTTGCAGTAACGTCAATGCTAGAAGAAAGAGAAAAGGCTTTAGAACTATTCTTTGTGAAGTTTTCCAGAAAACGTGGGTTTATCATCCTATCCCTAGATGTAGCTCATGGCTTAGTTGGCATTCAGCAGTTCATTTAAGGCTATATCCGGAATTGTCAACAGCTTTAGTCCTGCTTATCATTCCTGTGGCTCCGCAAACAGGAATGCAACCAGCCTTGTAATTTTTGTAGCTGAACCAGGTTCCACTCTGGGTCCTGCTCAAAATTAACCCTCAAACTTGAATGTCCCAAGCTCAAAAGGAGAACACTCATCCTTAATTATTACATTTTTCCTTTTCCTTTGCTATTTTGTTGGACCGTGCATATGTTGTTTTGTGGGTTTGTCACTTGGTGACTTTTGTCCCCTAATGGACTTTCACTTTCATCATCTACCTTTGAAGTGCTTTGTTGGGGGAATTTTATTTCTCATTTATAGGAAGTTTTAGTCCTAGTTTCTAAAGGCTTGGGTTAGAGTTGCTTACAAACCCACTGAGAAAACTGGGCTTCATACCATCTAACTCCACCCCAAACCCTGAGGATTAAAAATAATAAACCTAGTAAAACTCTGAGCACCAAAAGCATGCCGGGCAGTGCAGGTGTCAGTGGGGAGAAGGCAGCCCTTATCTCTCTAACATGGGCGTTCTGATAGGTCAAGATTTCGGAATGCCCCCCCTCCCCCCACTGCCTCAGTGCTTGATTCAGTGAGCTGCAGAGACCCTGACTTTGGGCTGAAGGGTCGAAACTTCTTTATTGCTTAGCAGTTCTTGTTCAGTGACGCAGAAGCCGATAAAGGCAAAATAATTGACCCTGAGATAAAACAGTAAGGACTGAGGGAATGGAAGGAAGGTGGTGGGGATAAGTTGCCCATGGCAGTAAGGGGTAGTAGAGTATCATCAGTTTTGCCTCAGAGTTCTCTAGTGGGTATATGTCCTCGCTTGGCAGCTTCCAGAATTTGGGCTGCATCCTAGCCTTGCCTCAGTTTGACTAGGGAAAGAGCTGTGATATTTGATTTAATAATTACCATGGAGTCACATGAACTCCTTTCTGTGTCCAACTACCATGTTAATCTCCAAAACGGTTTCTATTTTTCTTTCCAGGAATGGGCTGAAAATCTGCCCTTGTCTTTAGTAAACTAAAGAAAGATTACTTTTTATCTGAAGTAGTTGCATTAGTAGTGGGTTCCTTCCAGGTACTTTGAAGTCTCTCATAGCCTATGAGAGATGCCAATTAACCTTATAGCTGAAGTAATTTACGGTAAAAATACAGACGAAATGACTGAAATAGTATTTCTGTGAAAATCCTACTGTTATTCTCTTAGAAATAGTGAGATTTAGAAATAAGATAAGGTTTTGCACCGTTCTTTAATGCTCCAGCATGATAATTGTATGTGTTAATAATAAAGGCATAGCAGGGGATTAGAAGTTTTAGTCACTGCTAATAGCAGTTTAAAAAAATCCCACAGCAGGTTCAGATATGTGGGAAAGGATTATATTGAAAGCACAGCTTAGCTCATAAGGGGCTTATTATGGATCAGCAAACCAGGGCCTCATCAGATGTGAAATACAGGTGTATTCTCAGAGTCGTTTTATTTTGTGCCATTTGATACCCATCACAATGCATGTATGGAGCACCCTACTGGAGAACTTTCTGCTGGGCTTTTCACTGCTCACTATCTTGCTAGTTGATGCTTTGAAGTAGCCATGGCATTAAGGAAATGATGTGATGGATTTCCTCATAAGGCTTTCCCTTGTCTCACTTTTTCAGCTGTGTTTTCTCTGTTTCATTGACAATTCTGGTCTTTGTTAACTTGAACTGCACTCCTTATTGCTGTTGCTGGTTCCTGGTATACGTCACAAAGTTGGAACTCTGGGAGGAGTTTTATCTGGTGTATACCATAGTCTTGCCCTTGTGCTTCTAGAAGCCAAACTTAGAGTCATTCTAAGTGATAGAAGAAGTGCAGCTTTCCTCACCTTAAGGTTTAATTTATTTGAAATCTAAGTCTTTGGAGTTAAGTGAAAGCAACAAAAAATTTTATAATGAAGCAGAACTCACTGTAATACCGAGTTAGTGAAGACGTAGAAATAACTTATTTAAATAAGTCACCTATACTTCTTTTACTTAACTTAAAATTTTCAGTAGCTCTTGTTTTCCCCAGACTTGGAAATTGTGTATCTTAGAGAAATAAATAACCACAACTTAATAACAGCAAAAATGTACAGCAGCAGTTCTTAAATGTGAACTGGCAAGAGGTTCAGCAGAACAAAACCAGGCATATCTGATTGCTACAATATATCGTGTGCATTGAGCTGTAGGTTAATTGCAGCTTCTTACTTCCTTGACACTGTTAGCTAAGAGGGAAAGGATAGCACCTCCTATTTTCATCAGAATGTGCCATCAGTGATGGCAGAGTCTGTGTTAAAATCTAGTCCATCTGCCACAAATGTTTTGACCAGTTACTGGCCAAACTTTGAGTGATCTCTTATTGAAGCAAACTTATTTTTGGTCAGTTCATTGATAGGTAATATCCTTAAACATAGGAGTTTGGTTTTTGGTTTTTTTTTTTTTTTTTGGTAACTTGTTATCTGTAGTCACGGTTCTGATTTAAAGCAAAACCAAACTAAACCCTTATCTCTACCATGAGGAACTCTTAAATGTTCATATCTGATTTTCTGGATAGCTTGAGTGTTTAACGCCTTACTGAAAAGGCACACAGCTTGGTTTCAGAGACACAAAGCACTTCAGAGATGTAGACTAATCTACAAGGAAACAGCAGCTTTTAAAATAATGCTTATCAAGTATTTGCAGTGGCCCACCTAATAGATTTCCTATAAATGTTTGTTAAATTAAACATATCTCTCTGAAATGTAATGCTGACCAATTACGTATCTTGTCTTGAGAACCCAGAGTGTGATTGTGTGTGTGTGTGTGTTGTATACTATTTATAGTACTAGTTTAAACTATTGTGCTGAATAGAAAAACTACCAGGTCCTTCTAATAAAGTCCCTCGCAAGACTCTGAGCTCCCTGTGTCCTATTGGGCAACATGACCCTTCCCCCAAAGATCTAAGGCTCTAACATTTGACTGCTTGTAGCTGTCACCCTCTCGTTGAGTCTTCCATTCGTCTCCATCTGTACCCTGAAATCTGTCGTTATCCATGGGGCTGTCTTCGGCAGCCCTACTCCCTCTGGCAGACTGATTATAAAACATGTAAAACAAGAGTAAGAAAAGTTAGAAGAAGGCAAATCCAGTGCATGAATTTTTGACAACGGTGTTTTCTGTTCAGAAGTGTTTTGCTTGTGGGTTGGCTCTTGAGTACATGTGAGTGGGCAGCAGTTAGGGGTATCTTGATTACAGATAGATGAGTTTGATTCTAATTTTCAGGTATTTTTAAACTTAAAAATAAGTAGCTATATTAAAATGGCTGTGTGTCTATAGAATGTAATTCTTAAAAAAAAAATTTTTTTTTCTATTTCAAACATTCCGAAGGGGATCTTACTGAAAACATGTTTAGGTGATTAGGAACACTTACTTCATAGGTCACAGACTGGCACCCGTGCCAAATTTGGCCCTGTGATGTGTTTGGTTTGGCCCCTACAATTTTTTTTTTTAAATTAAATTAGTCCCTAACTCTTAAAATGGAGTTATTTCTGGTTCTTTTCGGGGGGAGGGGAGACACCAGACGGTCTGGCGTGACAGCATTTGAATTCTGTCTTGTCCAGAGCAGCTGCCTTCTTTCGATGGGACACATCTCCAGGTCACAGGACTTGCCACTGTGCCCTGTTGCTCCTTCCTGCTGAGACCGAGGGTTGGTTGCCCTTAACATCGGGCTTACCGTGCCCGCCCTGGCAGCTTTCTTCCTTTATTTTACCTGCTTACCTCCTATATACCATTTGAGTTTTGACCCCTGAGTTTTAATGAATAAACCAATCCTAGATAAATCACGAGAAGCTTTTACACCACAAGCAAAGTTAAATGTATCACTAAGATTCTTCATTCCCACTATTTAAAAATAAAAACATTTTAATTTTGCCTCTCTTAAAAAAACATACTATTTTTTAAAAAAAAATCACATTACATTTAGCTCTTAGATGTCCTGTTTTTGAATGTTCATCTCTACACACATTGTCTGAACTTAATATTTCTCATATATCAGATGCCTTAATTTATGGAGGATTGGATCTCCTTAATTCGTTTAACATTTCTTAGTTAATTAGCTATTAAATACTGTAGTCCAGCAAAGCGAAACACATTCATAATTGAATACATTTTCTTCTAAGGTAGTTATTAATACTGTAAGAAACAACGGGGATTTCTACAGGAAAAGTGACCTTTGTGAGTTATGCTGTAGTTTTGCTGTTCCCCTTAATGAAAGGAAGCCTTCCTTTTGGAGACCAAGCCCTGTTCCTAAAAGTAATAATCACAGTGGGGTCCTATATTGGTGTTCATTTTGCACCTGTGTACTGTACATATAGTATTTAATCCTCACGGTGTCTCAGGGAGGCCAGTTCTTATATTGTCCCAGTGCTACAGATTGGGGGGAAATGAGGGATGTAAAGTTTAGAAAATGTATAGCTGGTCACAAATCCTGTGAGAAATCCAAGATACAAATCCAGATTTTCTATCTTTATAAGCACTCACCACCATGCTGTTTCCCAAAATTAAAAGGAGAAACATCCCTCCATCAAAAAAACAAAGAACAGAAATTGAATTCCCATTTTGTATTTTGAAATCATTGCATTATAAGTGTGTTAATGAAAATACTGATTTTCTTTGCCTGAAATCTTACCTTAATTTGGGTAATATGTCATATATTTCTGCTTTTCTGAAGGGGCATTTCAAACATTGATTTTCTTTTCAGTTGTTAAAAGACCATCAAACCTAAATGTTCACCCAATACTGAAACCAAAGATTTCTAGACCAAATTAAATCCTTTATAAAAATAGATATATTATGTTCTGACTTGTTAGCAGTAGCAAATTCTAATTCTTAAGTGAAAGTTCAACTAATCTTACTAAAAAAAGACCTTTTCTTTCTAATGTTTCTGCTTTGCACTGTAACTGCTTAAAATCCAGGAAGCCCACAACTATAACTTCTCCATCAGCAAGAATTATCATGGAAGTCAACAATCATAAAAATAATCATCAGAAGGTTGCACGAACCCCAAATTGACCTAACGTAGGTTTGAAATGAAAGAATGTTTTATTCACATGTGTTTACTTTGAATTGTTTTTCCATTTTAACATGTTAACCATATTATAGGAAAAAGAAAAACAATATTCCTGCCTCCCATGCTCCTGAAAAAGAAGAAGCAGTAGCTATTGGCATTTTGATCTATTTCCTTACAGGCGTTTTCTTGTGTGCTTTGAAACAGCAACATATATATGCCATCATACGTTCGTATATTTTTGTACTCTGCCTTTTTCCCGTAACATTACAAATTTCTTGGCATAATTTTAATGTTTTCATACTATTCTAATGTCTAACCAATATATATAATTCTTAATCCACAAACTAGGGTGTGCAAAAAACCTTGTAGTTTTTTCCCCTCTAGATCTAAGAGCCTGCTCTGACAGGCTAGGGAAAGGGACATTCAGTTTCTCAGCTGTAGCTTTCTCTTCCCAGGGTCTGGCAAAGGTCCTGTAGTGTGGGTAGGTGTGTATTTGAGGGGGGAGGTTACATAGCTCTATGGAGATCCCCCAGTTATGAGGTTCTGTGCCCTCACCACTAATAGCTCGTTATTAAACCGCCATGATCCTGCAGTGTTTGATGGATATATACCTTCACTGCCCTACTGGAGCGTAAGAATCCTGTCAGGTCTGTCACCTCTGGATCTCTGCACTGATCCACCAAATAACCCTTTGTGCTGGCAGGCCACCCACTCTCACAGGTCTCGAAGGCATGCTTTTCTCTTCCATTCCCACCCACAGGAACACTTGGTCTAATCTCAGACTTCCACGAATATGAGGAAATCAGATTGTCTGTAAGCACTATCTGCCTCTGGCCCTCTGAGACCCCCTCACTGGAGGCAACCAGGGGGCGTACAGTGCCTGGCCACTTGAGGAGAGCCGACAGAGGAAGGGACACAAAGCAGAAATCCGTAGTGGCGTATGTTAATCAGGCTTGTCACGGAGGATTACCCTGGTTATGCTATAGTTGGCTCACCATCTCCCTTTCTCAGACAGTTCATTACATTTTCAGTATTATAAATAACACTGCAGTGAACATTTTGATGCATAAACTTTTTTCTCTATTTATGATTTCCTTAGGGGGAATTTTCTAAAGTAGCATTACTGGTTGTGAGGTTTTATTTATTTATTTTTTAATGGCTTCTTAGCCACTATAGAGCCAAAATGCTTGCCAACACTGAAAGTGAAGACTGAGGAAGAACATTGTGAGGGGTACGGTTGTGTAGTGAGTAGAGCAAGTTTTCGAAGTTGTTCCCCTTTTCATTTCAAGTTTTCCTAAAATGGTGGGTATTGGAGCATTCCCGATGCTTATTTTTACTATTTTTTTCCAATTTCACCACACTTACTGACTGAGCACAGTGAGATACTTGAGAGGGGCCTGTGTGTTCAGTGGATGATTCAGCGGCGCTGTTGTGTTGGGGCTGAAGAGTAGCTCTTCTGTGGGTGATCACTCCTTTGGTTTTGCCTGTTTTAGGTGGGACCCCATCTGTGCACCTCTCTACACATTTTCCTCTGGTCATTACCACTGAGAGCTCTTAGCTAGCTTGACGTTATTGGTTGTTTGTGATCAAACACTTTGTAAATTAACGTGTTTCACAGACATGTATAAGTAAATACAAATAAAAATCAATACTAAATGGCACAGTTGTTAACACCCATTTACTTTCAGCCAGCTATAATGGGACAAAATCGGAATGAACTTAGCCTCTCACCAGTTGTTAATGGGTTGAGTTGCACCCTGCCAAAATTCTCAACCCCTCAATACCTCAAATGTGACTTTATTTGAAAATAGTCATTGCAGATGTAATTAGTTAATATGAATTCCTATTGGAGTAGGGTGAGCCCCTAATCCAACAGGACTGGTGTCCTTTAAAATGGAGAAGTTGGGACACAGACACAGGCATACAAAGAGAATGCCACGTGGACCTGGAGGCAGATCAGAGTGATAGAGCCAAGGATTGCCTGTAAACCATGGGAAGCTAGGCCAGAAACCTAGAGCCCTCTCTCTTTCTCAACAGTATTTGACTCTCAGAGGACCGACCTTGACAACAACCTTGGCCTTGAACTTCTGGCCTCCAGAACTATGAAACAGTACGTTTCTGTTGTTTAAGCCACCAGTTCATGGTACTTTGTTATGGCATTTTCAGCAAACTAATACATCACTTCAAGAAAGTTTTACAGTAATCTGTTTGATAACCAGGGGGATTCCCCCCCTCCCTTTTTAGGTTGGTTGCTCCTTTTTTTTGTCATCTAGAACAAATTGAACAAATTATGGTCACATCAGTGCCAAAGTTTCTGCTATGTGTTATTTCCCATTTATGTTCATTCTGATACGGTCCTTGAAGGCTGCTTTATGCAATTTTTATGTGCTTGGTGCTTTCTCTAAATTAAAAAACCTCTTATTTTAACCATAGGTGTTTCTACTATTCTTCATAATTTTCCTGATGACATGTATGACCTCTGTGATGAGGTCAGTTAGGACATTTCATGACTTGTGGTTGTTGCGAATCCACCTTACTGTTTTGTGTGTTCTCCCTTGTTTCAGTATCACATTTCCGTTTTTTTCATTATCAAGGCATATTCTCAGGTGAAAATAAATTTAAAATTATTTTGATTTTTGAAGCGTATAGTCAAAAACAGAAGCAAAACATTGGTTTTTATCTAATTTTTTGTAAATTCGTTTTGCAGAAAGCTAGCTGTGTGGCATCTTAGAGGACTGGCCCTGAAATCGCTAATTCTAACTTTCTGATTCTTTTGGACTAGGACTGGTCCAGTGGGGCAGGGTCCTGGTGCTGGGCACAGTCTGTTCTTGCCACAAAAACGTTTGCTTCACTTTGAAACAGCTTTCACACTAATACTGCCTTGTTATTCCCGATTTTATTTATATCAACTGGGTGGGTTTTTTTAAGTTTTTGCTTAAATTCTGTTAGTTAACATATAGTGTAATATTGATTTCAGGAGTAGCATTTAGTGATTCATCAGTTATGTTTAACACCCAGGGCTTATCACAAGTGTTCTCCTTAATATCCACCATCCATTTAGCCCCTCTGCCTGCCTACCGCCTCCCCCCTCCCCAGCAACCTTCTGGGTTTAGTTTTAGCTATACACACACAAAATAGTGGTTTAAATAAGATTTCCCTCTTACGTAAAAGAACCTAGGAGATGGCTGGGGCTGTTGGTGGCATCCAGGTTCAGAGACTCATGGAAATTTAGGGTCCTCCTCTGAATGGGAAGTCATCAGAGAGGGAGACAAACCATGAGAGACTCTTAACTATAGGAAACAAACAAGGGTTGCTGGAAGGGGGAGGTGGGTAGGGGGGTGGGGTAGTTGGGTGATGGGCATTAAGAAGGACATATGATGTGATGCGCACTGGGTGTTATATGCAACTGATGAATTATTGAACACTACCTCTGAAACTAATGACGTACTGTATGTTGGCTAATTAAATTTAAATTAAAAAAATTAGGGTCCTCCCAACTTTCATTCTTCTATCACTAGGGAGATTTTAAGGAGACTTTCTAGAAGTTTCCAGCAATATTTCCTCTCTCTTCTCAGCATATAATGGTTTTTTTTTTTTGTGTGTAATCCTGAAGGCCTTTTTTAAATGAAATATACACAAAATTAGTACATTTGGAAAAGTAAGTTTTTATAGATTTTACTTGTGCTGTTAGGTCCAAAAACAAGACAGAACCAACAAACAAAAATCCACACACAAAATAAGTCCTTTGGAAAAGAACTAAAACTTTTTCCAAAGTTGAATAGAATTGATATCCCATGAAGACATAACTCCATATCCCTTGGCTGTTTAGTATTCCACTGTACTGCATATCCTTTGGGATACCAGTATCCCAGGATGAGAAGAAAGGCTTTCAGGTCAGATGGCAGCAATATACTGGTCTTGCTGTAGATATGTGATGTTTTGACTTGGATATTTTGCCATACTTAGTACCATACCAAGAACATTTTGATAGCTATTTTAATACAGCATATTTGATACAAATCAAAACAAGCAACTGTGTTGCAGATAACCACTGCTAACCAATTTTTATGTATATTCTTCCGAATTTGACAGATGGGAGGGGTATGTTTGTTCATATAGGTATCACCGAAGTATTAAGAATAAAGACATTCCCAGTGGAATTCTGCCTCAGAAGTTATAATACTTTAAATATTAAAGCATTTTTTTTGAATGGTTTCCTAAAGATTCAATCAATTTACTTTACCAGTGGCAAAGGGATTATAAGTATTGTACTCTTGGGCAAAAAGTGGTTATTTTTATTTGCAGTTTTTTCTTGCTGCGATTATTGACTTATGTAGACTTTTTAAAGATGTTCTTCTTTGTTTCCTGCCTTTTTTCCTTTGTTTCTTCTCTTTCCTCTTTCTTTTTTACCTGCAGAGTTTGAAAAGTGATTCATGTACCATATAATTTCGCTATTTAAGGTCTACAATTCAGTGGCTTTCTATATGTGCACCAATGTATGTAATCATCACTAGCCCATTTTTTTTTTAATTTTGGATTTCGTTTTCAATCTGATTTGAAAGAGCTTGGAATTTATTCATCATAATTTGTCACACTTATACCATTTTCAGGTTTGTAAATTGTCAGTATTTTTAAGTGCTTTTTTCTAAAGTAATAATGGCAATCAGCCTTTCCGATTTCTGGTTTTGGTGACAGACTTGGAAAGTTCTTTCCAACCCTTAGTTCATGGGACAGCTGTCTAAATTTTCTTCTGATATTCTTAGAAAACATTGAGCTTTCAGGTTTATCCTTACCAAGTAACATGCAGAGCCGACATTCCTGCCCATCTCTCCAGCCTCGTGAAGTGGAGCTCTGAGGAGGAATGGATGAGCTCCAAGGTGAGAGTTGACAGTTGCAGTAACTATTTAGTAATAAAAGAATACGTTTTCTATCCGACAGGGTCAGCAAAGATGGTATTTTATATGTGACAAGGTCAGATGTCCTCCGCAAGATGTCGTGTTTCATTTTCTCACACCCTTTGTTCACCTGGATGCAGGGTATCAGAACCCATCAGCATGGTGTGCCCTCCGTGTAGCACCACGGCTGCCCTTGTCCTAGGAAGCTACTTGCCTGCTTTTGTTCTTAAAGTCAAAGGGGGTGTCTCTACTTATTTATGAAGAAGGCAGTTTTTCATAGGATTTCTATAAGTTTTGTGTAAGTGTGGAAGAAAAACTTAGGTTTAAGCTGTTACTTAGAAGCCTTGTAGATATGTCATATATAACTTTCATCCTGGTAATAGCTTTAATCTTTAAAAGTTTTATACTTGTCATGTGGTTATTTTTTGAATTAGGAGAGTTACCTTGGCCTTTAAACGTAATATTTCCATTTGAAAGTTGCTGTCACTTCTGTGCTGCCCCTTAAGTTGATGCATGTAGTCCGCTGAGGGGACTTTCCCAAACCCTGATTCGACTGATTCTTTTCATGTTTGGGGCAGTCTTTTCTCACAGTCATCTTAGTTTTTCTCTTAACCCATCTTTTTTGTCATCAAGGAAATTCTAAAGGGTACTAGATACAACTTTTGCAAGTAGCAGAATGACCTTTTTTTCTATTATTATTACTTTTGCACCTATCGAGAAACCTAATGAATGCCAAAGGTTAGGATTAGATTTACTTTCTATTGACCAGTTTGGAGAATATATGTATCTCATTTATATACCATGAGTGAACTTTTGAATATAAAATGAAACAGGAGAAGTGTTAGTATTTTGCTTGAATATGCACGTATGCCTAAACCTTGAATTATTTTTTTTAAGGCTGGTAGCTTTTTCTTCAGTCTTTATTTGCCAAAGTCCGAGAAAGAAAAATATTACTAACAGTATATAAAAATTTCATATGCAGTAAAAGAAAATTATACTTTGATGTCTAAGTTAGACTGCCTCTGCTTGTGACACAAAGGGCATTGTTTTCTGAGACGCCGTGAGATTGGAGGCAGTGGAAGAGCCCAAAGGAACCTCTGCGAAACACCGCATTATAAATTGATGATGGAGAACTTGTTATTCTTGTTATTTCGTTGGGACTTCGGATGGGCCAGTTGTGGAACTAGGTTGCATTTCATAATGTTCGTGAGCTGAAGACTCATAAATTTTGAAACCATAACTGTCTAGTTTATAAATGCCCATTGAGAATGAATCAGATCTTATGTGTGTTGTGGGGCTTTTGCTCGGATTAATTAGCTAATATTTGCTGAGTTTTATGAAGATGAAAAACACATGTAGGTGCTAGGAGGCATATTTTTTCCACTTAATGCCAAAATATTTTTTAGTTAATGAGAGATTAACCTTAGAAACTCAAGTTTCAGTTTATCCATTTTTAAAACTTGTCCTCAAATTAGTATTGCAGAAATGTTTGCATTGTTGGAACCTGGTCTCCCTGCCTACTCAGAAATAGATAAGAGATGATCAATGGCCAAGCGTGTAAAGGTAGGAGGTGATCACAGAATTAAAAGCCATCAGGCACCACCCTATGACTTAGAAAACAGGTTAGACTAATGAGTTAAGCAAAACTTAAGATGAAAACCAATTAACAGATGAGAATTCATAAAGAATCATGAGGTATTTTAAATTTAAATTTTATCTTTAAATTTTAATTTTAATCTTCTCTTCCTTAGTTGAATGAACTGCTGACTTTAGATTTGGTCAGAATTCAAATCCAGTCTTCTCCATGTTGGGCAGGTTACTTAAACTTTCTCAACCTCAGCTTCTTGCTTGTAAGATATAGAAGTTTTTATAATTTTTCCAGGACTTGCTTGAGGCTGGTGTATGTAAATCTGCCAGTCTGCTACTTAGTACATGAGAGGTGTTCAGCAAACAGAAGTTCTCTTTCTACCTCCTCCTTCTTATTTTACTTAGAAGATTACCATTTTACCAAGAAATCTCTTGTGATGCTACATTGGTATTGTGGAAGGAAGGGAGATGAAGTGGTGGAAGAAGGAGCCAGAAAGTATAGTCTCTGTGAGTGTCTATACACTCTAGAAGTGTAAATGAAAGAAATCCTAATAATCCTAATAGGTCCTTAGGATAAAGCCATTTCTAATCCATGCGTCTTGTGTGGGACATGGAGTTGGGGCTCCTTTAATATGCATAGTCTCTCATTTCTTCATTTTTGTGCCTGGTCACCAGGCCCCGTTTGCATTTTTGACCCCTGATAGACCTTCATCACACCATCTTACTTTCTCATCTTTTTTTTTTTTTTTTAAAGACTCCATTTGTTCATACAACGGAGAGAAAGATCACAAGTAGGCAGAGAGGCAGGCAGAGAGAGGGGGGGAGGCAGGCTCCCCGCCGAGCAGAGAGCCCGACTTGGGGCTCGATCCCAGGACCCCGAGATCACGACCTGAGCCGAAGGCAGAGGCCCCAACCCGCTGAGCCACCTAGGCGCCCCTTACTTTATAATCTTTTGTCAATTTAAAGATTTTACCTTTCTGCAGGTACAGAGAATGAAAGAGAAAAGCATAAAAATTAGTTGTATCATTAAGTAGTCCAGCAGAATTGTGGTTGGATATAGGCTGATACTGTGTGCTAAAGTTCGGTTTGAAATGGAACACTTGTGGTATTAGAAAACCCAGGGTTAGCATTCATGCTCTACCATTTATTGACCATGAGGCCTCAGATAAAGTCTGAGCCAGCACAGTGCCTGGTTCATTGGTGCTAGTTAACCTGGTGTTAGTTTACTCCCTTTGTCAAGTGAGAATTAGAATGTAGTTCTGTATTAATGATGCCCTCTCTATTCTTCAAACTAATGTATACAGAGTTAAAAATCTGGATTGGCTGGGTGGATAATTCCTGAAAATGAGGACAGGTAGCTTGGTTGCTATTATTGGGGAGAAGACTTTTTTTGGGGTGTGTGAGGGGGTGAATAGAGTCTACTCCTATTCCCTTTCCACTGTCCAAAGTTGTCATCATCGTTTCCGTTTCTTTGACAGAGGAGACCAAAAAAAAAAAAAAAAAAAAAAGCTAGGATGTACTTAAAAGGCAGGGCCTTGGCTCTCTGTCTTTTTTTCTGTAGGAGGATATTATGTGTCCTCCTTGCAAGAAGTAGAATTTGTAGAGTATTCAGGTGGTGAGCACAAGAATGAATGCTTCTCCTTCTCTTAAGTGTCTCTTTCTTCCCATGCTGATGCTTCTGCCTTCAACTTCTGTCCTCCTTCTACGCTGGGAAGTAGAATATTCCATGGGTAGCCTCGCAGTGCCCTATGCTGGCTTTGGTTGCTATAGGCAGAAGGGGAAGTAAAACAATTCAGTCCTCCTGCAGCTGCCGCCACCTCTTTCCCCATCACTCCAGTCACTTCTATAGCAAATGCAGCCCTGGCTAAAAGTGGCAGAGCCCTGGCAGGAAGCCATCGTCAGAATAAATACCCATAGCTGTTGGGGCCCACCGTTGCTTCTGGAAAAGGACAAGCTGGGGCATAATATTAAGGCAAGAAAGTAAAGCTGCAAAGACCAAAATCCCCTCCCAAGAAGGAAGAGGCTTTAGGGGCTGGAGCTGGGAAAACACTTGGCCATTAACATGTTGGTTCACATGCTTCTGCCAGGCTAAGCTGCGTAGCTCTGCACGCAGGTGGGAGTGTGTATGTGAGAGGAAGCATGTACAGGAAATGGAGAGAACACAGTGAAGGCTAGCAAGTTGTCTGTGTGGAGAGATGAGACCATTTCCATAAGACTACTAGGCAAATACTTGGACTCCCGTCACAGAGCACACCCACGTTGCCCCTTGTCCAGTTGGATCCACTCCCGCGCCTTGCTTTTTCTGCTCCCTTTGGTGAAGTCAATATCAGGATGGTGTCACAGAAGGGACTTTGGGAGCTTCAGTGCCCCGGAGTTACTGGCTAAGTACAGACTGTGGGAAAGAACACGAGATCCAAAAACCATCAGTATAGCGTGTTTGGAGGTGCTCTGGACTGTAGACACATCTTTGCCACAATAATAGCCCTCAAGACCCTACAGTTCTCTAAGGGATCACTGCGGTGAGTTTGAAGGATGCATGGGACTGTCTGTGATTAGGAAGTTTTCTGGTTTTTGTTTTTGTTTTTCTATTGGGGCTTTATAAGGTTGAACTTCAGTTTAAAGATTCCCTTATCTTCAGCTAGGTTAGCTACATATCCTTAATTTTAAATGTACTTTTTCTCTTTCTTCTACTTTTTGCATGTCTAGATATTGAAATGTTTCTTTCAATCAGTAAAGAACACGTAACAGAGACTCCTTTCTGCATCAATCAGTGTTCATCATAAACCATCAGTCATGACTAAGAAGTGAGGAAATTAGATATTTTTATTTATATTCCTATTGAACTGCACTGATTGTTGAAGATTAATGCCCTCACCCAACTGACATCTTCTAGTTTAATTTTAATTTCTTCCCATTAATGGAGCTGCTGCTGCTTTTTTTTAATTAACATATAATGTATTATTTGTTTCAGGGGTACACGTCTATGATTCATCAGTCTTACACAATTCACAGTGCTCTCCATAGCACATACCCTCCCCAATGTCCATCACCCAGCCACCCCATCCCTCCTACCTCCCTCCCCTCCAGCAACCCTCAGTTTGTTACTGAGATTAATAGTCTCTTATGGTTTACCTCTTTCTCTGGTTTCATCTTGTTTTATTTTTCCCTCCCTTCCCCTACAATCCTCTGTGTTGTTTCTCAAATTCCTCATATCAGTGAGATCATATGATAATTTTCTTTCTCTGATTGACTTATTTCGCTTAGCATAATACCCTCTAGTTCTATCCACATCATTATAAATGGCAAGATTTCAGTGGGCTTTCTGATGGCTGCATAATATTCCATTGTACATATACCACATCTTCTTCATCCATTCACCTTTTGATGGACATCTAGGCTCTTTTCATAGTTTGGCTATTGTGGACATTGCTCCTGTAACCATCGGGGTGCACATGCCCCTTCGGATCATTACATTTGCATCTTTGCGGTAAATACTCAGTAGTGCAATTGCTGGGTCATAGGGTAGCTCTATTTTCAACTTTTCGAGAAATCTCCATACTGTTTTCGAGAGCCGCTGCACCAGCTTGCATTCCCACCAACAGTGTAGGAGGGTTCCCCTTTCAATGGAGCTGCTTCTCCTTTCAGTGGAGCTGAAAATATAGAACTGAATTATCAGACAAAAGTAATTTATTACTCAACTATGAACTTATCTTAGATAGTTTATCTATGAAGAAGTAATTAGTATTTTAGATCCGTTAAGTTAGGCCTTATGAATATAATGGTTTTTAGTGGTATTTTATTACTGAGCTTTACTTCTTCCAGTCATTTTTGTTATATTCTTTTAGAGTATTTGAATATTTCAAATACTTAGTTTAAGCATTAGACAGTGGGATTTCTCAGTACTGGCTTAGGCTCCCTTCTTGAAAGGTGAGCGTTGTTAGTAGTGGTGACGCTTCATTGTCACAGAGGTTGACTTTTGTTAGTCCTAGTTCTAAATGTGTTGTTTAAATCTGTTTGTTTCATAAACAGTGGGGGTCAAAATCCTTCAAGTCCTGAAAAAAAAAAAAGAAGAAAAAAACCTGAGAATCTCAAGTGTTTGAAAGATTGCCAGCTTGTATACCAGAACAGTAGACGTAATGGGTAATAATAAAACGCTTTCCTGGACCAACTCTAGCTGTGTGTAACCTTCTCTTCCTTAAAGAACTCTCTCATCTTGGTATAGTAATTCTGGAAAACTTGAAGTTTATAAAGGTACTTTGAAAAAGGTATATTTTAAAAATGAAACATCTGTAGTTCTTGGGACAACCTGGGTCTAGTGATCTTGCCTTTTGCTGGTTGACGTTCACATCTGGAGTGAATTATAAGGTAGAAACTAAGTGCAATTTGGAGGATCCAACTTACCCACAAACTTGTTAACAGTGGTGTGATCCACTGAGCAAAATAAAACAAAACTACAATCTTGAATCTTAAACCTTAAAACTAAAACAGGATCTTGATAAATGCAGCCAAACTGGTATATGCGTGTATCTCTTAGTTACAGACAAAATGAAACAAGGTCTTAGGTACCATATACTACTGTAAGGATTCACCTGTGAGTATATTAAAGGATTATCAATCATTTGTTCTAAGTATTATAGGTAGGGGGAAGTATTTGGATTTGTTGACACAACCATTGGGGGAAAATACTTCCTTTACCATTTGCTAGCAGCTTGCTTACTTAACAGTGGTGGTAGAAGTCTGAGTTGTTTCTCCCTGGTGAATAAATTATCCCTTGTTTAAATCTGTTTTGATCTTACCCTTTTCATGCTTAGCACACTCGATAGATGACAATCACGTGTGTGGAAAATCCACATCTGCGGCTATCATGAGAGAATACCTAGATTTCACACAGAGTTACTGTACTTACATGGCCCAACTTCCTGCCCGCCGTTAAGTCCAGTCATCTCTTTCTCACCGATCTGTGTGTTAGAACATCTCTGTTGTTAGAGAGGAGGCAAACAATAGGCACAATGTGCTAGAGATTAAAAAAAGAAGTTAAAACACGCATATGCACAGAGGCTGCTTTGCAGCTTTAGTTACTCAGTCTTACTTTTCTCCTGTAGTTTTAGAGAATTGTAATACATAGGGAAGATATCATTTTATGGATAAAGATACCAAGACCCTCAAGGTATCTTGCTCAAGGTTACAAAGTTGTTTGGTAGCAGAGCTGAGAGATTTTTGTGTGATGAAATTTGGAGTTCATTACTAAACCCCCTCCCCATATATGTATAACCACTCCTGTACTCCTTGCTTAGGCACAGCAGCAGACCTTGTGATGCTTATGTTGAATAATTATCTTGGTAAATTTGTGTTTAAGTGAATCTGGAGATTGCCTAGCCAAATGATACTGATTTTCTTTCTCATGCCCATGTAATTTTTTTTTTATGCCCATGTAATATTTGAAGTTAACATTTGGCCTCAGGCTTTGGCTTCTGATATCTTGCGTGTCTTTACTTTGCTGGCCTGCAGCAATTAAAAAATAACAAAAGACTTGCGCAGTGGCTGTGAAGGCAGGTAGGATGATTCTTTATCCAGCTAAAGATAGCTAATCTTTCTTAGAGTTATACTATTTTCTCTGGCTAGTGCTGGAGCATATAGGAAAATAATGAGCTGGTGGTAGATGCTGGTCTCACCAGCTGGTCGTCATTCTGCACTGAGATTTAGATTTGTTCTTGTCAGAGCTGTGTAGACTTTGGAAGTCAGTAATTTGTGCGATGGAAACAAATCCAGACATTTTAAATTATATAAAGTTTAGAAAAACCTTGGGATTGAAGACTTTTTAAAAAATGAGATAGGTGTAATTTTTGTTTTTCCTACAGATCCGTCAGGTTTTATTTTTTTACCATAACTCCTCTCCTTCCTTTGTACATATATTTAAAACTATGCCTAAATGATTTATGATGTATCTCCCAAGGAAAATTAAAACTAAATAGCTTTCTTTTTGAGATCATTTTTGGGCATCATCAAATCCCCATACTTCCTCCTACATCTTCATTATAACCATGTCAGTTGTATTTTCTTTTAGGTAGCTTCTAATCTTTTTATGACTTGTTCAAAATAGGTACAAAGCAACTTGGTTTAGTTATATTTCACTGGGTGATGGCAGTTATGAAGAAACCGATAAAATGATAATGTCTTCATTTTTATAACGGGAAATTTTAAAAATACTTTCTGCCACTCAAGTAACTCTCTTTTATGAGCCTCTTTTAAATATATAGATTAAATTTCTTGTGTCTTAAGTCAATAAATTCCTAAACAGTAATAGGACTATGATTTCCCTTTAAAAATACTAATAAAGAACATTTTTTTTAAGTGGAATACTAGAACCCAGAATGCATGTTTTTCTAAAATAATGTGAAGCATAAATACATAGTATCAAATTGGAGCCATATCCATAAATCAAAAATCTATATAGCTAAACATAGTTTTGCCTAATTATAAAAATTTCCTGGGTGTCTAGGTGGCTCAGTTGGTTAACCACCTGCCTTCAGCTCATGATTTCAGGGTCGTGGCATCCAGTCCTGCATTGGGCTCCCTCCTCAGCAGGGAGCCTGCTTCTCCCTCTGCCTGCTGCTCCCCCTGCTTGTGCTCTTCCTCTCTCTTTCTCTCTCTCTCTCTCTCTCTCTCTCTCTGTCAGATAAAGAAATAAGTAAAATCTTTATCAAAATTTCCTTCTTGATGCAAATTGAAAAGAGAATTTCACAAATACCTTTTTCTTGTAATTCTAAGTGACACTTTACATGTTCAATTATACCAGTTTCTTTATCGCCTCCCTTTTGTCAATCAAGAGTATAAAATATTATAAGATAATATTTTCCCCTAATGTTCCATGAGAATTGGCACTTGTAGTAAGTCAGTGCCTTACAGAAATTTGTTTACTGCTAATTAAAACTACATTTACATGGGTTATGGCTTCCCAGAAAGTAAGTAATCTAATTTTTTCCCTTAAAAGGGATTAAAAATAACATATGCTCACTATAAATATATAAATAAACTTTATTTTAAATTATTATACATAATAACTATATAAAACTAAATAGTAAACAAATTAATATTCTCAACCATACCAAAGACAATCACTATGAATATTTTATGTATTCCCTCCTAATCTTTTTTTCTCTGTGTGTACTACTTCACATATATTGAATGCAAATGAGATCATGTCTTACAAGTGTTTTTTGCTTTTTTCAGTTAGCATATCATAAGCATTTTTAACATGGAAAATATTTTTACTGCTTGAAAAAACTTGCACCCTATATCACATATCATATGTAAAATTTCCTTTTTTGACCATTCAAGTTTGAGTTGAATTTTTTCCCATAAATCTTTTAATGTGCATATTTATACCTTAATCTTCATCTAAATTTTGACACTTTAAGTTGAATTCCAAAAAGGGGGATTATAAGGTCAAAGAGTAACAATTTTTAAAAGCGTAGGTCATAAAACTTTTTTTAAAATGTGGTAAAACTTACTGTCAGCATTAATTTTCAGTTCTGTGGAAGCAAAATATCCTTAAAAGCTACATCATAAACATTTTTCAGAAGGTATTAGAGGATCTTACAGTCTGAGATCGTCATTGTAAAGCAACATGACGTATTGGTTGGGTCAGAGTTTTCCACAAGAGTTTATTTTTATCTGGCTCAAGTTGTGTTGAGGTGTTGGATAGTCGGGAATAACAGCTGAACGTGGTAGCTTGGAGGTGACGCTGCAGATCGTTTTGCAGGACAGGTGGGCTCAGGCCCAGTGACAGCTTCAGACCACCGAGAGTGGTTGTGGTTTGCCGTGGAATGAATGGCTGGGGAACAAGAACCCGGGGACAGCCAGCCCTGGAAGACCCTCCTGGGCCTCGGGAGTAATTGGCAGCTCGGAGTGACTGAATCGTGAGCCATGATGTAGGAGGAAATCAAGTGCTGGCCCTAACTATTCTGGTCCCCTGACATACTGCAAAAGCTGTTTTTTAAAAATAAATCCTCATAGCAACTTTGATACTGTCAAAACATTGGTTATTTAAAACTTCTATTTGCCTGAATTGTAGATAATCAAGAGTTTTCAACGTTAAAAGTACATAATTGTCATTTATTGTATGATGTTTGTAGAATGCTGTTTTCAATGTTAAGATTTTACATAATAGAGATTTCTCATCCTTCTCATTGTATAAAACACTCCAATTGTTTACCATGTTAATTAAGGATTCTGTGTAATTACTGGATTTATGTTTTCTTAGTTATGAGAACATTATGGTAATTTATTTTGATAGCAGAAATAGTTTATTCCTGAAACCAGTACTATACTATATGCTAACTAGAATTTAAATTAAAACTTGGGAGGGAAAAAAAGAGAAAGAGCATAGCATTTGCCCATTGTTTTTATAAATAAGTTATAAAGGAAGGCTTTGGATTTTAGTTTTTCTTTTAAAATCTTCTGGATTTAATTAGTTTTCACCTCAAAACCCATTTAGACATTAAGATACTTCCACAGTGAATTATCCTTTTTGGGAAATTATAAAACTATTTGTAAATGATTATTAGTAACCTTACATCATTTTTAAAATATGGACATGGAGGTAGTTTTACAGTGTTTCATTGAAATAATCTATGGACTCTCTCTGTCAAAAAAAAAAAATACTCTATGGAATGTAGGCCTTTAGGTACTCAGTTTTCATTACTGGGTAAATTGTAAGTATAAACATAAAATATAATTTTATACGCACTAGACCGTTAATGGGGAAAACATCTGTAAAACTATGTGGATAGTAAACTCACAACATCTTTTCTACAACTGAGACCGAATAAAGCACTTAAATGTAAGAAGGTCTTGTATTTTATTTTATTTTTATTTTTTTAAGGTCTTGTATTTTAAATATGGTTACAGATCCAAAAGAAGGATAATATTTTTCACAGAAATAAAAAATGGCCAAGTTTAATACTGTGCTAAAAATAGTGCGCTTGCATCTGACACTGTGGTGATTTCTGGTGAAGTGTGGGAAGGTGGATGCTTCATCTCCCTCCTGTCACTCTTGCTCTTCCCTTTCATTTCCACCTCAAACTATGTGATCATATTACCTTTGAACATGTCTCCCCCCCCCCCGCCCCCACCCCAGTCCTTTTGTTGTTTATTTTCATGGAATCCATTTTTAGTAGCTCTCATTAGAGTTTGTGATTCCTTAGTTAGATTTGAAGCTGCAGTATCACACATTTGCTCTTACAATAAAATACACCTCCTTCAGCTTGGAGTCGGAATATTTGCAGTTGCTATGAATGAGACCCTTCCATAACCTGCTTTCCTCCTAGAAAAAGTGTAAGGCACAGGTATATTAGCCATTTTCATAAAGCCTGCAAGTGTGTGCTAGCAAGAAAGGCTTGCTATAGGATTTGAGGATCTTAGATTTACTGTTGAGCTTAGCAAGAAAATTACTTCACCTGGAGGTTCCTTTGCCATCTTTGCAAGACAGAATACATGCAAGAAAGGTAAAGCTAGGCTGTGGGACAAGGTCAAAGCAAGTATTCCTCAGCCATCGGAAAGGATGAATACCTACCTTTTACGTGGACATGGATGGAACTTGCGGGGATTATGCTAAGTGAAATAAGTCAATCAGAGAAACACAATTATCATATGGTTTCACTCGTATGTGGAACATAATGGAATAGTGCAGAGAATCATAGGGAAAGGGAGGGGAAAACTGAATGGGAAAAAAACTAGAGAAGGAAATAAACCATATGAGACTCTTGACTCTGGGAAACAATCTAAGGGTTGTGAAAAGGGAAGTGGGTGGGGGAATGGGGTAACTGGGTGATAGACGTTAAAGAGGGCACGTGATTTGATGAGCACTGGGTGTTATGCTCAACTAATGAATCATTGAACATTACATCAAAAACTTATGTCCTATACCTTGGCTAATCGAATTAAAAAAACCCTTTCAAACAAAGAGCATTTAAAAATGCAGAATATGATGGAAAAGAGTAGAGCATTCAGAGCTGAAACCTGGGCCCATTTTCCCACCTGAATGACTATGGAGGTTTGGATAAGCCACCGAAGTTCAGTTTTCTGTCACTTTTAAAATTGGGACAGTGATACAATATGTACCTTGCAGGTTTGTCCTTGGATTTAAAAGGATTTTGGCATATTGCTAAATTTATGATGACGATGTTTTATTCTTTTTTTTTTTTTTAGTTTACAAAACGTAAATTGGAAAGATTCTTCAGTCAATAAAAAAATCTAGGAACCATACCAAAATGTATTATTGTTATCCATCAGCTAGGTTTTCTCACAAATATAACATACCTAGATGGCTTAAAAATATTTTATACATCAAAACTTGCAGTGAGGAACATGGACTTGTTACAAATTTGAAGTTTTTCAGGACTTAGGTATGTTAAAAAGTGATCATGTTTTATGGTGTTTTTTTTTTTTTAATGGATTGTAATAAATCTGTGTACTCCTCGCAAGATAAGCGTTTTTGGACTGCAGCCCAAGGACTTTCTGAAGACTGTAACATTTCCTATCCCTGGTAAATTATCCATCACGTTTTATCTTATTTCGGTATGGCTTATTCCTTGCAGTTGGTAATAAAAGAGAATCCTGGGTCATTTAAACAAGTAATTAAGAGAGCCATTTACTACTTCTTGCCTTTGAAAAGTGTTAATTTTATTTGTTGTGGGTTAATGATGCATTTATTGTCTATGCTTACAGCTTCTAGTAGTTCAAAGGTGAATCATTCCAACACTTAAAAAGAAAATTCTGTAACATTTAATTGCATTACAGATCTTTAACTAAAGACATGCACTTTAAAAAAAATTTACAAATTTGCTGAAATGAAGTACTAAATGAAACTCTGAGGCAAGATGTATTCATTTTGAAGGTATGATTATTTGTTGGGATTAATGCCAACTACAGCTAAATTGAGTCATCATTTTATGAGATGTTTATTTGAATTAATGTGACATTATTTAATTGAGTACCATATAAAACTGTATGTGACTTGTCAGATGAGAATACATTATAGTTTTGCAGTTTCTTTCTTCGCATCGTGCTTTTGCAAGTGACTTCCGGAGAAATGAGTTCTTTCATCCCTTCGGGATTTTAGTGCCCACCGCATGCCGGGCACTGGACGAGCCATGTGGCTACCGCACAGTAGAGTCAGTGCCGGTCTCGGTAACTGTTCAGTGACTGGCTCTTCGTCTGGGAGGAAAGGCCTTGACTTTGAGTGTCTGCTGCTTTTTGTAGGGTAAATACTGCCACCACTACTGATTTCAATCTACAAATGTGATGTGACAAGGAGAAGAGGGGAGAGGTGTACACGGTATACAGCTACAGTATCTCCTGCCGGTAGAGCGGATATAAATACTTAATAACTACAGAGGGGAATAAGAAACAATAAATTTGGGGTCATTATTACCCTTTTAATGTGATTAATCGTACGTTTATAGAAAGTGATTTTTAATAATAGCTGTAGTTTAATGACCAATTTGCAGAATTCCTGAAAATGTAAACATTGGCTTTTACAAGCCAATATGATCTATCTCCAGTGCACTACTAAGGAACAAACAAAAGTTAAAAAATAAAGCATGACATGTTAAAAGGTGATATGTGACCAAAAACTAAAGCAAAACCGGGAAAGCAGAATTGCTGTATACGTGCACACATGCGCGTACCTGTGCTGTTTTAGAAAGGCTGGTCAGGAGAGGCCTCACTGAGAAGTTGACATTTGAGAAACCTCCTGAACCTACCTTCTGAAGGAGGTTAAGGAGACAATGATGAAACCCTGGAGGGGGTTGATGGCACAGGGGAGTGTGGCAATCAGATGGCTCCGTTGGTTAAGGGTCTGACTCCTGATTTAGTCTCAGGTTGTGCTCTCAGAGTTGTGGGATCGAGTCCCGAGTCAGGCTCTGTGCTGAGTTGGGAGTCTGACTCTCTTTCTCTCTCCTTCTACCCCTACCCCTGCTCATGCACACATTCTCTTTCCCAAATAAATAAATCTTAAAAAAAAAAAAAAGAAAGAAAAGAAACCTCTGGGTAAAGACATTCCAGGCAGAGTGACTAGCACATGAAAAAGTCCCAAGCAGAAGCGACGTGGCATGTTCCAGAATCCTCAAGGATGCCAGCATGGCTGGTGCAAACTAAGGGAGAGGGTGGTGTAAGAGGCAGTGGGGTCAGCGATTACTGACCCCTTATGGTATAGGCCCTTTGTAGACCACTGCTAGGAACTAAGCAGTTATTCGCTCCAGGTAATAAGCTATTGGAAATTTTGGATCCCACCAGTGACCTATGCTCCAGATGCCACAGGATGACTCTGACTGCTGTATGATACTAACGGCCAAGAGCGGAGGTATGGAAACCCATCAGGAAACTACTGTAGTAAAGTATTTGATGGTCACTTGGACCATGGCGGTAGTTCTGGAGGGATGAGATGTAACCAAACACTGCCTCTGGCTCGCTGGTAGAGGTGAGGGGGTTCACCAGCATGAGGCATGGGAGAGAAAGCCTGACTAGTTGATGAAGGAGCCCAAGCAAGATGGCATGGGTGAGAGAAGGGAAACTGAAGAGCACGTAATGTCTGGGAAATAAGTGAAGTCCGTGTTTCAGGGAGAGAGTGATCCAAGATGTCCGATGCTGCAGGTTATAGGTGAGATAAGGTGAGAACTGACGATTGTCCTTTGGACTTAAAATGTCAAAATCCTTTTTAACTGTGGTGAGAGTACTTCTGCTGGGGCTGACCATGTCCAGACACTGGGTTCCCCGGGGATATGGGAGGACAGATGTTGGAGACGGGGAACAGGGGGGATTCTCTCTATAGCTTTGCTGTGAAGGAGGACAGAGAAGCTGAAGAGCTGGCTGGGAAATGGGAGTCAAGGTGTTTTTTCTTTCTCTAAAAAAAAATAATTAATGGACTTACGCTAGATCTTTTTTTTTTTTCTTTTAAAGTATCTTCAAATGCCCTTTTCCTCTCTGATGTGGAGGTTAGCTTTATATTAACGCTTCTCCCACCCTGAAGCTTATTTAAAGCAAACAGCTTCCTTTCATTTAATAGGACCCACTGCACATAGAAAGCATGTTTTTTGTCATCTTTTGTCACTTTTTTTTTCTCTTTGGGGAAGAGGCATGTTCTAAATGTTCTCAGCTAAGTTGGACCTCCACCCCAAAGCAGAGCTGGTACCATCCCTAAATAAATATGAGCTTCGAAAGCAAAGATCCAGCCATGTTTAGGTTTGTGCTTTGTCTTGAAGGGCATTCATAAGGTGTAGGTTCATGGTGATTGCGATCTAAAGGATGTTTTAGTAGTAGGGCTGAGTCATGTGCACAGCTCACGTTTTTAAGCGTCGTTTGTCAGATGTTATCTACCGATTTCATTTCATCCTCATGTGAATCTGTAAGGTAATACTTGAGGCAGTTATGTTGAAAATTATAAAGTACGATAAAAATACAATACAGAATAACTGGTTAATTCCTTAACTGGCCATTTTATTTTCACCTTCTAGTACACAACACATTTTAATTGCAAGAGTAAGTCACATCTGAAATCATCAAAACTGATTGCTCCGAGAGAGAATTAAACAGAGAAAACCCATCTTAAATAGGAAAATTCCTTCAAAGGTGGTTGCTATTTCTCTTTGCCCAGTTTTATCTTTTTTCACTTTTTACCTAGTGTAATGTAACATAATAACTATTTTAGTATTTGAATGTGGCTTGGTTTATTATGAGTGAGGTAGAAACAGAAAAAAAAAAATCCCAAAACCCTAACCTGTCAGAAAAAATATTTATGTTAAAGGGAAAAACCTTTCCCTTATACTGTGTCAGGATATTAAGATGTAAATTAAGGAAATCTTAAGTGTTATTTATAAAGCTGTTTCATTTAATCCATTAATTCTATTAAAAGGGACACGTAGTTGTAAACAAGCATGATCTATTAATTATGAGCTTATCCACTACAAAATTCCTTTTATCATTTCATTTGCCCCATAAGGCATATGTGCTATAATCTATTTTTAATGTTTTGCAGCATATTTATAGGGTGAAATTATGCATTAAAATCTATGGTGTGTGTTTGGAAACCATCTGTTAGAACTTATTGGAAAATAGAACCTTCCTTCGTTAATGTGCTCCCTTATTTGGGGAACTTAAATATTTAATATTATCCTTCCCAGTTCACAGCTTTAAAGAATGAGACACATTATTGAAAATTAGTTTTATTTGTTTCCACTGGGGGATCCAAACTTTACACTTCGTGTTCTGTCATATTTTAGATGTAAAGTGCGTCCAGTTAGTAGTAATTTAAACTTTAGGATATGTTCAAGGAACATTCATGAGAATAAACTTGTCCTCACGTATAGGAATGATAAGTCTGTTTATTAGAAATTTTTCTTGGGCAGTTGAAGAGGGTCTGGGATGGATTTGAAAATGTATACAAGAGTCCCAGATTTTAAGGAAGCCTACTAGAGTAGTCAACTATGCATAATAATTCATAATCTAGGGACATGATGAGTCTAAAAGAGGAGTGCAAGAGGTTTGTAAGATTTTGTTTCATATTCCCAATTTATAGGTAATGGCTTTAAGAAAGTTATCCTACTTCTGTCTTTTATCCCTTTACAAATGAATGAACATTATCACATTTGTTCTCTCTCCTTTCAATTTGTCTTATTATCTAAGACACTTTACACTTTTGAAAACGTATATTAAACCCTTCCCCCCAAGTTGTAGGAAGTGGCTTTCAATAGTAAAATAAACACACTCCCTCAAGAGTTGCAGGTGCAAATATCTCATTGCCTTCTGTTGAAAGATAAAGAGTGAGTAGCGAAGAGGCTATCCAGGTGCAAGAACGACCGTGCTCCCTCCACCTTCCCTGGAAAACGGTCAGCAGAAGAAGGAAAGACTGGCACAGAGAGGACTGTGGGTTCCAAAGCTGTGTTGGCACTGTTTTTATCAACTTCATAGTTTTTGTAAGCAAGAATGTATGTATGGAGATGCTACAAAGAAAGTGAGAAAATGCACCTGGGTTGACAGATCTTCAGTGTGCAGCTTAAAGTAAAATTATATATTTATATATATTATATAAATATGTATAATATAAAATATTATATTTTATTATTAGAAAATTATAATTATAATATATATTTATATAATCATATAAATTTATATAATATATAAATATATAAAATATAAATATATAAATATAAAATATATAAAATATAATGTATAAATATAATATAAATATATAAATAAATATATTTATATATTATTCATAAATATAAATATAAATTATAATATAAATATATATTATGTTATATATTATAATTATTATAAAATTATTATAAAATATTATATTTTGAGTTCACTAAAACCGAGAATCTTATATCCCAGACTTTTCCATTTAACAGCCACTCCATTTCCTCTTTGATTAGTATTCGTCTTATATTTCTTCTGAATTTTCAAGCATGACTTATAAGTAGAGAAAGGAAGATAAATTATAGAATTTCACTTTACTCGCATGATAGCATAAAACAATCAAGTAACAAAATACTTGATTATACTACAAATACTACAAACAGTAACAAAACCATGAACATCTTAAGAAAGAGATGGCTGGGGTTTAGCTTCCACAACAGAATTTAGAGAATCCTCTTTTTCAGTAGGCTCAACTCAGAATTGTATTTCCCCATGGATTTGGAAATATAAACATGTTCTTTAACTTTTCTTTCTTTCTTTATTCTAAACAACAACAACAAAACCAAAATCGAAACCAAACAAGTAAGGAATATACAGAAAACTAAAAAAGGGAAGTAACCAGGATTTGGCCTTCATACAGTGAGGGGGAGGTTGACGGGCTGACATCATTCCTGGTCCTTCCCCAGCAATTATTTGTATAAATAAGTCTTTTGAGGTGAATTACCTTGCTGTTTACTTCATTAAAGCCAATTTCATCATTTGCAAGTTTTTACTTTAAAACCTGCAGACCCTAAGCATGGGGTCATGGCCCTGTGTTTCTGTATGGTGTAGATTTTAATGCAATCTACTTAAAAGTATTTCGTGAATAATTGTAACAGAATCTGGACTAGAAGGCAAGGGGCATATACTTCATAGTAAATTTTTTTGTTTAAATTGCTAATATAGGGACGTCTGGGTGGCTTAGTTGGTTAAGCACCTGCTTTCAGCTCAGGTCATGTCCTGGGATCAAGTCCCGCTTTGGGCTCCGTTCAGCGAGGAGCCTGCTTCTCCCTCTGTCTGCCGCTCCCCCTGCTTGGTGTTCTCTCTCTGTCTCTCTGACAAAGAAATAAATAAAATCTTAAAAAAAAATTGCTAATGTATATCATCAGTGGTAATACTCTGGTATTATGTGTCTCCTGATAAGACATAATAAAAAATAAACAGTATCACCTATGTGGTATTCTTGCCAAAACAGTTTATTGTAAGTCTAAATATGAGAAAATAAGACATTTAGAACGTAGACCCTATTAAATAAGTCTGATTCGTTAAAAAAAAAAATTTCCAAATGCAATGAGTAGACCTTGATTGGATCCTCATGAAAACGAAGTATTAAAGACATTTTCGGGACAGCTGGGACAATTTTAATGAGTATATGTTAGATATTATTGATTGAATGCTAGTTTTCTTAGGTGTGATAATGGCATTATGTTTATGTAGGAGAATCTCTTACTCTTAGGAAATGTATTTTGATCATAGATGGCGCAAGATTGTATGATGTCTACATGTATTTTCACATGTTGCAATAGACAAAGAAAACTATACATGTTAGGGCTTTCCAGAGACATAACACCAATAAAATGGATCTGTATCTCTATCTATACTTAGATCTATCTCTATCTGTTGAGAGATTTATTTTAAGGAATTGACTCTTGAAATTACAGAAGTTGTCAAGGCTGAAATCAGCAGGGTAGACCACCAGTCTGGAGACCAAGGGAGGACCTGAGGTTACAGTTTAAGTCTGGAGGTCTCCTGCTGTCACAATTCCCTCTTGCTTGGGGGAGATCAGTCTCATTATATTTGGGCTTTCAACTGACTGGATATGGATATGGATATAATATGGATGAGGCCCATCCATATTATAAAGGGCATTGACTTTACTCAAAATCCCCTAATTTAAATGTCATCAAAAAAATACCTTCACAGAAATATCCAGAATAACGTTTGACCAAATATCTGGGTACCGTGGCCCTATCAAGTTGACAATAAAATCAACTAGCTCACTATTTCTATCCTATGTATGTGTATATAAAGAAGGAACATAAATGTGGGGAAGCATTAATGATTTAAAGGGTATTACCTTTGCTTGCACCCTATTCAGCTTTTCTTTAGGTTTGAACATCTTCAACTAAAAGGTTGGGGAGAACAGAGACAAAATATGAGCTGTTTATGATTCCCACACATTACTTTGTGATCTAGGCCTTCTGATACCCATGGCATTGTATATCCCCAGTTACAACCTCCGCAGAAAGAAGTTAAAGTGCACTGGCTGTCCCATCTTATTTTCAAAAGAAGAGGTCATCCTTGTTTGCTAAGTCCCAGCATGCCACCAAGAGGCACTTCCGAGATGTAGGACACAAGAAAGGCATCTCATTTCAATCCAGAGAAAGTCTGCACATCGAAACCCCTTAGATTCTACCTCTTGCTTCCTTGGGCAGTTATTTATTTCCCATTTTTAAGTATATGTAGAGAAGATGGCATAGAACAGTGCATGATATGCAGCAGCAGAATAGGTCAGCTTGTGAAAGCATGCCTTACACTGTCGTGTGCTATGCAGAATATTCAAGGCAGTGGTACGATGCACGCTGTTGGCCAGATGGCTGTCATGGACTGTTTCATTTTAAAGTAGAATCAGCTCTTGTCCTTTCATTAGTCTGTCCTCAGAATCCCTTCCATGGCACTCTAGCTCCTGCAAGTCTTTCCTTTCTGAGAACTCTGGGAGCAGCTGCTTATTTGGATCCGTATGTAAAATAAAAGCAACTTGAATAGCCCAGGACACATACTAAGTATATGAATTCTCTGGCTTTTTATAAAATATTCATATTCCTGAGAGAATGTTCACCTGTTTTAATATTAGTAACATTTCTTTAATTCCACATCCCCAAATTGAGTTGACTGCCTGCGAGCCCCAACTTTTTGCTAGCTCTAAGTCATACGTTTTCACTCATGCGCAAAGTGCTGCTTTGCTCAATCAGAATAGCTTTTATGCACACAGCCCTAAATGAAGATGATAGAACAAAACCTGAGAAAAAAAATTAAGAATCTAAATTAGATGGAAAATGAGTAATTTTGTACTTCCCCTTTCAAATGTATCTACACCAGAATTTTAAAATATTTCAATGACACCAAGAATGCTTTGTACTTTTTTCATTATTTTGTAAATGAGGAAATATTTATTTTATTTCATAGACCACTCAAGAACTGTAAGATATGGTAAGGTACACATAAAACTAAATGCATGTTGTTTATTCATTAAGGATAAATTCTAAAAATGAAAGCCTTAGGTTATGGGAGACATATATGCAGCGTCATTTGTAATTTCTCTGCAACAGAATAACTGGAATTTCTTTGCTTGTTGTTGAACTCCAATCACCCTAAGCGCTGACCAGCAGTGCACGAGCGACTAACAAGGAGTAGGCGTTCTGCAGAAACTACTCTTCAATGTTTGCTATCTTTTCTAAGACTCCACATAAGTCATTTGATCAGCATGTCCTGTATCAGAGTATCAGTTGGGCATTACTGACTTTTAAATTAGCTGTGCCTTTGTCAGTAAAGAGGAAACTAAATTAGCAAGTAGTTTATTCTTGTTTCTAGCTCCTTATGAAAAACAAAATCTATACATTCTAAAAGGTGCAGTCAAGATACAACACAGGCATCACCCCCACCCCTCCCCTTCCTGGCTCTCTCTCAGAGGCAATCACTGTTCTGGGTGTTGTTTTGTTCTCTTTTACCATAGGTTAGTTTTGTGTGTTCTAGAACTTCACATAAATGGAATCATGTTGTATATTCTTCATCCACTGAAAGACTTAGTGTTTTTCAGATTTATTCGTGGTGTTACAAACTTCTTTTGTTATTGCTGCATAGTATGCCATTGTGAGAATATATCGGTTTATCTCTTCTATTGATAGACATCTAGTTGGCCTTTTACAGTTTTGGGCTATTAAGAATAAAGCTTCTATGCATGTTCCTACTTTCCATGGACATGTTTTTATTTTCTTGGGAAAATATCTAGGAAGGGAATTGTTGAGTCACAGAGGAGATGGGTGTTTAGTCTCCAGTAAACTGCCAGACATTTTTCTACAGTAGATCACAGCATTTTGTACTTCCAATAATATGTGAGGGTTTTTTCCTTTACCTCCCCACCAGTGTTTTGTGTTATCCATGTTTTTAATTTTAGCTATTCTGATGTATAGTGTGTAATTTTTTAATATATAGGTAAATTTTCAGAATTCCAAGGTTAATTTGAATGCTATGAATTATTCTAAGTTATGCCTACATATTCTAATTAGAAAATGTGGACTCTTTCCAGAATCGCACAGATATTTTTGTCAGTTGGTTGGAATTGAGAAATTTAACAATTTAAGGTAATAGATAATGATTAAGGATAAGGTAAAAGATAATGAAAGCTAACTAGGTAATTATGAGCATTCATCACATTTAATGTGAAAACTTATGTTTTTAATGGATTGATTTGTTCACTAGTTAAGTATTTATTCATTGATTCACTTATTGACACTTTTTTTATCAGAATTGTCTAACAGTGCTGTCTAGTAGAATTTTCCGTGTTGATAGACATGGTCATTCTGTGTTATTCAGAATGACTATCCACTAGCAACATGTGGCTATTGAGCAAGTACTTGAAATGTGGCTAGTGCTACTAAGCAATGAATTTTTCCAGTTTATCTTAATTATGGCTAGTGGCTACTTATTGGAGAGTGCATGGCCCTATAAATGTATTCAGGTGTTGTCTAGTCTTGTATTTATATTGTAAAATATAGATGTCTGTCTCCTTTATATATTAGAAAGTGCAAATCTGGCTGTAATCATTGCCTTTAATTCACTTAAATTTTTTATATTTGGAATTTTATATTTTTATTACCTTTTGGTTAAAGTTTTTCTGAGATAATTTTAAATATATATGCAGTTGTAAAATTAATAAAGATCCTTTGTGCTCTTTACCTAGTTTCTCCCACTGGTAACATTTTGAAAAACTATAGTACAATATCACAACCAGAACACTGATACAGATGCAGATACAAAATTCTCAGTATGTGGAGTTATATTTTCTGAATACTTGATAATAATAGCCACTTACAAAAATTCATTCTACTGGTCAGTTGTTTCTATGCATAAAATGAAACGGGCAACTGATTCAGACCCCCTTCCATTTATGGTGTTAGAATCTTTCTCATCTGTTCCATTTATGTTATAGACACATGTGCTTTTTTAATTGGTTAGATCATTACTGAGCAGATTGAAGTCATAAAGACAATGAATCATTAAAAACAATCCCGTTTTCTTAAGAATAAAGTCATTTGGTTTCAATGATTATGTGATTATGAAAGGTATAATGTCTTGGTGTGAAGAAAGAAAACAAATAAAAGATTCTAATTAGACAGCATTCTATTTTACTACTGAACATAATGGGAGAAAATAAAATATTACTTGTTTCTGGTTTTTTTTTCCCAGTCTAGAATCTTTTATAGGAATAAAAGGCATTCTTAAGGATAACTGTGAATACTGCTTTTTTTGGGTCAATTCCCAGAAATGTGGTAACATTGTAAGTGTGGCTGGAGCACAGTGAAGTCAGTTGTCAGTAAAAATATTACTGTTGTCCTTAAAAATAATCTTTTAAAATAATCAATGTTAAGTAAATACGAGTTTTGATAACTGATTTTGATAAAGGATGCGAGTCCAGTAAGATATTTTATGACTTTCCTAAGCTCATTCTAGATCTTCTGAGTCCCGTCCTATGACCCAACGACATTCTTTTTCCATTTTACTCCCTCTCTCAGTTCATCTTAAGGGTCTCTCTGTTTCAAGCAAAGTATTAACTTGAACAAAATTATCTTGTTTTCTATGCTTGCTGTATTTTTGAATGAAATGGGTTGATTCTGAAGTAAAAATGCAACTTTTCTAGCTCTGTCAGGTTGTAGTTTATGTGTGTCTGAAGTTTTGATGGAGAAGGGTGGACAGCATGAGCTGCCCCTGTTAAATCCCCATCAGAAAAAAAAAAAAATCCCCATCGGGATGCATCTGTTGATGCTTTATGCACATGCCTCTGCTGGGAAATATGGTGAAGTGAAGATGAATTAGTAAGACTATTTCTTGTCTTTATTGAGCTTAGGTTCTAATTGAGGAGGACAGACACATGTCAGGTGAATTCAGTGTTCGTGCCAATAGTGAGGGTATAAGAAAGCCCTTCCATCTCAGTGTGTGGGGGTGCCACTATTTGGGCATGGCCTTAGAGGGTCAGCAGGATTTGTGGTAAGCAAAGATGACGAGAGTAGGCATTCTAGATGGAGGGGATGACATGGATAATAGGTCATAGACCAGAAATGTCTATGTGTTTTAGTCTTCAGAGTAGAGGGTACATACAGGGAATTAGCATGGGGATAGAAGGGAATTAGGTGCTAGAGATGAGCCTTATTGTGAAGGTTCCCAGTCAGGGCTGTGGCTTTTGGACATTTTGGAGACAATGCTTGTTGTCATATTTAAATGTCCTCGTCAGTACCTTCAGTTCTCTTAATTTTTCTACAGAATGTTGCTTCAAAATTTTTCTTCTCATTGTATCAGTGTATCTTAAATATTAATTGGGGTCCAGAAAAGATGCTTTTACACTATATCTTAAAAGGAAATTTCCATTCTGTGGAATGTCTAAAATCAGGTGTAAATTAGTGACCCTCCTCCTCTGTTTTATCTTTTATACTAATTTTTAATTTTTTATGAAGTTACTTAAATTTTTAAATGTTTCATAGTTTTGTCAGTATTTAAATAATATAAGAGTGCTTATAGTCATTTGATTAACAGTTACAAAATAATGTATTTTTTATATCAATGAGGAACTCCAAAAAGAGTTCTTGACCTAGAATGAAGGTAGGGGTATTGGAAAATATAGATTATCAACAGTTAAAGTACTTGGATTAAATTGCAGTAGAACACAGGATAAAGGGCTATTCTGTGAGGAAGTGGGTGATGAGATGCTTAAAATGTTTTCAGACAATTTAAGCCTGTATTGTCAGAAACAGCAGTGCACAGGTTGTCTGTATATGGAAAACAGGAGGTGGTTGTATATATAATATAGCTGAAATCCCTTGGGACTACCACTCAGTTCTTATCCAAATTTATGGCATGTAATTGAAGATGAATACGGAGTGCTGACCATGTCCCTAGTACTGTGCCAAGTACTTGTCTCCATTAACCCTCAGAACTACAGAGCAGGTACTCATCACTTTACAGGTGAGAAAACTGTGACTCAAGGCAGAACATATTTAATTCAAATTCACTCATGACTTAGTAAGACACTGTGATTTGAACCAAGCTCTGTTTTCCCATAGAGCAGGTGCTTGTAACCATGGGTGATTTCGCTGGATCAGTTTTTGAAGGAGTGTGCAGGTACCTAGGAAAACACCCAAGACAGCCAAACCCCCCATTTGGGGGAAACATACATGGAGAACAGGAGCTTTGAGTACTAAAGGCTACCCCCATGACCCGACATGGAAGTTGAACCCTATTCCCTAGAGAGCATTGTGCTCCACACAGACTAGGTTAGGGGCAACCAGCAAGCCAGGGTCATGTGTTGGTAGGAGGACTTTTATAATGATTACCTCTGAAAAATCTGAAATGATGATCTCTAACAAGTAGATCACCATAGTGATGTCTTACACCATTAGAGGCAGTGAGGGCATGACATGTCTTCCTTTTCTCCTTGCCTCTCAAATGAATTGAGTGTATAGACCAGATTCTGACTAGTTTAGGACAGACACAGAAAACCTTCACATGGAACACAAATTTCTCAGAAAGATAATATCAGTTGGGATTATAGGAACGAAACTTAAATGTCAGCATTTTAGGTGAATATATGTTGTCATTAAGGCATTTCTGATCAGTAATGAATTGGAGGAGGGAACAATACATGCACACTTAACCAGCCTCAGAATCCGTCAACTTATCCATGAGATCCAGAGGCAGAGTCCCCAAGCAATCTGTCTCTAGATTTCCAAAATGTTCACGGTGTGATCTGATGAAATGCTATTTTACCCATTAAATTCTGATGCAGAGATTGGCCTGAGGACTACCTAACAAAATTATTTTCCTAGTGAGGAAATTTTATCTTCTAAATTAATGGTTATAAATTGACTCAGCTTTTTTTTTTTTTTGGCAGTGTTTATATCTATTTTGGTCTTCTCTGTACTATCCATATTGCATAGGAATAATATGTATTATGGATTGTATTTGTTGAACAAGGGTCTAAATATTTACTCATTATAATTCTAAGTTAAACTAAAAACAAAACAAACCAAAAAACCAGAAAACAATGAGTGCCATAATTTCAAGTGTTCTTATTTTGAGATTTTTCAAGGTCTAACCATAAAACTACTTGTTAACCTTGTTTCATGTCATGAAATTTTTCAGTAAATATTTTAGTGTTGTATATAGTCGTATCTCAATAGTATCTCTGTATTCCGATTACCTATTATAGCCCTAATGTCTAGAAGCCAGTGAGTGTACTTTGAATTGCTTATTTAAAAGAGTATATGGGGCACCTGGGTGGCTCAGTGGGTTAAAGCCTCTGCCTTGAGCTCAGGCCATGATCTCAGGGTCCTGGGATCGAGCCCCACATCGGGCTCTCTGCTCAGTGGGAGCCTTCTTCCCTGCCTCTCTGCCTCCTTGTGATCTCTCTCTCTCTCTCTCTCTCTCTGTCAAATAAATAATAAACAAATAAATAAAATAAAAGAGTATATAAAATAGATACATTCTAAAAGGCTATCAAATCCCGTTTTTCTATACACTTTAACCTATCGTATCAACATTATGACTGGTTTTGTTGCCCATTGTCTGGCAAGAGCCCTGAGTAGTCCAAAGACCTTTGAGACTCAGCTATATTTAGGGAACAGTCAAGAACTCAGCTGTTTGGGGTGCCTGGGTGGCTCAGTGGGTTAAAGCCTCTGCCTTCAGCTCAGGTCATGATCTCAGGGTCCTAGGATCAAGCCCCACATCCAGCTCTCTGCTCAGCAGGAACCTTCTTCTCCTCTCTCTGCCTGCCTCTCTGCCTACTTATGATCTCTCTCTGTCAAATAAATAAATAAAATCTTAAAAAAAAAAAAAAAGAACTCAGCTGTTTGACTTTTTAAAAGACCTTACCAAAGTTCTCTGTATTCTGAGTTTCACTCTCATTCAAACCACAATCTGAGAGAAACCTCATACTGTAGCTGCCAACCTGGAATGGATTACTATGGACTCTTATGGTGGTTGGACAGGGAACTAGTATGTTTTTATATGTAGCTCTTTTCTTTCCAACTTTATAAATCAACATAGCGAAATGTCTAAAATATTAGCATTTTCTCTTTTAGATCTTTTAAAAAAATGCGTGTCTTAAGGGTGTCTTAAGGGTTTTAGCAGTATTCCCATAGTATTTTGTATCTGTCTTCTTAAAATATGATTATATAAAGCAACAAATATTTACTGGGCATTGCTCTATGGCAGATAGCATTTCAGTTGAGAAACCAGGAGAGGTAAATCTAGAACCAGAATAATAATTTCTTTTTTTTTCCCAAATATGTTTATTTTATTTTTTCAGTGTTCCAAGATTCATTGTTCATGCACCACACCCAGTGCTCCATGCAATACGTGCCCTTCTCAATACCCACCACCAGGCTCGCCCAACCCCCCACCCCCTCCCCTCCAAAACCCTCAGTTTGTTGCCCAGAGTCAACAGTCTCTCATGGAGAACCAGAATAATAATTTCTTACAGAGAACATCAGGATGACTGCTGATTTGACATGCATAACATAGTATACCCTTTGTATGCTATAAACAACATCCAGAGAATGTTAATAGAGTATATTAAGGACCTAAAGAAGACAGATTTAGGCTACTCCAAATAAAAGAAACACATTACTAGGATTAAATACCACAAAGCAAAGTTGAGAATGGCAACAAAACTATAGTGTTTGCTCAGTGGGAAATTTGATGTTTTGAAAAATTTTAAGAAACTAAAGAAAAAGTAAACATCATCGATAATAACGAAAAGGTCAAAGAAAAAGGTGAGCACGTTGACTTCACTTATATGTAAATACAAGAACTGAATGACAGGTAATGTTGTAGATAAGAATTGGTTTCATTGACTAATGTTCAGCAGCACCCTGAAATATTGATAATAAAAGGAAAATATATGAAAGCTCTGTCAAACCCCAAAAGTAAGATCAACAAAAATAATACATACAAAAAATAGAGTACAAAGCAGTCCTCTAAGATAGTATTCATCTCCTAAAACATAAACCCAGAGATATTTTTGGCAAATAGTGTATCATAAAGCTGAACTCAAGATAGTGTCCATATTTTTTTCATATGTGGAAGAATAGAAATTCTTGACATAAAGACTTAGTGGGAAATCTTGCTTACACAATTGTTTGAAAAAAAATTTGAAGTCATAATGTAGTTATAGGTTTATAATTAGTAGGGGGGGAAATAAAACCAAAATGGAGGGGAACATGGTGTTTTTGGTCTTTAAGTAATGTGATTATTTATTTTAATTTAAAAAAAATGGATAAAGAGAAATCAGTCTAGAAAGCTGATTTGTTATACGTGCCATCCTTGCAATAAAAATCCTGATTTACTTGATAAAATTTTAAGTAGAAAAGTGCTAAATAAAGGCAGGCTTGTATACAAGTTTGAATGGAAGGAAATAAATAATAATAGAGGTAAAAAATTGTATTGCTCATTCTAATAGGTTATTATAAATCAAAAATAAAAATATTTTGCATGTATAGAGCAGAGAAAATGACCATCTTCTCTTAAAACTGACAAACCTCAAAGTTTTCAAAATATTGTGCTTTGACAATGTAAGTGCAAGAAAAAGTACCAGAAGTCATAATAACTAGAACCCGTCAAAGAGCTTTGAAATCAGGAATTGGTGTTTACAGGGTGGATATGTTCCAAGTTCATATGTGACAGCAGCCAAGCCATCATTTACATTAGAAGGACATTGACCATTTCAGGAATATATACCTTTATAACCAGGAAAATATGGAATAAATATTTGAGTTTATTTTGTTCAAGTTCATATAAAAAGTTTTAATAAAGTTGTTTTTCACTAGGCCCAGATGGTGAATGGTATAAATATTTGACCTGGTATATTAATTATCTGTTGCTGCATAACTAATTATCCCAAACTTAGTGGCTTGAAGCAACACTTATTATATCACATTTTCTTTTGTAGAGTAGGGATCCAATAGTAACTTAGCAAGGTCCTTTGCTTTAGAGTCTGTTATAGGCTAAATTGCATCTACTCTACATTCATATGTTGAAGCCCTAACTTTGTACAACAGAATGTGAATGTATTTGAAGATAAGGCCTTTGAAGAGATAATTAACTTGAAATGAAGCAGTTAAGGTGGGTCCTAGTGCAATGTGACTGATGTCTTTTAAGAAGAGATAATTTGCACACAAACATGTATATGGATTGAGGAAAGACCATGTGAAGATACAGAGATAAGGCAGCCATTTGCAAGACAAGGAGAGAGGCCTTAGAAGAAACCACACCTGCCCACATCTTGATACTCGGTTTCTAGCCTCCAGAATTGTGAGAAAATAAATGTCTGTTGTTTAAGCCATCCAGGCTGTGGTATTTTGTATTGGCAGCCCTGGCAAACTAAGGCAGGGTTTCATAGGCTGCAGCCATCTTAAAGTTGGAGGAGGGGAGGATTTGGGCCAAGCACACTCACAAGGTTGTTGGCAGAATTCGATGCATTGCTGGCTTTTGAACTGGGGGCTCAGTTCCCCCATTCACTACTACTCCTCGCCCCCCATGCGGGGCTCTCCATAGAGTAGTTTGCTTGCAATGTGACAACCCACTTTATCAGAGCAAGAAATCAAGAAAGAAAAGACTGAAAGGAAGGAGGGAGTCTGGAAGTCTCAGTCTTATACAAGCTAATCTCCGAAGTGATCTCTCATCATGTTTGCTGTATTCCATGGTTAGAATTGAGTGTCTCGGTCCAGCCTAGTGCTCAAGGGGAGAGGATTATACAAGGTTTGAATTCTGGGAAGTGGGGCTCATCGGGGGTCATTGTAGAGGCCACCTACTACACCTGCTTATTGAGTCTTTTTAAGTATATACTTGCCGTGAAGTTTATCTGTTTAATAGAAAAAATACCAGAGCATGCGTGGAGACTCCTCATTTAGTAATGATTATATGTAACTTGTAAACCATCTCTTTTCTTCATGGTGGTTTGTGAGTCATTTTGATATTTTTTAAGTGCTGTAATAGGATTATATAACTTTTAAAGTACAAAACAAACAATTGTATACAGTTTTAACTTGTGCGACTGAAGGAAGTTTGAGGCATAGTAAGGCCAATGAATGCCAGTAGGTGTTGATTATTTAAAAACTTTATTATTATTATTATTTATTAGAGAGAACATGCACAAGCAAGGGGAGCAGCAGAGGAAAGAGAAAAGCAGGCTCCCCTCTGAGCAGGGAGCCATAAGTGGAACTCAATCCCAGGACCCTGGGATCATGACCGGAGCCGAAGGCAGCCACTTAACTGACTGAGCCACCCAGGCATTCCTATAAACTTTTTTTAATGAAGAATCTCCAAAGTATTCAAAGTCAAGAGGAGTGTATAATGCACAGTGATCACTGAGGCTTAACAATTGTTGACTTTCATATTTATATCATCTTTTGGGGGGCTGTAATATTTAAAGTATAATTACAGACATCATGGTTTTTCATCTCAATACGTCAGTACTCTTCTCTTAAAAAGGTATATTTTGCCACAAAATACTGTCATAGTGATACACACTGAAATTATTGTATATACCGAGTTCATATTTAAATTTCCCTGGGTTGTCTCAAAAATGCTGTTGATTGTTGACTTGTTCAACCCAAGAATCTATCAAGAACCATATATCCCACTTGATTTTTATGTCTTACAAGTTTCTGTTTGTATACTAGATTCCCTCCGCCACCCTCATTTCTCTTTCCTGTATATCACCTTATTAAGGAATGGGACATATTTTAAATTGGTGCTTTTTTCTTTTCCCCAAACATTCATTTAGCACTAAAGTTATTTATTCACACCCAAATCTTGTACTGGAAGCCTAGGATGTTAAGTAGAAGGCATGAAACACACACAGTAGAGATATCTGTTCTGATTTCGGCAGGGCTGAGAGACCCATCTCCCCAAGCCGCGCCTATCCCAAGTCACCTTCCTGGATGAACCCCTGTGTTTGGCACAATTTGAAGCTACTGTTTTAAATTGTGGATTACTGAGACTAAAAGAGTAGAAATGGAAAAAAAAAAAAAGTAGACAGAATGAACAAGAGAGAAAAAGTAAACTAGCTGGGCAGGATTTAAATCTTAAAACCTTTTGTATGCCAGGGCAACTGGCTGATGCCCAGGAACCATGTGCTGAATGGAGGGGTGAGGACAAGTTGGCCGAGGGGCTCTTCATTGGCATTTATGCCACAAGCCAACTTCTTTCTGATTATCCTCCTAGAATGATAGCTCCACGTGGCCAGGGCCTAGGACAATGCCTGGCACTTACACATACTCAGTTAATACTGGCTGAATAAATATAAGTATGAATGAATAACGAATGAACTAGCATTTACAGATCACCTATGTTATGTGTTATGCTTCGTGCTGTTCACGTAATTTGTAAGGGATTCATGTACTAGTAGATCCTTATGAGGTAGGTTATTACCGACTCTATCTTACACATAAGGAAAACGAGCTACAGAGAAGTTTGCCTAAAATTATTCAAACCAAGGTCCAGCAAACTCTAAAATACATATTACTGGCTTTAGTGAAACTAGAAATAGCCATGAGAGCTGAATTTTAATTTCAGCTCTTCTACATGCTATTTACAGACTGTACTGCTTCGTTTTATGGAAATCATTTTGGTTTTCTGTTCTTCAGTCCCCTTTATGAAAAATGTTGGTAATTAAATATGTTTTCATGGATCACTTATGAAGGTAAATTTGATGTCAGGAAGCAAAATTGTGTTGGAAAATACCGCAAGATATTACCTACTATCTACTCAAGCTCAATACCGCAAGATATTACCTACTATCAACTATAATGTTTAGCATGTAATTGGCTATTTTTAATTTTCTGTCTGACATTAATAACTTATGAATGATATTTTTACGTCATTTTGTACATGCTATGTTTCTGTAGAACTTGGTAACCAAAACAATTATACACTTTTCCAGAAGGTTCTATGTATAACTAATATTTACGATATACACCCAAGGAATTGTGTGGAATATTTCATACTAGAATTTAGTTGAATATAATACTGAACCTAAATGAAAATAATATGGTACCTGATTATTTTATCACATAGTTTTTCTTTTAATGGTATTTGCCTTAATAGAATTTGAATTTTTTAAGCATAGTAATTTTATAGGAAAACTTTGACAGTTTAAGTTGGCAATTCCAAATCAGCCCACTCATTGTGTTCACTAAAGTGTTCTTCCAAAAATAAATGAGTAGGCTGGCATTGTGTTTTAAACATCAAGCTAATTTTGGTTAATTATATAAATCTAAAAGCCATGGGCAAGGCAGCAATTCAGCCTTACTAGATGATGATCAGTGAAATTGTAAGACAGCTTGCTGAATGATGCACATCAAGCTAATAACCTGAATGCATTGTGTCCAAAAGGACAGTGCCTGGCAGAGCATCAGATAGGAAGCCTTCCCAGTGCTTTAATAAGGGGCTTGTGAAAGCTTGCAAAAGAGGGTACAAAGTTAGAAACAGTAGTAATGGCTCTGATCAGAATTCAAAAACATTAGAGGAAAAAAATGGTTACCATGCATAGCTAATAATTCTCTGTTAAATAATGGAAAGCTGGGTTGAGCAGGCTCAGTGGGCCATCCCTTACTTGCTCCTTATCACTAGGTTTTGTTTAAATAGAATGAGAGTGCCACATTTTGTGGGGTTTTCATTTAAATTAGTTGAAATTAGCATTCTGCCACAAGCAAGCAGGAAATACAGATGCAGAATAAGAATGTGGTGCAGGCAGGAGAGTTTAGAGCACTTGACTCCCTAACCACTTCCCCATTCAGAGAAGAATCATGACTCCCTTTGTACTTGATTGTAAAGTAATAATGGGCAGAAGTTATGCTAGGAGATTTTTGCTGTAACTGAGTTCAGTTGGTGGATGTATGTTGCTGTCTGTTAAGGAAGCTGAATTTCTTCAAATGCTTCTGCAACTGGACATTGATTTTTTTAACCCTTATGTCATGCCTAGACAAAAAGCTGTGTACAACTCTTGAGAAAACATTTCTGCACTTGACAGTTGCATGATTTCCTTATCTTGGTTGAACAATCTGTGGTTGTTTCTTGGGTTTATTCAGGAGAGAGGTTCATCCCTCCTTCATCCACATTCCACTGGATGAGCCAAGAATGACTATTCAGGCTATTATTTTATTTCATAAAATAACAAATTTGACTGAACTTTCTTTTTTCAGTGACCAAATGGTCATTGTGAAGATCCATGCCATTATTTGTAGACGTGAATCACAGAGAATTTCTGTTGTTCTAGAATCCAAATGGCTGATCATACATAATCAGATTATTTCCCCTCAGCTCTGTACGACCTGATTTTTACTGACCTATACAAGAGCAGCAAATGAAAGTACCCCCAAAAGACAACAGAGACACTTAAAAGCCATTCATAGTAGCCGAGTCTTTTAAAGAGATTGCTGGTTCACTCTGTTACTATTATCAGCTGGCTTTAAAATATTGTAATCTTAACAGTTCAGCATGCCCCACCCCAAAATTGTATTTGTGTTCATCGTGGTCTTTTATCCATTTTGAACTGCGGACAGAAATTTAAATAACAGAATTCTTTGTGCCATACACCTAGGCTTGTCCGGCAATGTCACTTCAGATGAGGCAGAATTTCTCTAATTATTCTTATTTAACACATTGCTTCACAGCCCTTCTAGTTACATGTTAATTAGAAAACAAATGATGCGTAAAATTTCTTTTGTTTTTAATCATCTGTTTAAATACACATTGTAAAATGATTCTTTGAGTTAAACTAACATGTTAATATTTTCCTCTAGCGTAAATTCTGGGAGCTACAAAGTATTTTATAACATAGTATGTTTTAAATAGATTGATAGAAATTATACAAGAAACCATCACACTTTTTAAGGTAACAGTATATTTGATTTATCCTATCTCCATATGGGAGAGACAGAGAAGCAGCTGCAATATTTGCCCATGGAGGGAGGAAGATTTTAATTTTAAAAAATGAAGTATGTCTGCTTCCTCTCCTGCCTTTTCTATAAACCAGGCTTGTTGTTTGTCTTATTGGTACCACTGGACTCTGTACAACTTCGCTGTCATTCTTCAGAAGAGTTGATTTTTCTTTGTCTTCCATAATGCAAGTAACAGAGTAGAAGACCCTGAGCACTTTTTAATGTATTCACTCCATGATAAAGGCTGCAACGAGGCGGAAATCACTTCTTTTCTTGCAGAAAACGTTCTGGCCCCTGGTCTCTTCTGACATCCTCAGTTCATTTTTTTGGCACGATGTATTCCCATGACAGTTCGAGAGTAGGACTCTCAGAGCTGCTACAGCTCACATCGAGGGAGCTGGGCTCTGGAAATGAACCACTTGTTGTATGATCCTGAGAGCTAGAAAGGGAATTGGCTTCTGAGTCTTATGAACCCAAGTTCAAGTCTGCCTCTGCCAGGTACCTGCTCTGTAACCAGAGTGTAATTCTGTTTTGCTTCTCCTGGGCCTGAGTTTCTCATCCATGGAATGAGAACAATAACCAATAGCAGGAAGACTTGTTTGTAGAATTAAATAAAAGAATGCATGTAAAGCCTCTGACCCCTCACTGCTTTGGGGTTCAGCACATGTTAAATTTCCTTCTTCTTGCCCTTGAAGGTCAGGTTTGGACAGCGGCTTGGGATTACAGTGCTATGGGCCAGTGTGCCATCCGATGGCACTAATTGGAGCCCTGCATGTCAGTATAAAATAAAACTTGGCTCACAAGATAGAAAATTATGGATCCTTTCACCTTCCTTGCTGGTCAGAAGACTGTACCAGTAAATATCCTTGATAGATAGACTAGCAGGAATCCTTATAGTATAAAACCTGAATGTATTTATTTGCTTACCTGATTTATTGCAAAAAGAAACAACTCTGTGATTCTTCTAGGTAAAAGTAAAGATCACTGACTCAGTACCTAGACTTGATTCTGCCTTGACCTATCTATGAAAACTCGGACATATTCATTTGTCCTTCGGTTCATTTATTCATGCATTTATGTCTCCAGATATGTATTGAGTATTAATTTATGTCACATCTTTTGCTGGGGACCCAAAGGTTAGAAGGCCAATCTCTACCTTCAAGGAGTTGATAGGCTTATGGGGGATGTATATGTATGCAGAGTAGCCAGGAATAAATACTAGTAGACATATATCCACAGGACCCTCCTCCGTGCTCCTTTAGTGCCTGGACTCTTCAGTACTGCCTTGTCCCACTCTTCTTTCCAGGCTTCTCTCTCATGGTAGAAGGTCAATAAAGTATTTCCTAAAATTAATTTAATTGGTATGGAACCACCTTGCAAGTAGTAATTACTCCCATGGGTAGAGATGGGCTGGTAACTATTCCTCATTCTCACTTGTCCCCTATGTGACTCAAAAGGGTTCATGTCCTTTGAATTTCTATCATTACTATTAAAGATTGAATAATGATTTACCAGAAATTGATGTAATCAAATATGAATTAATGAACTAAGTCATTTGTTGTCTAAGCAGCAGTTATGGATTAACTAAGAATTGAATTATAAGTTGTTTTTTATTGTATAGATTGCATGATTTTTAGCATTTTTCTTGCTGTATTCTGGAAATAGAAAAATTTTGAGTGCCTTCTGCCAGTTGCATTACAGAAAGAGGTAGATAGGAACTGAATATAAAATTATAAATGCAATTTGACTGAAAAACAGCAGTCATCTGAATTTGAGGTGGTTACTACTTAAATTTCTTGATAGTCTTTTAAGATTAAGATACATGTCAGAAGCAATCACAATGGGGAAAACCCTGAGAGTTCTTGTGGTCAGTGTCACTCTTGGGTTTCTCTTATCAGTGGGTTCTTTATGAAAATAGCCCTTAGCATGAAGGAAACACTATTTATAAACCCTAAGCGTTATATGCCGGGTATCATTTATTTAAAAATTTAATGTTCTTTTGAAAAAGACTCATCAATTTTGCAGTGTTAAAATTTCTATAGAAGTAAGACTGTGACTTATGGTGCTTATATTTTTCTGATCCTTTCAGCTGTGTAATGGCTAAAACTGGTTTACCTGACCATAGTCTTAAGAAAGTTATTTAATTTTTAATTGCTAAAGGTTATCTCATTCCTTCACATGCTGCTTCTTATCTTTAAAATGACCCAATTATTCTTTTTAATGTTTGTTTCTTTCAAGTGCTAGATTTTTTTTACTTGTAGCACACAGGACATGGAAAGAAATTTTTCCTCGTAGTTCACTAGGTATGGTGGTTTTATACCCTCAACTATGTGTTTCCTTTCTTTTCCTTCTCACCTCATCTCTCACTTTTTTGTTGTTTTCTTTTCGTCAGATTCCCTACAAAGTTCCTCAGCTCTTGGCCTTCCAGACCATCCCTTTGTTTCTCTTCTTATTCTTGTCAGGCCTCTTTTTTTTTCCTATACTGTCGTGTTCCACCTGTGTCCATCTTGTATCCCTTTCTTGCTTCTATTTTCACGTACCCCTGTCTTTCCTGGACTTTATTTTCCCTCCCTCATTACCACTCTTGAATTCTTTAGACTACTCTTGCCAAATGAGTTTTAGGCAGTTTTCTGGTATTTCTTCCCTTTGGGTATCTACACCCACACATGTACATACTGACTTTAATTTGGGACTTTCTTCTTTGTTTCCTTGCTCCTTTCCAGCAAGGACTTCATTACCCTCCTCTCTGCATTCTACTCACTTGCTCAGAGAGTGTTTGTGGAAGAAATAGCCCACTTGACATTTTTACTTTTATCCCTACTTGCACGTACGCTTACACCGTAAGATAGTTAAGGCTTGCCTGCAGTATTTATCTTGAGAAAATTTCCTTTTAATTGTGCTATTACAGAAAATATCTATTTTTAATTGTTGTCTGAGCCTACCATATTGTAAATAAATAATCTGTTTACATGTGTGCGGTGCCTGGTTGGTTCATTCTGTTAAGTGGCTAACTTGATTTTGGCTCAGATCGTGATCTCAGAGCCATCAGATGGACCCCCACATCAGGCTCCACTCTTGGCCAGGACCTGTTGAAGATCATCTGTTTCCCTTTCCCTCTGTCCCTCCTCCCACCACCCCCACCACCGTGGCTCACCTGCCTGCTCTGTCCCTCTCTAGGAAAAAAAAAGGAATAATAATCTAAAAGGGATATTCAGAAACATTAATGAAAACTTTTAGGTGTTAAAATGTTACCTGTACTTCAAGGCCCACCTTAAGTTTTACTGCCTAAAATGAATAAATCTCTTCCTATTTTATTCTCATGTTACCATTTTTTTCTATCTATTATAGCATTAATAAATATTATATAGGTCTCTCGGTACCTATATTTGTGCTTCCCTGCACAAATAGGATAGGAATCTTCTTAAAAGGATAGGATAGGAATCTTCTTTATATTTCCCAAAGCATTTAGCATGATGTCCCACATAGCATAGATACTTGTTGAATGTTTGTTATACTGAATTGAGAGGTAGAAAAAATACCAAAAAATGAAAATCCCAAGAATGTTGATACTGAACACATCTCTTCATAAGGCATAAGAAACAATGAAATCTAGGGCAAGGAGTGGGGCTTAAAGTGAGAAAGCACAAAGTATAGGACATATCTCAGAAAACACTGATTTTTAAAGCCTTAAAATATGTAATGAGTATTTGAATGTTTTGCAGTTGAATTTTCATAACTATGAAAGAGAAAATGTAAATAAAAATATTTGGTGATGACTGAAAGTGTGTAAGTGCACATAAAGTGCTCATTTTTTTTTAAATTAAGAAAGGACACAGAGTGTAATTACAATAATATGTAAAACTATAGAATGTGTTTATGTTTTAATGAATTGAAACTTTTGTTTCAATTAAATATAATTTACTACCATTCACATAGTTATTCCTGCATTTGCATATAACCACAGGCACTAGTTTTATGGTGGAAAATTAAAAGATGCCTTCTTTCATCTTTCACACACTTTTTTCTCATGGGGTTAACTGGCTAGTGTCACAGACTGTTTCCTTTCATTTTGGGATTGTAATTAAACAAAGGGATAAAAGAGAAAACAGGGGGAGGTCAAAGCCAGGACAGCTTGAATTTAGAGAGCTGGGGAACAAGAGAGAGTGAAGTGTCCCTGGGAGATGAAGGGAGTGACAGTCACAGTGGAATTCTCAAGGAAATGGTTCAAGCAAGTGCCTGCAGCTCAGACCCAGGGAGCACAGGTGGCCTGGGACTCAGTTTCTCCTTCTGCTCATTGTTTTTCCCAACTAGCCTTCACCCCTTCTCTCAAACATATTTTAATAATGAAAAATTAGCATGAAAGAGGAATTTATGTACATATGAATCTGTTTCTCTTACTGTAATATGAGGAAATGACCAGAGGAAATATCATATACATGCTCTAAAACCGAATTAATTTGATGACTTGATATACAAGACTTTTCAGGCCTAATATATCTGAAAGCCTTATCCCATTCTTTACAGGCAGACCTCAGCGATATTGTGCAGGTTCACTTCCAGGCAACCGCAATAAAGCGAATATTGCAATAAAGCAAGTCCAATGAATTTTTGGTTTCTCAGTGCATATAAAAGTTACAGTTTACACTATACCTCAGCCTATGAAGTGTCCAGTAGCATCATGTCTTAAAAAAACAAAGTACATACCTTAAGTAAAAAATACTTTCTTGGTCAGAAAAGAAAATGCTAACCGTCATCTGAGTTTTCAGTGAGTCATAATCTTTTTGCTGGCGGAAGGTCTTGCCTCCCTCTTGGCGCCTGTTGATTGATCAGGGTCGTGGCGACTGAAAGCTGGGGTGGCGCTGGCCATTTCTTCCAATGAGACATGAACTTTGTCACACGCATGGACTCTTCCCTTGACAAACGATTTCTCGGTAGCATGCAAGGCTGTGATGTCCTTTTACTCACAGTAGAACTTCATTCAGAACTGGAGTCTGTCTTCTCAAACCCTGCTGCTGCTCTATCAACTGAGCTTATGGAATATTCTATATCCTCTGTTGTCATTTCAGTAATCTTCACCGCGGGAGATTTCATCTCAAAAAACCATTTCCTTGCTCATCCATCAGAAGCCATTCCTCATCTGTTAGTTTTATCATGAGATGGCAGAAATTTCAGTCCCGGCTTCAGGCTCCACTTCTAATTCTAGTTCTCTTGCCATTTCTATCGCATCTGCGGTTACTTCCTCCACTGAAGTCTTGAACCTTCAATTTGTAAGAAGCGCAGTATCTGCAAAGCGCAGTAAAGCAGAGTGCAGTAGAACAAGGTATGCCTGTATTTCCAAGTACATTAGAGTTTTCTTCTCTATAATTGATATCCTTTTAGGTATTACTTATAACTTTCTTTCTGTGTTAACTCTCCTAAGAGAACAGGTAACTGTGTTTATAAACTGAAAAAAGGCAGAATGAGTTATTTTTTATTTCTCCAGGGACTAGGATCATGATAACTCTGATAGTAGTTAGTAAAAAGTGCACTTCAGAAAAATTGTGAGGATATATTATGCCTTAAAATCTCTTTGAACAGTTGTTGAAAGCTAGATTTATTCTCCCATAGGAACTCAGTGGAATTCTGTTAAAGGATAAGTTTATCTACTGTTACTAAGTTTTTATTTTTCCTGATGTAAACAGATTATTTTAAGGTAAAAATAAGATATTTTTATCAGTTTGAAGCCAGCTAAAATTACTGCTTTACAAAGCATTGTAAAAAATGAATGCAGTGCTTGACTTGATTCAAGTTAAATTCTTAGTTCGTCCTACATCAAGGATAATAGGTACATATTATATACAAATTTGTCAACTTATGCATCGCTTTTCTGAAAAGACTCTGAACTCTTCTGGTTAATAGAGCTGAAAGACTTAGGGCTTTGCTTTGCTCATATTTTATTTTTGAATTGTTAGTCATGAATTTTTAGAGTATATTTTCTCTTTACATAAATCTTGCATAAAATGCATATTTTTGATAATTTCAGCACTTCCATAACAGAGAGAAAAGGAATTAAAGATTATGCTCATTTAATGTTCTATTCTCCACCAAATTTGTCTAATTTAATCACTTATTATTTTGATTTAGAATAACAATTTCTGAAAATTTTCTTCAGTACGTTAGGGTGAGATTTAGCTATTCACAAGGCAAGAAATCAGTCTTGAATTTTGTTTTCCCTTTGGCAGTTCTTGGGCTCAAAATTCAAGATTGGTTTCTTAAACTGGAATGTTTTAAAAAAAATGAGAAGTTCTTATTTTAGTTAAAGAATACATACTTTGTCTCTTTAAGTAGCAGTGTGAGGTGAGATATAGTAGTCTACATATGTTATGTATGTGTGTGTACATGTATTTTAAGTTTAAAAATTCAGTGCATTTCTTACCAGATAAAGTTTCTTAAGGAGTTTTTTCCCTGACAAAGTCTTAAGAAAAATTGGGCTTTTTTTCTGGGGCACCTGGGTGGCTCCGTGGGTTAAGCCTCTGCCTTTGCCTCAGGTCATGATCTCGGTCCTGGGATCGGTCCTGGGATTGTCCCCGCATTGGGCTCTCTGCTCAGCAGGGAGCCTGCTTCCTCTTCTCTTTCTCTGCCTACCTCTCTGCCTACTTGTGATCTCTCTCTCTGTCAAATAAATAAAATCTTTAAAAAAAAGAAAAATTGGGCTTTTTGAGAGGTGAAAAGTTTGGGGTGTAGGTAGGGAGAACTAGGCATTATACAAAACTTTAAAAAATATGTTGTTATATTTATGGTTATCAGTTCATATTTAGTCTTCCCAAGTTATTTGTAATCAGATTAGGGTCCTCTGAAAGTCTTACACGTCATTTAAGTTGTATTTCAAAACTTAATTTTGTAACTCCTGTGAAACATTTCCTGAAAGATAGTTTCTTAACTAAAGAATGTTATTCATAGCAGGGTTCATCTCTGAATGCTAGGAATCTGTTTTCCTTTCCTTTTAGAAAACACACTTTGGCTCCCAGGAAGGGAATTCATATGGAGACCAAATTTGTGGGTTTTCCTTTCATGAAGTCCTATAGGTATAGAGCTCTCTGTCTCCTGCCTTCCCAAGTCTTGGCCTTGGCAGTCAGCCTTGGGTGCCTGCCGATGACTAGTGTAGTTGCTGCCACAAAGCTAGCAGGATTTCTGGCATGAGGGCTGGGGTGGGGTAGAGGTAATGGGAACAGCTTTCCGGAGGTGTGGATTATTTTAAATTTGGACACCATTTGTAAAACTTTTATTTCCTGTTATTCACTTGAACTTTGCAGCACAAATAAAAGAACACATATAATTTTGATGTAGATTAATTTGTTAGAGATTTGGATACTGTATTATAATATTTAACATCATGTAATACTTCATATGCTTGTGAGGATGACCCATAGCCATGAGGATTCCAAGGCATATTATTTTCTATACTGTGATGATTCATATGGTTTTAATAGTCTTTAAATGTCCTCTTTGGGTACTCATTATCTTGCTTAATATTACAAAGTAACACACTTGATTTTTTTTTTTTAGAGCTGAAATTTAAGCTTTTATTAGAAAACCCCATCCTGTAGGATTTTATGCTAATATTTATCAAAAAAATTAGGTGATGCTGATCTTCAAGTTGCTACCATAGATTTGGTTTCCCTAAAAGGTTTGAATTTTAACACATATTACAGAGGATATCATTTATGATATTTTGATTCCTTTTATAAATGGTATTTATCAAGTCACTGTACATACAGTAGGTTGAGTCTCAACTGTACTTAAAATAGTATGCAAACAAATGCCATCAATTATTTTAACTAGAGTAAAAGACAGTTGTCAATACTCTTGAAACTATTTCTATAAAAGAGAAATTTATCACTAGGTTATGGTATTACTGTTATAAATTGTTATAAATTGTTTCCGCAGAAAAAGAGTAAAGCTATTGCCTTCTCTTACACCTCAGTGAAGTGTTATCCCAAGTTTCTCCTGAACAAACAGTAGGAAGTTGTGGTACACTTTTAAGAATGATTGAAATGTATTTTTCAGGAAGAGCCAATTATTATTACTGATTGTGAGAAAGGGAGGGTGCCCATAGTCATCTATTTTCATCCAGCTCTGCTTGATAAACATATACCTGAATGGAACTGTTGTTACCAGACTCTAGTCCTTTATCTAGTTTTGGGTATGGCTTGCGGGGACTCTGCCTGTCATTAGGAAGAAGAAATCCCTGTCCCAATAACACTGCCTTTATTCCTTTAACTTTTACACAAGGTCTTTTAACTTTGTGCAACTGAGTAATAGAGTAAACTTTTCCATTTTTGGTCTTTCATTGCTATGTTCTGGGTCTATTCTAAGATCTATAAAATGCACGCAAGACCCACTAGATCAGACTCATATTTAAAAACACTCTGAAAGCCACAATTAAATATATCCAAATCAATCAGAACCTGCACTTACTAATTTGTTTGCAGAATTCAAGTAGTTAATAGGGAATCATCAGCAAAATAGCGCCTCACTACTGTGGTCCCCCTGCCTAGTGCATGCTCCGTCCCCCCCCCCCCCCCATTCTAAGAAATGTCCTTAGGTCAAACATATTAAGGCTGCCTTAAAATGCTCACATTGAGGATCCTGAGGTTCTGAGGTGAAAATCTTCCATTAGAGTCACGATATCCTGTATATTTTAGAATGATTTTAATACTAGTTTTAAAGGAAAAAAGAGATTTATGAGTAATATTCAAAGAGTAGCACAAAATGTCATAGGACAAATTATCCCATTTTTATTACAGTCACATTTTATATTAATCATAGTTAATATGCTTATTTAAATAAGCCTATGATGGACTATTTTTCCCTACTTCAGGAATTACAGATTGAATTGGAAATTTGTTCAGAGTTGTTCGGTATCTGTTGATTCTTGGAAACTCCAGATTTTTTTCCCATTAGCTATATGAATGGCATATGGCAATATCAATTATTTTCACTTTATCTCATATTTTTAAATAGCTTGTGAAAAGATTAGCTTTATTCTTTATTAAAAAATAGAATTCCTCAACAGCTCTTCTTTATTTAAATTTTGAAAATAAAAGTAAGCAGAACTTTCTAGCTTAACTTTAGACCTCAACAAATTATTTTCCGACCATGCAAGTGTACGATAGAAAATTCCTTTTCCTGTTCTAACAAATCTTTTCCCTACCTTTAATTTCTCACACTTAGATCTTTCTGGTTAGCAGGCTACAATTATTTCAACTAATAAATACTCTTCTCTGCTCAGAAGATAAACCGTGAACTTAGATGCATACTTCAGAATCATATTCCCTGTCGCAAACTTATTTCTACCATTATTTTCCCATTTTTTTTCTTGGAAATGCCTGCCATTTTTAGGCAACTTTTCTGACTAAGCGTGTATATATCCACCTTTCTAGGACTCCAATAAATTGCCATTTGTCTCCTTGAACACCATCTGTTCTCAACAGCAGTTCCCTTTAAACACTTACCAAATTCGGAAAGTTTATGCTGTTTCCAGCTACCTAGTTTTTTTGAAAGGTTTATTTTTCTCCCTTTCCTTTCTCACCTGCATTAACTTCACTTTTTTCCCACGAACTGGCTTTCTGTTATCTGTATTGAACATGCTGGCCGGTTTTTCTCTGCACATGACGGGGATCTGGGCGGAGCCACTCCCAAAGCCTAGGCTAGGGTTTCAGTGTCCCTGGACAAGCCAGGGCGACTCCCCGGGTGAGAAGAGCTTCCAGGTTTATCTGCCCTCAACACTGTTATCTGTGTCCACCTCTCAGTGACCCAGCTGAGGCCAGCCACCTGTCCCTTGCTCTGGAGCTCGTCCCTCTGCCTTTGCCCAGATGGTGATTCTATAACCTGGTTTCCAAAGGTCTCACAGACTTGAAACATTTCTGTTAGAACTTTGAGCATCTCTGCCCTTACGGGCCCCAGCTGGTGGCCCAGTGCTTTCCCAGTGTGCCTTTCTGCCTCTCATTCTTCCCTTTTGGCTTCCTGACCATCTTCCTGTCGCAGCCCCTGTTCAGGAGTACACGTTGGGTCTTATAAGTTGCCTCCTTTCCCTCTCGCTCAGTGTGTTGGGATCACAGCACCGATGAGGCCAACTCCTTTTCTTTTCTGGATCTTTAAAAATTATCTGTTTGGATAAGTTTTATGAAATTAAGGGGTGAGGGGAAAAGCCAAGATGCCATCTGATTCCTGAACATTATTTTACTGTATTAACAAAAAATTATACTGCTGACCATAGTCTTTAAAGCGTGGTGAAATTTGCCTAGATAGAAGTACACGTACGCATACACATTTGCATTATGTTGTGTGTGGAAATATTTTATATTAATCTCTCTCTGCTGGAGAGTGCATATAGTATATGTACTGTTTCAAACACTAGAAAGACAATATTGGTGTAGATTTCAAAATTTATAGTGCAGGGGCACCTGGGTGGCTCAATCAGTTAAACATCTGCCTTCAGCTCAGATCATGGTCCCCAGGGTCCTGGGATGGAGCCCCACATCGGGCTCCCTGCTCATGGGGCGTCTGATTCTGCCTCTTCCTCTGCCCTTCCTCCTCCCCACTTGTGCTCGCTCTCATTCACTCTCTCTCCCAAATAAATAAAATCTTTATTAAAAAGTTTATATTGCAAGCAAGTGTTGACGGTACAGTTTTAATTAAGGACATATGCAGTGTCCTTGAAATCAAGTCAGGACATCTAGCAGTCCTAGTTCTAAGACAATGAAATTAAAGATAAGAAGTTTATCAGGTTGGTAGCTGCTGACTGTCCTGTTTCTCGTCTGGCAGCAGTATAAGGCAGGAAGACATTTTTGAAGCAAATAGATCTCAGTGACTTCTATACCACTTCTTGCTTTGTCAGTTACAACTGAAGGAATGCCCTTCCTTCCTCAACTTCTTCACCACCTTTCATCACTATTTATAGGTACACTAAGATCTCTTTTTCCCCACAAACTCCACTGGAACAACTTCTGACCACTAAACAATGTCCTGTTTGCTTTGATATCTATGCCATTTGCCTTGTTTTAAAAACCTTTTTCATCTCTTCTCAGATCTTTTCCAAAGGAAAAGCCTAACTTATAAAGAAAAGCTTCTGTAATTGCTTTTAAGAACATCAGGGGAATTTTGATGTTAACAGTTGTCTTTAATAAGTACAGGTTTTTGCACCCTTGGACGATAACTAAATTGAACATTAAAGCCAGTAGTAAATATGAGTACCTTTTCATTTGAAGGACTACCATATCTCACTGAAAGCAAGGAAAGACTGGCATGTTTACTTAAATAATGCCGTAGGTATTTACACACACACACACACACACCCTGGACTTAGCAATATAAGTATGTATCTAAATCCTGTTTATGATTCAGTACTCTTGGGAGTACTTTTTTTGAATCTCTGTGATTGCCATCTCATTTGTGAGAAACAGAAGTCACATCGAGTTAACTGAATCTAGAACTGTCATTTACTTTTTCTTGCCTTGAGAAAGGGATATTTTAAGAGACTTGATATATTTTTTAAGAGAGGAAAATGTGAAACTATTTCAGAAGTTCATATATATATATATGTATTTTATACATGTATATCATATTTTACATATATATATATATATTTGTATTTTCCAGTAGAGATTTGTCTGCACTGCTGGGCCTTCCACCTTCATTCTTGTGCAAGAATATGACCTCCAAATGTCAGGAATTTTAGTGTATTTTGTTAGCTGGTATGTTTCAAAGGCAGAAGTGTCTGGCATATGCTAGGTACTCAGTAATGGAGTTGAATAAAAGAAAAGAGGGGAAAACAGGCTTGGAGAGATACTTGAAGGTAACTATCCCTGTTCCTTAGTCCCGTAATAGCACCAGAGATGGGGTGAGGAAGGAGGTACAAGTGAGCCTGGCTAGAACGGTGGGCTCTAATTGGTGGGCTCTAATTGGTTCTTCCTTCTTCTACTCCCAACTACTGGCCCTTTTCATTTAAATTAAATATTTAAATAATGTTAATTTCTCCTCTAATAAGGACCAAATATACCTGCATCCCTGATTGTAGTGGTAGGTTTTTTTTCTCAAAGCAAAAAATATGCTTGAGAGTGGAGTTGAGGCAAGAGGAAGGGGGGCAGAGATAGGAAGAGAAAGAAGTAGAGAAAAGATGGAAGAGGCAGAGTATTTGGGGGATTTTTTTCTCCTTGATTTTTCCTTAAGTGTAGGGTAAAGTGCAAGATATCTGGGAAAGATGGTAGCTAATGAAATAAATACAGCGTTGTTAGGTACCCTCATGTTGGTTGCATAGAATGGCAGTAATTCAGTGGCTGTATTTTAGCACATATGTGCGCAAACAAACTTAGCTAACCAAAGAGCAGCCTGCCTGCAACCTTAGGCTTCAAATATTTTTAGAGGGAGGAAATCAAAGAAACAGCCCCAAAGTTCAAACCCTAAGAAAAACAAAGACCCAAAGAAAGTAGTCAGGATTCTGCCATTGTTCTGTTCATGCCAAGTCAGGAAATGAGCATACAGTTTGGTTTATTAAAGTTATTAAAAAAAAAAAAGCATTTTCACTTAAAAGTAAAAGTAATAAAATTAATCAGAAAAAATGAAGAAAAATATAGAACAGCAGATTTTTAAATCTTAGCCAAAATTGGTGAAATAGAGAAGGTGGTAACAGAGGGGAATTTAGCCGGCTGGGCATGGGGATAGCCAGTATTTAACTTTACTCGAGTACTTCAGTGTGTTACCTTGAAGGCCTAGGGCCACCATACTTAGAAGAGTCCTATTACCTATGTAATAGTAAATGATCCTTTTATTGAATTTGAACTGCTATCCTGTGGTTTTATCATTAAAGCCCAAGGCCAGAGAAGTGTTACATGGAACCATAACAAATTCCTGATTTTTCAGGTCAAAAAACGGCTGAAAAACAGTTATTTCGTATGGGCGAATCCTACAAATTGTGCTTGAGCAGGAGAATTTTAAAAGGGAGTTAGTTCTATGGGGAACACGGGCAGCTGTTGGAATAGAACAGCATTGATTCGTCAGTCCTGAAGGGCGAGGGGATGAGGTAGAAAAGGTGTCTTTGAATTTCTCTGCAGATTCAGTCATCTAAACCTTCTGACTAGTGCCTATGTTGTTGTTCCCACCTAATGCCTCTGCTATTTTTTTTTAAGATTTTATTTATTTATTTGAGAGAGAGAGTACAAGCGGGGTGGGGGTAGATGCAGAGGGAGAGAGAGAAGCAGGCTCCCCACTGAGCAGGGAGCCCAACGTGGGGCTCCATCCCAGGACCCTGGGATCATGACCCAAATGGAAGCCAGAGTTTAACCAACTGAGCCACCCAGGTGCCCCGCCTCTGCTATTTTCTTACCAGAAAATTCTTAATGAAAAATACCTGAAAGGCAGCACATGGCGACACTGCAGAAGATTTGTGTGTGTGTGTGTGTGTGTGTGTGTGTGTGTGTGTGTATGCATGCGCACGTATGTGTCTCCTCTTCAGTGTGTGTGTGTGCGCACTTTATTTTCAGAGCTTACCAGTGAGGCTGCTCTAACCCCTGAGTAGCATTTTGCAGTGCTGATTGACTCTGTCCTATTGATGCCTGCCAGCAGGATCCAGGTACAAGTCACGCTGCCTTTCAGCACAATAAGGACAAAGTTGCTCTTTTTGTGTGTGTGGTTATACCTTCGGCTTCCATAAAGAAAACCCCTGATGACTAGAAAAGTTCATTAGTGTTTTTGAAAGGGACGTATTTTTTTATGTGTTATAAGCTAATGTGTGAATAAGAAAGATTTTTTTTTTCTGGTAGAGTCCTCATATTTTTACTGAAAGATCATCTCAGAGTATTAAGCTGACCTGAAAGCAATAATGTTATTTAAGAATTATAGAATGAACCCTAAGAAAGTAAGTTTATTGCTTGGGAACTTTTTTCTGATTTTTTCTAACTCTCAACTGATTCCTCACTGAGTATTGAAAAACTGAAATGTTAAAGAATGAATTATTTAATCCATTAATTATAACCATTCGTTAGGACTTTGATATCATATGAAGCTGTTAATGTTAATATTTTGAGGGATGCCAACTCTGCTTAAAGTCGGATATTGAGTAGATTTAAAGTAAATATGGTAGAATGTCCTGTCAGCAAAAGTACTGTCACATTGTCATTTATAGTTTTTTTTGAGTGAGTTTCTATAAACCTATCACGTGTACATTCATGAAATAATGAAGAATATCCCTTTATCCTATGTGAAAAAACTTAGGATAAGACAGGTGGAATAGAAGGTTGTGAGTTCTTACAAAAGCCCCTGTCATGTCCCGTCCAAGCCTTGCATAGCAGCAGTGACAGTGGAACTGAGTTGGTGAATCAGAGAGTGATACCAGCAGCAAGGAAAATGATTATTTCCAGGAGGTAAGAAAAACCACTCAGGGAAAAGGCAATTTGGAGCTTTGACTCATTAATTAAATTTATAGAAAGAAGCCGTATTCTACTGCACAGAAAGGCCATGGTGAAGCATGTTTTACATCAACGTTTTTGAAAATGTGGTAAACAGAACACACTTTGATCAGTCATTTCTAAATAACTCAGGCTCAAAGTCCATAGCGAGGTTCAGTACCCATTAGTGCTCAGTGTCTTGTGCCATCTGAATCAGCATCTGAGTCTTAACATAAGGATAGTTAACATTCAGGGGGAAAAGTTAAATCATGTGTACTACATATAGTATGTTTCAAAAGCAATGTTTTGGGGTATTTATTTATTTATTTATTTGACACAGAGAGAGATCACAAGTAGGCAGAGAGGCAGGCAGAGAGAAGGGGAAGCAGGCTCCCCGCTGAGCTGAGAGCCTGATATGGGGCTCGAACTCAGGACCCTGAGATCATGACCTGAGCCAAAGGCAGAGGCTTTAACCCACTGAGCCAGCCAGGGGCCCCAAAAGCAATGTTACTGTAATTAAAAACACCCAAGCAACCATTTTGTAGTAATCTCTTTAAAATACACTTTATATACTCAAGCAAGCACTTAGAGGTAATCTCATTAAAACCTACTGTATAAAGTACTGCCCCACAGATAATGTGATAAGTTTACTATTTATTTCTAGGGGATTCTAAATAACTAACTTATGATGTATAATGCACTCACATATGCCAGTGATCACAGAGGCAAAATAAAATGTCGAGGCATCTTTTTTAGCCCATGTATTTGGTCATTGTCTTAGCACCCAGTGATTGACATATACATGCTCAATAAATATTTCTGGATATGATTTGATGTTAGGTCTTTTTAGAGAATCTGCATACCCTCAAGTGTATTGTACTACTAGATATAGTTTTATAAGAAGGGGATTTCCCTGAATTTAGAAACTCCTTAAGAGAAAGATGTGGAATGCTTTTCGCATCCAAATGGCTTATACATGTGTTTTTTGTATGCCTAAAAATAATCCTCACTAAGGTCAATGGTGTCAACCATGACACCATCCCAAGGGTCAACATTAAGTCTTGTTCTCTTGGTGGCATTTGATACTGTTGACCTTCCACTAAAGGGCTCCTCCCTTTGATGCTAAGTCTGCGTTATCTTGCCTTCCTGCCTCCCCCCCTCTTCCTGGACTTTTTTCCCTCTCAGGTTTATTTGTTGAGTTTGTCTTTTTCTGCCTAACCACAAATGTTCATTTTCTATACATTTCCATTTGTGGCCTTTTCTCCTCATTTCAACTTCTCCCTGGGTGAATTCATTCATTGTTCTGTGAGTAAAATCTAGAGTCCTTGCTCTCTAAGAATAACCTATCTTGGGGCAACTGGGTGGCTCCATTGGTTAAGCATCTGCCTTCAGGTCGGGTCATGATCTCAGCGTCCTGGAATCGAGCCTCACGTTGGGCTCCCTCTGCTGTTCCCCTGCTTGTGCTCGCTTGCTCGTTCGCTCGCTCTCTGTCAAATAAATCTTTCAAGTTATATTCCACCCTTGCTTTTGTTGAATGTGGTTTTTGTGCTTGTATTATCTAGTGGTTCTTACTTGTCTTCCAGTTCACCAGGTCTTTTTGCTTTCATTGTCTGTATTGTACACATTAAAAATCATAATCAAGGCACTTTTGTTATGACCTTTAACATGGTAGATTTGTGTACCCACCTCCATTTTCCATGCCACGTTTTCAGTTGTCTACCAGTTATTTCAACTCAGTGTCCTACAGTCATCTCTAACTACTTAATCTAGTATGAGAGACCCTCCATGATTTGGGCCGTTTTTCATGCTTATCTCTAGAATGTGTTCCTTGAGTTTGGATCCCAGTGCATTTTGGCATTGTTTGGACTTTTTTCGTGGCGCAGCTCATTTTTGAATTTGGATTTATTTTTAAGCCATGGATGACTCTTATCATGTAGTGACTAATATTTGCCAATCTCCAGGTCTTACCTACCCTACTCGATTTTAAACTTATTGAGAGTAGAAGCCATTTGTTATCTTTGTATCCTCAGAAGGATTTTCACATAGCTCGTGTTTAGTAAAAATCATTTCATTAAAATGATTCATTAATAATATGGTGGCCTATAATTACATTCGACTGTTTTCTATGTTTTGTTAAAAAATACATTTTAATCTAGATTTAAATTTTTTTATCTATTTTCCAAAAATAGGTTTTGCATATTTTGGCGAAATGCTAATTTGTCTAGCTATAGTTTAAGGAGAAAAAGTTACTCAAATGCCCTCCTAACATGGATCCTTATTTTTAAAATGAAATTGCACACATAGGAGTATGGGCTTCAGTTTGCTCTGATCCAAAATACTTCTACCTTTTTTTCTTTTAGATCTGCATCAAGATATTTTTCTGCTCTGCTAAAGCAATGCTTTCTTAATTATGATTTTAAGTCTTTTGTGGGCAAATTTCCTTCATTTAAATGAAATTTAGAGTGTAGAAAATACATTCTCATTAAACAGAGCCACTCTAATATTATTAATGGTATAAACCATGTGAAAACAAACAAAAAAGTCAATTGGAAAAGACTGATCAGCCATAGCTGTGCTTTAAATTTTCATTTTCCAAGCTGATTATATCCTTGAATTTTTTGTGTTGGGTAACTTTATAACCTTCACACAACTGGGATTATAAGATACGATACCATTTTTTTTTTAAATTCCTATCCATGGCGCACCATGAATTGTGACTTAGGATGAGCCCTGTTTAGTGATGAATTACTCCCCTCAAAATTAATGATTCGTTTATCATCAAAGATAACACCATAAAGGAAAATATACCACAAGAATTACTCCCAAATATTCCCCCTAGTTAATGAGGAAACGAGAATGAGATACCTTCAGGTTAAATATCATGATTCAAAATATGTGCTTATCAAAGCAAGAAGAAATAGCAAAATAGGTTTTGTGTTAGGTTATTTTTTTTGCATATTTTATGTGTGGGTGAAAATAGCATTTTAGTAAAGCAGTTGTTAAAGGTTGATTTATGTTTCGAAAGGATTTTTTTAAGTGTTCTCCAGAAACTTATGTTTCTTAGATTCAGTGTTCTTTATATAAAAATATATTCGAATCTCTGATTTTTATTCTAATGATCTAATGTGACTGTTCCCAACTTGCACATCACAGACATGAGAGGAACTAGAATGCTCACAAGAAATACTTAAATCCATATGTACACAAAACAGTGCCTGTGCAGTAAATGGCCATTTTAGTACCACCATTTTATGGTGTGTTTTTAAAAACACTTTCTTTTCCTGCTAACCAGTGTTATGCCTGCTTATATAAATTAAAATCAGTACAGAAAAATATAATAGAGAAAAGGCGAATTATCTGTAGTTTGACTATTATGGCAATCAGTTACGGATTTAGATCCTACCACTGATTAATTATCACCAGAATTTAAATAACACTGAAGGTATGTCCCTGTTCTTAGAGCTCTTACATATAGTGAGTAATATAAGGTAGAAGCTTTGTTATCACTGCTTTATGGATGAGGAAACTGGCCTGAAAGTTTACGTAAACCTGATATAGATCACTCCCCATTTTTCTTATGAGTAAACTATCATTTAATTAATTGTTATTTCATTATTTACAAAAATAGAATATAACAAACGAATTCTATCCTACCTCTGGAATCCAAAACAAACTCTCCACCCTGCCCAGTTGCCCTTCATCCCTATCTTATATATTAATAGCAATGCCATCCAATTATTCTGCAAATCTGTCAGTACTATCTACTTTAAAAAAAAAAAAAAAAAAGAGTACTTTTTCGCTGTCTTTATTACTTTAAGCTCGATCTGTGGAAGCCAGTATCCTGCCCTGGCTGGGGCATTACTGGAATCTCCTTTGCTGTCTTCCCCGATTTAAAAACGACTCACTCCTCTGGTCTATTCTCCACGCAACAGCCGCAGTAAGGTGTTTACGTGTCAATCAGATCATGTTCCCCTTTTGTTTAAAACGTATCAGTATTTACATCACTGCCAGTGGCACTCAGAACAGTGTTCTTACTCCTTCCCATAGCCCTTGAGGCCCATGCGGTCCTTCTCTGCCCTCTTTTTGGGTCTTACATCCCATCTCCCATCTCCCCTTCCTTTTCGTTGCCCGCACTTCAGCCACAACGCCCTCCTTTCTGTCTGAGGAAAATGTCACATTCATTCCTGTCTCAGGGACTTTGCACTTGTCCCTTTGTTTGACATCCTTCCCATAGCTGGCTGCTTTGTCATTTCAATGTCCCCAAAGACGTCTTCTCAGGCTACCTTTTTAAAGAATACTATGCTCAACCATAAGAGACTTTTTTAAAAAATACTTTTATTTATTTATTTGACAGAGAGAGAGAGAGATCACCAGTAGGCAGAGGGGCAGGCAGAGAGAGAGGGGGAAGCATGCTCCCTGTTGAGCAGAGAGCCCGATGCGGGGGGCTCGATCCCAGGACCCTGAGATCATGACCTGAGCCCAAGGCAGAGGCTTTAACCCACTGAGCCACCCAGGCGCCCCAACCATAAGAGACTCTTAATCTCAGGAAGCAAAACTGCAGGTTGCTAGCGGGGATGGAGGTGGGGAGGGATGGAGTGGCTAGGTGATGGACATTGGGAAGGGTATGTTAGCACATAACTGGTGAGTGCTGTGAATTGTGTAAGACTGATGAATCCCAGACCTGTACCCCTGGAGCAAATAATACATTACATGTTAATAAAAATGAAAAAAGCATCCCGTGCTCTACCACCCCATCCAATCTCAGTCTGTCATTTTCTTTATAGCACTTCCCACTATCTGCAAGTGTTCACTTACCTCTTACTGTCTCTCTTATTACAGTAGAAACTCCACTTCTCTCTTATTTGTCACAGCGGTAGGCCTATGGTAGGCCTTCAGTGAATTGCTTAACTACTGAGTGACTTAAACATACTAGCATGTTCAGATACAGGGATGCTTATTGAATGTTTGTATATTCCTGAAAATTCTCGGCCCACTCTAGATAGCTGACTGAACACCAGAGTTGATTACATGTGGAAAAGATCTTTTTAGCAGCTGGTGGTGATGGTAGAAGCATAGATCTGATTAAGTGACAGTACAAAAGATAGGTTTGTTTAATTCATATAGAGTGCGTTTAAGAAAAGAGACAGTATTTTCATATGAAGAAGTTTCAGTACACTGAACAGTGGATTAATCACTACTGTGTTGTTCTGTAATTGTTATAAAGAGGGGGAAAGATAGCTTTACATATGGTAATTCCTGGAACAACATAGGACATTACAGTTTCTCAGTGAGCTGGTTTCTCTAGTCATATTGTTTTGTTTTGTTTTCCAGTCATGTTTTAATCACTAAAAATCATGTTTTTGCTCACATAGCTTCTTACTGCTTCTTCCTAAACATCCTGCCATTTCAGGGAATGTTTTTGATGATTGGCTGGTGTATCCCCTTCCAAATGTCACCAAAATCAGCATGCATCTTGAACCTTTGATTATTGTCTTCAGTCTCTTCACTGGGTCGTTAGAATTATTATTTTTGGTACTAAAAATAGCTCTGCATCTTACTTGTATTTCCCTAAAAGAGACACTGTCTTTACAAACGAATATGTAATGTTCACAGATTTCTACTTTATAGTAATTTAATATTTGTATGAATTCCTATGAACTAACTCCCATTGTCTGTTGGTTATAAACTTCTTTTGGTGAACAATGTTTCTTTGATTATGAAGACCAAAAATTATCAGTTTGGTTAGTTTTACCCAAGTTGTCAATACTAAAATAGTTTTTAGGGGGTAGAGTACCATCTTACTGTGTGCATTTATAAAGGAATTTTAACCAAAATCAGCAGAGATGCAATCATGTAGATGTAAGAAACTTTTAAGTGCCATGTGATTAGCTGTTCTAGAAAGAATATATTTTTTACCTGGAGATGTTTTTATGCTTGATCTAAAAGCAAACGATGGTTATTTGTGGTATATAATATATTGTCTTTAATTGGAGCTTGAAATATGATTGTATAAAACTTTTTTTTATTTTAAAGATTTTATTTCTTTATTTGACAGAGAGAGAGAAATCACAAGTAGGCAGAGAGGCAGGCAGAGAGGGAGACAGAAAGGGAGGGGGAAGCAGGCTCCCGGTTGAGCAGAGAGCCCGATGCGGGGCTCAATCCCAGGACTGTGAGATCATGACCTGAACCTAAGGCAGAGGCTTTAACCCACTGAGCCACCCAGGTGCCCCGATGATTGTATGAAACTTGATCAGGGTGGGCTGTCGGACTTATCTTTGTATCCACCTTCGTCTTAAAAGAATATTTGGAAAGAATCTTAGAGATTTCCTGTTTAACCTTGTTATGATGAGAATTGTGGTCCAAAGAGGTGGTTTTGCTCAGGTTTGACCAGGGAATGGCTGAGCGAGGACTGGAGCCAGAGCCTCCCCGCCTTTGCCCCGCATATTTGGCCCTGCAGTCTGGACGTCACAGCCTCTGCAGCTGCCTAGCAAATAGACGATGCTTTAAGTGGAATTCTGACCTATACAATCACTCGAATAAGCTTTGTATTTTGTTAACACTCGGTGTCAAAGAAGTGAGTTCACAGTCTGCCCCTCTGTTCTTCTCTTCCTGCTTTCTCTTTTCTCCTCTTTTCCTTCTCTACCTACCCCCCTCTAAAATGTACTGATGTATTGCTTGAAACTACATGTGTAACTCCCCAAAATATGCCATGTTTCAGGTTCAAAGATAACCGCATGATCAAGTGTCAGTAGAGACTGGCGTTTTCCTGACCCATCCACTCTTTGTGGCCTGTCTTCCACGTTAATAATGCATTGTGTTTGTGAGACAGCTGGCTGAGCTTTTGAGAGTAGACTCTGTCCCTGGATGTTTTTCCCCCCTCTTTTCCTGTGTGCAAAGCTAAATGAACCGCATGGGAATTGAACCTATAACCTTGGCCTCATTAGTTTACCTTCTGTAGGATTGCCTCTTGGAAATTTATGTTCTACTGTAATGAGATTAGGAGTGCGATTTCATTCATTCAATAAATAGGAGCACCCCCGCACTAATGGCAGCAGAGAGCACATAGATGCACAGGGCAAGGTTTTCGCCCTCAAGGGGTTAGGATAAGTATGCAGGTCACTAACTTAAGGCCGGAAATGAGGACTGTGGGGAGGGGTGGGGAGGGGAGGGTGTCAGCCAAGTGCTGAGTGACTCAGGAGGAGTGCGAGGGGTGCTTGCAGCTGGGAGAACACCGAGGCTGGGAAGGATGGGTGCGTTGCCAGGAGTGGGAGCAGGGGAGGAGAGCTGGGTTGTGTCGGTGCAGGTGTGCACGCCAGCAGGGGTGTCAGCGTGTGGCCGCCACGAGGCTGGGCACATGAGAGGACCTGCAGGGAAGGTTGGGAGGAGAAAGAGGACTTAGCTGTCCTACCAAGGGCGTCATTCATGGTGGGGGTTGGGGGTGAGAGGATGGAAGTCATACAGTCAGAATTCTTCAACAGGAAAATTCATTTCTCCACTACTGGACAAGCTGTCGGGGAGGAGAGGCTGGTGTCGGGGAGGAACCCTTCAAAAGCGAGTGAGAAGGGCCTGGTACTGTGTTCACCGCAGGCCTTGAGGCCGAAGAGCAGCCCTGGTAACTGTTAGATTTGACAGTTAGGGAGGTTTCCACCTGGCGGGCTAGCCGATGACAGGACCCTTCCAGAAACTCGTAGAATGCAGAGGAAGAGATGTTCGGTAAAGCAAGTGAAAACAGGCAGTTGGACGAGGGAGAGCGGTTGGAGCCAGATAGGAAGATTTGGGAAGTCATTCACCAAGACAGCTGTGGGAGCCGGGGGAGTGCATGAGATCATTAAGGGATAAAGTACAGAAATAGGAAAAAAAAGATGGCCAAGGGTCGAGCTCCGAAGAAAAGCTACACTGATGACCTAGAAAATGAGAAGTCTGAAAAATGGAGGAGGCGTATTAAGGAGAACGGGCTCAGTACAGTGTGACAGAAACCCAGGAGGCAGAGGGCTGTTGCAAGAGGCATGCAGAGGCAAATTTGCTCTTGTGTCATTGAAAGATGCTGGTGAACAAGAGGGAAAGATAATTCATGTTTGCTTATTTTACAATTAAAGAAGATTGTTTTCATTTGGATTTCACGATGTGGCTTTTTGATGCTAGACTTTCTTTTCAACTTCTCTTAATTTGGTTCCACTGCATACTTTTCACTCTCAAGACAGTTACAAACAAATCCCATTCCTTTATATAAGGAGCGTAGTAGGACTTAGAATTGACGATGCGGTGGGTTTTAGGATATCTGTTGTGACAGTGTCAGTTATTCGAAATCACTCATTTATTCAAGTGCTGACTGGGGACTGGCTCTGCCCCAGCCACTCTTCCAGGCACTGGGGACACAATGGTAAACAGCAGAAGAAAATCCCAGTTACTCTCGAGTTTACTTTCTTGTGTAGATTCGAAAGACAGTAAACAGAGTACAGAAGTAAAGTGGGCAGTGTATTAGACGGTGGTATGTTCTAGGAAGAAAAATAAAGCAGAAAAGGGATAGAGGGCCCTGAGGAAGGGGGAATTTTCAGTAGCATAGTCAGAGAAGGCCTGACTGAGAAGGTGACATTTGGATGAAGCCCTGAAGGAGGTGAGGGAGGGGACTCTGTCGATACCTAGGTGAAGAGGAGACAGCAAGCGCAAGGGCCCTGAGGTGGGAGCACACATGGTAGGCTTAGGGAGTAGTGGGGAGTCCGGTGTTGCTGAAGTAGTATGGCAAGCTGGAGAGGCTAGAGTAAAGTCTGAGAGGCCAGATTCTGGCCTTGTGGTCACATGGGGACCGCTGACTTTTCCTTTGAGTACAAGGGAAAGCCTCTGGATGGTTTTGAGCAAAGGAGTGAATACAGATCATTCTGGAAACAGGGGAAGGAAGGGGGCAAGGAGAAACAGGAAGACCAGCTAGAAGGCTTCTGCAAATCCCAGGGAAGAGGTGTTGATGGCTTGGGCTAGTGGTCCCAGAGGAGGTGTGGGAAGTGAGCAGAACCTGAAGGTAAAGTGAATAAAATTTAACAGATTGGAGAAAAAGTAAAGAGTCAGACACGAGTCCAAGTTGCTGCATTAGTTTGCCCCAGGGCTGCAGCCACAGAGGACCACAGCCTGGGTGGCTTAAACAGCAGAAATGTATTGTCTCAGGGGTCTGAGACCCGAAGTCCGAGATGAACATGTCGGCAGGGCTGGGCCCTTCTGTCTTCTAGCTTCTGGTGGTTTTCTGGCAACTTTGGTGTTATTTGGCTAGTAAAAGCATCACTGCCTTTATCTTCATGTGGCATTCTCCGTGTGTGTGTGTGTGTGTGTGTGTGTGTGTGTGTGTGTGTATGTGTGTCCTAATTTCTGCATTTTAACAAGAACGCCAGTCATATTAGATAAGGGGCCCTCCCTGCTCCAGAATGCTCTCATCTTAACAAATTCCCAATCCCTAATAGGACCTTATTCCCAATTCCTAATATGACCCTATTCTCAAGAAAAGGTCACACTGTGAGGTCTTAGGGGCTAGGATATCAACACAGGAATTTTGGAGACAACACAGTTCAGCCCAAACAGTTGCCATTAACTGAAACAACAAAGTCTGTCTGTAGGAGGAGCGGGGAGAAGATCAGCAAACTTAGGGATGTGTTAAGTTTGAGGTGCATCTCAGACACTCAGATGGACACATGAGGCAGTTGGATAAATGGGTGAGAAATTCTAGGGAGGTGTCTGGGCTGGAGATAAATATTTGGAAGTCTTGGGCATATGGATGACATTTAAAGCTAAGAAATTAGGCGAGATCGCAGAGAAAGTGAATTTGGATAGAAGAGAGTTTACAAAGACCGAAATCAAGAGATTATTAAGTTTGGGGACCAAGACCAAGGCTCTCAAAAATGTGAAGTACAAGCCCCACGGATGCTAGTAGTTGTGAAAAAGCAGTTACATGTTAATGATGATTGTAAGTTACATTCTAATTGTTTACGAAGTCGAGGTATTTCCCTGTAAAGTGTAAGAGAGTCAAACAAGAGTGTGGATTGAGTTTCACTGGCTAATATGCTGAAGAAGTTACTGGGGCTGAAATGGAATGTTTTGAATGCCATAAAGAAGTCAAAGGACACTAATAAAAATAACAAAGAGCACTTTTCTCAGAAGGAGAAACAACTTTGGAGAACATTGTTTCAGTCCTTGATTTAAGAAGTCCTTTTCTAGAAAGTCAGTCATGCTGCAGTTCTCCAGCAGCTGAATATTTTCTTCCTTCTCCTGTTTTTTGGTGAGAGCACAGTTAAAACAGTTCAAACCTTTTTTTTTTTAATTACCAGGTCAGAATTATTATTATGTTTTAGCTAATTGGGAAAACAGAAAAAGCATCACTGTAATGTAACCATTCTAGCCTTTTACTATGTTTTCTTTGAGTCTTTTCCCCACACGCCTGCCGTTTCACATGGAGACAGATGTGGCAGCAAGGTGATGGTGGTGACGTACAAGAAGTCTATTCAGTTTTCCAAACATGTCCAGCTGGCATTTCTCAGAGCCATTGCCCTTTTTGCCTCCCCTGCCTCTTTTCTGGGTCCGGCTCTCATCCAGTTCTTCGAAATTCAGTTTAGTGATCACCTTTCGGGAAGTGGTCCCTGACTGGCATTTTCCCACCCTTTCTGGTCTGTGCCGTCATACTACCCTGCCCCATAGCACTCGCCATAATCGTTCATGTCCCCACTAACTAAAGGACAGAGGCTGAGCTAGGGTATTTATTTCCTCAGTACCTTGCATGGGACTTGCAGGTAGGTATTCAATAAATGCATGAGGACGAGGAATGAGTAACATCACCTTCTTTGCTAGCTCCCAACGCATCTGTCGCTAAACCGGGATTCGTTAAAACAGTTTTGTTTAAACTGTGCCATTAACTAGCAGTGTAATATATATCACAATATATATGAGATGATTTCCCTTTAAAAGTATTCATACAGATTTTTGCTTAAGGGGTTCAATTTGTCCCTAAAAACTGATACCCAGAACCCTTTAGTTTCTTACCAGAAAGATACCTGAGATATTTACTATATATGGCTTTTTTTTTTTTTTTGAAATATTGACTGTGTCCCTTCAAATTAGTAAGCAAAATATAGTGATTGGAACATACCTAAGATAACATGAAAAAATGCAGAAGCTTGAAGGGATAAAATTGTTGGCAATAGAGGCCAGAATTTTTAAATTTTAATTAGTGGATTGTTTTGGAAATGGGAGAGTTTTTTTTTTATCTGGCATAACTGAGATACATAGTCTGAGTCTGGGTGAAAAGAATAAAGTACTGTAATAGTTCTTTGATACCAAAAATACTTCCTTGGTGACTCGGCTCAGGATTCTTCTCTTCCCTGCCACCTAGAATGCAAATAATATTTTCTGGTTGATTTTCTCAAAAATAGGAGGAGGGACCCTTGGGCACTTGGTGGCTCAGTTGGTTAAGCATCTGCCTTCAGTTCAGGTCATGATTCCAGGGTTTTGGGATTAAGTTTAGTCCCAGGTCTGGGTGTTCTACTCAGCAGGGAGCTTGCCCCTCCCCCTGCTTGTGCTCGCTCGTGCTCTCTCTCTCTCTCTCTCTCCCTCCCTCTCTCTCCCTCCCCCCTCTCTCTCTCCCTCCGCCTGTCAAATAAATAAGTAAAATCTTTAAAAAATTACAATAATAACTGTCAGTTCTCCCGAACCTTAAAAAAAAAGTAAGGGAGGGCAATGTATATATGTGATTATTATTTCTTGGTACCAAGAAAAGGCTTGGCTTTTTGCTCTACAGAATTCTGGATAGCATTCCTCCACAGGTAAGGTTTTACCTTCATTTTCTAAGTCACACGTGTGACCAGAAAATACTGAATTTATGTATGGAACCATGAGTATTGACAAATTTTGAGCTAAGATATACAGCCTATCAAATGTGCTCCGGCAGTGTATTTATTTAAATCTTGATTTCTCTCCTCAGCTCTACTTTGCGAAGCGTTTCTACTGGATCTTCAAGACCTTCCAAAATATGTTTGGTGTGTGGGGATGAGGCTTCGGGATGTCATTATGGGGTAGTGACCTGTGGCAGCTGCAAAGTGTTCTTCAAAAGAGCAGTGGAAGGTAAATGTTCATGTGGGTGTTCCTTTTACACATTTCCTTTTCTAGTGTGTCGTTTCCTTCCATAGTTAACTCTAAATCATTATTGGGAAATAATTCAAGAACGTTTCTGGGGCGGTCTCTCCGTGACGAATAGTTGTCATGTCTTACCTAAAAACCACCAGGAGATTTTCCACTGAATACTATTTAATGGGCAGAATTTGAAATGGGGAACTGCCATTAATGAAAAAGGGGTCTTTATTTTTGTTGTCTTTGTTTTTCAGTGAGCCTTAGAAATACAGTTCTCCATAAATTTAATTTGCATGATGTGATTTTACTAGGCACCTATAGAATACATCATGTCTTTTCTATGTTTCTATATCAGATACGTGTGTTTGTGGCAAATTAAAACATTAATATCAGAATCATGTCTGTAACTTAAGTTGTGTTCCATACAGAATAATTTCATTTAGAAGCTGCTTCAAATGCCAGGTCCCTGCTAAAGTCCTACCTTTGTTCTAACTGAAGGTTTTCCAAACCAGGAAGTTAAATGAAACATCCTCTAGGTGTATTTAGGCTAGCTTTTGCTTCTGTCCAAGAAATTGTACTTCCTCTTTTGGTTTGTTTTGCCTCCCTCCATCCTCACTTATAAGCAATTAATTAACATCAGACTTAGTCCAGATGGTTTTATTAATGTTGACTACATGACTGTTAAAGTGTAGAATTTTTGCTCTCAGGAGCAGTGTTACCAGCCTAATTGACACTGATTTCACCAAGGAGTTCCTCATTAAGACTCCTGTAGATTTATTTATTTCTCAGGACAGTTTTCTGGGGAACAAATCAGTGCTTCAGAGACCTCAGGGTAAAGGACTCCAACGTTTCGTCTTTGTTTTGCTGGTGACCACGAGGAAATGTCTTCAGTTTCGGATGCAAAAGCTGACCGAGTAGTTACTTCTGTGCTTCTAGGATTGATTTCATGTAATTAATTAATTAATTAATATTAATTTAATTAATATTACATGATTTTACATTATTTACACTACTAATTATTGAATAGTCCCCAAACCCAGTGTTGAATTGGTAATAGTTCCGTATTTCTTTTGCAGAATATGGGCTCCTGGTTACAGGTGACAGAAAATTCAACACAAACTGGCTTAAGCACCAGTGGAAAGCATTGGCTCACATAGCTCTAAAGCCCTAGTGTAGGCTCAGCTTCCGACAAGCCGTGGTCTTAAGCCAGGTGGTTAGAACTCGATCTCATTCCCTCTCCCCCTTGACTTTACTTTGGCTCTCTTCTCATCCAGGTTCTCTCATGGTGATGAGACAGCCACCAGGCCCTCATGAAAAAGAGGTTCTCTATTCGCAATTGTTCTTATAAAACTCCCTAGTTAAATCTCCTAAGACTGCCCTTGGCTCCCGTGTCCCCCTCTGAACCAATCACAGTGGCCTGGGAATGCAGGGATCTGACAGGCTCTTTCTGGCTGGAGTTGGCCAACCTAAGCTACCCAGACCAACAGTCGGGAAGAGAATTTCCCGTAGGAAAAAATGGATCCTGTTACCAGGAGACTGAGTCCTGGAAAATAAATTTGTACAAAACTGCAATCAATTTATTTTTTTCACACTATCCTCCCCTGCCATCGCCTTTTCTCTTTCCTTAACTCTATGATTGGCTCGGTAGAAGATAAATAGGAAAAATTACCTCTAATACCTTCCTAATGCCACTTTGTACCTTCCAATATAAGGACTCCTTCCGGCCCCCGCCTCCCCCAGATCACTAATTAGTGAACAAAATAAGGCGATATGTAAAAATAAAGCAGTATGGAAGGGGGTGTTTGGAGGGGGCCTTCTGTGTTGCACTATATCTGGGTCAGCTTTCACATCAGGACCCAGGTTTTGGCTGGTTACAGAACTTGCACTTCTATGCTTCTGAAGCAAAGGGTTTCCCCCAAGTTTTTGCTTAGTTTTTGTTTTAAATAATTTCTGTGGAAGTAACCAAGGAAAGAAGTGTTTTTGTAAATAAAGTATAAATAAATAAGGAAAAGCCTTGATATCTATACATCTTCTTTCATTGGAAAGCTAATCAGTAATGGATAATGAAACTTAATAAGTGCCTTTTAAGATTTCTAGCGATATAGTTCCTATTTTGGGGAGAATTACAATTTTAGAGCTCACCTGCATGGAATAGGGCTATAAATTTTGAATATAAACTTCATGAGAGTGAGGACATGTTTTTATTTTGTATTTGTTGTTCTTTACTGTTTTATCATGTGTAAGAGAATATATGAGAAATTAGATTATCTTTGTATCAGAACTTTTTGATTTAATAAATTATTTTTATAATACTTTATATAGCTTGAGGTACTAGTTATCAAATTACAGTATATAGATTTCTTTTTTATTCCCCCTTTACAGAAGAAGACAATTGGGACCAGACCTAGTCTACCAACCTATTCAAAATCATAAGGCCAGAAACTCAGACCCCGTAGTGAAGTCTTAGGACTCCACACTAGACCCAATCTAACATATCACGACTCTAAATCTCACAGTCTATTCCTTTCATTTTCTATAACTCTCAAGTTCCTGGACATTCTACCCTATATGTCATTCGTTCATGCCTACCTGGTGATAATGAAGAGAGTGATGTAAGCATTGAGAAGACATAATTTGTCGCCGTTAGTATCTGTGCCTGTGCGTGGGTGACTGTGGGTGTACTTCATACACATATGCAAACGTGTGTGTGTTTTTAAATTTGAATATTTACTAAGTTTGTTTTCTGGCTTTCCCTGATAACCTTAAGCTCCTCCTTAGATTACCAAAGCAGAGAATTCCAAGCAGCAGTGGATAGAGGGAGCTGGGATGAGGGGAATCAGTTAAGCTGAAAAGAGCTAACCACCACCAATTCCTGAAGGAAGAGGAAGTGACCACTAGAGTGGAGACTGGAAGAAGAATGTAGCAATCTGAGCTCTGAGTTTACTGGTTTAAGGCTTTATGCCCCAGAGCACTCCACTGGAGAGGTTGGTATGATAGTGTAGTTTTAACTATGTAGGGAGACTGAAAATCATTTTTTAAAAGTATAAATTATGTTCTTTGTGTTCTGTTTAATAGGATGTATATATGTGCTTTTTTTATTCGTCTTAAATATCTCATATAAAAATCCTTAAAAGTTTCATCCAGAACACCTTATTTTCCAGTAATGTCAGTTAAGAGCCATATTATTATACCTTACAAATGGAGGCTTATAATTTCATTTTTAAATTTGAATTGCCTATTTGCCTTGAAGGTCTGTCAGGACCTTTCCATCTTGAAAAAGGAGATAAGCATCTATATTTGTATTTCTTAGGTAGGGTTCTCCCTTGGGTAGAAACTGGACTGGTTTTAGGGTCAGAAGATTTAGTTTTAATTTCCACCTCTGCCACTCACTAGATGTGAGATTAAGATGAGTTATTTAATTTGCCTGGGCCTCAGTTTCTTTATATCTAAATAGAAAAAGTAGTATTGCCCTACCTACTGAGAAAAATTAAATGAAAACAAAATGTTTTTGCCAATTTTATAAATCAAAGTACATCAAAATATTTGATCTTTATTTTAATATTCATTCCTTAGGATCAAATGCTACAGTTCTCTGCTTAATGTCTTTACAGAGAGATATGTAAGCAATACAATAATGTGGCACTGTTGGGTTTTGCTTATTTCTTCATTAGATCTTCACTTTTCCTATAATACGTTATTTTCTTCATAGAACTGCCCTTGGAGGTTGTAAGATCCTTCTAGACTAGCAGTTCTCAAAAGTTCTCAAAGGGCGGGGTGTCTGGGTGGCTCAGTGGGTTAAAGCCTCTGCCTTCGACTCGGGTCATGATCTCAGAGTCCTGGGATCGAGCCCCGCTTCGGGCTCTCTGCTCAGCAGGGAGCCTCCTTCACCACCCTCTCTCTCTGCCTGCCTCTCTGCCTACTTGTGATCTCTCTCTCTCTCTCTGTCAAATAAGTAAATAAAATCTTTAAGAAAAAAATTCTCAAAGAGCATGTGGGAGAAGTGGGAATAACAGAGGGTCTGCCAAAATTTTCTAGAGAGGCCGTCTCACATATTCCAGTATGGCCTGAACTTATGTTAAGATTTACCTTCCTTAAAAACCCTCTGTGACTGATGGGGGTGGTCTCATGTTTGCAAGTTGCATACCAAAGAAAATATTAAGAGCCATCAACTGGACTTTGAGCTCCTCTGTTAGATGTCTTTAGGGCAGGACAGAGTGTTATCTCTAGAACCTCGCAAAATTCTAGATATGTAGTAGCTACAAATAAATGTTTGAAGATACACATGAATGTGGACATGTGGCATGAGAGTAGCTGAGGTTAAATGACTTCCCACCCAATCAGTAAATTAGCACTGAAACCAGCCCAAGAGTTTACGTAGGCCTTTGGCCTTCTAATCTGCAACTTCTAGTTCTAGCCTGAGTTTTTACTATCTCAGTCTCTTTCCAACTGTAAATTGCCATTAATTTCATCTCATGTGTATTTTATTTTGTGATCCCTCAATGAACAGAGCTGACTACGTTCAGTACACTATTTTATAACCTAATTTCCTTTTTGGATACTCAGTATACACACAGTGTCTGGTAGAGACAGCTACCACAAATCACTGAAGACTTACAAGGTTATAAAAAAAAATTTAAAGAGAGAGAGAGTTCATTTTTATGTAAAATCAACTGGATTTATACTTTTGTAAGCAGACCTGTTAGGCTAAAGAACCCATATTTTGATAAGGTCGGCCAAATCATATGACGTCAGTTTCCATACTCAGACATTTCCTTTTAAGAGACTTACAAATATATTCCCTGAAATGACATCGCTTTAAGAGCTATAATTGTTCATTAATCAAAGGATTCCTTAAATATGCAGAGTTGTAAGGTAACCAAGCCTATGAACATGTACCTCAGTCCTTTCAGATGTAGTTCACAGCACGTAGATTAAAATATCTTTAAATTTATAGATTATTCTTTGGGGAAAACTGTTCTTAAAGAAATGTGATGGCTGGTTAATAGGTCATTTCTTTTGCTTTTCTGAAATTAATGGTTAAACTGAACCGGTCCAGAGGAAAATGTGTCTCACTGTGTCATACCCATATGTGCCCTATCAGTGCTGTATGAACAAGTGGGAGGTGTAGGGGAGTGGGGGATGGGCATAATACATTTGTGCCCCAAAATAGAGAGCTTGAATTTAGTGAACACAATCTAATTAGGATGGTATTATACAATATTTGAAATATAGCCATTCCCTTATTAGTGGCAATATAAAATTAAGGAAATGATAATGCAAGGAAATAATGTATATTTATTAGATGTCTTCAGTTCGTGATATGATATAGCCCTCAGTACATGAGCCATGTACAGGAGGCTAAAGAACATCAAAGTCCAGTGTCACTCTTACAGAACTTCTGAGTCAGAATAGGAAACCAAGGACTGTTCTGGCTTACAGTTTTCTCATAAAATTTTTTAAAGATTATTTTTTTCCTTTACCACATATTAGGAACCAAGTAACCTGGTTCTTTCTAATTACTTATTTTAAGAGCTTAAATAAATACCTACCCAGTAGATCATATCTATGGTTTTTCGGAATGCTCCTTTCTTCCTTATATAAACATAAGGCTTTAGTTAGTGTTAATTGCAAATGTTTGCCTAGATTTTTTATATCCCTTCAGTTAGTTGCTATGGGAACATGCAAAGCCATGACATTTAGGCCAACTTGGAAAGTTAGGGAAGGCTTCTTAAAGAATTGACCCTAGACTGAATCTTGAAAGATTAGAATTGGCAATGGTGAGTGGGGGGATGAGGATAGGCTATCTGCAAGGACACCAAAAGCAATTTCCCATTAGCCACTTCGAAAATGTGAGGTGTGAGGTAATAGAAGCTGAAGCTAAATGTGTAGATTGGGTCCAGGTCTCGGACCATAAAGAGGGGCCTAAACTTATCCTTGAGCCAAACAGAACCTCTGATGTTTTCTGCAACAGAATGGCAAGCTCAGTTTCACATTTAATATCTGGCTTCAGGGCGGTATTCTTATTTAAATAGGGACAGTTCCAGTGGCTGTTTTTAATCATTTGGTAAGAGATGTCCAGGGAAAAAACTAGACCATCAGTGTCAGGCATTGACAGGAGGGCTAGTTAACTATCTGGGAAGGACTATCTGGGAAGGAACATTGGCAGTTCTATATTGTAGGTAAAGAAGCAAAGATCTGGGATGATTCCCCAGGCTCATTTGTTGATATTAGGAGCATTAGAGAGGGAGTAGCTTTAGAGGCATGGGAGGAAAGATTCATTAACTGGGCAAACATTTATTTAATATCTACTAAATGCCAGATACCATTCTAGGCATACCTAGGTACATCTGGAATGAAGATCAAGTGAACAAAGATCCCTATCCTGGTGGAGTGTACATTCCGGTGAGGGGTGATGGAGAGATTAGACGTAAGAAAGGAGCCATTTATGTAGCATATGGGAAAAGGCGGGGGTGGGACTGGCATTGCCAGGATAAAGGAGACTGGAATGAGGTTTGATTTAGGACAATGAGTTTGAAATGTCTAGAGGACATTCAGGTGTGCCTAACAAATGTTGATAGTGAGATTTTGAAGCTTGGGGGTGGGGGGGGAATAACAAGATCGGAAACAAAGATTTTTGGAATCATCATCCATGAAAATAGAGGCATTTGCCCAAGAAATGGGTACTTAAAGAATGTGCCATAGTTAGAACCTTCGAGAACATAAATCTAGAACAGTATATGTGTGTGTGTGTGTGTGTGTGTGTGTGTGTGTGTGTGTGTTATGCATGTATAATATGCATGTATGAATAATTTTTCTCTCTTCTCCAAGTTGTACACAGAAAGTCCTAGTTAACTTGGTCTTTGGTTATTCCAAGTTTAGCTAGACTTAAGACATTAATGCATTATTACAATCCCAGTTTTTGTTTTTACTCATCATTAAGCCTTAATTATTACTGAATCTTAGTCCAGGGCCCACAACTAATCATGATATAAAGGAGATGTGATTTGCTGATCAATGCAAAGATAATGCCAAACATGTAGCAGGTGCTCAAGCAACATTTGTTGATTGTCTGCTAACTATTTATATATGGGATTCACCCTTGTTTCTGTCACTGTTTCTCTGAAGTGGAAAATATGTTGAAGTGATTCATTAGAAAATGATTTGTAGTAGGGACAGGTAGGCCAAGAGTAATTTGGCACTATCCAAGGAGAACTTCTTGTAGCTTAAAATTTTAAATTAAGGTGCACTTCACTTAGCAAATTTGTAAAGCATAAATTAGAAGTCCAGTAATTTTCAAATGCTTATGTCTTTGTTTGCTATCTATCTCATTCCAGAAAAAAAATCCAAAGAAACTGACAACTTTACATAAGTAAAAATGAAATTTAAAATTAGTGAAACAAAAAACAGGACAAAGGGAAGATGAGAACAAGCAAGAGAAAAATAGAGCCAAGAATGGGGATGATATAGAGAATATATTCCCTGAGAGACTTTTGTAGAGACTGGTCCTTCACTCCTTTGGCTGTTGTCTTTCCAACAGCCAACCCAAAGACCTATGATGTTCTTAAAAACTAGTGTAGAGGATTGCCTGTTGATAAGAAAATTTTCGTGAGCATTGGTTTTAATGTGTCTGTTCCTTGTACGTGAATTGCAATCTGAAATTTAAAAAGTAACTCTTTTTGCTGTTAATGGAATAGCTGGGTTTATCTTAAGGAGCAGTTCTTTTAAAAAAAATGCTTTGTTCTGTCAACCACCTGCTCCTATAATAATAGCGACCATTTATTGAGCAGTTACTAGATGCCAGACACTATGTCCTGTCCTCCGTGTTTCATTTCACTCTTTCCTCATGACAGCCTTCTTACAGCTGTAAGTTTTGTGAGTTTTGAATATTTTTAATCTAAACTCTCTATGCAGTTGTTACTATAAGGAAAACATTGACTTTTTTTTTTATTAACACGTAATGTATTATTCGTTTCAGGGGCACAGGTCTGTGAATCTGTATCTGTCTTACACAATTCACGGCACTCGCCATAGCACATACCCTCCCCAGTGTCCATCACCCAGCCATCTTATCCCTACCCCCCTACCTCCCAGCCGCCCTTAGTTTGTTTCCTGAGATTAAGAAGAGTCTCTTATGGTTTGTCTCCCTCCCCAGTCCCATCTGGTTTCATTTTTTTCCCCTCCCTACCCGCCATGAGCCCCTGCTCTGCCTCTAAATTCCTCATTTCAGAGATATCATATGATAATTGTCCTTCTCTGATTGACTTATTTCACTTAGCAAAATACCCTCTAGTTCCATCCACATCATTGCAAATGGCAAGATTTTGTTTTTTGATGGCTGCATAGTATTCCATTGTGTGTGTATTTATACACACACACACACCCCATCTTCTTTATCCATTCATCTGTTGATGGACATTTAGGCTCTTTCCATAGTTTGGCTATTTTGGACATTGCTGCTATAAACATTCGGGTGCACGTGCCCCTTTGGATCACTACATTTATATCTTTAGGGTAAATAGTAGTGTAATTGCTGGGTCGTAGGGTAGCTCTATTTTCAACTTTTTGAGAAACCTCTCTACTGTTTTCCAGAGTGGCTGAAACATTGACTATTTTTTAACAAGCCTTTATGCTATGATCCTTCAATTCTTGAAATTAATAGCAATAATAGTAAATATTTGAGTACTTATTTTGTTCTCATGATGCTAAGAACTTTATTGTATAGTCTCATTTTAATCCTCCTAATAATCCTATGAAGTTGAAATGATTATTATCTGCCCTCATATTAGAGATCCGTCATCTGAGGCAAGCGAGAGGTGAGTAGTCCAAGATCCCTCAGATTGAAGAAAGTAGGATTTGAACTCAGGAAGCCCAGTCGTTCTGATTCTGTGTACTTAACACGTAAGCTATACTGCCTCTTACAGAGTTACAAAGATCCTAACTATTTTTACCCACCAAAAAGTAGGGCAACATCTCTGGCTTCAGAACACTTATGAAGAGCACATTATAATTTAACAGTTATCTCGCTATACTCTAAATAATTAACTCTTAGCCATTCCAAGTTGAAATTCTAATTTGAATTTCTGTTGCCCTAATGGGAAAGAAATTGGGTAGTCTCTCTTTTTTCTTAAGGCATGATCTCTATATTTTTAAAAAATTACCATTACCATCCTGAAGTACTCTTTAACATCTTGATATTAATCTAAAGCTTTATTTAAAAATTTTTATCTTCCTGTGTTTCATTTCCTGTGTGTGATAAAAATTAGATGTAGCCTATCAGGTTCAGAGAACCATCATGCGAATGGTCCCCCTTCACCAAAGCTGAAAGCTGCTAGCTCCTCAGCTCTTTGTCATCTGCTCTATGGCTCGTGGCTCAGAAATGGACCCAAGAGCCATAGGACACAAAGCTGCTCTCACAGAACTTGCACTCGTGGTGTAATTAGGATGGTACAATTTACATGATTTGATATTTTGATGCTGAAAGTGAAAATTGCTAAATTGACCACAGTCAAAGGCCAAAATCGGGTCCTGGGAAGATGGGGAGGGTGAAGAGGAGAGAGTGGAGAAGGAATGGGAAGACAGAACCCGAAGCTGAGCCCACTTGCTTGAGCAGACCCAGTTCAGTGACAGCCTGGCCAGAGAAGGGCCATGCCCAGATGTGGAGGTTGGCAGCTGAGCAAAGACACTAGGGCCAGCTTATGTAAGGCCCTCATACTGGAGTGAGAAATTGCAGCCCTTCTCTGAACTACCTCAGGTCTTTCTACGAAGTTCTTTACAGTGGGAAAAAAATCACACAGTGGCTTGGGCGGTTTTGTCTCTTGGTGTGGAATGGTGAGTGGCTTGTGACAGGTGCCACCTAGAGGAGGAGGTGACAACTGAGATGGGACTGTAGAGAGTAGAAAGGACCTAACTTGGGATGGCAATGGTGCCACTGAGTGGAAGGCCTGACTTGTGCGGTGAGAGGGAAGAATTGGAAGGACCCGACGGTAGTTTCGTTTGGGAGAAGGAAGTCTCTGACAGAGACCGAGGAAAGAAATACTCTAAGAATAGAGATGATGGAAAAGTGGAGTTTAGAACCGGTGAGGCTGTGGCAGTCAGTTCTCCAAAAAGGAGAAAGCAGTCCAGGTAAGTAGAAAAGGAAAGCGGAGACCACATTCTGAAAAAGTTCACTTTCTGCCTGGAAGTATTTTCTCGAAAAATTTTAAAATAAACTGCTTCATTAAGTAGTCAGCATTTTGGCAGATGGGCTTAGTTTTAGGCAATAGATGTCAGTGGTTCCTCTGACTCTTTGTTGCGGTGTGTGGGAAGCTACACAATGAAATTGAAAGCCTGGTGAAGGTGTCAGGCCCGCAACACCAATGGAATAGGCCTGCTGGCTGTAGTGATCATTGCGGGGACTTGGGCTGTTGTTACTTCCCCTATTAGAGGTACCAAATGATGATTTCAGCAGCTGATGACCCCATAGGGAGCCACAACAGGAAGCTATTTATGGTTGAGAAGGCAGCAAAATTCTGTAGCAAATAAAAAGATGCCAATGCTTCCAGTCCCTAAAATTTTCCCTGTAATGTTTTGCTTTTCTTAAAATTTATTTATTTGTTTGTTTGTTTGTTTGTTTGTTTATAATGCTTTGCTTTTTAAGGACAGACATGTCCAGTGTAGTATAGTGATTTTTTTTTTTTCCCTTTTAACCTTACTTGTGCCATCCGTGGTCACTACTCATCCTGACTTTTTAGATAGGAAACAGAGAGAAGTTGATAACGATGTTTCTAGAGATAAGCAGATACATGTAGCACGTACTCACTTCTGGAGCTCTGCCCCACCTCACTCAATCACCTGGTAATGGCCGTCCTGGGGCTAAGGAGCAGGGAAAACCTCAAAAGTCAGCAAAACATTTATTTTCATAAAGCCCTCTGTACACCCGCACACATTATCTCTCACTCACACACCTCCCTCCAACATCATAGGCAGAATCCACATCTAGAGAAGAGCAGACTGACACCAAGGAAGGAAGCTCACAACTCTCATAAGCAATGTAGATTTTTTCCATTTTGCCCCAGGTTGGTCCTTTTTGGAGCTCTTTAATAAATGCTAGCTCTTGGAATTTGTTGGCTGTAAAGTTACATTTACAAAAGCATCACCTTCCTGTATGTGCTGGGTTGCAATTAACAGTGAACTTTTATACCTCAGAGAGCAAAGAACAATCCCTAAGGAAGAGTGAGAAATATATTTTCTCTCTACAGGTAGAAGAGCAAAGGCTCCATTAAATTGCTGGCATTTGACAGCCTAATACATGGTTACAAAAATGTTTTGTTTACTGTTCTAATGGTAAAACATGAAATAAAGAGAATGAAATAGAACAGATTAGAGGATCTAAATCTAAAAGGGCATCATAATTGTTAGCAAGAACTGTGAAGAGTCACTTATAGCAAATTCGCTGAGGAGTAGACAGGGTGAAGTTTTTTAAGAAGCTTAACATACGGGCGCCTGGGTGGCTCAGTTGGTTAAGCGACTGCCTTCGGCTCAGGTCATGATCCCGGAGTCCCGGGATCGAGTCCCATATCGGACTCCCGGCTCTGCGGGAAGTCTGCTTCTCCCTCTGACCTTCTCTCCTCTCATTCTCAGTCTTTCTCTCTAATAAATAAATAAAAGAAAAAATAAATAAATAAATAAAAAATAAAAAAAAAAGAAGCTTAACATACATTTCAAATTACATATATCACTGTAGGATAGCTCAGGCTCATTAAATTACATTCTTCTGTTTCATTGGATTCAAAATTATATAATTTGAAAACTACAAGGCAGATATCTCCTCCTCCCTCCTAATCCCCTCTTATATTTTATTTTCTTCTCCAGTTCAGCAGGAAGAACCAAGGCTTGCGTCTCCAAATTCATATCACCCTCTTGTAAGCCATTTTGATGACTTACTAATTTTTTAGTGAAAGGCAACTTGAATATTATCCATCGTTTTGCACAGTTTACCGTGGGAGCCCTCTAGTAAAAAGCTGTATAAGAAAACATTACCAAAATAGGCTTTAAACTCCTTTTTAGGGGTGCCAGGGTGGCTTAGTAGGTAGTGTCTGTCTTCAGCTCAGGTCATGATCTTGGGGTCCTGGGATGTAGCCCCGCATTGGGCTCCTTGTTCAGCAGGAAGCCTGCTTCTTACTCTGCTTGTATCTGCCACTCCCCACTGCTGTACGTCCTTTCTGTCAAATAAATGAATAAAATCTTTAAAACAAATAAATAAAAACTCCTTTTTAGGGGCACTTGGATGGCCCCGTCAGTTAATCATCTGCCTTCAGCTCAGGTCATGATCTCAGGGTTCTAGGATCGAACCACACATCAGGCTCTCTGCTCAGCAGGGAGTCTGCTTCTCCCTCTGCCTCTGTGATCTCTCTCACTCTTGCTGTTTCTCAAATAAATGAAATCTTTAAAAGTAAAAAAGTCTTTTTTTTTTAAGATTTATTTATTGCGAGAGAGAGAGAGAGAATGAGAGCATGAAAAGGGAGAAGGTCAGGGGAGAGGAAGATTCCCCAAAGAGCTGGGAGCCCAATGTGGGACTCTATCCCTGGACTCCGGGATCATGACCTGAGCCGAAGGCAGAGGCTTAATCAACTGAGCCACCCAGGCACCCCGATAAAGTCTTTGGGTCAGACAGTGGACTTCAGTCCATAAAGCTGCTCACTCTGATGCTTTGAGCAAATAATTGAATGTCTCTTTCCTCTTCTAGAAACCAGAGAAAATAAATATTGAAGTATCAGCCCCTACCCATCCCTTAGAGTTAGGAAGGTATAAAATAGTTAATGTACGTTTAAACTGCTTTAAAAACAATAGTGGCTTGCTTTACAAACATTATATTTTTACAAACATTATATTTTAAAAAGAACAACTTTCCCCTTCTTAGGAAGTAATTTAATCAATCTACGTTGGTTCTTAATAACGTGTGGAATATTTAAACTGTAGCTATTTTATGTACAGTTAAATATTTAGTTTGAAGGAAAAACCAGTAAAACTTAAAGCATCTATTACTTTAGGCACGACTTGGAGTTTTGACCTCTCTGTCACCGGTGTAGGCAGATCTATATTGTTTGTGAGTATTGTGCCAAGGGGCCACGGTGGGGAAACCTTTGTATTTAAGGTCAGATTTGAATTTAATCCACCTGAATACAGAATCAGACAAAGGACAAAGACCATTTTCACACTCTTTCAACATCTTAACCATTTGCAAGTTCACAACTACTTTTTACTCTTTTTTTTTTTTTTTAATTAACTGTACCAAGATTTCTAAAACATACTGCATTCTCTTACCCTCCCACTCTTGTTGAATGACTTAATTGGAAAACCAGTACAGAATTAGTCTAGGTCGATTATTTTTCATCTGGCCCACACCATACCATTTTCCCAGTTGGGCCAGGCTCAGCAATTCGATATTGCTAGCATTACATAAGTACTAATTGTTTTGTTTTGTTTCGTTTTTCATTATCTAATATGAACTAGAGTTGTATTCAAAAAAAGAATTGGAGTGGAGTACTGGTAGCCATTAATTCGAAACCCTTTAAAAATTACTATTTTTTTTTAATTTTTTTTAAAGATTTTATTTTTATTTATTTATTAGGAAAGAGAGAGAGTGAGAGAGAGCAGGTCAGAGTGAGAAGCGGACTCCCCATGGAGCTGGGAGCCCGATGTGGGACTCGATCCCGGGACTCCGGGACCATGACCTGAGCCGAAGGCAGTCGCTCAACCAACTGCGCCACCCAGGGGCCCCTTTTTTTTAATTTTTTAAAAAATCATTTTAATTCCAGTAAAATTAACATACAGTATTGTATTAGTTCCAGATGTACAATATAGTGATTCAACATAAAAATTACTGGTTTTAAAGAATAGCTGAAGCAATTGTTCCAGAAATGCCATTATTAAATGATATTAGACAAAACAATTCCTTCAAACAACCTTCCCTTTCAATTTTTAAAATCAAATGTGGGTCTGACACATCTGATTAGGATTTAGATTTATTTGAGGAGCTTTAGTTGCTCTAATTGGTGATACCTAAAATTCATAATATTTATGTTACATCTCCCAAATATTGAAATAGCTGACCTTTGCGTAATTAATTTAACCAGCATCTCAGAGAACAGAGCTGTAATAGTGACTAAGGTCAGATCTCACTGAAGCATGGAAAGCCAGGTCCAAAGCCCAGAGAGCAGGTGATGAGAGGACAGGTGAAGAAGCAGGGACGCAGCAGGACCATGGCCAGTTAGGGATAACACAGTCATTGAAAATGGAAAGGAAAATGCCCCACGTGCGCCCCAGTGTAGAACCAGCCACACAGTGGCCCAGGAGCCTTCATGGGGTTCAGCGAACTGCTGAGTGCTTACTATGCACTAGGCCCTGGGAGTTTGCTGCTGCCATTCCCGTTAACGAAAGGCATGAGGATCCCAGATACCACCCCTTACTTCATTCTAAGCAGTTTGCTTTTTTTTTTTTTTTTCCCAAAATACATCTAGTGTATTTTGGAAGTTACCTACTATAAAGCAAAATAATTGTATTGAGCCTTAGGAATTAACTTTGTCTTTTCCAGTAAAGCAGTACAAGTTGTATAAAAATCAAATGGAACCAGGAAAGATTTTTCTTTTTTAAACAAAGATTCTCAGTGTTGAACTTCTTTTACTAAACAGAAAATTGCAGTTTTCAAGTCCTGGTAGCTATTTATGAGACTGAGTAAGTTATCATTTATAGTCCTGACCCATAGGGAGGGGATGAGAACAAAAAAGAAATTATTTTAGTATCAAAAATTAACCTCTCCTGAGCCATTAGCACATATTTTGTAAAAACAAACAAGAAGATTAAAGCAATTTTTAAATTATTTAAAAAATCAAGCAAATTCTCTCTTATAGTCAGAGGAACAAGTGAAAAGTGTAACATAAAATAATGGGTTTTCATTTATGTGGGAAAATGGAATAGGCTTTCCTGTTTTTATCGTAACTTACCATTACATAAATAATAACTGTGCTTTTTTTTACTATCCAATATAACTTGATATTACAATTTAAAAAGTAATAGTAATTTTAAAAGATTATTAGTAGGCATTAATAAGAGTCACTGTTTTTAAAGAGAATAGATAAATTGTAGAAATACCATTATTAAATGATTTTAGATAGAAAATTACTATAACTTTCCCTTTAAATTTTTTAAATTAAATGTACTCAACAGGGATGCCTGGGTGGCTCAGTTGGTTGAGTGTCTGCCTTCAGCTCAGGTCCTGATCTCAGGGTCCTGGGATCGATCTCCCATTGGGCTCCGTGTTCAGTGGGAAGCCTGCTTTTTCCTCCGCCTGCTGCTCCCCCTGCTTGTGCTCGCACTCTCTCTCTCTCTCTCTCTCTCTCTCTCTATTTCACACACAAATAAGTAAATAAAGTCTTTTAAAAATATAAGTAAAATAAATATACTCCACATACCTGATTATGGTTTTTGAAGAACCTCAGTCGTTGACTGGGCTACAAGAAGAATATCATTTCGGATAGTTGTGACTATGGTACTTTCAATAAAGAATTTTTTTAAATCAACCCTGTATGAAACAATTTTTTTGGTTACTGAAATATGTTTAAGATTTAAGTTGAAACATTAGCAAACACCTTTCACTGTGTAGTTTTTCCTTTAATAATTGCATTATGACATCATTCTACCATTCATTATAGGTGATTTGCTTTGGGAAAAAACATTTCCAAAGGGAACATAATTCTGTAGGGAGGTGTGTACCTGTGATGCATTATGTTGCCTACTGTAGACCAGTATCTCTCTCTCTCTCTCTCTCTCTCTCTCTCTCTCTCCCTCCCCCTCCCTCTCTTTTTTATTTTAGAGAGAGAGAGAGAGAGCATATTGAGCAAGAGCAAGGAGGTGGAACAGAGGGAGAGGGGGAATTTCAAGCAGGTTCCACGGCTAGCATGGAGCCTATGCAAGGCTCAGTATCACGAATCTGAGATCATGACCTGAGCCAAAATCAAGAGTCAGACACCCATGTGAATGAGCCACCCAGGTGCACCTAGACCAGTCTCTTTTAAAATAGAAATTGCTACATATAGAATCATGAGAAGGGCATCTGTTCTCTTTCATATATTCTAAAAAGGGGACACCAAACATTTTCTCATATTCAGGTTTCTAGACTACATTGCATGTACCCACTCATTCATACTGAAGGGCTAATTAAGAATCCATTGGATATCAGTGCCAGACAATGATTTATTTTATATTACATAGGTAAATCATAGGATAAATATTCTGTTTAGGTTCATATAATAAAGTATTTTTACTGTCATATGGAAAATATGTCATAATTCCATTTACTTACACATAATTTCCATCTAAGTATATTCAGATTCAGTCTAATAAAGCTCAGTGTTTATTTTTGGTTTTTAAATTTTTTATTGTGGTAACATATATTACATATAAATACATATACATATATATGTATTACATATGTACATATGTATTACATAAATACATATACATATACATTTTATATCTTACCATTTCAAATGTATAGTTCAGTGGTGTTAACTACATTCATGTCACTATGCAATCACCACCATCCATCTCCATAACTCTTTCCATCTTGTAAAACTGAAACTCTAGACCTATTAAATAAGAACTCCCCACTCCCCCCTTCCTCTGGCCCCGGCAACCACCATTATGCTTTCTGTCTTTATAGGTTTTGTTTTTTTAACAAGTGCTTTTTCTTAATTTTAATCATAATCGAAACTAGATGATAAGATCTCATTTTCCGCATTCAATTGAGATGCCCCACATTCTTCCACAGTAATAACCTTAGGAGCCTGTGTTCAGATTCTAATGTGACTGTACAGGCTATTCATCACTGCAAACATTTATTAACTGCCGTGACGAGCGAGGCACTGAAATGGAGACTCTGTGGTTTTATTTCTGTATGGTTTTTGTAGGCATTAAGTAGTGTCATTTGTCCATAATCACCCAGCGAAGGTCAGAGGCAGGAGTAGATACAGGTCTTTGGGACGCGAAGCTTTCTTTTGTTTGGTTTTACCATGTCGTATTACTGGGGCAAGTTATTAGCCTCTCCTCGATTCCTAGCTGTAAAATGAAGATCAGGTAAGACCTCACTCAGTGTGGTTTTTTTTTTGGCAATTGGAGAGGATGTATGCCAATTACCTGACCTGTTACAATCGTTAAAGAAATGGTAGCTGTTCACATTGCCTCTGTTACTTGCCAGACTGGAACTACACCACAGATGATGCAAAATTCTCTGAGTGGATACTTGGTGGAATCATATATAAAATGTCAGAGGAACAATAATTTCGTATATCAGATTCTAACCACCTCCCCCCCCATCTAGGTACTAAATATAAAATGCGTTTTTGAAACCAGTAAGGGGCTTCTTTGAATCCCGGTGACAATAAATACCATTGAAATCAGATGCAGACCTAGGGTAAGCAGCTTTCTCGATTGTTAAAATAGCTCTGTTCTATTATCAAATAGGGTAATGGATGACATTAAAAACTATAATACTATTTAATACTATTTTGTAGAAGAGATTCACTGCATGATAGTAGGTATGGGAACAAATCAAAAGTCCTAACCTGTAATTTTTCTGAACAGATTAAATTCTAACTTGAAACAAAATCTTGCTACAATTTTGCCCACATGGTCCTAATATGGAAGTATTCTTTAAAAAAAAAAAAAAAAACCTTTAGAAGAAAGAGAAGGAAAAGCAATAATGGATTAAAAAATATATGTCTATATATTAGTCAGTTTCTCTCCTTTCAAGACCAAGTCTACAGAAACCAAAATATGCTGGCAGCTTGAGTTAAGATGCTGTGGGCTTGCGCCTAGGAAGCAATACACGGCAAAGCTCACTTCCGGATCTTCCTGTACTGCCGTGATCATAGCTTTATGTTGGCATGCGTCTTCAGACTGGTAAACACTTGCAGCTGAGTGACTTGGGCTCACACCGCTAGTAAATGACAAAGCTTGCACTCAGTCTGAACCTGTCTCCAGCTGTACATTGTCCTGACAAAGAAGCTCGCCCTTGGGGTCTGGCTTATTGGGGGAAGGTGGAGAGAAGGCGTGCGATTGGTTAAAAATTTTAACCAGGCATTGATCTACAGTATCCAAAAATATTTTTTTTTTGAACTTGTAGTGATTTTCCCTGGGAATACCTGGGATGCCCACCTCTCTCATCCCCAAACCGGTACATAGGTTAGATGAAGAGAGTGCTGTTCACACAGGAGGATGGCTGTTGGGTCACTGGCCTTTTAAACCAAGGAAGTCAATAAATGTCTCCAGCTCAGACTCTGGGCTCCATCTGTCCAGCTGGTAATTTGGTCAGTAGTTTACTGCAACCTCCACCTATACATGTGACTGACCCTGTTGGTACATATTAACCAGAATTCACTGTAACATAAACTCATTCTCTTACAGAAATGACTGTCCCTCAAACCTACCCATTTTAATAGCTTTGCATAGTGCCCATTGTAAATGATCTAACTACAGGAAACTTTCCTGCCACAGAAATTACAGCAGTAATCATACAGCACTTTTCATCAATAAAACCGGTCCCAAAGTCATACTTGGCACATTGTTAAAATCAAAATCAACAGATGATTCACTTTCCAAGACTCCTGAATGCACTACCCCTTCCTAAGACATTGGGGTGGCTTCGTATTTTTGATTTGCGAATATGTCGTTTAGATTTTCTTTGGCTTATTTAGGGCACAGGGAGCCAGTGATGGGCACTATTGAGAGCCGTTTAAGTGTACCCCCATTTAAAGGAGGCCTGCTATGAGGAAGTCTGTATTTGTTGAAATAAAAATGCTAAAAATGAGTCTTCCCATGGCACATCTTATTCCTGTGTATCAAGAGGTGCCATGGAACCCTTGAAATCCAGGAAGGCAGGTCTGGTCTGACACAGAACTCAGAATGGAAACTCAGGGGATACTAGAAATCCTTTTTAAAATGAATCACTGGGGCAGTTAAGTGAAAGAAAATTAGCTTTTTTCTCTGAGTCGTTTTCATAATAGTCATCAGCTTATTAGTGATATTTGAGATTCTATTTATCATGGGACCATCTTTCCCAGAGTTAAAAAATGCCTTTAGAGCCAACTACCTATCTCATTTAAAGAGGGGAAAAAAAATCTGGAGAAATCCTTCTACCTAAAACGGTAACCTTGCAACCAGTTTATGTTCCTACTTTTGTTAGAATCATTTTGATAGTGTTTCCTTTATGCCTTAACTTTGTCTCCCTGAGTAGATGTAAAAGTCTTGATTTGCAGTATGTTTTGGGAAATATTTAAGGCTTAATGTGCTTCATTCATATATGCCTCAGTTTCTTATACATAAGAACTAGTCCTCTTTACTCTGTAATAGACTTTAAAACTTCTAAGCCTGGGGGATAGTTGATTTGATGATTAAATTGCATCATTTGACCATCTTTTTAATAGGTAGCCTTTTCCCCTGCTTATATAAGAAAATGTTTTCTGTGAAATTTTAGAAAACAAGAATGAAGACCGAATACAGATCTGTCCTTTGAGCATAGCGGGGAATTACATGAGAGCCAGTTGGTGTTGTGATGTTTGCTTTACTCATCCAGTAAATGCAGGGTCCACAGGAATACAAAAATATATGTGCTATGGGCTCTTCCCACATGGAGGGAGAATGCTTCCAAGAAGAGTTTTCCTGTATACGTCCTTATATTTATTACATCTGATAAGTTTCCAGACTAAAATTTCTGAATCACATGAAGATTTTGACTTAAAGAGGTTATTGCCGGATTGCTTTCCAAAAGTTACAATAATTTACATTTTGACCAGTAGTATATTTCCAGCCTCACCTGCAGCGGGGATTACCGTGCTTTTTCCTTTGTGCTGGTTTGATGGGTATCTGTATCATTGTGACCTCTTTTTAGAAACTGTGGGAAAATAAATACACCTAACATAAAATATACCATCCTAATTGCTGCCAGGGACTGTTGAGTGACACTAAGTGCATTCACAGTGTCCTGCAGCCATCGCTGCCGCTGTCCTCCTCCATTCATCCCCAGCTGAAACTCAGTACCCATGAAACCGTGACTCACCTTTGCCCCCTCTACCCTGCTCCTGGTGGCCACTACTCTTCTCTCTGTCTCTATGGATTTGACTAAGGTAGGTGCCTCATGTACGTGAATCAGGTGTTTGTCTTTTTGTGACTAGCTTTTTGTCACTTGGCATAATGTCGATGAAAAGATACTTTCTATGATGAAAGAGAACTGCCCAAGAAAGGCTTTGTCCTGGTAGTTCCTGATAAAAATCTATATTTGAATGACATTCATTTATTCCTGGAGTGTTGAAAACTTTGAGCATCTCCTGGGTGCCAGATGCTGTTCTAGGCTCGGGGGTGCAGAACAAACTACCGCCCTCAGAAACAATACAGCTTAGTGGGGAAGACTGGCAATTACAAATAACCAAATAGGTAAAATAAAGGGGGGGGGGTGAAGAATTCTCAGAGTATGTGGGACACAGGAAAATGGTTATGTTAGACAGTGTGGTCTCTCAAAGCTCCCTGGGGAGGTAAATGGGACTTGCAGTTTGAAGTGGAAAGAAGAGCCCTAAATGTGTCCTGGGCACAGTGCAAAGGTCCCAGGGCAGGAGGGAAACTAGAACAAAAGAGGAACAGGCAGTGGCCCACGTGGCTGGGAAGTGGGCAAGAGGGAGATGAAATGAGGGGAATGGTAACGTGAGGGCACAGAGATGAGACCGGATCTTGTAGGACCTCAAAGACCATGGTTAAGAGGTTGGATTTTATCTTTGTAAAGGCACTTGGAAGCAAGACATAGAATGGTTATCACCCTTCACATTCCAGAGAAGTACATCATTTCATCCTCAGCAGCAAGTCCAGGAGGCAGTGAGAGAAGTTACAAAGGACCCACTCTGTCAGGCATAACACTTAGCATCTAGAAATTTTTCCCATTTAATTTTATTTTTATTTTTTTGAATTTTTCCCCGTTGTATAGGTGAGGTTAAGGAGGCCTAAGACTTGCTTTCCGCTGGCTCCCTGCAACAAAGAGGAGCCAGACCTTTGTTCCCAGACCTTCAGTCTTTAAAAACCATTTCAAGATACCATTACATGTAAAAAGCTGTACCCAGACCTTTAGTCATAAATAATAGAAGCGAATGGAAAAGGTGTCTGGGAACACAGAGCTTGGCTCCGCTCCTCCACGAGGGAGTTTGGTAGATTGTCCTTAAATCTACCACGTGCACGGAATCACTGCACCCCTGAACCAGCCGCTGTCACTCTGCATTTCCACTGCCCCGGGGCAGTTTGGCGAGAGCCCAATGAAACTACCATCTGCCGGCAGCGGCAGCGAGAGCCTCCGCCTAATCCTAGGCTAGCTACTTCTACCATGAGAAAAACGTCTCTATGTTCTGATGGGCTCGTGGTTTGTTGCAGATGGAAGGTTTAGTAAAAATACTCCGAACTCGCGCTACGCAGTATGGTAGACACCAGCCCCATGTGGTTTTCGAACACTGGAAGTGTGGCTAGTCCTAATTGAGATGTGTTGTAAATACAAAATACATACCAGATTTTGAAAACTTAGTAGGAAAAGAATATGAAATACCTCTCATAATTTTTATAGCGACTGTATATTGAATTAACATCTTGGTGAAATTGGGCTAAGCGCTGAAGTTAATTTCACCTGTTTACTTTTCCTTTTTAATGTGGCAATGGCAAATACTGACCTCAGTTCCCTTCTGCTTTAACTGTTGTTGGCCGCCTCCTCCCACACACGCCTGTACATGCACACGCCCGTGCAGGGCCTCACGCAGCGCTCTGGCCATCAGATTGCCCTTCGTGTACTAACTACACACCATCCTGGTGAGAGAAGAGGGGAACAACACCAGATCTCACGTACAGTATCTCTGGAGCTTCTAGGGTTTGGTCATGGGGCGGAGCATACTTGAACATCTGTCCACAGAACTTTGAAAGGTCGCATTTTCTCCCAAACAATGGAGAGTATCTTCTTACGCTTCAGTTTTTGCCTGTTTTATCTCCCCAATATATTAAAAAAAAAAAAAAACAACCTGATAAAATGTATGGCGATAACTGGGCTCCGTGCAGCTTCTGACAGCCAGGTGTATGGGATCTCTTAACAGGAGTTAAGAACCGTGCCTTCTGGTGCTTGTGACAACTAGCCAAGTGCATGTCCTCTGTATCTTTGTAGTTGTCCTCGTACTTGTCACAGATTAGGAACTTGGAGAGTGCAGAGGACTCTCCACATTCCCCCTTCCCTGTGGCATCACTCTCGGTAGTTTAAACCAGGGGCAGACCCGGATGTCCCGGAGGGTAAGCAGCCAGAGAAAGGGGAACACGGGAGCCCGGCTGACCCACAGACCCCGTGCCTGGCATAAGGCCTGCAGGCACTACATGTCATGAACCGCGTTGACACAACGCACCTTGCCATCTGCAAGCCTGGCCTTCATCAGAAGACCCTCAACGGTAGGGTTGCAGAGGCCCCACTTTGAATCCCTGTGCATGGCGAGGGTGGCGCTGGAGAGCCCATGACAGAGCAAGTGAGTCTACCCAGCATGCACTCTTCTCCTCTGCTGCGGTTTCAGGGCTCCTCAGCATTCTGTATGAGCTCTGGAAGCTGCCTACCACTCTACCTTTATGGCTTCCCAGTCAAGCCTCAGAATCTGTTCTCCAGCTGCGCTTCGCTTCCGAAAGTGTCTATCCCGCCCCTGTGTCTGTCTGGCCGCCCGTCCCACCCACGGGCTTTGCGCACGCAGTTTCCCTGTTTGATCGCTTGCTCTTTCCTCCTCCCTCTCTCTGCACTGTGCCAGCCAGCTCCCCCTAGAGCTTCAGTTCTCATTCTCGAGGTGGCTGCCTCTGGGAAGCTTCCTCGACTCCTATGTGTCCCGTGACACCTGAGCTTGCCCTGCCACAGGTCTTAACAAGCTCTATTAAAATAGCCTGTTTATGTCTTCCTACTGGACTGCTAAGAGCAGGGACCATGCCTTGTTTAGTCTTTTATTCCTGCAAGTAACACGGTACCTAGTAAACGGTAGGGGAATGAATGAATGAACTACAAACCCGGATTACCAGAGTCTCCTCAAAGTCGTAGGTAGTTGTTGAATGTCTGTCTTGTATCAGATCTTGGGAAATACAATATTTAAAATTTTAACTATAGGAGAAAATGGAAGATTATTATCTTTCGAATTGGATCTCTGCAGTGCACTGTAATTCAACGCTTAATGATGGTCTTTTGATGCAATTTATATCTATTACTATTTTTAAATTGTTCTCACACTTTTGATAGCTTATTTCAGTTCCTTTTCTGTGTTGGTTTCTCTGACCTCTCCTTTGTCTGCCAAAATGACTCTTTTTGTTAAGGGTGTTAGTCATAGTGATTTGCTCTAATTTCTCACATTCTTACAGATGACATTAAGAAACTCAAGTCGTTTTTGACATTCAAGATCAGCCCAGTGGTGAATTTCAACTGAGGGAAAACATTGTTGTGGCTTTGGGAAACAGATATCAAAGATAAATTTGAATGTCCGTTATTTCCATGTGTGACTGCATACATAATCTTTCCTATTAAGGCACTTCTCAAGTGGCTGCGTGTTACCTCATCTCTCCTCTAGATTCAGATACCAAATGTGCCAAGTGGCCATGCCTGAAAATAGAGACTTTTGTAAATAGCAGTTGGTAATTTTAAATAAAAATACAAAATAGTACAAGCAGATATTGTAGTGATCAGTTAGAGAAAAGGAAGAATATCTAATGGTATCCTCAGATGGTTTGCTCTAAATACTAGTAGAGGGGCATCTGGGTGGCTCAGTTGGTTTAGCCACCGACTCTTGATTTCAGCGCAGGTCGTGACCTCAGGGTGGTGGGATGGAGTCTCACGTTGGGCTCATGTGGAGTCTGTTGAGATCTTCTTATGTAAATGGAATAAGCTGTCAGAATCTATATTGAAGCTGGTATCATCTTAATATCAGAGTGTCTAAATGAATGATGCTAATCATTTTGGAAGTTCATTCAGAAATAGTTTTAGCATGTATTTTCCTTGTTTCTTGAGAGGCAAACTCACATTGTTATTATTCACCCATTGTAACCATTTTAGCTTCATAAAAGAAGCATATCGCATTACTCAGCTCTGTATCATGTTTCAACTTTATACATTAGTATTTTTGACTTGATTTCTTAATGCCATGTATTTTATTCTGTAATTTAATTTTTAAATGTAAATCATTTTGACTTCTGCATAAAAAGCAATAAGAAAAAAATCCCCATTTTATTTTTGGGCAGTGCTCCAACTTATAAAGTTATTGAAGTGCTGTAGAATGCAAATTCATTTAGTCAGACTAATAAGTTCATAAAATTGTGCCACACTTCATTATAATCTCTTTACCAAAGGAGAAAATCTTTTGGTTTATAAATTCCAGCTGTTTTTAATTTTTTAGTTTGATTTGGGTTCTAACGTTCATAGACATAAATGCTGCTGAGAATGTTAATTATGGCATTTTTAGTGTGAGGACACCTTAAAAGAAATTGAAATGCTACTCAAATTCTAGGACTATCCAACTGATATAAATAGTTGTGGGGAGCACCACCGGGGTCATTCTTTTTCTATTTTGGATTTCTAATTTAAGTGCACACTCTGAGTCTCAAAATTGCTGTTGGTATTTTATAGTGCTAGTGGTTTTGGCAATATATTTCTTAAACAATTAAATGATCCAGTTGGGAAATGAATGTGTCTTCCCTTGAACTGGATATTGTTTTCAAACTTTTACAATTGGATGAAAAAAAATTTCTACAATTGGATAATTTTCGTAAGTTTCGTTTGATAAATTATGATATTTTCCTATAGTCAGTATAGTTCATTCACATCCATAGTTCATTGACATATAAAGAAAAGGATGTTAATGGTATAAAGGTAAAATATCAGAGTTTAAGGGATGAGATTTAAAGAGATCCCTTGTAGCTTCTCCCGTACTGGTGGCTACAGCCTTCCACAGAAGTTTGAGAATAACTATTGTAGAGACTTCACTATAGATCCCAAAGAATTGGGAATTGTAGCTAAGTGCCATTGATCGTAAATGTTTTTTGCATTGACATATGACTAGAGTGATCATGTGACCCAGTGTGCCTGGGATAGTTTTGGCTTCACCTGTTATCCTGGTGCAGTTTTTAACAGCACCTCCTTTCACACCTGTACGTGTTTGGATAATAAACCGGTTACTCTGCGTTTGATGCATGATTAATTGTGACCATGAGTGCCCAGGTATATGCAACACTTTCCCAGAAGCATTGATTTTTTTCTAAATACTCCAAACAATGAGATTTGAGCATTATGACTGATGATAAAATCACATATATTTTATTTGTGGTATCCATAAACCTTCCAACAAAAGTCTTCTAAGCTTTCTTTTTTTTTTAAAGTAAGGGATATCGGTTGCAAATTGTATATATTACCGGCATGTGTCCAAAATGAATAATTTTCATGTTAAGTTATCTTTTCACCCATATGAAAAGCCTATGGTATTCCATTATTCTTTTTCAGTTGAGACTGGAAATTTGAAAATGAAAGCACAAGTGCCAATTCCCAGAGGTGCCACTGAAGTAACTAGAGGATTTATATAGAAACAAATATCAGGAGCCCTTGTTAGCTGGATGGTAACTTACCTCAAGCCTCTAAGGCCTGGCTAGAGATGATGGTGGAGTAGCAGCGAAATTGGTTTACCTGATAGTCCGGCTGTGCCGGCCTGCTTTAGTGTATTCAATTTTTTTTTTTTTCATTTCCTGAGAAGTGGGGAAGATAAATTATATTCTGCTCTTCCCATGGGGACCTGGAATAGGGAGTGGGAACCTTCCCCAGGGCTGTCCTGAACTAGCCGTAGAAGCACAGAAGAGTCAATTCAGATTCCAAGTTTGCCCGCTGCTGCTGGTGTGGCAGTCTGCCAATGGAGAAGTTATATGGAAAAGAGGGGGAAATGTATGTTTCTTCCTCATACCTTGGCAAGGAGAAAATACGTCAATAAAGATAGAGGGGAAAAAAGGTGGCTTTAGTCTCAAAAACTAGTTGCTGATAAATACTGGGTTTTTTATTTGTTTTTGGGGGGGAGGTTACTGATATTTCAAGAAGAGAAAAATAGGCATATTTCTAAAGCATGCCTAAGCTGTTATGATAACCACTGTTTAAGTAGAACTTTGTTTCACAACAGCAAAAAATGAAAAATACTCCCAACTGAAAAAAAAAAAATTCTCCTGGCTTAAATCACTTAAAATTAAATCACTGTTCTGATGGTTGTTCAATGGAATAAACTAACTAAAAAATCAATAAACTGTACACTTACAATGGGTAAGTAAGTGTAGGGGTGTAAATCATATTTCAGTAAAGCAGTTGAAATTAAAAAATAAAATAAAATCCTATTTCAGAGTGGTTTTGTTTATCCTTAAACTAAAAAAGAAAATCGACCAAACCATTCTACTTTTCATTCCCCATATTATAAAGTAAATGCTTTTTACTTTATTTTGGAGAATTTTACATTAAAAATATATAAAATTGTATAATGAACCCTCATGTATTCATCCCTAGGTTCAACAATTATCAGTATATCCCCTTTACCGCCTTACTCCCTTCTGCCTTACTTATTTTCAGGCATGTCCATCCTCCATAAATTCTTTAATATGTATCCTTAAGAGATAGGTCTCTTTAAAAATGTAACTAAAATTGCCACTTAAAAGTGTTAAGTATAGGGGCGCCTGGGTGACAGTGGGTTGAAGCCACTGCCTTCAGCTCGGGTAATGGTCTCGGGGTCCTGGGATCGAGCCCCGCATTGGGCTCGCTGCTCGGCGGGGAGCCTGCTTCTCCCTCTCTCTCTACTTGCTTCTCTGCCTACTTGTGATCTCTCTCTAACTCTCTCTGTCAAATAAATAAACTAAAATCTTTTTTAAAAAGTGTTAAATATAATTATTACTAAAAGAGTTATCAAAAAAATTCTTTAGTATCGTATTATAAATATCTTTTTATAATTTGTTCAAATTAGGAACAAAGCAAGTTCCACAGAGCTTAATGTCCTCAACAGCATATAACTAGGATCTTGGGGGCTAGGAGTTGTAATTTTAAACGTAATTTATTAATCATACCAAAGTTCTTGTAAATATTTTCATGATACCATAAAACAGCAGATGTGGTTTAGCCCAAATATCCTGTGAAAATATTTTCATGTGGAGCAAATCTTTCTAGTTTGTTTTAAAAGTCATTGATGATTATGTCACCTTTCCAGAATCTAAGGTGGAAAGCCATACACATTGCTATAGCATTATTTAGTAGGCAGAATGCTTTAAGACCCTGACTCTACATGCCAGTAACCAAACTGGCATGTAGAGATTGCTTTTTGGGGATTTTTTGGGAGTGATGGTCAACCTTGTAATTATTCAGTAAGTATGGGCCATTTATTTCAAGTGATTTATAGGTAGATTATTTTATCCTCACAATGAATATATGAGTATTTGTTGGTAGTTGTGGCAAGTCTTGTTTACATTTTGCTTTTTAGAGCAAAGAAGCTGAATTTTTAAAGTCCCTCAATAAGTTGTGCAAAATTATTGTTTATCTGGACCTACAATTTAGCTCTTTACTTGCAATAGAGATTATGTCTTCTAGAACACGGTACTTCCGGTTGTCACATTAGAGCCCTATGCTTTTAACAGAATACTATTTGAGATGATTAATTTGTAATAGGAATTGGAATACTCACCAATGGGTGAAAATTACCTTGATGAATAGGATCTAAGACATCCGTTAGATGGCACTAAGAATAAAAAGCCATCTTATTTATTAGGCCATGTGACTACCATGCATGCACATTTTTAGAATTCATTTTTTTAAAGATTGTATTTATTTAGTTGACGGAGAGAGAGCACAAGCAGGAGGAGCAGCAGGCAGAGGGAGAGGGAGGAGCAGGCTTCTCAACAACCAAGGAGCCCGATGTGGGGCTCGATCCCAGGATCCCGGGATCCTGAGCTGAGCCGAAGGCAGACTCTTAACCGACTCTGCCACCCAGGCGCCCCTTATAATTCATTTCGAGTTTATATTACAAGAGCTTATTTTCAGTAACTGATACTTAAATTTTGAAAATTTGCTGAGCACATCTTTTTCATTCTTTAGCTGTTGCTAAACTTCAGTGTGATACTAGAAAACCACATGGTCTGCAGAATTCAGGGTTGAGACTTAAAGCATAATTGCATTCTCCCATCTTGTATGTGGAACTTGAACTGTGCTTACTCTTACTTCCTCTTACTGCATGGTTAGAACTGAACATCAAGCTTAAATACAGTGTAGGAAGAAATTAGTTAGCTAAGGCAAAGGTATTGGATGTTAACTAGGATATTCAGTCACTTAGGATGCTTCGGGCTGTAATTAATTTTCAGAAATCCAATGCACATGGACTTCAATGATAAAAACTATTACGGGCTCACATATTGCAAATCCAGAGGGAAAGCAGGTGTCAGGCTTGGCTAATACAGGAGAATAACAATATCAAGATCCAGGTTCTTTTCTTCTCTCTGTTCTGTCCTCTGAGTGCCTATTTTATTCCAAAGCTGGCTTCCAGAAGCGACAAGAGCTATGCTTTCTCATTTATGCACAGGAAAAGAGAGAGAATTCTCATTTAAAAAAAAAATGAGAGAGCTTTGTTTTCCCAGACGCCCTCAGCAAACCTTTGGCCTTAGAGTTACGTGCTGGCTTGTGAGCAGTTGTTGACAGGGGGATTGGTGTTACCCCATAGGATTAAGAATTTCCCTTGGGCTGAGATTGGAGTTAGCACCCTTCAAATAGATAAACTATGTGGGAAGAGGCAGAAATGGGGCATATTTCTAGTTCTTTGGGGAAAGGGGAAGGAGGAAATGGGTGGCAGCTGAGCTAAAATAAGGCCCACTACAGGGTCTCTTTAATTTTATGCAGCTCATGAGAAAGTAAACTTTCTTCTGACTTTCACGTGGCATCTTTGGCCAAAGGTCGCCCTAGTGAATTTCATATTGGTGTCTCTTTCCTTTGCTGTGGCAGCTCTTAGAACTAGAAGACCTGAATGTCACAGGAGTTTCTGTTACCTGTCGTGACAGGCATCTGTGAGCTACGGACATCATTACTCTGCGGCCGTATCTCATCCCTTTCTGACAGGAAAGCCACAGCCAGATAGCATCGGTTTCTTTAGACTCAGGCTCTTGAGACCCTTTCCAGTCCCAGAATTGGCCATGTACACTGGTCTCACTTGCTCTGGTCTGCTTTCAGCAAAAAGCTAAGAGAGAGCCTCTCAGCCTGTACCTGTTCTCTTTGCTCAGTAGTCTTTCTCGGGGTGTCTGGACTAAGTGTGTCTCTTAGTCCTTCCATCTCTCACCATGATTGTTCATCAGAAGTTTGGACAAGGTGGTTGCCTTTCTGTCCTGCCAGCAGTCTGGCTTCAGTGAAAAGGTTTCTAATAGGCTTGAATACGAGGTTGCCTAAACTGTGTATTTACAGTTTGCATATGTGAGCTATTTTTAAAAATAAGTATTCAAATTTCAGTAACTCTTAAGACTTTTTAAAGCCTTCTTCTTCCTTACTATCTTCTCATCAAAAGTTTGAACTTGGGGCGCCTGGGTGGCTCAGTGGGTTGGGGCCTCTGCCTTTGGCTCAGGTCATGGTCTCAGGGTCCTGGGATCGAGCCCCGCATCGGGCTCTCTGCTCCGCAGGGAGCCTGCTTCCTCCTCTCTCTCTGCCTGCCTCTCTGCCTACTTGTGATCTCTCTCTCTCTCTGTCAAGTAAATGAATAAAATCTTAAAAAAAAAAAAAAGTTTGAACTTCATCAACATTTTTTAAAATTTTATTTTTTCAGAGTTCCAAGATTCATTGTTCATGCACCACACCCAGTGCTCCATGCAATATGTGCCCTCCTCAATACCCACCGTCAGGCTCACCCAAACCCCCCTCCCCTCCAAAACCCGCAATTTGTTTCTCAGAGTCCCCAGTCTCTCATGTTTCATCTCCCCCTCCAATTTCCCCCAATTCACCCTTCCTTTCCTTCCCCCAATGTCCTCCATGTTTTTCCTTATGCTCCACACATAAGTGAAACCATATGATAACTGACTCTCTCTGCTTGACTTATTTCACTTAGCATAATCTCTTCCAATCCCGTCCATGTTGATACAAAAGTTGGGTATTCATCCTTTCTGATGGAGGATAATATTCCATTGTATATATGGACCATATCTTCTTTATCCATTTGTCTATCGAAGGGCATCTTGGCTCTTTCCACAGTTTGGCGATTGTGGCCATTGCTGCTATGAACATTGGGGTACATGTGGCCCTTCTTTGCACTACATCTGTATCTTTGGGTTAAATACCCAAATACCTACATCTCAGAATCATAGGGTAGCTCTATTTTAAATTTCTTGAGGAATCTCCACACTGTTTTCCAAAGTGACTGCACCAACTTGCATTTCCACCAACAGTGTAAGAGGGTTCCCCTTTCTCCACATCCTCTCCGTCATTTGTTGTTTACTGTCCTGTTGATTTTGGCCATTCTAACTGGCCAAAGGTGGTAAGGTAGTACTTCAATGTGGTTTTTGACACTGCAGACAAAGGTCTACTATCTAAGATCATCAACATTTTAAACTCGTTTATCAAATGATACAATGAAGAAAATGCAGAGGGAAGTATAGAATGAAGAAAATATTTATAAGATACATCTTACACATCTGACCAATGGCTTATTTACATAATGAATACATATAATAGATATAGATAGCTTTTAAAAAACACAAATCACCCAATAAGAATGCAAAAATGGCTGTAGCTTTGTTTATTATTACAGAATTTTGGAAACAACCTAAATACCCATACACAGAGTGATTAAATCAATGGTGGGTACATTCATCCAGTGGAATACAGTACAGCTTTATGAAAGAATGAGAAAGATCTCAGAATTGATATGGAGGACATTTTATTAAGTGGAAAAACATATAATAGTGTATCTATATTATGTTATATATATAATATAATTATCTGTATAATGTTACTATTAATTTCAGACAGGTGAAAATACAATATCTAATATACATATATATGCTTATGCATATTTTTGTCTATTTGGGCAGCAAGGATAAACCAGAAACTAATGAGCTTGGTTCTGAGTAAGGAATGAACCATATGGAATTTGATTGGAATAGGAAATAGCAGTATCAACTCATGATTCTTAATAGGTTTATGCATGTGTAGATACAGAAATAGGTCTGTATGTTTTTTACATATATGCATGTATGTATACGTATGTACACATATATGTATACACATAAACATGCATGTTTATGTACATACATATACATTTCTTGTTCTGTCTCTGAGAATGTCCAGAAACAGTGATATCTAGTAGTGGTAAGCCCACCTAGCATCTAGATCTTGATTTCCAGTGAATAGCATTGTCTAACAAAAGGGTCAGGATATTTGGAGAAATGGTCTCATTCACTTCTGGGGCCAGGAACATCTACGATGATCTTAGAACATCTTATGGAACCAGAAAATAAGGTGATCTTCAAAAAATAAGAGAAGGGGGCATGTCAGAGGTGCCCAAGAGCCAAGCTGAAGGAGTTCCCAATAGCCAATCTGGGACAGCTTAAACAACAAAATAAATGGATGGTAGTCATGGTTTATAATCCATGGCATAAATTAAACATCCATAATTTCGTATACAGTAAATATATAAATGAGGGAAAAGGAATAATTCTTCCTTATAGTACAATTTTATTAGTAAATGTAGAAGAAATGAGGGAACTAGAAAACCAGTACTTGACCAACACCACAATAAAAATTGTTACAAGTAAGAATGATTAATGGATGCTAAATTAATGAAAGTAGAAGAATTGGGATATTTACCTTGTCTCAAAAGATCTCTCCACAAGATATTTATTAATAACAGAGAAGTAACAGCACTATAGGGGAGAAACCCGTGAGAAACCAAGTGGTCAAAGTTAATAAAGCCTGTAACAAGAAATGTCAACATCGTGTACCACCTGGTGTGATGCCCTGAGAAGGGTACAACATTGCTTTCTTTTCTTGCCAAAAATGCCTAACCTGAAGGTAAACATAAGGCAGTATCAGACAATTCAAACTAAGAAACATTCTACAAAATAACTGGCCAGTACTCTTCAAAAGTGTCAAGGTCATGAACAACAGAAACTGAGTGACTGTCTCAGGTTGGAGGAAGGAAACTGAGAGGACATGACAACTAAATGCACTGTGGAATCCTGGATTGGATCCTGAGGGAAAGGACATCAGTAGGATAATTGGTGAAATAGAAGGAAGGTCTGTGGACGAGTTAACAGCACTGTAGCGTTTCAGTGGTCATTGTACTAGGCTTATGTGAGATGCCAGTGTTTGGAGAAGCTGAGTGAAGGGCATATAGGAATTCTTGGGACTTTTTTCCAGCTATTTTCTAATTCTAAAATTATTTTAAAATTAAAAGTTAAAGATATTAGCAGAAAGACTTGAACACACACTTCCCAAAAGATGCTGGCCAATAGCACATGAAAAGACGTTAAGAACATTAGTAGTCAGAAAGAATACAAATTTCAAATTAAAACTGCAAAGGGACTATTTTACACCTACAAAATTTGATGATAAAGATGGACATCACCGAATAGCAGCAAGTGTGTGTATTAGCCGGCATTCTTAGAATTTATTGGTGGGAGTATAAAATGGTACAGCCACCTTGAAAAACAATTTCACAGCCTCCTATAAAGTTTGTATGTGCCCTCTGCCTGTCTAATATATACCTAGCCTCTAACCCAGAAGTTCTATTTCCTGGTATTTATCTATAAAGATAAAAACATATCCACACAACTATGTGTATACAAATATTAATAGCATCCATATTCATAGCATAAACTATGTATATTTATACAAAGGGATATTACTGAGCAGTGGGAGAAAGATTGAACTAGTGATCCGTACAACATGGATGAATCTTAAAAGTCAGTGTTGAACAGAAGAGGTTAGAGACAAAAGAGAGCTGCCTGTGCTGTTCCAATCATATGAAATTCAAGAAAGGCAAAAAAAAAAAAAAAGCTGTAGAGATGGAAATCAGAGTAATGATTGTCCAGTGGTATGTGGGGATTGTCTGGAAGGGGAATGATGGAAATGGTCTGTATCTGGATTTGATGGGTTATGTGTCTTTATCCAAACTTATCGAATTAGACAGTAAACTTTTTCTCACTTAAACATAAGGCCCAGAATGGAGCAGACTGCCTGGCATTGAATACGCTCTTAGTAGAATTTTGAAGGACTTGTAACTTAAGCAAGAACGGCATGTATAAAACTGGAACCTTAAGTTACTATTTATGTATATAGAGCTTTCAGTAACAGTGTGTGGCAAATGTCTTTAGGAAAGTTTACAATATATTATTTTTTCAATGTATTATTTTTATTAAATATATTTTAGGAAAGCATATTGCTATTTCATCAAGGTTTCATTAATATATTTTGTACTAGGGGTTGCAGACATCCAAGAATATCTACTCTTACTTGGGTATACTTCTGTATAAAGCTAGGACATTTATTAGTAAGTCATAAACATCCTTTCTGAAAGGGAGAAAATGACCCAGTGAGTAACAGAGTTAGAATGCCAGATGTTTGAGAGCAGCTTAAGTCAGAGTATAAAAATACTAGAATTATAATCTTCTTGATGAGTCTGCTGCTAAATACCTTGCATTTATTTCCTCAGACCATTGGTTTTTGTTAATGAAAATATTTTTCATGTTTGTTTCTTTTTAGTGACTTTTTTTTGGAACAGAGTAAATCTCTTAGTGGTATAGTAATGACATTGAAATTTTCAAGAGAGCTCTAATTTATTTCAAAGTTAAGTCAAGTTTTAATTTCACAAATTATATGTAATTCATTAGGAAATGATGGGAATGAATAATTTCTAAATGAATATCTGTCAGTTTCAGCAGAGAAAAATTAAACTACGGAATTCATAAAATTATGTATAGACTTTTGAAAACAAAGTTCTGAAGATAAGGGAATTTATGTTTTTATATCTGTCTTTCAAGGCGTTATTTTATGTTGTTTCATAATGAATTGTGTTGGCAAACCTGAACTCATATTACCTGATACAGGGTAACTTTTCTTTCTAGAAGAAGTTTCTTCTAGAAAAGTTACTCACACAGCATTTTTTACACTCTAGTTTTACTGATCATTCAACAGGTTTCTGTCAGGTGTGAAGCCTCACCAGAACTCTCTGCATTTGGTGACAGGATTCTCTAGAATCTTGTGTCAGCTAGGGTGGAGGTTGAGGAGAGTCCAGTTAGAAGAGAAAAATAATTGGTGTTTCATCAGCAATACACATTCTTATGGCTTCTAGTAGGCCCAGTGAAGATTTAAAATTCCGGTTTTCTAGGTGATACCCTTATTTAAATTATAGTTTTCAATACTTAATCCCTAGTAATACATCCCTCTTCGTTCATCAGTTTTTCCTTGCTTCAGCAGAAAGAGGAAATACTCGATTAAAATGGAAACAAGAGCTGGAATCTCAGTGCTGGGAGTTTTTTTTCCGAAGGTAGTTTCCCTGAAATAAGAGGGGAAATGAACTATTTTCTTTGAGTCAGACCCTCTCATTGTATCTCGTACTCCTCCTGATGATCCTGTTAGATATCGTCATTACCATTTTTAAGTAAGGGCACAGAAGTTGTTAAGGACGCAGAAGCTTCAGAGTTTTAAAACAAATGGCCGAGTTGGGATTCTAACCCATTTTGTTCACCCCAAACCCCAAACATTTTCCCACACGTCACATAATCTCTTGAAATTTAGAATCTGTTGAAATCCATAAAAAAGCAAAAAAACTTTAAAATGATCGCCAGCTATAGAATGGACTCACTGTAGACAGGTCTCACCGTAGGGTTGACAGTCTTATTTTCCATTGTCTGTGTAATCCACAGTGTAATGCTACCTCACTATCTGCAAGTTAGAACCATTTTGCACGTTCATGTGACAAACATTTATTCACTATTTGCTTTGAGCTTTACCAAGAGGGCTGAAAAGGTAAAAGAGATAAAATCATTGTGCTTTGAATGTCATTCTAATACATTCCATTTGGATGTGTGTGTGTGTGTGTGTGTAATCTTTTATGAAATCCTTAGACTAAAATTCAGTATGTCCCCAGTCATAAAATTCCTGACTGTCCAGCTCATTAAATTTATTGCAAGATAACCTACTTCTTCCTAGGTTTAGGCACTTCTCTCTTGTCTCTGCTAGTTCACTCTTTTTCTTCCACCTATTTTTTTTTTTTTTTTTTTTGGTCCTCTCTTTCTCTCATTCATATGCTTCCCACCTAACTTGAGGTTCTTGACTCTCTGGTCTTTTCTTTTCTCGGCTTAATCCCTTTGGTATATTCAGTCAACATAGGTTTGTGAACATCTCCCAAATCAACAAATTCAGCTTCAATTCTCATGTTTTATCTGTTTGTTCGTCTCTAGGATCTGTCTATGTAAAGATTTTGCAGATGCCTAAGACATAACAAGATGAAAATTTAACTTCTCAGCCTCCCATAAACTTGGCAATTCTTTCCAACTTCTGCGTTACTATTAATGATAAACACCACTATTATTTCACACTAAGGTTTATAACCCTAAAGTCATTTGGATTTCTCTCTCACCTTTGTTTCTTTCGTAAAATCGGTCTCTAACTCTTTGTAACTCTTCCTTCAGAGTATCTCTGTCTGCCCTCTCCTATTTAATCAGGTATTGATTTTCTGTCAATTGGCAGACTCTTCCCTATCCCTAAACTAACCATACTGCTGCTCAGCTGGTATTTCTCCAGTGCTTATTTCTTTGTGCCTGTCTTTAATCAGAGCTTATCATAGCTCAGTTACAGTCTGACTTTGCTCTTCAATCAGATTCTACCTTAATCAACTACCAAATATTTATTGAAAGCCTGCCAGGTACTGTGGAGAATACACAGATTTGTATAACACACAGTCCATGTGCTCAAGCAGTTTATGGTCTAGTTAGAGAATTAAAACATATGTGCGAAAACAACACTAACAATACATGGTAGTGCTTAATGAGGACAAAGCGAGTGCTTCCTTATGACTCTTAGAGAATGCTGTTACAGAAGCAGGGAGTAGAGAGGTATTTGAGACTAGGGTAAGAGAATGAGTGGAGATTTTAAGGAGCTGTAGGAACTATTTCGAGCTTAATGCACAACTCTAAAATAGTGCTGGGGGGCCTCGGTGCCTCCGTCGGTCAAGTGGCGGACTCTTGGTTTCGGCTCAGGTCATGATCGCAGCGTCATTAGATTTGAGCCCTTCACTGGGCTTTGTGCTCAGCTCAGAGTCTGCTTGTCCCTGTCCCTCCCCCTCGCCCCTCACCTGCTTGCTCCCATGCTCCCTCTCTCTCTCAAATAAATAATCTTTAAAAAAAAATAAAAAAATAAGTATTGCTGAAGATGAGTGCCGGTATAGGGCAGAGTGGATGGATAAGGTTGAAAAGTGGGGAGGGAACCAGAATACCTTTTACTTCTCTAGCTATCCAATTTCTAGCCTCTTTAGTATTCTTCCTAATGCATTTCTAAAGAATTCTAGTTCCCAGTTTTCTTTTACCCAAATGCCTATATTATCTTTACCACATATTTTTACCCTTTATACCTTTCTCCTTCCTCTCCCACATACTTACGTATTAGAATCTGTCACATTCAGTCTATGCTGTGAAGTCCCAAGGGCAGAAAATGTTACCTGAAATGTCTTTGTATTCCCATGTGTCTAAGAAGTTGGTGGACAAGGGGCGCCTGGGTGGCTCAGTGGGTTAAAGCCTCTGCCTTCGGCTCAGGTCATGATCTCAGGGTCCTGGGATCGAGCCCCGCATCGGGCTCTCTGCTCAGTGGGGAGCCTGCTTCCCCCTCTCTCTCTGCCTGTCTCTCTGCCTACTTGTGATCTCTCTGTCTCTGTCAAATAAATAAAAAATAAAATCTTAAAAAAAAAAAGCTGGTGGACACACAGTACATGATCAATAAAATCTTATTTTATTGAAATTGCAGTAAAATAAATAGCAAACTTCTTCTCTTCTTCCTAGTGAACATTTCACATGCAAGCTATAAAATTATCTGAATTAAATAAGGAATCTTAAACAGAATATATAACCTATATTTTAAATTATTTCACTTTTATTATATTTTGTTAATTTCCTAAATGCTACCATTTGTAATAAAACATACTGAAAATTTTTAGGTGTTGAGTGGCAGAGTTGCTGTTGAAAAAAATATATATTTGTCTAGCTTTTCCTTAGTAGTATTGGATAACCAGGGTGAATTTCTTTCAGCAAACATTGTAGGACAAAGTGGGCTTCGGGCTCATCGACTAAATCAACAGGCTTTTGCGTACTTAACACCTGGCCCCCTAAGAAATCTTAATCTATTAAGGAATTTTAATTGTTTATGCCTCCTTATTCCCATAATTGCAAATAATGAAAAATTCTCCATTTTAGGTAGTGTTTTATGACTCTTCCTAAGGTATGTCCTAATCCCAATGCTGTTTCATTTAATTTTTAGATAATATAATGATGGTGTTCCATAGATGAAACAGATAAAAGTATCAGCGAGTTTTGGTATCAGTGAGGTTTTTTTCTTTGCATCAATAACAATCAATAATAATAATAATAGCTAACCCTTACTGATTGCTTATTCAACTAATGGTTGAGAAAGTAAATAAGCTGAGTGGTTGGCAGACAGTTAGCTCTTTATAGATTATGTTAATTCATTTAATACACACATACACCTACAAATCTATGTTATGTTATTACAGTTATTTCATAGTAGAATATTAAGATTATAGTACTATTTCTAAACTGCCTCTGAAACATAATAAAGATGTGTTTTACTTTTGATTTAAATCTTCTAGTTATGGGAGTTTTGTTCATTTCTAGTCTCAACGAGTAGAAAAAATATAAACTTTAATCAATTTGTTTTGAAAAAGCTTATCTAACTTACTCGATTATTTCCTCTTCTAATTTCTCTCATCCATTCCCTTTTTCATTTGTAGTAGTTCATGACATATTATGACTAGTAATTAAACAGATAGTCCCAAACTGCAGGATGTCTGAGAATATGGAGAAAGAATTACTCTATGAGTTGTACATCCTCTTCGTATGACCTTTTAGTGTGATGACTCTGGAAATCTTGTTTGAGATTTAGCATATGTATTCCAAAGAAAATGATTGGTAGGTTTACATAATAATAAGGACTTAGAATTTACCTTTCAAAGCTTCAACCACTCTGTTCTGACAAGTGTCCCAGGAGGTAGATGGTCAGCTTACCAATGCAATAACGTCATCCCGGAGGCCATCTGTTCTAGACTTATATAATGCATAGAGTTTAACGGATTTCAACAGTAATCTCATCAGAAATTTGGTCTCACCTTGAGGTACTCTTTGCACATATTTTCCTATTTGCTAGCATCTTTATTTCACTTTTCAGCCTGTGATGGCAAAGGCCTCAAAGACTTCAAAAATGTTTGTTGGATCTGAAGTAAACAAGCAGATGTTAAAAACCTCGGATTAATCAGAATCCACTCTGTGTACTCTTTTACATCAACACCGTACTCTCTCCCCATGCACCCCTATCCCTCCCACCCTAGTCCCAATGAGCAGCCGAGATCCCTGCCACCGAACCTTGTCCAGGAGTGCACTCCACCTCTCCATGTCTGAGCCACTTTCTTCTTGGTTGCACTTCGAGCTGGTTTCATGAGGAAGTTTTCCTTTGATTATAGATTTTGTTTGCTGGACTCTGGCATGCGAAATGCTTTCTGGTGACCTCTATAGTCACAAGTCACTCTAGTATTTTCTTAACTTATGGGTTCTCTACCTCAGTAGTTCTCAGGGCTTTGGTTGCAGGATTCCTTAACATGCTTAAAAATATTAAAGATCCCAATAACCCTTTGTGTGAGTTACACCTATCTGTATTTTTTATGTTAGAAATTAGAAGAGATATTTACAATTATTTATTAATTTCTTTAAGAATAACAACCCAGGGGCGCCTGGGTAGCTCAGTGGGTTAAGCCTCTGCCTGTGTGATCTTAGGGTCCTGGGATCGAGCCCCGCATCGGGCTCTCTGCTCAACAGGGAGCCTGCTCCCCCCCTTCTCTGCCTGCCTCTTCTGCCTACTTGTGATCTCTCTCTCAAATAAATAAATAAATCTTAAAAAAAAGAATAACAACCCATTACATGTTAACATAAATTACATACTTTTATGAAAAATAACTTTTTCTGAAAAAAAAAAAACAGAAGAATGGCATTGGTGAGTTTTTGCAAAATAAAGAGATTTTGCAAATCTCTTTACTATCTGGTTTAATGGAAGACAGCTGGATTCTCATGTTGTTTTGTTTGAGGTATGTGAAGAAAATCTGGCTTTACACAGATAAATAGTTGAAAAAGGGGAACAGTATTTTAAGAGCCTTTTCAGATAATTGTGGATACTTCTAGTCTCTGGAAAACTCCACCATATACCCATGAAAGAATGAGAATGAAAAGGGCAGTAACTGCCTTGGTATCATTATGACAATAATTGTGACCTCTTGGACTCTCTAATATAGTCCTGGAAACCCTGCTTTACAGTTTCCCCTGTTCGAGCTCATTGAACGAAAGTTTAGAGTTCAATGCAAAGTTATACACTAGTTGGGCACATGGATCTAGTATATATGAAGAATCCCTAGAACCCAATAATAAGATGACAGACAACTCTTTTAAAAATGAACAAAAAATGTGAAGAGACATACACCAAAGAAGATACACAAATAGCTAATCATTCCATGAAAATATGTTTAGCACCATTAATCATTAAGGAAATGAAAGTTGAAGCCATAGGGAGAGTCCACTTCAAACTCACTAGAATGGTTGTAATAAAAATATAAAATAAAACATAATATTAAGTGTTAGGATGTGGGAAAATTCAGAGCCCTTACATTGCTAGTGGACATGTAAAATGATATAGCTAGTTTGAAAATCAATTTGGCAGTTTCTTAAAAAATTAAACTTAACCAGGGTGGCTGGGTGGCTCAACCAGTTAGGTGTCTGACTCTTGATTTTGGCTCAGGTCATGATCTCAGAGTTGTGGGATCAAGCCCTGCATTGGGCTCCATGCTCAGTGGGGAGTCTGCTTAAGATTCTCTCTCTTTCCCTCCACCCACTCACATGCTCACTCACTCTGTCTCTCAAATACATAAATAAATCTTTTAAATTAAAAGAAAATTAAACTTATTTTA
>CM052800.1:111590061-111668896 GCA_028533885.1 Nasua narica | reverse complement strand
CTCTCCAGCATTTGTTGTTTACTGTCTTGTTGATTTTGGCCATTCTAACTGGTGTAAGGTGGTATCTCAGTGTGGTTTTGAATCTCTCTGATGGCTAAAGATGATGAACATTTTTTCATGTCTGTTAGCCATTTGTATGTCTTCTTTCCCACCCAAAGATTTATAAACAAATGTCCACATAAACATTTTTGGGTATAGCAGTAATGTAGAAAGCCTCCCATGTCAATCATTTGGGGAAGGACTAAACAGTGTGGTACATCCATATAATGGAATATTCTTCAGCGATAAAGAACTGACTACTAGTACATGCTACAATATGGATGAGCTTCAAAAGCGTTGTGCCGAGTGGAACACACCAGAAGCAAAACATTACATATTATTTTTCCATTTATATGAAATGTCCAGTAAGGCAAATCTAAAGAGACAGAACACAGGTTAATGCTTGATCAGGTGAAGAAGATAAGTGCATGTGAACATAATGCATCTTTTAGGGGTAATGGGAATGTTCTAAAACTGCACTATGGTGATGATTCCACAAGTATGTAAAATAACTAATAATCACTGAGTTGTACACTTAAAATGGGTGAGAAAATATATATTTCTATGTTTTAAAAAATGCACACCTGAAAAATAAGACAAGGGAAATACACCAAAATATTAACCAAAACAGAACAAGAAAACCATGAAACTAATATTGAACTCTTATTACCTATGAGAGAGTGAGTGGCTATATCCTAGAGCCTTTTAGATCCCTTAGAACATAGCACTTCCCGGGATTCTGCACAGTCCTGCATCATTTGTATGATGGACCATTCAACCATTACATATTTTTTTGCTTGAGTATGTCTTTGGACACACTCTTGAAGTATTATTTTGTTTTTGCCATTCTATTTTTTATATTTATCTCCAATGGTATCCATGCACTCTTGTTACTAAAACCTTCTCTTACTTTCATTTTTTTTCTCATTAAGGTAATACTTATCCATTATAACATTTACTCTTGTTTTTGTACTTAAGCTTGTCGCAAATTCATAGTCTTAACACCCTCCAGACACTGGCTCCAAGTGTCTTAAAAAGTTAAGATCAAATGTTGGTCACTTTTTCTTTTGTACTGCTCTGCTGGAGTTATAGGGTACCCCTGAAAAAATTAAAGCGAGACAACAACACTATTTATCTGACCGAGTCAACCTCCCAGCAAGTAAAAGGTATGTCGCTGCACTAGATTTGCCCTGGTTTTAGGTGGTTTTTCATTGTCCTTTATATGCAAAGGTACTATTCTTGAAGTTTCCTACCAGTGGCAACAGATGTTAGTTACAAGGGCTACCATTCACTACATACACATTCTGTTTGCCCCTTTCGATATACAGTTATTCTCTGTATCTGTCTTCTCCATTTATAGCTCCAAGTTTCTTGAGTAGTTGATAACGGCAAGCACTCATTCCCAGTGAAAGAGTGAAAACCTGTAGAGTAGCTTGGGTTACAGGGCCATAACCCACATGTGGTGTCAGAGGCAAGTAGATAAAAGGACAGGAAGGTTGGCTTGTGGCAAGTTTATCAGCATGGGTCATCAGAAAGAAAAGATGGAAAGAGGCAGAAGCTCTATTGGCAAGGGTCAAGTCACGGTACGGGAATGGATCTGCCCCAGGAAGACGTCAATAGGGACAGTCACATCATTCAAGCGAGTTCCATATAAGCTGTTGCATTAATGACCTCTGACAAGGAGAAATTCAGGAAGACATGACTGCCCCTGTCCCCAGGTTGAAAATCTCTAAGGGTGTAAAGGTTGGCCCCCTGGGACCAAGACACATTTATCCCGTGCATGCCCTAGGAGCAGTCCGTGATTTTTATTCTAAGGTAGAAGCACATTCCTTGGGCAGATTGCTGCCATTGGGTTAAATCTAACGAGGGAGATCACAGGAGCTTCCTAGGGTGAGTTTTTCTCAGGCAAAGACTTAATTACTTCCCAGAGCTATAAGGGAGAATTCTGACCACTGGGAACCCGTTGCAGTCATGCAAATAAATGCTTTGCCCCAAATCAGGTTGGCTTATCTATGCTTATCCTGGTTAAATGTATTTGAAGTTCTTATGTGATTCGTATTGCCTTTTCTAGCTCTCTTGCCACATTTTGCTCTTGGTATGGTTTAGGCATGCAGCTTTAGTTCAACTTTGGCTCATCCCCAGTTCTGTGGCAGTAGTTTTGAGCAAATATGGCTTTGGTAATAAGACTCTGGCCACCATCTGGGACTTAGCTTCTTGTGATCCTGATCTGTAATTTGATGCTTTTAAAGAATTTGCCTATGATTATGAGCATGAGCTAAGTAACAGGTCCAAATAGCAGAGTGGTTTACATTCAGGATACATAAGTTCTTTATTAGGAGGACCGTGTCTGATAGTCTTTGTTCCTACAGAGGGTCTAAGCATATAATAGGTCCTCATTATATTCCAGAACTAGTGGGAAACTGTATTTTTTTTCCCATCCAGATGCCTGGGTCCCATTCCAGTGATTGGTAAACTGAGGCAGGGGACGAATCTGGGTATCTGTATTTTTGAAAAATCTCCGGTAAGGTTCTGATGCCTAGCCAGGGTCGAAAACCACAATGTGAATGTGTGGCCCTCAGCATGGAGCCCACAGTCCTTGTGCTTGGGTTCAAATCATGGCTTCTCACTTCCTGTCTCTATGCACTTAGACAAGCCTCAACATTCTCATATGTAAAATGGAGATAAAAAGAGTATTTCATAGGGTCCTTGTCCCAGTTAAATGAATTATGATAATTGACCAGGTAATTGACCAGGAAACAAGACCAGTCTTGTTTGACTATTTGTCTGGATCAGGGGCCAGAGCTAGCCCACCAACTGTTTTTATATGGTCTTTGAACTAAGAATGGATAGGAAAAATCAAAAGGAAAATAATAGTTTATGATACATGGGGGAAAAAATACATGAAATTTACATTTCAGTGTCCACAAATAAAGTTTTATTGGAATACAGCCATACTCATTCATTTACATATCTTCCGTGGTTGCATTCACACTACAATGGCATAGTTGAGTAGTTGTAACAGAAACTATATGTCCTACAAAGCCTAAAATATTTACAGTTTGGCCCATCTACAGAAAATTTGTTTACCCTGGCTCTAGATAGATCCTTGCAGTACTCAGAGCTTGGCAGGGTAATCATGCCTTCTCTCAAATAGGATATGGAGTGAGGAAACCTTTTTGCCTTGATATTCTTGTTCTTGATGCCCAGTGTTACTTTCCAGGGTATTCGAAAGAAGCATAAATTTAATGGCTATTTTAATCCTGATGCTACCAGTGCATCTCTTTGGTCATGTGTGGCATTACAGAAATTCAAGTTAATAAATGACCTCCATTTTCTCCATGTTGTTTATCCACAGCGTTTGCTTCCTCGCAAGGAAGGCCTGGATCAGCTTCCCTAAGCTTGCTGAGTACAGTCTCCACCAGCATCCAGCAAGCAGTTCGTGGCTAAACGCCTCAAGGGCATTTAATAACATTTGCAGCTTAGTGAACTGGAATGGTTTTCCAGAGAGCTGCGAGTCGATCTGAATGTTTTTCCCAATACTCTGTGAAACACCAGAGGCATAAAGCAGTGAATCCCAAGGACATAAGGGTAACGAAAATCAGGGACATGCCTCTATTCTAGATGCCCTATTTTCCTTCTCGCACCCCGAACGGGGTTTATATGCTCTGTCCTGATGCCAGTTTCCAGGATTTGTTGTGAATTCGTAGACGTCGAAGTATAAATTCAAATACAGAAGGCCAGATTCGTCCGGAGAGCCGCGCTGTGTGTGCTTCTTGCTCCCAGCCCCCTGCGGTTACTGAAGGCGGCCCGCGGCTGCAGCCCCCACACCTGGGTGCTCTTATCCCCCGGAGGGTCTTCCGCTGATTTCCCCCAGACTGAAATGCAACTTGCCAAGGTGTTTCATTTGGCCCGTACAATTTTTTCTTTTTGAATTTGCGAATGAGTTGCCAGCACTTAGCCATCGGGAGGTTTCACACAAAACCTGGACGCCCAGCTTCTCCTGAAGCAGTGGAAGATCCGGCACGGCCGCCCCCGCCGGCGTTCCCCGTGCCAGCATTTGGCAAGCCCCGCGGAGCAGCTGGAGCAGCTGCTCGAGTCCTGAGCCAGGGCCTGCGGTCTCCCGCTGCTGCACGCCTGCACGCGGCGCTGCGTCGCGCGGCGCCCAGCCCGGTCGCAGCCTCCCGGCCCCCCTCTGCCTGGCCAGGCTCAGGCAGCTCCTCCGCAGTGCTATCTCATCGCGCCCCCCCCCATCCTCACTTCCCCGCGATTTTCAGCTGTCCACCCCAAACGCTAAATGGTCGCAAAGCCAAATGCATTCATTCTGACCTAGCCTGTGACTTCGGGAAATCTTTCTGTTTTGTCTTACTTCGTTCCTAGGGTTGAAAAACAACTCAGATTATGGAAAGTGGGTACATGGTTATTATATTATTCTGTAGTTTTCAGTGTGTGTGTGTGTGTGTGTGTGTGTGTGTGTGTGTGTGTTATAAAGCAGAGCGTAATAAAAACAGCCCAGACAGGATGGTGGGCTGACAACCCGGGCATCTTTCTTGTTTCAGGGCTCAACTTTATAATCCATATTAAAAATGAAGCTGCTTACATACCAATCCTGCTAAGCACTGTACTTCACACCTTAAATATGCCCACCCCCCCCCGCCCCGTCCTTTATAATCATCTAGCCAATCACACTGCTAGGGACTAGATAAGTTTGATTTCAAAGCAGCTCTTCTGATTTAAAGTGTAGCATCTCCTGTTATCTCCATGACCTTGGTTAACCCCTGGGTGGGGATGAACTCTTTTCCTCCAGCTCCAAAATTACACTGTTTTCTAAAATAAACAGGACTGCTGTCCTCTATAAGAAACAAAATTCTCAATTCAGTCACCAAAGGTAGTGTTCAGACTTTCAGGAGAAGCATTTGTACCTGTTTCCCCCCTGCCTTTTTAGAGTTCAAGCAAGAACAAGAGGTGTGGGGCCCCTGGGTGGCGCAGTTGGTTGAGCGACTGCCTTGGGCTCAGGTCATGATCCCGGAGTCCCGGGATCGAGTCCCACATCGGGCTCCCAGCTCCATGGGGAGTCCACTTCTCACTCTGACCTGCTCTCTCTCTCTCTTTCCTAATAAATAAATAAATAAAATCTTTAAAAAAAAAAAAAGAACAAGAGGTGTGTGTGTTAAGTTGAAAAGTACTCCACAGACAGCCATGGTGACTGCCGTTTCATGGCATATTCATTATATGGTTTTACTGGATGAAACAGAATCAGATTACAAAGATCTCATTTGCCAAAGTTCTAAGGAACCTTGCATGCCCTATTGAAAAAGATTTTATTTTAACTTTAATCAGAATTCAGTTTAAATAATTTAGGATGTTTTTAGACAGAATGGCTCTCTGAGATGTAATGTCTTCATTTCTTAAGTGATGTGATTGTATGGACTTAAAGGTTGAGTACATGTGAAAGGACGTATCCTTTGGAAATGCTGCCTAATAATACTCAGCTTTAATTTCATAGGAGATAAACATACTCAGTTCAGAATACTATAAATATTAAAGCAGAAAACTGATTCTTTAGTAAGTTATTATGTAACTCCAAACCTACCTAAGCATTCTGTCAGTTTCGGGGGTCAGTTTCTCACCTTTTATTTGGTATTTCCTGGACTTTGGAATCATGGCTATTGATTTCTGTTTTTCCTTGGGTTTGGTGATTGTCTTTACTTATATTTTTTATATACTTTATTATACTTTTTTAAAAATTAATTCCATGACTTCATTGAATTTTACCATACGGTTATTCAACTGATCTGTTCTGAGTCCCATGTGGAAGGCACTGAGTGTGCTCTGGGACCATGTTATGGCAGATTATAGCCCCACATGGGCAGGTGTGGTCTCGTGGCAGAGAAAGCAGGTGGGAAGGTCTCATGTCCTTCCCTCTCCTCAGCATGGAGAAATTGCATTTCTCTTTTGAGGTCCAGATAAAGATGACCTCTTCATCAAGCCTCTCTAATACCAGTGGCTATCTCTCCTCTTTCCTTCATTAATTTTCTTCTCCTCTGTGATCTCATAACACTTTCCCCCCCCAGATTTATTGAGGTATAATTGACAAATAAAATTATAATACACCTAACACATACGATGTGATGATTTGATATACATATACCTTGTGAAAGAATTCTCACTATTGAATTAACAAATACATTACTTCACATATTTTTTTTTCTTTTTGGTGAGAACACTTAAGGCCTACTCTCTTAGCAAATTTCATTTATACAATATGGTATTATCACCTTTGGTCACTATGTTATATATTAGATCTTTAGATCTTATTCATTTTTATAACTGAAACGTTGTGCCCTTTTATCAGTTCTTCCCTATTTTCCCACCTCCTAGCCTCTGGCAATCACCATTCTACTCTGTTTCTATGAGTTTGGTATTTTTCTTTTTTAAAGATTCCACGTACGAGCAATACCATGCAGTATTCATCTTTCTCTGTCTGGCTTATTTTCCTTTGCATAATTCCCAACAGTCTCATCCATGTCGTAGCAAGCAGACATTTTTAAGGGTGAATAATATTACATTGTGTGTGTGTGTATCACATTTTCTTTATCCATTCATCTTTCAGCAGTCACTTAGGTTGTTCCCGTACCTTAGTTCGTGAATAATGCTGCAATCAACATGGAAGGAGAGATAACTCTTGGAGATAATGCTCTTAATTCCTTTGGATATATACCCAGAAATGGGATTGCTAGATCACATGGTAGTTTTATTTTTAATCTCTTGAAAAACTATTTTCCATAGTGGCTTTTACCATTTTACAGTCCTGCCAAGAGTGCGCAAGGTTTTCGTTTTTTCCACATCCTCACCAACACTTGTTATTTCTTGTCATTTTAGTAACAGCCACCCTAACAGGCATGAAGCTCATAACACTTTTTATACTTGTAAGTAGTTCTGTGAACAACTTTGTAAGCTGCTTTTCTTATACCTGTCGTATGTCAATAAACACAATGCCTGTCACACAGTCGGTGAGTATAAAAGGACAGAAGTCGAAGCCATATACTTAGAAAATACTTTTGTTTTTATCAGAAATCAGTTTGTACCATAAGACTAAACTTTGGTTAAACGGGACTCTGTTATTCAAAATCTTGTTGCAGACCACTAAAAATCTCCAAAATATGCTTTTTGTTGAAATTTTCATTTCATTCAAATGAACTTCTCGTTCACTTTCAGATATTTTCTTGGCCCCCTGTGTATATTTGTTTTATTATATGATGATACAGTAACTATTGACTCCTCTGGTGCAAAACCTTAAATGTTAACTCCTACGACTCTGCCAGCCAGGGCATTGAGAAGTTTGGGAGGAAACTGCCATTAGCACAGGGCTGGTGCACCAGCTGAGAAGACAGCACCTCCCTGCCCCAGGCAGTAGCCTGACTGTAAACCAGAGGACTGCACTCTTTACTTCTGCGAATCGTATAAATGCATATTTCACACTTACCATGTGATACACATCATGGGGCTCTATTGATGCGTAAGACGTGCTCCCTCCCTTGAAAGTATTCTGATGTAGATATGACAAAATGGCTCACAAACACCCACCCTTCACATAGGGAAGAAAGCAGTAATTGCCAGTGAGAATTTGCCAGAGCAATAAGAACACTATGAAATAGGAGTAATTGTAACAGTGTATGGTATTCTTAAAAATCTTAATTAAAATAATGCAGCACTGTGGGGCCCTGCTCATAATAGTTCTTAGCTAATATAAGTTAGATCCCTGAGGTTCAAATAAAAAGTGTGAGGGTGTTTTAGAGAGAGAAGATGTATGCGTCCGAGGTCAGTTAAGTTTGCAGAGAGCGTTGAAGTTTAGTCAAGAGCTTAGACACATGTAGAAACGATGGGAACGTGTTCTGACCTTGGTCTCTAAAAAGAGAGAAGGAACAGTCTGATGATAATGTCCAAAGCCTCCATTACATAAGAAGTTACACAAATTCTATTAATTGGTGCTTGATTATTTTTATGGGTAAGAAAATTTAAATCCCCCAGAGAATTAAATCGGTCCAGCTATATATGCACTGTGGGTATCTGATGAATGCCATCCACCTTATTCTGACAGATGGAATTCAGAGCTGGGAAAAACTAGGCTATTTTTGGCCTACAAGCTGTATTATGTTTATCACCATCCTGCTTCATACAGGCATATTATCTCACGTTACTTGATTTTAGGTGTTAACCACAGAGTACCTCTTTCTTTAATACTCTTCCAGGGAAGCCACAGCTTCTCCGTTATAATAATCTCTGATTTCTCTTTGACTTACAGCATGACTTCTAGACTTTCTCCCAACACGTTTTTATCAATTTTTTAATTGCAACATAAAGATAAATACATAAACAAGTAGCCTCCTTAAAAACTTGTAGGAGTGAGCATGGAAAATGGGGAGGGAGTCAAAACCTATTTCTGCATTTTTTTAAATCTTGGAATACCTAGTGAAAAAAATTTTTGTTTTGGCATAACACAACTTCAAGATTGTAATGTGATTGCTTTTTAACTTTCAGCAGTGTTATAGCTCTTTAAGATGTAGGTGTCTATACCCATATATACATGGTCTTATGATTTCGTTTGGTTTTTTCTCTCCTGGAGTACTTTCTTTGGAAGTATTTTCAAAAAAGTAATTTCTGTTATCTTTGCCTTTCTCACCAAAGGCCTTAGTGACTAGTTTTGAATTCTTTTAACTAATTTGCAATTCTAAGACTCTTGTGTGGGATAAGGACAGTGATTACAGCTCCCTCTCCTGTCTTTAGCAATTTGCTCTTAGTTTGGCTTTGCCAATTACACTGTGTATTTACATAGGCCACAGAGTAAGACTACATTGCCCTATTTACTGCCTGCTCCTTCTAACGATGACTTTGTTTCTTTCCCTCAATCGTTCCTCTTTACAGGACCATAGAAGCAAGAGATAGAGCACAGAGATAGGGCAGACAATCCCATCTCTACATTTTGCAGTTAAGAGAAGAGATTTAGGAAGGCTACAGCTTGACCAGGATGACCAGCTAGTTAGGGATTTATAAAGCATCCTGAAGGACTTATATATAAAATTATTTAACTTATTAAAGTAGTAATTTATTGGCTTTGTGGCTAGAAAAGGCTTAAAAACTACATTATGATTGCTTTACGTTTGCAGTGTCTCCGGATTTCTTCGTTCCCACAGCACGGCATATCTACAACATATCTTAGGACAAATAGGAATAAAGTCAAGAGTCGAAGGGGCACTGCCGTTCCCGGCCTCAGTCCACGCATGTGGCTGGTATGAGGCCTCAGGGATCACATAGCCAATGACAGGGCGTAGGAGTAAGAATCCAGGCAAACAGTTGGCATGTTGAAGTCTTACCCGTGGTTGGCAGAGCTTAAACCATGCAGTAGAGTAGAGTGACGAAGAGTGGGGACAACTAAGGACCCAGCAGCAGTGCCAGGCAGGTACCTGGGAAAGCAGCTTGGATAGGGGACCAAGACCAAGGCCCGACCCTACCTCAAATCCCAGGTCTTCTTCTCTCTTTAGGGGTGTGTATAAGGAACACCGGCAAGTGGGGGAGCAAATTACCTTGTTCTAGTGCCGTGAGCTTGGATCTAGACCCTACAGGAGAGCATGCTAGAAACTCAGTTCGCCATAACACCGAAGCAGACCTCTGTCTGCCCACTTTCATTCTCTTTTAACAAAAAGGGGTTACCCTCTAGAAGTTGCCCCTTCAAGGAGAAGAGGACACTGCACAGAAGTGCTGACTTACGACCTGGGGTCCAGTAGGGAGATTTCGGCCTGGGAGGGTCTCGTGCAGCGAGAGCACATTAGGCAGCGGTACAGCTCTGAGCAAGCGCAGGAGGCCAGCATCACAAATGGGGAATAGGAGTAAAGAAGGGCTGGAATGTTCTGTGAACTTCTGACCCAAAGCAGTATCCACCCCGGACCTATGGCTAGACGAGGCCTGAAGAAGGGAGACTTGGAAGAGCAGGAGAAGGCCCAGACCAGTAAGGGCTGGGAGCAACCATCCCAGGCCTATCGAGATTGTCCAAATGAGCTAAAAATCATCTGGCCGTTTTCCAGTTACAGCGGCCACCAAGGTGAATGTGTGTCTCTGATTTAAAAGTGACCACAATGATCGTTAGGCAATCAATTTGTAAATCTATGTACTTTCTTAATGATGTAGTAATGCAAGTTTTATATGTTCCTCGCGACAGACTCTTGCCTTTCGAGAGAGGGAAAGACAGCACAGTACAGTTGCAAATAAGCTAAATGCTTATTTCTCTATGTGTCTCATCCCTTCTGTATAAAAGATGACATATGAAAGAAATGAGGACAAGAATTAGGGAAAGAAAATATGTCTTTGTAGAATAAGTAATGGTGGGGCAAACTAGAAAGGCCTGGTGGATGAAACCAGACCTGCTCACCCATATGGGACAATAACGGGAGCATGGACGCTCGTACCGGAAGAACAGGGTTCAGAGGGCAGAGCACAGAAGCCCCTGTGGTCTGGACAAGGCATCATGAGAGTCTCTGAGCGCAAGAGGAGCCAGGTGGGCTCTTGAGAAACAAGTGTCAGCGCCTCAGGCTGGGAGCTGGACTTCAGAGGGAGCCAGGGTGTTAGCGACTTTGTCCTATAAGAATTTGGGGGGTGCTACTGTGCGAGCTACAGAACCGACAATGGGGCACAGGGGAATGAGGCACAAGCCCAGTTAACAGAAAGTGAACCCAGAATGCAAGCATAATTAGAGATTATATTGGACTTACAGGTTTAGAATAGAGGGACTTGTTCCTTCCTGCTCAAAGTCAAGATTGGTCTCGACAGGGCTACCCTAAGGGAGAGGTGCTGTTACTCTCCCCATGTTATAGATGGGGATATGAAGGCTTCATGAGGCCGGCTAATCAGCTCTCACAGTCAGGTGGTGGTGAAACAACATGGGACCCAGACATTCGGCCCCAGAAACAGTGCTCCACTCCCCAGTCTTAAACTCAGGGGTATGACCTTGGGGGAGAAGGTTTGTGGAGCACCAGTTGTGTTCCAGTCATGGTGCCAGCCCTTTTAAACATACTGTTGCATTTCTTCTTTACAATTCCCCATGAAATAAGTTTGGTTACTCTGACTTGGTGGCTGAGAAAATGTATTGCAAGGTTTGCTCAGCATTACGTAGCTGATAAGTGATAGAGTCTGGATGTAACCTACGTGTGTCTGAGCCCAAACCCATCACTACCTTAGGAACATTAGAACTTTTCTTGTTCTGGGTTTCAGCTATAAATAAGGACTATGCTATTTTCTAAAAGGGAAGTTGTTTGATTTTAAGCAATTTAGTCAAATGACCAGATGTACAAGGTTAAAATGTGTAAGTACAAAGCTTTCTTAGATAGCAACAATAGGTATCTTGCATATTAAGATTTCAGGACTGCTCCTGAGTCACTCGCCAGGCGAGCATGGACTTTATCAGATCTGGGTTCAAATCCTGACATCACCACTGGCCATAAGAAGCACCATGGACAGCTGCTTAACTTATTTTCTTGTCCAGAACATGAGGATAATATTACCTATAAACATTGAATAGGATGAGAATATAACTTTTCCAGCCTGGTAGCTTAGAGCACCGTAGCTACTCAGCAAACGTTAGTCCTCTCCCTTTCTAGCTCATTCTGTCTGTCATCTTCTCATGATGGTTCCACACACTTAAGATCCACTCTCTCATCCGCCCCTGCCCTTCTCCTTCTCAGCCAACAGCTCGTCTTATTTCAAAGGACAGTTTCCCATGGTTCCTCCACCATGTCTCCTCTGATTGTAATCTTAACTCCGAGTGGTAAAATAATCTTATGCAAAGTCCTAATGTATGCAGATCTACATCCCATACCACTTTTTCCTCATCAGTGCAAGAATTTTGGTTCAAAGATCCTAAAATTTGTGAGTAATTTCTATTGGGAATAATTGGATAAAGGGGACCTTCCCAATTTAGAATCCTAAAAAAGAAATATCTACTCTGCTTTGGCAAGGTGAGAAGGTAACTCAAAGGCTACCATTTTTACCTTGAGCATACACAGTATCTGCTTCTTTGAGACCATGAGACCCTGGAGGCAGAAGTCAACAACTTTGGGTTATAAAATCAGAAAGATGTGGAATATTTGCATGGAGGGCCAGAAAGAAATAATTTAGGATGGTTTTAACAGTTCTCCCTTGGATAATGAGTGGATATTGAAGCGAGTAAGATATAGAAAAACACATTTGGAGCTAGGGAGTAACAGAGATTAGGATGACTAATTGAAAATTAGGTCTCCTAATCACCCTTTTAAAGACTCACGTGAATTCTGAGCTTAACCAGTCTCTTTGCCATTACTCTGAGTATTTCCCACTGAGCGTCCCCTGTGAATTTCCTAAAACACAAATTAGACCTGGATTTGGCTTCCTGGTTGCCTAAAGATCAATAGCTAGCCTGCGTAGCATGGCACGGCAAATCCTTGCAGTCTTATTTTTTACAGCTTCCATATACGCTCCCTATGTTCCCGCCACACCAGGCTCTTCCATCCCTGTATATGATACCCTTTGCTAGCATCCACTTTTTAATATGTTGTTCCTCTAGTTAAAAAACTTCTCTCCCTTTCCATCCAACAAGCATTCCTCAAGAAGCTGGCCTAGTGTTGCTTTTTTCTGAGGGGGCGTTTTCTGACTTCTGAAACAACAGTCCTTCCTCTTCCACGTTCCTCTAGCACTCTGCCCACATGCTGTTCTTGCTCCGGGGCTCGATTCACTTAGCACCCTGTCTCCCACACTGGACTGTGTACGAGTCCCTCAAGAACAGGGATCTAGCCTTATTTATCTCTCAGCCCCAGTGCTGATCACAATAACTGGCATGTAATAACCACCCAACGATTATTTATTGAGTTAATTAGTAAAATAACAAACAGACATATTGAATTAATAGTGCTCAACAAACAGAACATAATTGCTGTGCTTAAAAGTCATGTGTCCTAGAAAACCTTTAGAATGCTACAAAGACATTGATAGCAGTGGTTGCCACTGGGGAAGGGAACTGGGTGGCCAGAAGATAGTGGAGACAGAGAGAACCTTTACATCATATGACCCATAATACTGCTTTAATTCTGTACCATGCACATGCTATTATATCATTATATATCCAAATTAGTCTAATTTTTTTTCAAAGATTTTATTTATTTATTTGACAGAGATCACAAGTAGGCAGAGAGGCAGGCAGAGAGTGAGGTGAAGCAGGCTCCCTGCAGAGCAGATAGCCCGATGCGGGGCTCCATCCCAGGACCCTGAGATCATGACCTGAGCCGAAGGCAGAGGCTTTAACCCACTGAGCCACCCAGGCACCCCTAAATTAGTCTAATTTAATGTGTGTGTGTGTGTGTGTGTGTGTGTGTGTGTGAGCAAAACAACCTAGTATCAAAAAAGTTTCATAATCTCTTTTCTAGCAAAAATTTAGATTGTCAGTATAAGTTTATGATCCAGTCGTTCTCTGTTCCCAAGACAGCTCTCATCTGGGTTTCATTTGGGTTGAGAACTAGAAGGGTATTTAGAAACCAGGCTATGCCTCAGATGGCAGATAAGGACCCACTGAGCTGTATTGAGACCTTCAAATCTTAACAAATAGTTTGAGGCCAGGGTGGTTGAATAAGACCCCTCCTCTATGCCAGGCCTCATTTCTACTTTTAAGATCTTGAGGAATTTGCTGATTGGGCAAAAGCAAACGAGATCTGATCATTAAGAACGCAGCACACAGGATTCAATTCTGCAAGACTCTGTGTATGTTTGCTTCAGGTTCTGGGGTTTACAGGTACATTTGGACCAGGAAAAAGTGGTGGATTGGGCAGTATGTGAGTTTGCCGTCCTGTGTAACATCAGTTGAGACCTAGACTTGGAGATAGGCCTAAATTCATGCCATTTCCCTTCTCAAGTGTCAGAGTAGTTAATATTTTAGTATACAAGTTATCCCTCTATGGTAGCCTGAATGTCTTTTGATATGAAGATTCTCTTTGTTCCATTTTACCTCCTGGGTGTAAATACCTTAAGGATACTTCTAATATGTCGGGAACCACAGAAAGAGAAAATGATGTAATGAAAGAGCACCAGGGACAAATCCTAGCTAAGCTAGCCACATGATTTAACCTCTCTGTGTGGCTTCATTGACAAAATGGAGAACATATGACCAATCTCAGAGGATTCATTCCCACATCCCCTAGATTTTTAAATTAAGGATTAAATTATATGATTGGTAAAGCACCTGTCACATAATAGGAATTCAACAAATGGTAATTCCCTGCCCAGTGCCCTGAATAGCTTATTTAAAAGAAAGTTTATCTAGATAACAGATGTTTTTGCATAGTGAAGCACAACTATGTTAAATTCCTGCTACTGAGTATGTGTAGGACGTAAGTCACTCCTCCTGAAAAAATGTTCCTTGTTCCATGTCAATAACGTACTTGTCTTTTCTTATTGCACATCATAATACACGTTTCTCAAGGTTAAAAGCTCATTGCACTTGGCTTGTGTCATATATTTTCTTTGATTATCTTTCACCAAAATATACTGAGTGCCTAAAATTTAAGTCACGATAATTAGAAGTTATATCTTTACTAAATGAAAAACTAACAGCCTTCACACCAAGAAGAATGTTTATCTGGGAATTTTGTGCTTACCCACATGGGAAGAGCTCTTGAAACACCACAGGGTAAAAAATAAGGTCAATCTGACTTCTAAATTAAAATCTTAGACTCTTCAAAACATAAATTCAAAAGATTGGTGTTTGAAGGGGGCAGAGGCAACCTATACTTACTTCTTAAGAGAGTCCCCCACCCCACCCCGCCCCTGGCATTTTAAAGCATGTTAATCCAGGCTCACTCATAAACCCCAGCAGCAGGGGATCATTGTTCATTGGTTTATTATGGGCAGACCGGACTGGTTTAAACTGAGCAGAGGAAGTTAATTATCAAATGTTGTAGCTGGCTCTAACAATGAATAACCAGTTCTTGTCGGACACCGTCTTGTTCACCGTGCAACATTCTAAGATGGGGGCAAGGGGGATGGGAAATCACCCATCAGAATCTGCAACGAGGGCATTTGCTGGGACCGCCCTAATCTGTTTCCCAGGTTGTTCAAACCGGTTCAAGAGCAGTTAAACAAGGTTACGTAAGTGACATGTGATGTAGCCCAAAATAGTGACTGCAAACACAGGCTGCTGTTGCTGGGCAGTTGTCAACTGCTTTTAAAAAAAAAAAAAAACTCCTCCAGCAGGATAACAAATGGACCTTTAAAAATCAGAAAGAAATTTAAGCCAAAAGTTAATTCTAAAAGGGATTTGGTGAAATTGCCTTTCTGAAAATGGATGCCTTTTTCAGAAAAAGGGAAACTACATTGTACATAAAGCCTGGAAATTCTTAGATTATCCATCAGGGGTAGTTAAGTTAAAGAGGGCTCAAAAAGTTTGGTTTTCTGCTAAAGCACAGAGTTCCCAGGTTTCAATAACAGCGACAGCAACAAAACCTTCAGGTTTGTTAATGGCTTTGGGCATATAACAAATTATTGAGCAATATATCTTTCAGATAGTGATAAATATTAAACTGTTATTCATTTCTGCCCCCTTTTAACTCTCTTGTAGTTTCAAGGCGTGAAAAAGAAAATTGCATTTCACATAGCATGGTAAGCGTGAAAATAAAATTTTAAAGGAAAGTGAGATCCTTTGGTGATATCTCTTTGATAGATTGTTTTTTTAAAGGAAAATGAAAACAATCACAGCAAAGGATCTAAAATATGTCTTAACTGTCATCAAGAGGTTTGCACCCTGACATTTGGATTCTCATGTGACCGTATATTCTCTGGGTTCCCTGACTTCAAACATGTTGCAGATCTGAGGAGTCAGGAATTGGGGAGCAAGTTTCCATGGAAGTAGGTGGAGAAGGGATCTTTGTCACAGGATTCGCATTGGGGGAGCCCAACTGGTTTCATATCCCTATTTTTGAGATCTGAGTCTCAGGGACACTGATGTGGGCTTCTGTCTTTATCTCTGGTATATGTGCTGCCGAAGCGAGCACATTCTGTCTTTATCTCTAAGAAACCTAGGAACTAGCACCGCATTTCCCTACCTGAATGGTGAACAGATTAAGAAATAAAGCAGTAGCTGGTGGTAGATAAAATATCAACCTTGGGGGGGGGGTGGTAAATAAGTTGAAGGATGTGACTTAGTGGTAAGAGCAAAAAAGTGGGGTATGGCCTAGCTCCCAGGTGGAATAAGAGAGGATAGTGTATTTTTCCAGATGTAGTTAGAGGAGCAGAACATTGCTGGGGAATCAAAGAAGGTGTGGGTATCCCTAGATATCACTGAATATGAAAGAAGTTGAGCCAGAGCAAAGCAGAAATAGGATTCCTTCCTAAGGTCAAAGCAAAGGAGTAATGAGGAAGATGTACCACAGGTGTGGCCACAGTCCTGCGATGGAACACGAGCCAGGGTCAGATAGGCAAGGGATGCTCGCTGCACCCTGCACCATCCATCTGCAGTTTGAGGGCGTCTCTAAGGATATTGTAATTCCAGACTGACCTATGTGCCTGTACCTGTGAACAGAGATACAGATATACAAAGTCACCAATCTTCTGAATTTTTCCATTTTGTTAAAATAAGCCATCAGATATGATGTCTTTCATTCCGATCATAATAGCAATTAAATGACAATAAAAACACCATAACTGGAACACCATAACTAAAACACCAGTAGAAAAAACAATCCAGTATTACAGTATCAAATGCCTCTGATCCCTGTTTTGCTTACTTTGCCTGAAATAGCAGTAAGTTTTGCTGAGCATGTCTGAGCTCTGCCTGCCAGCCTGCCTCCCCTCTTTGTGCCCCAGTGGCTCAGTGTCACTTTGAATAAGATGCAGAAGAGTTTGGACTTGGAAGGTTAGGTAGTGAAGGGCCCTAGAAGGCCTTTAAACAGAAGGATGGAATGATAAGATTTGTGATTCCAAAGGATCACTGCACACTCTCTGGAAGGTGGAGACTCATGGCTCTGAATGTGTGTTCAGAGGAGCCCTAGGGTTGCAGCACAATGCCTTCTGGTGCAGAATGGGGAGTAGCACCAGGGAGGGTCCTCATGGCCACTTCAACCAGGGTAGCTCTTCACTCTGTGTTCTTAGATACTGAAGGCTATGTTAGAGTTCATTTCTTTTAGACAGCTTTCAAATTAAAGTTTTCTCATCATTTGATTTAGAAGTAGGGACATGGTAGAGGCAGGATAGACTAGTTCCAATCATAATATACTATAATAGCGATGATATTATGATAACTACCATTCACTGGATTCTTACTGGATGCCAGGGATTACTCTAAATACTTTATGTGGTGTGTTCATCTTCCCGATAACTCACGAGATAGGCACATTGATAATTCCTATTTAACAAATGAGGAAACTGATACACAGAAAGGTGAGGTAACTCATTTCAGGTCACAGAGATAGTAAGCAAGGATTCAAACTCTAATTCAGAAATTTAACCAAGAGAGCCTAAAATCAGGGGCTTAAGTAATGGCGGATGTAGATAGGATTCAAGAGAAACTCAGGGCGGAGAATCATCACCACCTCATGGCCTCAGGACCTCCCTGAATATTGAGGATTACGGGAGTTTGTGGGGAGGTGGGCGGGGTATAAATCAAGAGTGACCCTGAAGCTTCTAGTTCTGATGACTGGCTGTAGCTTTAAGGCTGGGGGACTATAGGAGGCTAGAAGAGGGCTGTCTGTAGGGTGGGCACATTACACTTGATTGGTGAATACAGAGGATTTGACGTATCAGAGACCTTCAGGTGGGGCCATCCACTGAGTTAGGTGGATGAGTGCATCTAAAACCTGGAAGGGGGGGCTCAGGAGCCCTCGTACTGTTGACAGCTCCCTGGATGTCCTCTGATCACCAGAATGTGTAGATACAGCTTGTTCCTTCTCTGTTCCCCTGTCTTCCTGGGCCTCAACTGGCCAGACCAGTTGCTCACCACACATTTAACCGTGTCCCTGCTGTTCCCCGCGCCCGTCCTTTGCCTGGGATGCCTGCGTGCTTGTCTCTCCTTGTTTCAAATCCACAGCATTCTTCGAGGGTTACCTCAGATGCTTGCTCTCTGCGCAAAGCCTTCCTCATCCCCTCTTCCCAGTGTAATCACTTCCTTCTTTCAAGTCATAGCACATCGACCTCACGTGATTTATCTTAGTCATTTACGTTTCCCCAGCCTCATCCACCTTCTAGAAAGGTCATGGAGGGAATGGACCATGTTTTGCCTTTAAAACATGTGCCTACTTACTTTGAAGAGTTTGGATACTAAGTAACACTGGAAAAGAGATAAAGCAGATGAGGAGCAACAGTACCAGGAAGCTGTAACCTTCCAGAGTCTTACACCCCTCTTACGGTCTCAGGCCCTCAACTGGAATTCTTAGCTGAGCTACAGACACATCTGAGTCCCAACTTTCTGTCCCGTGTTTACCCTAAGGATATTGTTCCCCACTCTCACATCCTTGCTAGCTTGTTGAAAAAGTTAAGGCTTGAAGATGAGATCAGAGCTGAATGGTATTTGTCTCATCTCAAGTGGGCTCTTTTCATCTACAGGGATTCCTCACTCAGTGGTAATATTCTCTTCCCACAGGAAGTTCCTCACTGACATATTTAATTAAGAGTTGGCTATGTTTGTTCTTTGGATTTTCTCATTCTGCTTTTTTTTTTTTTTAAGGCCAAGCTAACCAAAAAAAAAAAAAAAAAAAATAGATGGAGAACATCACTATCACCATCTTTTTTTTTTTTTGAGTTCTTACCTAGGGCCTGGCTTTGTGCTTCTTGTTCTATATATATCAATTTGAATCCATCTGGCAACCTACAAAGCAGGCTTTACCATGTCCATTTTATAGATCAGGAAGCTGAGGCTCAGAACAGGTTAAGCAACTTGACCAAGCATCTCACAGCTCCCTATTGACTAAGGTAGGGTTGGGACTTAGGTGTGTCTGGTGACAAAGATGTGCCCTTCCTACTATATCTCCTCCCCGCTGCCTTCCATGTTTCCGCTCTTTCCATTCTAGCATTATTGATGCTTTAAGGCAAGACCCATATGTCATCCAATCTGTATTTTCTCATTTGGGACCAGCCCAAGTACAACAAAAACTTGGTTCTTGATTTCAAAGTAATTGAAAATTTTAAAAGACCATTTTTCTTGATTTCAGTAACTTTTAAAACAATGATGTTAATTTTTAGGCACTTTCTGAATTATTTTCCACTTAAAAGCAATACCATAGTTGAGAACAATAGGGCACAAATGACACTGTTGATTTGTTTTTTAAATTTTTGAACTCAACTTTGTTAAAGTCCACAGGCACTTTCCGTTTCTTTGAGTACTTCTGGTTTGTCTGTAAGCCCGTGAACTTATATTATATATGTATTAACTAAGCTTCCAGTATCCCATCCAGATTTGCTCTAACCTTGGTGGCTTTCTGTTTTCTAGAATGACTGTGTTTTCTCCAGAAAGCTGCTACTTCCTCAGGCAGGAGGTACACTGAACTAGTACACACAGACGGATGAGTGACTAAAGTTCCCTGAGCCCTACTGAACAGATTTTCGTTCTTAAAACAGGATGCTCTTACATGCAAGTGGCTCCATAATGGCTACTTAGCCCACTTCAATGGAGCACCATGTGGGCTTCATTCCCCATGGGGGAATTACTGAGGACCTAAGACACCAAGAAGGCATACTTCTCCACTGTGGGATTCTGACCCTGGCTTAAGCTTTGCCTTTCACAGAACTCTCTGCTGCTTCCTAGTAAATCCTGAGAGCTCTTTTTCCGTTGTTGTGTGCATGTAGGAGAGTCTGAAAGGTGTGATGCTGGAGATAAGCAGAAAGGATTTGTATGCATGGATCTTTTGTGAAAGTCAATTACCTAGGAGTCAGTAGGACTTCTGTGAACATTCATTACTATGGGTTTGTCTATATATAACATACTGTATGAACATTTAAGTTCTGTATGTTGTACACAAATGAATTCACCAGTATGCTTATATTCATTCCTTCATTCTTTTATTCAGTAGCAGGAAGTATGCTGTATTGTTCTTCGTAGTGCCTAATAGAGTGTCATAGATGGATGTTCAGCAATTTCGCACAAAAGTTTTAATTTAAAGAAATATTTTGGAATCTTCAAAGCCTATCCTATTTACTTTAAGCTTTTATTTCTCTCCGTGTTGTGGAAATGAACATTCTTTTCCTTGGAGTATCTATTACAGTGCTTGTTACCAACTAGCCAGATGGAACTTTCTCTAAATTTTTATGAAGAAAAATAATTATAATCTATTTGAAAATTGTGGGACATTTGCATTTCCCCTGTAAGCTTTTAATTTATTTAGTTTCTTTTTTTTTTTTTTTTGGTACAAATTGTGAATAAATGTGTGTATTAGTATACTACCATTGATAAAATAGGCTGGGAGTTTTGGGACTTGGGGATGGTCAATGGATTACATTCGTTATTAAAATAGTCCATAGATGTTTGTTTTCTTTTAAAAGGAAATGTGTTAAACATTAGTAGCTTCTCATTAACATTTTGAAAAGTTCAGCTATTTATGGAAAGAGCGTTCAACATTATCTATTAAAATTAATTTGTTCAAAAAAAAATATTCTAATACTTTGAGAAGAACTAATATAAGAGCTGAATTTTATGTTTTTATTTACCCTTCATGGAGGTAGTCTTCAGCAAGGTTCCTCATATATTTCCAGCTCTTTGCCTTCTGGGCATAAAGTAGGATTCCAATTCCTGCCTTCCTTGTGGTTGAGTGGGTTTATGGGACTAGATCTGAGCAATGAATAGTGAATTGTCCTTTCTGTGCTAGAGTATTAGATTTACTAAGTAGATTCACCAGCCTCCGTGCCATGAGACTCACTATGGTAGCTACTCCATTAGCCGAGGGCCCAACGTGGGAAGACATGGAGCAGAATTCCCAGCCTGTCTGTTGTTTCCTAATTAATTAGGCTTTATAAAGAACCACTTTTTGACTTTGTTGATTTTTTTCTATTGCTTGGATTTTTCTTTGTCATTGATTTCTACACTGTATTTCATTCCTTCTATTTGCTTTGGGATTAGTTTCTACTTTTTTCTAGCATCTCTTAAAATAGAATCCTAGATCATCAATTTTAAGCCTTTCTTTTTTCTAATATAAGTATATAAAGCTAAAAATTCTTTCATAAGTACTGCTTTAGCTGTATCCAACAAATTTTGATATGTTGTTTTCATTATCATTCAGTTTGAAATATTCAGTATTTCCATTTTGATCTCTTTTTTAACCCAAAAATTAGTTAGATGAATGTTGCTTAATTTTCAGATATGTGTGACTTTTTTAGCTATTTTAGTATGGATTTCTAATTTAGTTCCTTTGTGGCGAGAAAACATACTGTGCATGATTTCAATCCTTTTAGAATTTGACACTTGTTTTATAGCTCAAGATATGCTCTATCTCAATGAATGTTCCATAAGCAGTTGAACATGTGTATTGTGTAATTGTGTGACCTAACTGTTAATTGGGTCAAGATGTTTGATAATATTGTTCAAATCTTCTATATCTTTACTGTTTCTCTAGATAGATAGTGATTGTTCTGAGAAATTGTTGCTGAGAGAAGGGTTCTTAAATCTCCAACTGTGATTTTGGATTTATCTTTTTTCCTTTTAGTTCTGTCAGTTTTTGCTTGATGTATTTTGAAGTTCCGCTATGAGACGCATTTTATATTTAGGATTGTTTTCTGTCAATTTAATCATCATGAAATGACATTGTTTCTTTGGTGATACTCTTTGTCTTGAAGTCTACTTTGTCTGATTTTAATATAGCTGCATCAGCTTTCTTATATTACATTTTACATTGTGTATATTTTCCCATCTTTTAACCTTCAACCTGTCTGTGCCTATATATTTAAAATGCACCTTAACACATGTATCAGTCTTCCTTCTTTTTAGCCAGTCTTCCATCTTTGACTTCTAATTAATGTGTTTAGACCATTTACATTTAATGTGATTATTGCTAGATTAGATTTATATCTGTTACTTTGATGCTTGTTTTCCTTTTGTTCCCTCTGTTATTTATCCCTTTGTTTTTCCTTCTCTATATTTTTTGGGTTAAGTACTTTTTAGTATGCCATTTTATTATCTCTGTTGTCTCTTCAGCTACACTTCTTAGTGTTATTATTCTAGTGGCTGCTTAGGCAGTCTCTCAAACATTAATGTGCATCAGAATCACCTGAAGGGCTATATAAACACAGATTTCTAGGTCCCACCCTTGAGTTCCTGAGTTATTAGGTCTGGAGTTGGACCTGTGAATTTAAATTTCTGGTAAGTTCTTATGTGATATTGATGTTGCTTGTCCAGGGACCATACTTTGAGAACCATTGCTCTAGGGATTACAGGATGTACTCTTAATTTATCACTGTCTACCTTCAATTAATTTCAAGTATACCCTTTTAAGTATAATGTAATAAACTTACAGGAGTAGAATTTAATTTATATCCCTTCTTTTTGCTTTGTTCTCAGATATTTCACTCATTCATATTTTATAAATCCCATAATACATTTTTATTCTTTTTTTCTTGAAATAATCATTTAACTTTTAAATAATTTTTAGAAAGAAAGAAAATGTCTCTTACATTTTACTATCTATCATTTCCAATTCTTGCCTTTCTTTTCAGTACATCCAGACTTCTATTTGGTATCATTTTCCTTCAGCAAAGAGAACTTCCTTTTCCATATCTTATAATGTGATTCTACTAGCAATAAATTCCTTTAGCTTTAGTTTATCCAAAAATGTCTTTATTTCACCTTCACCTTTATTTCTGGGTTGATGGTTTTTCAAGATACTGTGTGTTGTCTTCTGGCCTCAATTGCTTTGATATGAAATCAGATATTACTCTTTTCTTTGTTCTCTTTTATGTAATGTAATTTTTTTTTGGCTCTGGCTGCTTATAATTATTTTTGTATTTATTTTTCAGAAACCTAACTATATTGTGCTATAGTGCTTTTCTTTGTATTTATCTTTTAAAGCGTGCATTTGCTAAGCTTTCTATATTTTCAAGTTGCTGCTTTAATCAAATTTATAAATTTTCATAGTTTTCTGACCTATTTTCTCTCTCTTTCTGGGACTTCAGCTGCACACATATTAAATTACTTAATGCTATACCATAGGCTATTAGTGCCTTGTTCACTTATACTGTATTTTTTTTCTTAGTGCTTTAGTGTGGATGATATCTACTTATATTTATTTAATTTCAATAGCCCATTTTGTTTCGTGCCCAATATATTGTTAGTTATAACCAATAAATATTTTATTATAGATACTATATTTTTCAGTTCTTGGATATCCATTTGGTTTTGTTTATTTTGTTTCTATAGTTTCCACACTTATTCTGATAGTCCACAATTCTTAACTCCTATTAATCATATTTACTTATACAATCTAACATATTAGTTTTTAAATCCTTATCTATTAATTTCAACCTCTGGATCTGTTTCTACTGATTAATTTTTCTATTGACTTTGGTTCATATTTTTCTGTTTTTAAATGTTTTTAATGATTATTATTGTATTCTAGACTTTCTGGAGGATCTAGATTGTGTTGTATTTCTCCAAAGAGTATTGAGTTTTCTTGTAGTAGTTAGTTACGTTTCTGACAGAGCACTTTGAAATTGTCAAGCCTTTGCTTTCAATTTTATTTAAGATAGGTCTGTTTTGGTTGTCCCTTTAGCCATAGGGTAAATGCCTCAATCCTGGAATACCGTATTTCCTCCTAAGGTAGGGACCTTCTAGTATTACAATGGAAAGCCCGAGGTATTTAATGAGTCCTTCTGATATAGTGGGATTCAAACTTTTTGTAATGGGCAGCAGCTGAAATAATCTGCTCACCTCTTTTCTTTTAAATTGTTTTGCTCCTAGTCTCTTTGAAGTTTCATGTTCAGTTTAGGGGTCAGCCAAGAATTTGAGGGGAGTTAATATGTACACTTTATCTACCTCCATTCCCCTATGACACCCTTCTTTCCAGAATATCCTTCTTCACTTTCCAGCTACTCTGACAGTACCCAAGTCTGTTCTCTGCCTTCTGAAGCCAGTAAGACTGAGGATTTTGCTTGGTTTCTATCAACCCTGCATTGAGTGGAATACAGGCCCCCAAGGAGAGACCTGTTCAAAGGGGAATCTTGTCTGGGATGATTCTCTTTGTTCAAGAGTCCGTTTTCTTCCAGTTTCTCCCCAGTGCCTTCAAATATTTCTCTCCTTTTGTGGACAGTTTATAATTGTTTTCTGCAGGAGGTTATCTGATCCGAGCTGTTCTGCCACTACCAGAACAGGAATTCTCCCCATAATGGACATGTAATTTGAATGAGAAATCTTTGTTTCCTTTATCACCAAGATTCTTTTTAGCTGCAGGATTATTCCTGTTGCTATATAGTCTGACAAATATATAGCTACTAATTTGCATAGAGGCCATCTTTGAGTACTTTCAAGTAGACTGTTAATAGTGGCCCCTATTTCCATTCTATCTACTTAGTATATCAGATTAATGTTTCTAAGACACCGCTCTGAAGTCAGCATATTGCAAGCAAGAATCTTCAGCGATATCCCATCACCTGCTGGATAAAATCTGAGTTCTTTTTTTTTTTTTTAAAGATTTTATTTTATTTATTTGACACAGAGAGAGAGAGATCACAAGTAGGCAGAGAGGCAGGCAGAGGGAGAGGGGGAAGCAGGCTCCCCGCCGAGCAGAGAGCCCGACGCGGGGCTCGATCCCAGGACCCTGAGCCGAAGGCAGAGGCTTTAACCCACTGAGCCACCCAGGCGCCCCTAAAATCTGAGTTCTTTAACTTACCATCCAAAGCCTCCACTCTCTGGTCCCCAGCATTCTGATTGTCTGCCCCATGTTAGCGTCATAGAAAATCGTTTACCTGAAAATGCCTGGGATGTGAATTACTCAGGATTAGCAGTCTTAACACTAGGAGAACACAGTTTTTAAATAACACATGATTAAAGTTTTTTAGATCTTCTAGATACGTTTTCTTGTTTTCAGTGTGGGTTTTGTTGTTGTTACTTTGATGTTTTAATGTAGATTGAGGGATGGGACATACATACTAGTGTAAGGTACAATTTAAATCATTAATGTTTGCACAACTAAAAATATGAATGATGAGAAATTGTGTGAAAACTCTTAGACCATTGCTGCAGCAGTCCCTTACAATGCTCCCATCCTATATTTGGAAGATGAATTGGTGGCAGTGACCACACTGGTTGGTGGAAACCAGGTATACAATTTCAGATATTGCTGGAGGAAGGAAATTATCCTGTAGCATTATAGTAACATGAATTTTTAAGGTGTCTTCATTTTTTTTAAAATCTTTACGGAAATATCCCAGCTTTTAGAAGTTTCTGTTTTTGAATACCCAAAGAAGAAAATCTTTTAGTGCGTACGGAAGGCAGTGGTCATTTCTTATGCATTCTCATATGTCTGCAGTCTAAGAGACTTAGTCACATTTTACTGCACATTGGCAGAAGTGGAAAAGAACCTTAGATTACCCCAGTCCCTTATGCAAATGTTTGGCAGCCTAGCACACATAGTAGGTTCCCAGTGAATACTTGCTGAATTAAAACCAATTAAAATTACATTTAGTTTCCTCTTTGGACTTTAAAGTTTGTTCAGTTCAGTGTGAGTTGTAGATAAATCTATGATGTTGTGTTCAATTTCACACCATGCAAAAGTCACATAAATGCTGGTTGTCAGTGGATATAGTGACTGATAAAGTAGAGTGTTCCTCATTCAAATAATGTCCCTTTGCTTCTTGGTTCCAAAAAGCAGTTTCAGCATCCTGTTGGACCACCAGTAAATTATATTGCCAATTGACGTTTAAGACTCTGGCCCTTAATGCACACTGATACTGTCAGCCTTCCTGAATTCTTCCAATTCCACCATTTGGGGAAGCCACTTTACCAGTGCTAGTATGAGTTTTTTCTTGTCAGCAAATATCAATAATAATAATTTCCTTCTATATCATAAGGTTGTTGTAAGGCTTAAATAAAATAGTGCTATAATAGGGCCTTCAAATTTTATTTTAAAGGAAGTAACCAATTAAGATACTGTGTAGCATCATGAAATGTTATATGAATCAGTTATGGTCTCTACCATGGGTATTGATTGCCTTTGTGTAATTATCTATACTTACATTCACTAAGAGCCTCCAATTTTTTAAAAAGTCATTAGATTATTATAATGGTAGGTTTTCATTTCTTTACTTTGATAGATTTCCCTATTCTAGTACTGTTTATTGCTATTATTACTAAGACTTACCATAATGTTACTGAGAATGTGCTCTAGATTAAATTATTTCAATTACATTAAGCAACACACATTATTTTTATCGAGTGTTTACTGTAATTTACTTAGTAAGTCTCAACCAGGGGAACATGATAGTCCTAAGCTGAAGGGAGTGCCTTAGATCCTCTTCACCGCTTTATAGCAATCGATGAAACTCCCTCTCTCCTTTGTCTGCATGTTTCCAATGACCCATGACTCAGTCCTCAGACCTCTACTCCCTCCAGTCTGTGCTCACCCTCCATATGATCTCATCCAGTCTCATGGCTTAAAATAATGACTACAAACTATTATACCTCCAGCCCAGACCTCTCCCTGACTCCAGACCAGTGTATCTAACTCCGACTTGGCACATCCACTTAGAAACTTCTCAAGCATCTCAAACTTAACATGTCCCAAACTGAATTGGGGTAGTTTCCCATAAACCACTGTCTTCCCCATTTCAATTTATGGGAGTTCAATTTTTCTTAAGAGTTTCAGCATTTGGGGAAGCCACTTTACCAGTGCTAGTATGAGTTTTTTCTTGTCAGCAAATATCAATAATAATAATTTCCTTCTATATCATAAGGTTGTTGTAAGGCTTAAATAAAATAGTGCTATAATAGGGCCCCATAATAGGGCCAAGAATCTTAATGCCTCTACCTCCCCTTTCTTCTGATCTATGAGCAAATGCTAGCAGTTCTACCTTTAAAATGCATCTAAACTCTGACCACTTGTCACCACTGTCACTGCTACCACACTGACCTGACCCACGATCATCTCTCCCCTGGACTGTAGTGATAGCCTCCCACCCCTGGTCTTCCTGCATCTTCATCTGTTGAGTCTGTTGTCACTATAACAGCCAGAGTGATCCTGCTAAATGTAAATCGCATCAAGTCATTTCTCTGCTCAAAGCTTCCCATTGCGCTCCAAGTAAAAGTCCAAGTCTTAATTAAATATGATCTTTACTATGGCCCAGTATGATCTGACTCACATTAACTCTTTTTCCTTATCTCTTACTTTCCACTCATTCTTTCTGTTCTTTCATACTTGTCTCTTCCTTAAACATGTCAGGTATCCTCCCCAACCCCGCCCCTACCTCATTTGCTTCTCCCTCTATGTAGTTTATTTGTCTCCCCAAGATGTCCACACAGTGCCTTCCTTTCCTTCAGACCTCTATGTAAAGCATCTTGAGTAAGGTCTTCTGTACTTTTTTTAAAATGTCAACATCCTCCCACACCTCCATCATGGTATATGCCCCTTCCCTAACACTTCCAGCTGACCGACATTTGTATATTTGACCTAATTACCTTGGCTGTTGACTGTCTCCTCCCAGTTGAATGAAAGTTAATGATAGCAGGGACTTTTGATTGTCTCATTCATTGCTATATGCACAGTGCCTGGTACCTAGTGGGTGTTCTATAAATCTTTTGAAGTAAATAAATGAATAATAGAGATAGGCTACAATTTCACATTCTGCTAGTAGATGCCTCTTTCTAAGCATAGTCCTCCATCTGAATATTTTAAGTTACAGTTTGGTCTATAGTATGAAATAGTTAAACATTGACAGTTGTATAATTTGTAAATCTTCCCACTGAAAACACCTGTGAGTAAATGGTGGGCAGGCATAGCAGCTTAAACAACTGCAGGAGAGCCTTCTAACAGTTCACTCTGTTGCTGCCGTGATGTCTAAATGAAAATTGCACCTTGCCTGGGAGGGCTTGGGCAGCTACTAAAAATTTCAGTGTGGGGAGCATGGCTCTCAGTATATGAAAGTCAGTTGGAAATAAACGCAGTATTAATCTTATCTGTAATCTAAAATCTCACCCGTGTTAAACTGACTATACCCATGCCTATATTATCTGTGAATCTTATTTCTCTTCTATTTTTTTGAAGAAGAAATTTCAGGGCAGGAAGGATGAAGTTTCATATTCTGATTATACTTATTAGTACTTTGTATTAGTGTAGTAGTCTTTATTTTGACAGTTGTTTTTTATTATTCAGGGCAACACAACTATTTATGTGCTGGAAGAAATGATTGTATCATTGATAAGATTCGACGGAAGAATTGTCCTGCCTGCAGACTTCAGAAATGTCTTCAAGCTGGAATGAATTTAGGAGGTAAGTTTTGTGTTTTTAGTTCAATAAAAATTTGCTAATATGTAATATAACACTGCTAAGCTCTGTATCCTTCCAAAATTTAAGATGAAACCAACATGGAGCAAAGATTTCTAAAAATCTAATAAGCTTGTTCTAAATCATTTTAGTGTTTCTTGCTTAGCAGGAGTTTAAAAGAAGTATGTTATGTGGGACACCTGGGTGGCTCAGTTGGTTAAGCAGCTGCCTTCGGCTCGGGTCATGATCCCGCGTCCTGGGATCGAGTCCCACATCGGGCTCCTTGCTCGGCAGGGATCCTGCTCCTCTCTCTGCCTCTGCCTGCCTCTCTGCCTGCTTGTGTTCTCTCTCTGCTAAAATAAATAAAATTAAATTAAAAAAAAAAAAGAAGTATGTTATGTGGCTATGGTCCTAGTGAAGTTTTCAACTGAGTTTGCTAAAGTTTCAAGAACTCAGAACATAACCCAAACAAAAACAAAAATGAATGACTTTTTATATAAAATCATAACTGTTTTTATTACAGTGTCTGTTTAGAAATAAGCCCTATATGTGATAACATTAGCCAGATAGGCATACATTCTAACTCTAAGAATAAATATAATAAATGAAGACCTATATGAAAAAACTTAAAAATGTCATAGTAGCCCACCCAGAGACGGGGTTGGGAGTAGAGGGAGGCTGGCGGGAGGATGGTTAAAAGATTTGAACCAAACACAAAAGTATATGATGTCCATGGATGGGAAGATTCAGCATGCTAAAGATATCCGTTTTCCCTGAATTAATTTACAAATATAACACAATCCTAACAAAATAACTAATTAGTGATTCTAAGTTCCTAAAGAAGAGCCAGCAAAATTCTGGAAAGATAAATAATGAGGTCAACTACCTCTACCAGAGAGTAAAACATATGATACAACTACAGTAATTTAAATGATCTGTTTATTTGTTTATTGATTGTAAGACGAACAACAGAAATTCAAGAAATAAATAAAAATAATATGAGAATTTCGTGTGTAATAAAGTTGTCATTCCAGATCAGTGGTAAAAGGAGAGATTATTCAACAGAAATTATTGTGACAACTGGGAAGCTATCTAGAAAACAAGAAAATTGAATGCAAACTCAGACTATCCACCAAATAAATTATAGTCTTTCAAAGTTTTAAACTTGGAAATAAAACCACGGAAGTACTAAAAGAAAAGAGGGATTTTTTTTCTAATACTCTCCAAGAGGAGAAGACCTTTTCAAGTATAAAACTCAGAAGCTATGAAAGAGGAGAATTGAGGAAACCAACACTGTTTACAAATCACATATTACTGCAAAGACAGATAGTAAGAAACTGGGGAAAAGTACTGGCAACTTATAGACAGTGGGCTTATTTTTTGCATAAAAAGCTCCTATAACTCCATAAGAAAAATAAACCAATTTTTCACAAAAACGGGATTGAGGGGTGCCTGGGTGGCTCACTTGGTTAAGCATCCAGCTCTTGATTTCGGCTCCGGTCATGATCTCAGGGTGGTAAGATCAAGCCCTGCGTCAGGCTCTGTGCTGGGTATGGAACCTGCCTAAAATTCTCCATCTCCCTCTCCCCCTTCCTCCCCTCTGTCTGTCCCCTTCTCAGTAAAAAACAAACAAACAGTGAGTTTGAACAAAACAAGAATATGAACAGAACATTTGCAGACAAAAGAAATATAATTGGTTCTTGGAACACATGAAAAGGTTCTCCATCTAATCGTTAAACAGAAATGCAAATTAAAAATATGAGATAAATTTCTTATAAATGGCAAAAATAAAACATTTTATGATATATTATTTAATAATATAGAAATAAAGTAAAATTCAATGGTGATCTCATGCATTTTAGGTGGAAGTATAAGGTGATACAACCCATATAGAGAGCGATTTAGTTATTTCAGTAAAATGGTAAAGGACACATACTCCTTGACTTAATGATTCCTAAGTATATTTTTGCAGTGTAAGAAATGATACATTCATAGGATAATCATCATAACATTGCTGACCATCAGAAATACATTAAATATTCATATGTTCAGGATTGGTTAAATGAATTACAGATCCTCTTCAGACGGTATAGGAAGCTCATTATAGATTGATCTCCAAAATATTGGTTAGTGAAAAAAAAACAGGTTGTAAAATAGGATGGTTTGCCTACTACAAGTGATTTAACTGTTTTAGAAAAAGAATATATATTGTATAGAACATTTCTGGAATAGTTTATAAGAAACTAGTAATGCTGGTTGTCTCAGTAGAAAGGACTAGGTAGCTGGGAGACAAGGATAGGAAGTAACATGCATTACTATTATGCATGTTATAATATGTAATACATATTATATATATGTCACTGTATTCTCCTCCGTGCCTTTGAATTTTGTATTGGGTTTTTTTTTTTTTTTTAACATATAATGTATTATTTGCCCCAGGGTGCATGTCTGTGAATCGTCAGGCTTACACATTTCACAACACTCAGCATAGCACATACCCTCCCCAATGTCCATAACCCAGCCACCCTATCCCTACCCCCACTACCCCCCAGCCACCCTCAGTTTGTTTCCTGAGTTTAGGAGTTTCTTATGGTTTGTCTCCTTCCTGATCCCATCTTGTTTTATTTCCCTTCCCCACTCCCCACAATCCCCTGCCCTGCCCCTCAAATTCTGCATATCAGAGAGTTGTATTGTGTTTAATGTGTTGTGTATACATATTACCTATTTAGAAGAAATAAAGTAATTTGAAATGGGACTTCATCCTTCTTTGCTTTGGTAAATGCAACTGACCGGCTAGTCAGGACTTGGGAGTAAACATGGCGGCACACAGAGCAGAGCCACTCTTAGTAATCAAGAGGAATATGAGGCTGCTCATGTCAGAGTGTGGTCGGAAGATGTTACAGAACAGCTCAGCCAGAGAGACTCATGCTGGTTAAGAGGATGGGCTCTGGAGCCAGACCACCTGGGTAGGAACCCTTGCCCTGCCGCTTCCTGACCTTGTAACTTCTAGCAAGTTGCCATCTTTCCAGGTTTCTGTGTCTTCAGCTTGTAGTAATCAGCGTGCTTCCCTCATAGGCTATGCTGAGGATTGACTGAGTCAGTGTGCAGTGACAGGAAAGTGATCACTCAGTACATCTCAGTGGTTTGGTGGTGGTGGCAGTGCTTAGTGTGATTTCCATAGTGCTTTCACACGTGATCTGAAAGACCTTTTTGCCCCATGTTTTGCCGATGGCGAATCCCAGCCCAGACTGGCCAAGTGACTTGCCCAAAGTTGCCACAGCCAGTGAAATGATGAACCCTGGTGTTCCAGCTCTAGACTCTTGGTCTGGTGTTTCTAGTGTACTGTAGCGTTCTCTTGCTCTGTTTTCTGAATCAGTGCAAATGTGGCACAAAGATCACCTCCTTAAGCATGTGAGTGAGAATATGGAGATTTAATCATTCAAGATCTAGGTGGCACAAGGGTACAGCCATTGGCTATAAAATAAATTTTAAATTAATTCTGTAAAATCCAAAATCTGAACTTAAATATACTTACACACTACTGAGGTATCTTTTAAAGTGTCTATATGTACATTTTATACAACTTTATAAATACCATAAAACTTTAATACATAAATATTACTATAAATGTTGTGTAATTATGCTCTATAAAATATAAGTACTGTTAGTTATTATAAAATAACCATATTTGTAATTTCTACCTCATAGGGTTTTGTTAAGGATTAACCGAGCCCATCCATAACCTTTAAAACAGGGCTTCTCAGCAGCTGCACTATTGACATTTTGGGTAGTTTGTGTATCAGCATCCCTGGTCTCTACCTACTAAATGTCCCCAGGTGTGACAACCAGGAATGTTTCCAGACTTCGCTAAATGTACCCTGGGTGGCATCAAAACCCACTGGTTTAACTATAATAGTAAATTATTGTAAGCACTATTCAATGAGATATTTTCTGCTACGATATAAATTCCAGCAGGGGAAGAATTTTTGTCTGTTTTGTTCATTGCTTTTTCACCAGTGACTAGAACAGTGCCTGGCACGAAGTAGGTGTTCGGTAGCTATTTGGTGAATGAATGAATGAATGAATGAATGAATGAATGACATTTTTGAGGGCTTCTGTGTTCTAAGCATTTTGCTAGGCCTTTTATAGGTGTCATCCTTTTTAAACCTCATGTTATAATATGTAATACATATTATAACATACATACATGCGTACAATCTGTCCATTTTGGAAGGGAGTTCACAGAGGCAAGGAGAGGTTAAAGAAGGGGCCAAGGCCATAGAGCCAGGGAACTCAGATCTCGTCCCTGGCAATTAAGCCTTTGTTGAACATCATTGCGGTATGACATAGGTCCGCTATTTGTAGATTGGCACTTTTAAAAGCGCCCAGATTGTCTATTAATGGCAGCCATGGCATCCTGCTTTTTCATTTGTGTCTGTAATGACCTGTGAGTGAGGTTTGGCACTGGACCTGATCTAGAATTCACATTGTTGGTCGTCGGTTTCTGTATGTGCGGCGTAGGTTCTGTGGGTTTTGGTAAAACATCTTGCTAGAGAGAAACCATACTGTGAATCTTGAGGTCATTGAAAGTGCTGAGTCAAAAACGGGCAGAGTAGAAATTAATATTTATGAAGATACTGTTTTCTTTAGGCTCAAGTTCTAACTTAACTACTTCTGGCTCATAGATTAAATCCTTAATTTTTACAATTATCCAGTTGCAGTAACATGCATTGGAATTTTTTCTTTTTCTTTTGTAATTTGTTTCGAAGCCTTGCTTTTGGTTTCAGTGTAGGCAATAAGAAATGCAAGCAGTTTTATTATATTCAAATAATATAACATGAATTATAACCTTTTACCATGAAGTAGTTTTGTAAATTAAAAATGTGAGTTAAATTATAAGCCTGTATCTATACATGTCCCAGTCTCACCATGTTCTTAACAGAGCAGGGCTGTCCAGTTTCTTTTGATCCACTCTTCTTCCCTTCTGTCTCTCTTGGGGGATAAGGCAGCTGCCAACCCAGTGTAATATTTGGAAGGCATTTTCTGTTGGTGAGTGATCATGACTCTGGGAATAAAATTAGCCTTCCCGTTCTGAAGGCTTCAGGAATCCAAAATACTTTAGAATAATTTTTTTCCTATCTTATCAGCTGGTTAGCATGTAATTTTAACCGTTGTCCCCAGGCTGGCCTCTACCTTAAAAAGTGGGAGGAAGGAAGAAGAGCAAGTAGATTTTTAGTTCTCAAAAATTAAAGCCACAAAATGTGCCTCTTCCCTTTTTTCTAGATCCACTCCCTCCTTCCTACCACAAGTACTATTCCTTTTCTTTAAAATCCTGCTGAGCTTTAGGCTGCATGCAAAGGAAAATATAGCAGAAGATGTGAGAATGTCAACAGAGAAATTGAAAGGAAAATAACAGCTTTCCTGGCCCCAAGCTGGGCCTGCCACTCTTGCTATAGCCCCTATCAGTAGATCTAAAAAAGTCGTGGTTCCATATGCATGAGAATTTACTGCTTTGCATAGCTTTCTCCAAAGGAATTAATCACTTTTACTTGCCAGTGTTCTGAAGAGAATGATCTATACAGGTCTTTTAGAGCTTCTCCTAAAATAGATTAAACATAGCATTAAAGCCAAGTGGCCCTCAGACTGAGAATGAGTGTGTGTGTGTCAGGGTAGGGGGCGGGGGGTATTTCCAGTTGACTGTATTCTGGCCATAGAATACAGAGGGGGTCTTCAAGAGTTTTCTATTCCAGTCCTCCTGTTTACAGATGAGGAACTCCGAATCCAAGATCATATCATTAGAGACAAAAAAACGCAACGTAAGGATTCTAATTCTGTTATCTTTCCTCTCTTCCAAAGCACACCCCCCCCCATTTCATTTTTCATTAACTAGGCTAAGTCCACTTTCACATTCCTTTAATGAATACTCCAAAATATTAAAATCTTGCTTCCTGTAGCTTTGGAAATTAGACTTCACAAACCACAGGCTATTCCTAACTTGGGTTCCAATTTACTTCCAGAGCGTATCTGCAGCTTTCCTCAATGCCAGCCATCACTTTCACTCAGTTCAGTAGGAGACTTCCTTGGAAGGGTGGCCCTGTCAGGCAGGTCTACCCTTTCCTCTTGGAAGGGACCATGCCCCATGCAAAGAGAGAAGGATGTCAGGCCCAGGAAGCAACAGGAGACATCCCTGTTGTTTTCTGGAGACAGAGACAAGGCAGCTCGGTAAAAAAAGGAACAAAACATCACTCTAATGCTAGCAGCATTCAAAGAAACAAGAGAACTCTCGTATAGGACTGATGAGAATGGAACAAAAGAAAGGAAAATCTGTAAATTAAAACTCATCCACACAATGCAATATTAATCAGCCAATAAAATTATGGCAATGAAAATTCATAGCAACAGAAATTTTCTTAAAAAAAGTAATAATGAAAACTTAGGATGCAAAATTATTTAGGTCACTTATTCTGTGATTACAGCTGTATAGGAAAAGACTTGCAGGAGTCGAGAGACGAGGGGGAAATCATAGAGTACCAAAAATGGTTGGGTCTGTGAGTATAGTGGATATATGGATGGGTATGGTCAAAGTTTTTCTTTTCCTTTTTCTAGTTTTTTAATAATATGGGGCATGTTTTATAATAAAACTTAAAATAGAATTCGCAGTCTTGAACTAAAAAAGAAGGGACACATGAAAATCATACTGATATTGAGCAGAAGACCTAGAGAATCAGATATACAGGTGACCAAAGGAGTTGTCCCTAGACGGGAAGGAGGAAAAAGGAACAGAGAGATTAGAGACCTCAGTAAATCAGTCTCCTGCTATGAAATGCTTTAAAAACCAAAATGGAGAACTGAGTGAAAAACAGAAGACCCAGAGATGGGAGAATAACGGAATCTTAACTGCTGCACTAAGCCCAAGGAGAGGGATCTTTTTACTTGAGGGAAATTGGCTCTACCTGCCAGCAACTTGCTGCCACTAGTTGGCATGGTCACCTGCAAAACTCACACACACTGTGGGTCTGGTGAGAGATATTATAGGATCAACGCCAGTGAAGAGTAGGTTTAATATCTGAAATCCAATAAGAAAAACAATTTTTATATCTTTAAGGGTCTCCTAAGGCAGGATATGCAGTAGTCTGTAGAAGTTTAGAAAGCCCAAGTGTACTTACTGAGTTTTATGAAGAAATACCATTCCTCGGGGTTTTTTTTTTTTTTCTTTTCAATTCCTCTTGCTTGTAGACAATAAGAATTTCAGTGGGACTGTTGAACAGTAAACTGGAGGGGAAAATAACACATTTTTAGAAATCAGTGAAAGTATGTTTTGTTTCTTATATTCATGTATAAGTTAAGCCATATTAATTGTCTGAGTAATATAACTTGAATTGAACAACATTTTTACCCCACAAAATTTCATGGACAGGATTGGTCCCAAAGCAGGCAGAATTTAAAGATTTACTGTATTTCTTCAATTCCAAGGCATTTTCTTCTTTCAAATTTTAGCTATTGTGATTATATAACTTGCAGTCAGTATGTACATTTAATTTTTGCTAGTTTCCTTCGATACTCAATTATGTTGGGGTCTTATTTTGTGACTGATGACACCTTAGAAGTAGTAGAGGCATTCAAGTCAAAGGTTCATCTGTCCCAAGAATATACACATTTGTAGGCACATACTTGGGCCTTGGTGAGCTTACTAAAGTAGGCTGCTTCCCTTCTGTCTTTTTAAATATATGACTCAGAGATGCTGGAAAAATTCTGCTTGCTATGCAGGGCCCATTGTTATGTCCATGTTTCCTTTAACTTCTTCATTTGCAGTCTCTCCTGGTAGGTTGTCATCCCCTCTTATTTAGTGGGTGGGAGAGCTTAGTCTTGACCTCGTGGGGGCCAGGCTAGCTTGTCACTGGCCTCAGTGATCTCCAGAGACCCAGCGTCAGACCTGGCCCTTTGTCCTGAGCAGCGCCTCACAGGTACAGTCTCTCTTTTGGCTGGACTACAGCAGCCTTTCACACACTCGCTGATGTTTTCTGTAATATACAATTGTTTTCTAACTCTTTGGTAAACTATGGGGAGTTTTGGTTTCAGTTTTGTTTTGTTCGTGGCGCTTCATATTGCTACACTCTTTGAAGTTACCCCAGGTGATGGAGTTTTATTTTAAGAAAATTGATGGCTTCTCAATTAGTCTTTGGGAATTACTGGGATGTTCTTAGGACACATCAAGGTTTCCATTTTAGGAGTTTCTCTTTGATTTTTTTTCCCCCTTCTTTTTATGGCTTCTTTTCAAGCAAGAAGTTCTCTTCTCCCTTGCCTGGTGTTTTTGCTTACTCGTGGTTTTCACTACACTTGTCTCTCCGTACTGCCTTCTCTGTCTCTCAGCTGCATTGTCACCTGAGTATCCTGTATTCAAACTTCCCAAGAGAGGGTCTGGGCTGATTGGTTGATCTCTACCAGAATGGACCTTCTGATTGCATGGAGTCCTCCAGAGAATATAGACAAATGGCTGTCTCTGCCTCTGCTGCCCCTACCTTACCCAGACTGGTGTGGCAGGTTATAGACCTCTGGGGCACAACACTTGGTGATTTTTGACAACAAACATTTTGATCCCATTTTTCAGAAAGGAATTGGAAGTATAGCTATCAATCAGAGTATAATAGATTCGATACAAACTCATAGCAGTAACAGTCATCTGTTAATTGAAGAGCATCCCTTAAATCATAGTAATTTTTTAAACACCCTGCTTTTTATTCACATGTTATATAAGTTATCCATACATTTAGAAGTAAAAAAGCATTTTTTTTTAGTTAGCAAATTGATAAAGGAAAATAATAACCTTTTGTGGTTCTTGGAACACAACTATTAAGGCTTTATTTTGGAGTTCAAGACTTTTTGACATAGCTACTTTGAAAATATATAAACCAAAACACACACACACACATACACACACAAAAACATAAATAAAGCAAATCTTAATTTAAAAAAAATCAATGTGTAAAGTGGACATTCTCTTGTAGAACATCTCTCTCTATACTCAAATTATTCTCTGTCCCTAAATGCCAGGCTCTAGGAGAGAGGATGAGCACTGGGGTTTGGGAAAGGCAGAGAAAGACGGCTAAGGAAATATTAGAGAAGAAGATGAAACCACTTAAAACTGAGCGTCATAGGTTTACCATACTCAACTCAGAAAGGGGTGAACAGTCTTTCTAGGTAAAGTACTCACCTATTCTGTAGGATTCATTTTACTACCTCAAATACTGGTTTCACAAATTTAAAATTATTGAACTCATTTGCTCAATTAACAGGTATGTCCACTAAGGCGTATAATTCAATATTTTTCCATTTGAAAACCTAGAGACTAATGGTCATCTGCTTGTTGGCTTTTTTTTTTTTAAATGTCATTTCTTTTTTTTTTTTTTTTTTTTTTTTTTAGATTTTATTTATTCATTTAACAGAGAGAGAACACAAGCAGGCAGAGAGGCAGGCAGAGGCAGAGAGAGGAGCAGGCTCCCTGCGGAGCAAGGAGCCCGTTGCGGGACTCTATGCGGGACTCGATCCCAAGACTCTGGAATCACGACCCGATTCAAAGGCAGTTGCTTAACCAACTGAGCCACCCAAGCGTCCCTTCTTGTTGGCTTTCTGAATAAATATCTTCTCCCCACATTCACAGTATAATGTTTCGAGTGGGAAGATGGGCAGAGGAAGCTACTTATGTTATAATAAAGTACTCTGTACTCACCTATAGAATATACAAAATACCATCCAGCTAACTTGCCAACAGTTCTTTAGCCTTCAGTAGTAATATGTATATTTAGTATCATTAATATCTTTTAAGATGATTTTTCTGAGACAGATAACATACCTTTTAAAGGCAAACCCAATTCTAACAGATTTTTAAAATATTTTTATTGATTTATTGAATTATAAAATACTCACTGCAATGATTAATAAATAGTTATCTTTAACATATTGAGAGAATAAAGATGGAAGAAGAATCAAGACGTTTGCCGAGCACTTTATTTACTGATTAAAAAATAATGATTTACATTTTGACAAGAGGCTCTTAAAAGCTGAACTAGCAAAGCTAATAAAAATGGTTTCTTCAGAATGTGCTGCTTCATTATTTTGAAAAGAAGATCTATCAACAACAATATAATGGCAATTGCTGAGTTAGGTCATAAAAATAAGAAACTCCAAAATGTAATTGTTCTATATTTTCTCCCTCAGTATTTGTTTTGAGAGGATAATAATATGAAATATGTTTTAATAGTGATAAAGATAAGCAGTTACTCTGTTACCATATACTCATTTTTTATATTAAGATTAATCTAATTTGTATGGGAGGGAATCATACTCCTTAAAAAGTGCGTCTCTGGGACGCCTGGGTGGCTCAGTTGGTTGAGCAACTGCCTTTGGCTCAGGTCATGATCCTTGAGTTCCGGGATCGAGTCCCACATCGGGCTCCCAGCTCCATGGAGAGTCTGCTTCTTCCTCTAACCTTCTCTCCTCTCATGCTCTCTCTCACTTTCTCTGTCTCTCAAATAAATAAATAAAATCTTAAAAAAAAAAAAAAGTGCATCTCTGCTGCCTCTATTCATTGATTTGTTCAGCAAGTGTCTATCACATGCCTCTGAAATTCCGGATATCCCCCATGATGTTGCCCGTGTGGCATGAGAAGGCAGGCACTGGCCTAGCTTTCAAAGATCTGATCTTTAAGATTGAAGAAATTTATTATGGACCAGATAAGCATTAAAAATTGCAGCAGAGCACTTAAGAGCACCATTAGTGTTGATGGTGGCACAAATCCCTAGAGTTCTTTGTCTTTGCCTTAGAGTGGTATCCACAACTTCTTGATTTGTATTTATTGATCGAGGTCGTGGCCCCTCAGGATGGCTTCCCAGGACTCTGTCCCTTGATATTTGATTGGTTCATCCTAGTTGCTTCCTTTGCGCATTGATCCCACCAAATTGGCTTTTCCCATACTTGTGTGGGACCCCACACTTGTGTGGAATGTGGTCTGGAAAGGAGCAGCTCTGCATCATGAAGCGTCAAAGAAGGACCGCACAGCTCCTTTGCAACTGTGGACCACCCCACTTCCAACTTCAGCATCTGTCTTTACTTGCTGTCGCTCCCTGAACTCAAACTATGAGATTAGGCTCTTCACATTCTTGCATTAATCTTCACATTAAACTGACTTTACTGTGAGGGTTTCTGGCCGTCTTAGAGGATTTTTAGTCATGTCTAGTCTGAGGACAACTGAGGCAGCTCTGGTTAATCTCCTGGGAACACACAATGTGTCTGTCTCTCCTGTAGCTCTGGTAAAAGACGAGAGGAAATGTCTGTAGAGAAAGGCTGGGATTTTGGGAGCCGCTTTCTCGCAGCTGACCTTCTTCCCGCTCCCTTCAGTTCCTGAACCACCCTAGCATGTTTCTGATTCCCCAGAAACTTCAGAACTCACCATCAACAACTGTCAGAGGAGCCGGGAGACAAACTGTTAGGAAGAATTCTTTTTTTTTTTTTTTTTTTTTGATGTTTTTAGTTCTTGAAGGTTTCTTTCCGCACACGGTTTTCTTAGTCTAGTCAAATCAAGCCATTCTTTTTTTCTTTTTAAAGATTTTATTTATTTGAGAAAAAGAGAGTGTGTGAGCTGGAGGGAGAGGGAGAGAGAATCTGAAGCAGACCGTGATGCAGGGATGTGAGGCAGACTTGCACGACCTCGAGATCCTCAAAATCATGACCTGGGCCATTTACCCTACTGAGCCACCCAGGCGCCTCTAGCCAGTCTTGATTCTAAAATTAGAGGAGTTCACCAGCAAAAACTCAGTTTCATCTTTGTTTGACAGTTCATGATAATTACTTAGAAACATTTCATATGTTAATTAGCTCACTTTCTCTTTTTTTCTTTTTCTTTTTTTTTTTTTTTTTTTTTGAGAGAGAGAGGGGGGAATGGAGGGTTAGAGAGAAAAGGAAAGAGGGAATCTTTAGGAGGCTCCATGCCTGTCATGGAGCCCAACGTGGGGCTGACATCACAACCCTGAGATCATGACCTGAGCCAAAATCAAGAGTTGACCCACTCAGGCACCCCAACTCACTTTTTTTTCCTTTTTCTTTTAAAATAGAACGTAAGCCCTATAGAATAAAAATACCTTTCCATTCTGTATATACTCATATTTTTAGATAAGCTGAGTTGAGTCAGGTTAGAAATTTTAAGCCAAATTCCAAAGATTATGCAGAAGAAAGACAGGAAGCCCAGGAGGCCTCTGCAGTTAAGGGATACTGTAGGATGGTTGTTCTCGGTTCTCGCTGCATATCAGATTCACACTCACCCATGCCCTGCTCCCAGGGGTCCTCATGCAGTAAATCTTAAGGATCGTGGGCATCTTTACTTTGAAAAAAAAAAGAACTATGCATTGTGCATCAGTTCACTAGAGCTGAAAACAACTGTTCTAGGGGTTACTAGAACATTGGCAGCAGTTTTCTTGGGATGAGAAAACCCTTTCATTGTTTTTTTTTTAAGCACCTTAGTTTTAATTTTTTTTTCTATTTAGTGTTACTTTTATTTTTCTCAAGTAAATCATTAAGAATTTAGAAAATATTTCTTTATCGGGGGAGGTCCCCTAAAAATATTTTAAGTTAACGAATTTGTAATTTCCTTGTTAACCCTAACACAGACTTACAGAGGGCCACGTTAGCTTTTAGTTCATTGACTTTAGTGGTTTGTGCTTTTCAAAGCAGTAACTTTATATGTTATACACTTAAATGCTACAATATTGGGGGCAGGGTGTTCAAAACGCAAAGAATAAAGGTTGATTTCTTATCCTGAGAGAGGACAAGTTGGAAACAAGGGCCCTTCAGTTCTCTTTTGGGGAGCCATGAGTGGAGAGGGAGATGAGGAAGCAGAGAATAATATCAGGAAGAAAGTTGAGAGGGAAAAGAGTGGAATGTGGAGAAGATTGTGATTTGTTGTGAGAGAGGAAACCAATTTAGAAATGCCGTCCTAGGTGTCACGTCACTTTTGTTTGTTTGCTCCCACCTCACCTCATACCCCAGGCATGTGTAGACATTTGCACCCCTGAAGAGAGCTGGGAGGAGCACAAAGGGAGCAAGTTTCCATCTTGCCCCCAAAACAGTGCCCCTGCGCCTGCTATGGTGCTCCTCTCTCCAGCGAGTCATCCTGGGGTCCGAAGATGTTTGTGTAAGTGGTGTCTTCCAGGCCTTCGAGTGAGTCTGTTCCCCACACTGTTTGTTCTTCAGAGGAAAGAACCTCCTGGCCCACTTCTCCATCCTTGCTCAGTAGAGAAGGTTTGGGTCACATCATTAAACTTTTCAGGTAATGGTGGTGACACATTTCCAGTTGTTTCATGGTTAAACAAAACTCCTTATCAGGCTTTAAATATATAAGGGATTTGATGAAAATACCCTGGAGTCAAATACAAATTCAAAATAAAACTTAAAAGACTTAGTTATATTTGATCTATTTACTCTAAGGTTCACTAACTGCCCTGTTCCCAGCAGGCCTTCCTATCCAATAGGTCAGTTGTTTTTTTTTAAGATGTTTGACTCATTTTCTTCTCTAATAAAGAAAATCTGAAGCCTCCCCTTAGGTTATTTGAAATAAAATAAATGGGATCTTGTGACTGAACATAAAGCTGTGAGCACAGTGCTGGTCTGTTTTCAGCTCACACACATCCCTTTCACCTCCACCTGCTCACCTGGGCCCTGGAAAGGTTCTGGACCGCTCGTAGGCACCGGCTGGTGGGACTGGTCCTGCCAGCCACTCCGGTGTGCCCTCCACACTGTCAGTGACTTCCCCTCTGCTTCTGTGCTGTGGGGAAGTTCCTGCCCACTCAGCCTCTCCGCTGGGAGTGACAGGGCCCCTTTGTCAGGCACAGCAAGGGCCTCTCATCTGCAGCAGGCGTAGGCTGGCCCATGAAGCCGCCTATATTCCTAAGTGTTTGAGTTTCCTATCATTGCTGTAACAAGTTACCACAGGATTAGAACAATACACATTTGTCGCCTCACAGTTCTAGAGGTCGGAAATCCAAAAGGGGTCTCCCTGAGTTAAAATGATCAATGTGTCAGCAGGCTGGGATCCAAGGCAGAGACTCAAAGAGGAAATTCACTTGCTTGCCTTTTCCAGCTTCTGGAGGCTGCCCACATTCCTTGGCTCATGGCCCCCTTCCATCTTCAAAGCCAGATTAAGTGCATCTCCCCTACTTTAATGTAATGAAATCCACAGAGTCCCGTTTGCCCTGGAAGGAAACACACCCACAGGTTCTGGAGATTAGGAGGTAAACATCTTTGGGGGCCCATTCTTTTGCCATCACACTATTAACCATCTATATCCAATAAAACAAAGTTTCCACTCTGGGATTTCTGGGTGGCTTCCTGATTTGAGCCCTCTCCACACTCACCCAGCTCATCCGCCTCTCTCCTTACCCCCTGACACCAGCCCTTCTTTCCCTAAAGCCACTCTGATTTCTTGTTCACAACCTCCTGGCTGTGCCTTTGTCCACACAGTTCTGAAATGGCCTACAGACTCCTCCCGTAAGCCAACAAGTCTCTTACCCACTCCACGCCTCCTTCAGAAAGCTCATCACCTCCACATTGAGTGCACCCCTCACAGATCAGTCTTGCACAGTGGGGAGAACTTCCATTCCTTTTTAGACAGTTCCAGGATGTTATGCATGTATATAATTTATTAAGACTTCTTGTATAAAGCTTTTTATGACTTCCTTAGATGAGGTTAATTAGTACCTCCTCTGCACTTCCAAAGCCTCTGTTGGAGCACTTATCAGATTTTACTACCATTATTTGTTTATAGGCATTTCTTGCCAAATAGTCTTTGAATTTCTCAGGAACAGAGCTGCCCCTTTGTCTTTATATCTAGAGCACTTAGAACAAGTCAGTGTTTAATAAATGCTTATGGAATAAGTGAGTGAATGAATGAGCATGCAGTTAAACTTTGCACAAATATAACTAAGCTGACCTTAGCAAAAAATTGCAAGTTTGGTTAGACAGTTATTTAAGGCACAGTATTCTCATTTTGAAACCAGTCCCATAACAAAGATTCCAAGGATGATATTTTAAGAAAGTTCTACTATAAATATTATTGTTTCCATCCCCTTACCAGGAAGGTGCAGTTTCCAAAAAACATGATAAGTCTTGATCATAATGTGGACTTACATAGTATAAGTGGCAACTTCTTAAATGATCATATATTACAAAAAGCTTTTGTGTATCTCTTTGTTCGATGATGGGGAATTTTATGTGATGTTTGAACTTCTTAATTATGTTCATCTAAGCACAATTTTTGTCCCCAGCGTGGGAGAATGGCATTTTGTTGTAGCTGTTAAGGTGGAAACTCTAGCTCTGGTCTGATGATCGGTAGTGAAGCTTTAAGTCACGGTCAAGAGAGGCTCGTTTGAGTTGGCCCAGAATGAAAGGGCTGGAGAAATGAGCCTTCAAAATAAATGTAAAAAGATAGGGTTACGAGGTAATGGGAAGAAAAGAAAAGAAAAATAGAGGAGTGCGGAAGACCTGAGATGAGTAGGTTAAGATGAAGATTTGGTGGAGCAGCTTAGTGGGATCCTAAGTCCCCAGGATCGTTAATTACATGAGTGGAATCCATGGTCTCCAGAACAGTTGTAGTCCAAGGTCAAAGTCAGGCATCTGTGCTGATTTCAGGCGAGAGAAGAAACAGTCTTCCCAAGAACTTCGCCAACGTTGGCAGAAACGCGCAGCCCATGTTTGGGTGGCCATTCGAGTGAAGCAGAAATAAGCAATACTGTGTTTGTGACCATAAATGTGAAGCCAGTATTCTGGTTCCATTTCTGGGAAGTAGAGAAGCCTCCCAGCTGGAGAAGGAGCATGTTATCAGGGAGGACCTCTGAGGCCCTCGTCCATGAGAAAAATGTGAACCTCCCCAACTGAACAGTGTAAAACGACACTCCTGATTGAAGCAACTCTGTGCAGGTTATACCTGGAAATTCCTTCACATCATAGTCATGTTTAATTGTATGCTTAATTTGGCTGCACGCAGGGCTACCATTCATGGGATGGGGGGAAAGTGCAACTTCCGAAGATGGGAAGTAAGCTATAAACCTATGGGTGTGGACCTTTTTACCTCCAGGTGGTGTCAGCAGGAAGTTCACCATGGGGAGCTGTGCCGGCAGCAGAGCTGAAGGAAAATTGTTTTGTTTCATTGCAGGAACAAATATTCTTTTAATGGATGGTTAGTAAGGAAGCCTATTGTATAAGACCCAGCTTGAAGTTTAATGTGAGAACGTTGAAGTCAGTCAGTCATTACTCATTTTTTTATGAGTGTAATAACATACAGGATATGCACTTGTCAGTCAGTACACACACCCTTTGGGCGGGATAGGGTACTTGGCCATGGCTTTTGAATTGCTAACCTGATGCTATGATTACGCTAAGCTGCGGGAATTTTTCTAGTGTGCCGGTGTGTGTGCCCATGTTGTCGGTAAGTTATGTTTGCAGCATAGCCCAGTAATAAGATTTGGATTTCTAGAAGACTAAATGTGAATTTTAAGTGTATGGATAGGTCCTGATCTTTTACAACACCTACCGATGCATACAGGGAATTTTGTACAGAATTCACCTATCTATGAAGCACGGGGAAAACCCCCAGTGCTCTGTCTGAGGGGAATAGCCAGCTGTCGGCTCCACGCATTTGTTGCCATGGGGGAAAATAGGCAGATCTTGCCGGAATTTAAGATTTCTTTTTGAGAAATCAGAATTATAAAATTTCTGGTGAAATATGCCAAACTCTGAAAGATGAAAATGAAGTTTTTAAATTTTACTTAGTTCACTTTCCAGTTTATGACTTCTACGATCAAGGAAACTAACTTTTGGAGTATAATAAATTAGTACGCGGCCTATTTCAGTTCTCATTTGATTGTTTTTTATATAGTCTAAGAATTTAATTATCTTTCTAGCTTACTGTTCCTGTTTTTATCAACTTCGGCAGTGTAAACCAGTGGTTCTCAATCAGGGGCAATTATATCCCCAGGGGGATATTAGGCAAAGTCTGGAAATATGTTTTGTTGTCACAACTTGGAGTGGGAGGATACTACTACTGGCTTTTAGGGAGTAGAGGGCCAGGGATGCTGCTATTTAAATAGTCTACACTGCACAGGACAGAACCCAACAACAAAGAATTATCTGGCCTAAAATGTCAACAGTGATAAGACTAAGAAACCCTGGTGTAGACCATGTTTTTATTTGTGTCTCGCTCCTTCCCTTCCCCTTCCCTTCCTTCCTTTCTTTCTTTTCTTTTTTTTTTTTTTCTGAAGAACTTTTTCCTCTATTTCTCCCCCTTTTTGTAATCTCACTCAGAACCTTTAGGCTGTTGGTTCTCAATTTCAAAATGCAGGAAAAAAAAATCACATGGGAGTTTCTAAAAACTGAAGACCCTCAGCCCCTACTTGTAGATATTCTGACCTGTAGATCTGGGGTGGCCCAAGATTCTGCATCTTGAAAAGCCCCCAGGTGATCCTAAGGAAGACCATGCATAGATCACAGTTAGAGTGGTAGGGTAATCTTTGTTTTCAGAATATCTGCTTTTCTTCATTTGTTTAGATCTTTTATTTGTTGAACTTGTCAATTATGTTGTTATTTTTATTAAGCCTTTAAAATATACATAGCTTTTTAAAAATATTTTTATTTAGTTGAGAGGGAGTGAGAGAGGAAGAGAGCAGAATAGGGGGGAGCAGCAGGCAGAGGGAGAGGAAGAAGCAGACTCCCCCCTCAGCAGGAGAGCCTAATGCGGGGCTCGATCCCAGGACCCTGGGATCATGACCTGAGCCGAAGATAGATGCTTAACCAACTGAGCCACCCAGGTGCCCCTAAAATATACATAGCTTTTAATAATTATTTATACTTCAGGAAATAAAATATATCTATGGACAAGTCATCCAAGCAGCTGGATAATGTAGCTTATAGAGTTTCTTTCCAAAATTTCTCGTCTCTTTTCCCTACTTTTTTTGTAATATACCATATGTCTTCTCACTGGTTGAGAGCAGTTCCCTGAAAATACAAAATTAAAAACTTGTTTTTTGATTGTATGAACCAAGTCAAAAAAAAAAAAAAAAAGCATGTACTGTAACAACTGAAAATATTAGAAATAATCCACGTAAGTGATTCCTTAACCAAACTGATGCATGTGAAATGTTACAAAAAATTAACTCCCTGGAGTTGGTAGTTTATGCCACATACTTGTTTTGTGGAGGCAGAAAGGTGAGGGCAGTTGTAGGTACATAAGACCCATTTCTCCAAATGCTGCCTGGCTCTTAGGAAAATGGCATGTTTATGCAGGTACCTGCCTTCAGGGGCTTCGACTCATGCCTGGCTTTCTCTGTATTATAACGGCTGAGTGCAAATCACAGGGCTTTGAGAGGTCTATAGCAGGTATTCAGTGGCTTGAAATTTATCATTAGAATGATACGTGGCAATTATTGGGTCATTTATAAGGCATATCCTCTGCGATGTCGTTACCAAAACAGATGTCCTTCTACACAGGCAAAAAAATTTACAATCTTGCAAACAGTGTTGGTCTGCTAACCAGTGTGCCACCAAGAGTCATGAGTAACTTTATTATCCAACTTTGACCACTTTCCCATGGTTATCCTGAAGAAACTATTTCTAAGAAAGCCAGAATTCTATTTGGATGGCTTCATGTTCATGCCAAATGAGCAGATATTAAAGTAGTTATCGGATGGCCAGGAGAGGTCTTTAGCTTCTTCCTCATAATTTTCATCAAATGCCTTCCAACTTCCTATAAATAAATGCAGATAAATGTCTTACTGAGCACCCTCCCCCAAAAATTCTGATGCCGACACTGCTAACAGGCCACTGAACTTGAAACGATGAGGCTGAGTGTATATGTCACCTTAACCAGCTGGAATCTCAACAAATTCATCTTTCTGGAACTTTATTTCCTCTGATTTAAAATGAGGAGATTAAATTAACTGTTTTGTGATGTCCCTTCTAGTTCCAAAAGGCTATGATTCTCTTAGAGTGCCCACAATTTGGATATCAAGTGTTGTATTGCTGAGTCATTTGGGGCAGCAGAAGACCACAGCTTTTCCCTGCATCCTACGCTCTTCCCTGAGGAGGGTTTGGGGTTAAGGGCAGAATCATTTCCCATCACACCCACAAAAAGGAACCCACGCTGCTGCGTCTAACTCAGTGATACTAACTGGGCCCTAAAATTAGGAATGTTGAGTACCTCTTTCCTGGATTTTATCTCTGGATAGAATAGTCCTTCTATGAGGTTAAAGAGGTAAAAAACTTATCTTCGGCTTTTCCCTTTTACGTCTCTCATTAGACTTTCAAGGTTAGAACGGCAGGGCTGCCTGCTCTCCACTAATGTACTCGACTCGCTGCCTCTTGGAGGACACTTGACCTGCCTTTGTGATCCGACTAAGGCTGGGTTGAGCCTTGGCTGGAGCTGTTTTCTGGATAGACTGGCCTAGCTCACTGGAATTCGGGATAAAACCTAACATACTGTTTTCTTCAAGAGCTTTGTTAGAGAATGGTGACCGTCGTCCTCACATTAAGAAATGTGACTGGTTACAGAATATCAGCAAAGCATTAGTTCATTTTCACTTTTTCCTCTTTGTTCTGGAAGCACTTATTTAACATCTGTCTGCTTCGGTAAGTTCTAAGCATGAGAATACAGAACTCAAACAAATGAATGTAAAGTATATCACTATGTTGGGCATGTCTCGTGATCTTTATTCTCTGTGATCCTATCTGTGAAGGGAGAATAGTTGAATCTAAAAAAGAATTTCGAATCCTAACTCTGGGCCCAAAGAAATTACCACGAAAGGTTACAAATTCGCGAATGGGAATGTCATAGGCTCGTGTCCTCCCCCATTCAATTATGGAAGTTAAAAATTATTATGGGCGCTAAAAGTGGTGTTTTACATGGTATGTGCCTTAGAACCACATTGTCCATTTGAAAATCACAGCATGAAATTGGCCTCAACCCAAATCAGCAGTGAAGAACTGACTCCTAGCCAAGACCTGTGCTCTGGGGTTGACGGCCGTGGGCCACCCCGTGACGCTAGAAGAGGCTCGTTTGAACACCAGCAAAGCCATCAGTGCAATTTATCATCAAAGGCACCATCCATTCTTCAGAGCTACGTAGAGGGGTGTTAAAAATCACAACATGCTAGCAGACTGTGTTTTAAATGAAGGGAAACCTATCTTTGGAACATAAGTGGAATAGTAATGGGAAAATGGCAGGCAATTTGTGAGAAGAAACCATAACTGTTTTTGTTTAATCTCCTTCTTGTAAATGTGACATTACTTTAAAAATTACCAACAGGGACATAAATCTGAATTACAGCTTGAAAGAAAAACTTTCAGAATGGCCCAGTTATCCTTCCCTACTCTTTAAGTAGTCTCCAGAAGACCTCCTCAGGGCGGCTCATCTTCCAGCTTTGATGGAGAAGGGTTGGCTTGTTTTCATCTAAATCTATGGTTCAATCTCCTATGTGAAAGAAAAATAGATTATAAGGAATCACGGAATATAAAAAGGGGTTTAACGTTTACCTCTCCTAAAAGTTTCTTTTTATGGGTTAGCATCATATTTATTAAGAACTTTCTTGAGTTCTTTCTGCCCACAGTTCTTGTCCCTGTGCTTTAATAAAACCACCTTTTTTGCCCCGGGGGGGGAAAAAAAAAAGAACTTTCTGAAATTCTTTCTTGGACCTTTTTTTTTTTTTTAAATGTAGCTAAATGATATAAAGTTGAAGACTACTTTTGAAACTTAAATGGAAAGCATATTCTTTTAAAGATGCTTTTGTGCCGCCTGCTGTGCTGAATTAGGTTTTGAGAGAGCCACCAAGGCTTTGGAACTTACACTGTGGCAGAATACCAGATGAAAAAAATAGCTGTTCATCTTCTAAACAGAGCAGAGAGGTCAGGCATGAGTGTCCGACCCCACCCTGGCCTGGCTCTGCCCACCACTAGGCATCTAAGGAGGCTCCTCCTCAGCTGAGACCTGAGACCTACCGACACAAGACATCATCAGAGTGCCTCCGAATGTTTTAGTGCTAACCCTGTGTGCAGAGAAAAGCTGGACTGAAAATATGAGAAGCAAATGCAAGAGAATCACTTATTCAAAAGAGGCCATTTGGTTTGGCTCAGCTTTATCTGGGAGTTTCCAGACCAATTCAGCCTGTATCCTGAAGAGATCCCGGCCTAGAAAAATAGTTTTTTTTTCAAGTACATGCATCATTGGCTACTATTAATTCTTAATTTAGACTTATTCTGATAATGTCAGTGGAATAAAATGCAGAGTAATATTTATTTAAAATGCACAAAAGCTGCAAACATTGACATTTGTTTTCTCTTTCCTCGGGGCTATTTAATTTCCCCCCCAACTTGATGCCGTCCTGTTAATTCGGTAACATGTTTACTTGTCCTTTTATTCTATTAGTGGTAGCTTCTAATATGAAGATTTTTTAAAATCCTGCTTGGCTTCTTTGTCTTGCATTTTTTAAATGTTGAAATGATAGTACTCAGAAATGCAGAATGGTTTCTGTGTTACGCCAATTGTGAAAAATACGTGTTTATATCAATTCATGCGATTATTATTCTGTGTTTGGTTATCTAGTTCACCAATTCTTTTCTTGCTAAGAAGTTTTAATAATTTTTAATCATTCAACTGTAATCTCAACATCGGTAGTCTCAACTAAAACCTTGTCAGTTTACTTTTCATGTAAGTAATGGAAAGCATTACTTATAATTTGATTAAAACTGAAATGACTTTATATAAAATATGCTGTTAAGTAATAGTCCTTAAAAATAATTAAAACTATAATGATGTGGGTCTAAGTAATTATTTTACAGAAAGAATATTAAGCTAAGGATAAAATCTTTTGAAGAAAAGTGGTATTAGAGATAAAACTATCCTCCTAGTCTGCATATTTTTCCATTCCACTCCACAGTTTTTCTTTCTTAGATGCACAAATTGTAGTCATAAAAAAAATCTGAAATCGAATTTAGGCAACTTCCCTCTTTGCATTAGAATTCTTGAATACTTGCAAGTTGTAAGGTTACTGGGTACAATGAAAGGGACCAAGAGGAAGAAGCCACTGCAGTAAAGTAGGAGGAGCAAATGCTAAGAGGGAAAAACAGAACAATTGAAACATGCCTAAAAAGTGATGGGCAGACAAATGTTAAAGCACTGTATTTTAAGTGTTCTCTTAGAGCTTATTTATAGAATCTTTTGCTGCAAATGTTGGAAAGAAAAATACCATTCATCTAGGGTAAATAACCTAATATATCTATTGGGTAAACTTTTGTTTATATATTTATAAATCTAAATAAATAAGCAAACGTGTGTTTGTGTGTGTGTGTGTAATACTACTTAAGGTAGATCCCACTTAGCCGGCTTGCTGGTTTGAGGAGGAACACATGGGGCCATTTCTGTGGATTTTCTGCCCAGCATGTGTCCTAGCATCTGACCAGTTCTTTTTGGCCTGAGCCAATGGAGGATCACGCTAGGGCTCAGGAAGGCACAGTAAATTAAGCTGGGCACTGTAGTCTGTTTCCAGGTCACTGCCTTCTGCCTCTTTCTCATACCTTGTTCACCCTTTGACCTTGTTAGAACAGTAATGTTTCTTCATAAAACATTCTTAATGAGACTATTTACCTTGCATACCCAATGAGATCATGCTTTGTGTAATAAATTCTGTGCTAGAACATATGCCAAGAAGGCAACCCTTGCAGCTGTTAAAGAATTAACTTTTTAAGTGAGGGAGGAACCTTTCGCTTGGCAGCCACAGCTAGCATGGCACTCTTTTCCTTATTCTGAGTATATTATAAAGCTAGACGAAGATTTTTACTCTCCTTTTTTTCCCTTTCTGCTTGTTTGTGTTTTGTTTTATGTCCACTAATAATATCAATCTTGAGCATAGCATAGTTATTCCTAAAGAATGTGAATTTACAAAGCAGATAAATGATACGTATTTTTTTTTCAAGAATGTTCATCTGATTTCAAAGATCTTTTTGTTCAAAGAACTCAACTCTGTCTCAACAGAGCTTGGGAACTCTATTTCTTATCAGAAGTAGTGAGTTTTTCCCCCCTGCCAATAAATACTATTTTTTACACAGACCAGTCTGAATTCTGCATCTTTTGGTACCTTCTTCCATCAGAATGAAGGTGCCCTCACCTGAGTAAAACCCTGGGACACCCGCTACAGCAGCAGCCCCTGAGTCCACCAGAGTTACCCCTTCTGCCCAGGGAATGAGGAGAGAAAATATGTTGTGAATCAGTACAGGTCATAATATGCCTCCTCCTGAATGACTGATCTCTTCAATAGAAGCAACCTAACTGTAACCTCGCTGAACTTGTAAAAGTCATTGGAGGGCCAGGCCCCTCTTCACCCCCTTTGACCTCCTGACTTGACGTCACCTGCATACGTAACGGGGCTTCTGTCTTCTGTTTTTCCATTGTCATCACACTAGCTCACCGCCTACTCCCTCTGCCACAGTCCCGTCGGTGCCATCCTTGTGACCCTGTGCAAACCACCGTACCCATCTGAGTGGTGTTGATGACAAGCAGTACTGACCTCACCAGGCACTTCTGAGGATTCAATGAGATGTTTTTACAGGATGCCGTCCTAGCACTTAACATACAGATTCTCAGGGAATGGCAGCTCTTCACTCTCACTATTTCCCCACTCATAGAATTAGTTTAAGGTAGTGCCAGCCTGGCCAGACCTGGAAGACTTGCTGCGTCACCTTTGAAACTCTGGCCCAAAATGGAGCCCTCTCCATACACGGCCTCATCGTACACACATTCCTGAGTCTGACTGGAATTGAAAGAAAAAAAGAGAGGAAAAAAAATGTTGCTATTAGAGGAAAAAATTATATATATGTAATATAAATATATACCACATATATTTCTATAATATATATAAACATAATTTATATATATATAAAATATAAGGATCATAAAAACAGTCATATTAATCATCTGTCTAGCCCCAGAAGTACCTTGTAGGCACATGCCCACTTTGCCCCTTTCCCACCTCCTGTCTCCAGCAGGGAACGTATCAGAATATGTCATTGGGAGTTAACTTCCAGAACCTTGTTACTATCTCTGCAAAATCAGTAGGACCCCTCCCCCATTCTGACTGCCTTAGATTCCCTTGAGTCTCTCCGATGAGATTTGGCTTCTGGTCTGAGGTACTCTCCTCTCCTCTCCTCTTAGACTGACTCTTAGAGGAGTCAGTGGGGCTTAACTTTGGGTGAATCCCTATAGAGGAAGGCGGCCTGGTCCACGTGGGTCTTCAGTGTGACCTGAATTTCACCAGGAGCAAACCAGTGCATGGTGGGAATTAATGCAGAGGGATACAGGAAAATGTGACCTCCCAGGGTGAGATACAACAACTTCTCCCTCCCATCTCCTGAGTCTCCAAGTATCTTGTCAGTACCACTGATCCCACACTTATGGTCTGCTTTACAAACCTAAATACTTCCTTATGCATTGATCCAACTTCCTTTCCCATGATTCTACTCTCTTGTCCACGCTCAGATCTTGTTATTCAATATTGCAGTGCTCACAGAACCAAGACACCTTCTACACGGTGGATACTGGTTATTGGCTAAGTAGTGAAGAAACATGTTCTCCAATAGCAACAGAATTATATCTATTATAGATGTAAAGATATCTATGGATATATTTGTACACACATTAAAATTTAATATATGGAGGGGCACCTGGGTGGCTCAGTGGGTTAAAGCCTCTGCCTTCAGCTCAGGTCATGATCTCAGCGTCCTGAGATGGAGCCCCGCATCGGGCTCTCTGCTCAGCAGGGAGCCTGCTTCCTCCTCTCTCTCTGCCTGCCTCTCTGCCTACTTGTGATTTCTCTCTGTCAAATAAATAAATAAAATCTTAAAAAAATATATAATATATGGAGATCCACTAATTTGGAACATCTTTTTTCCCCCTAGGTTTATTGAGGTTATGTTTAACAAATAAAAGATTATATATATTTAATATGCACTATGTGGTATTGTGATATAAATGTACCTATGTAATGATTGCCACAAGCTACTATATCCATCACCTCGTACGGTTACCATTGTGTGTGTGTGTGTGTGTGTGTGTGTGTAATGTTTTTTAAAGTGGACAGAAGTTGGGTTTGAGTTTGCTTTGGTATGTTTTCGGTATTGCTAACATCAACAATGCCTGTTAATTTATTAAGTCATGTACGTTAATGTGAGAATGTTTAGAGATAACTTGTTAAAATACCCTGTTTTCAAGTTCTTTAACCACTCAAGGAGTAATTACAAACAATTGAAATGCTGCTTGCTTGTTATCATTTGAGAAGCTAATCATTTATTCATAAATCAAGGTGCAGGACCCTCACCCCAGCATCCAGCCTTATGAACAATAGATGCTCCTTTTCCTGTTAGTACCGATGAGAGAGCTTTTGCCGTGAAGCCAATTCAACCTGTAGAAAGATGACATTCCTTTGCTCGGTTTTATGACACAGAAATACTTGGTTGTCCCCACGGCTCTCTGAGTATGCCTTCTCTGGCAGTAGAAAGGCAAAGAGCAGTCACGCAAATAAAGACGATGAGGAGGCTAGGAAAACATGAGCAAAGCGGAGGTGGCAAGAGAGATGGTCTGTTAAAGGAGGTATGATGAGGGGCACTGTTATTGTCCCGCGGGTTCCGTCTAGAAGTTACATTTGGCCTGTAAACAGAAAACCCATGTTTTCATATAACCTGAGTATATCCTCTCTAATATTTACTGCTAAGACCTAAAATTTCAAGACATGGCATGGAGCATCTCTAAAATGACGAAATTCTCACTTTAAATTTTTTCTGTGAAGCATTGTGATTGAAAAAAATCCCATACCAGTATTTTATTCTACTTAAGAAGAAGAAGGAGGGGGAGCAAAAAAGCTGTCCTAATTACCCATTTCTAGGACTAAAATATCTTTAATTGAACATACTTGAGAAAGATCACAATGAAAGTACTATGAGAACCTTGTTTATCCCTTCATTTTACTATGAGATGCAAGAATGATAGAATTCCTAGCCAGCCATCATTCTGCCCCACCAGTCATTTGTCAAAAAGGTATCTTACAGGTCCTGTCAGCCTCGGAAGAGAGAGTAAACCAAAAAGGAAGTCTTGCCATGCTACACTTAAGGCCTTTGTGAATCGTGAGAGCTCATTGGGAAATTTTCACTCTTTTTAGAAGGTCCAACGAAATGCTCTCTGCTTGCTTCTGCATATTGGACAAGATGGGAAGCAGGGTCTCCCCATTGCACAGCTCCTGGGGGAGCAATTCATGGAGAATCTATAGAGTTCTGTCTCCCAGCAGAGCCAGGAATAAGTGACTGCCAAGATGATGTTAGTAATTAAGGATTTGGCATCTAAGGGCCGCCCCTAAGCACATCCTAGTTACTGTAACATCCAGGTAGAACAAGGGAAACTCCGTTAGGCCCAAGTGGGACTGGGACATGTTCACAGTCACATTAATGCACCTCCCCCCACACCGTGCACGTGCACACACCCACCCGCAGCTGTCGTTAGCACTCAAGAAATGAAGTGTGGCTTTGGCCACCTGGACGCATGCGTTCCCAAGCCCAGCGCCCATTAGCTCCATGGTAATGTAGTAAGGTGGTGGGTAGGCATCGTTAAGACCCCACATTTCTGTTCACGGATGCTTTGGATAATGGAAACATGCTTATTAGGGATCTTTGGCAAAAGATTTTCCTGTGTAATTAGCAAACATCTTAATTATACACTTGGACTTGAAGCTCATGCTAATCTTAAAGTATAAAAACGATGCGAATTAGATACAAAAAAAAGGATTAGAAGGGAAGCCGCATAGTATAACTCCTTACTGAAGTATAATAACTTATTCAAGTTTATTAAAATTTGAGTTTGAAATAAATTCAACATTTATTGAGTACCCATAAGCATCATGGAGAGGATGTTATAGGAACACATAAGACACTATTACCAACTTTTAGGAGCCTTCATTTTAGAATACAGCATGAATTAGAAGAGCAGCATAAAATTTTCAAGTGTTTAAGAAAGGCTACTTTGAGTAATAAAAAGTGTAATTAATTATGTAACTCCCTGTGCTTCTAGAAAATATATTGGATGAATACACATGGTTGCAGAATCTGCACACTGAAATAAATTTAAATAAATACAGAGTATTTAAATAAATACAGAGTATTTAAATAAATACAGAGTATTACTCAATTCCAAGGGTGTCCCACATATATTCACAGAATCACAGGATAAAGTTAATTGTACCTGAAATACTAAACAGAATGTTGATAATCTGCTCACTAGCTTATGCTACAGGACATAGCCTTGTGGATAAGCGCTAGAGAAAACGTTAAGCTCTCTTCTTTGTGATATTTCATGACATTGACCTTAAATCAGCCAGGAGAATAAACACAGCATTATAGACCTAAGGCCTAAAACAAATATGAGTTTTATAATTAATTTGCAAGCAAATATCACTTTTAATAAAAGTTGAAAATATAACCCTTGGCTATTCCCAGTCAATGAAATTATGGTTATCATCAGATGTAGTCTTACAATGAATGAGGACATTTTAATGAACCGGAGTATTTTAAATATTTGCAAAATTTTGGAAAGAATGGAAGTACCATTCAAATATTATTTCAAAAAAAATTAAAAAAAATATTATTTCAGATGTTAGGAATAATTTCCAACATGGTTTTATTTTTCTTGCCCAAGTTAGTGAGATAAGAGAGGGAAGCCCCATCATCTCCATTTTTCAAATGAATCAGCTGAGGCTTAGAGAAAAGTTTATGCGACATAGGCAATTTGAAATGTCTGATTCCCCAAATAATCACTATATGCTATTGGCGAAGCACTTGGCTGATTTCTTTTCTTGGTGGTCTCTCACTCCTCTGTTCCTCAGAAGCATCTGAGTTCCCCACTGTAAGCTCAGCACCCCTGGGCAGAAGTTCTTTGCAGCTTCCTGTTTGCATATGTTAATGTAATACATTTGCTTTTCATTGAAACAATTCTGAAAACTCAGATTTTTCTGCCACATTTCTTTTATGCAAGGAGACAGTCTATAAAGAAATGAAATGACTGTTTTAAAATTGTTCTGCTAATTTTAAACTCCCTAAGGATAGGGATTATATCTTTTAAGCCCAGTTACAGTATTTAATGGATGTGTGGCAGGCAGATCTATTGCTGGCAAGTGGCTTATCTTATATCTAAATTGGTGTTTCTGTGATGAACGTGGTAAATATTAAGGGCCACAATTGTAATCATGAATGGTTGTTTTTTACAATCAAGTTAATTAGTGTGGCATATTTCTACTGTATGTTAGATTTGTATTCTAGAAGTCCCTTACATGTTAGAACTAAGTAGAAGGTGGCTGGTCTTTCAAGAATTTTGAAATGAAGTCTTAAGTAAAATTGGAAACACTTGCATTTGCAAATAAGTCATCACCATAGCTCGAAGTTCAGTTTGGCATTTCTAAGCTTTCTTTCCTTTTTATCCATTCAGTCATCCATCCATCTTCCCGGTTATCTGTCCGTCTCCCCATCCACCCCCATGCACCTGCTGTCCATCCCCCAGTCTCCCCATCTGCCTTCCAGTCTCCCTTCCACCTCCCCAGTCTTTCATTTCTCATTGTCTATTTTAAGAGCCCTTGAAGGAATGAGAAAGAAAAACAGTTGTTATTAAACTTAATACTGACCCTTTGGTTTTCATTAAAATGACCACATTATATTTGTTGTCCAAAAATTAGCACTCCTAAGAGTAAATAGTGTGCTACTGGTAATCATGGTGAGAAAACCAGCATAAAGCAGGACTGTTCTCAGCAAATCAGAATATAAGGTCACTTGTATATAATACGTTCTCCTAAAAATCTAAAGTAGGATTCCATTATAGTATTATATTTTTTTAGTTCTAGATTATATGATACGTGAATTGTTTATATTAAAAGTAGAGAGTGAGACAGATTTTTAAAGATTTTATGTGTGTGTATTGGTGTAACTTAAACCTGATTTTTTTGTAGCATTAATTCCTGTACATGTAATAGTTAGCTCTCTAATTTGAAATCATCTAGATACTTAATGTATTCTCTGTTGTTGCCTCGCTTTGGGATTGATTGCTCTCCCATTAATTCAATGGAAATCTATACATCACTGTCTCCAGGTGCAGCATTTACCGAGGGGCCAGAGGGGCACACCCAGGCTTTGTGTTTTGGCGGCTCTCAGTGTAGCTGGGGACGTAGCCCTAGCAGCATTTATACCAAATAACTGTGCAGAAGCCAGCGATTGTACATGGACCGGAACAGAAAAAGTGGTAGAGAAGCACCAAGAAGAACTAGTAAAGGGGCCAGAGAGAGCTAATTAGAGGGAGCAGAGACAGCACTAAAATAATAAGACCCATTCTGGCACTTGTTGGCAACTCACTGGTGGGTAATAGTGGGAATTACTGGCTTCTGTAAGATTTAACTGAGGCATATGTTACTTATTAGCATACGAAATAATTTTTCCTTCCTCGGAACTCCCATCTCTATCCTGTGTTGGCTGTGTGATCTTGGCTTTCTTAAACCTCTGGTCTGTTTCCTTATTATAGAATAAAAATCTTAATAGTACCTACCCATAAAATTGTGGAATTGGCTAATTGATAGGAAATAAGACTGTGCCTGGTGTTAGAAAAATACTGAAAAGGGACTATTTCTGTTAGTATAGCAAGACATCTTTCAAAGAAAAGTAATCAATTTAAGTCAGTGTTTAATTGTAACTTACCTCATGTGGTGTATCCCAAACATAATCTAAACTTACCCTTATTGTTTATAATTTTTTACAGCTCGAAAGTCAAAGAAGTTGGGCAAATTGAAAGGTATTCACGAGGAGCAGTCCCAGCAGCAGCAAGCCCCGCCCCCGCCCCCCCAGAGCCCCGAGGAAGGGACGACGTACATCGCTCCCGCAAAAGAGCCCTCAGTCAACACAGCGCTGGTTCCTCAGCTCTCCACAATCTCACGAGCACTCACGCCTTCCCCTGTTATGATCCTTGAGAACATCGAGCCTGAGATTGTGTATGCAGGCTATGACAACTCAAAACCGGACACCGCCGAAAACCTGCTCTCCACTCTAAACCGCTTAGCAGGCAAACAGATGATCCAAGTCGTGAAGTGGGCAAAGGTACTTCCAGGTAGGACGCCGCCTCCCTCCCCTCCCCCCCTCCCTCAGGGCCTGCAGCCCAGACCGGACCACAGAAGGCAGGGCAACAGATTTCACCATCTCCAACAGTGCAGTTGGAGTTAGCTTCCCGTTAAATCCTCATACTGGATTTTTTTCATCCCTATCAAATTAATCGAGTGTGTAGGGCGACTGTGTTCATGTGCTCATTTCTCCTGAGGTGTTAGGACCCCCAAAATTCCTAAGGTCAAATACATTCTGTTTGTGAGGCCACAAGCTGAGCCCATTATCAGCAGTGTGTGACCAGGGCCAATCAAAGCACAGACTAGGAAACCAAGACCTACTGAGTACGTTGTATGAGACCCTGAAAGATTATTCTTTCTGAAAATATCATCTTACCTCCATCACCCTTTAAATTGTCCTTGAAATTCCTACTTTAGTCGTTTTTTTTGTGCTCTAGAATTTTATTAATAAGGCCCCTATTAGGGGCGCCTGGGTGGCTCAGTGGGTTAAAGCCTCTGCTTTCAGCTCAGGTCATGATCTCAGGGTCCTGGGATCAAGCCCCGCATTGGGCTCTCTGCTCAGCAGGGAGCCTGCTTCCCCTCTCTCTCTGCCTGCCTCTCTGCCTGCTTGTGATCTCTCTCCTCTCTGTCAAATAAATAAATAAAATCTTTAAAAAAAAATAAGGCCCCTATTAATCTACAGAAACATCACTTAGAATGGGTATCCCATTGTCCCGGTTCATTAATCAAAGCAGTTTCTTGGATTACCTGGGGTCAGCCAGGGCCCTAAGAGAAAAGATTGGGGAAAGCTCCGATAGTTGCTTTCGGAGCAACTATCGGAGTTTAGGTAAAACCTACAATGGAAGGTTTGCCCAGGTAAAACCTACAAATGGAAGAATGCCATGATGTCCCTGGGAATACAGGTGATGAGAAAAGGAACAAAAGAAGGGCTAACTTGGGCCCAGACCAGACTGTAGGAGAGGGCAGGACAGGTGCCAGGGATGCTCATTCTACTTCACCACTTTATCGGAGTCTGGTATTACCCCCAGAAGAAAGGGAACAAGGAATGATATTTTTTCAAACACCCCAAATTCCTGAAAATTAAAATCTCCCACCATGAAAGATAGGCAGGAGTTAACAGTTACTAAAATATTCTTTAATGTTATTGTGAGTAGAATGAAGCAAGTTTTACAGGTTAATATAAATTCTTTCAGTCTAACCCAGGGTTTTAGACCATTATCCACAATGAAACTGCCCGAACTCCCTGGTTTTATTGGCCCTGGCAGTTCACCCTCATTGAAAATTTAGGGTGAATTTAGAATGAAATGTTGAATAGGGCCATGACCACGGTGGGTGCGCCTTAAATGACTATTGAACTAAATTGAGTCTTTTAGAGCAGGTGACTATTTGGGGTTGCCTTAAGAAGCTTCTTCCTGGAATGTACTTAACTGCTAAGTGTATTTCTGTGATTAATTGTTCTGTTCTTCAGGATTTAGAAACCTGCCTCTTGAGGACCAAATTACCCTAATCCAGTATTCTTGGATGTGTCTATCATCATTTGCCTTGAGCTGGAGATCGTACAAACATACAAACAGCCAATTTCTCTATTTTGCGCCAGACCTGGTCTTTAATGAGTAAGTACCTATTAATTAGCCTTCATAAAATAAACTGCAGAGTGATTTGTTATGCTTTTTTTTTTATGATTTCTAAATATAAATCCCATGTATATTTGTGAAAGAATCCACTGACACGTAGCACTTTTAAGAGGAAAAAAATCCTATCATTTACGAATTTAAAAATTACTTTTTGCAGAATTACCATGCACATGTCTGAGTGTATATAAATCAGTATATATAGCTCTCCTATAATAGTATGTGGCAATTGTCCCAAAAGAAAGATGATCCAGTGGGCTCTAAAAACTTGACTGGTACAACGCCACAATTAATAGAAAACAGTCTCTTTTGGTGTCTACTCCAGTTGAGACTATCTGATTTCTAGGAAATGTGAATGTATGAAGTGTCAGTTTTTGCACGCATTCACATAGTGGTTCTATTGTTAACAGTATACAGCTGCTCAGTGTGTTTTCATGACACTCATAATTACCATTCTTTGCAATCATAAAAAAAAAAACCCAAAATGCTTCTCTGTAGTGAAACATCTTTGGTTTTATGATGCATTTTAAAAGATCAAAAGAACTGTAAGAGCGATTTCTTTGGGCATGAATTCCTTCCTATGTTAAGTTTACATTTCAGTACCGTTTGCATTCCACATTAGCACATTTCGTTTGTGTTTATTTTCCAGCAGTGCTTCTTTGTAATTGTTGGGTCAAGAAACACCTCATATAAAAAAAGAACATTTGAATTATGATAGTAACCACAGCCATATTCTAATAGATGGCTCTCTCTAGATATGAAAATAGGGGTTTTCAGTAAGGAAGGAAGCAGATAAGAAATAGATTGGTGATAGAAGACAGAAAAGCAATGCAAAAGATTAGAAGTGGATGCACAGTGCCAAGGTACCTGAATGGTTCCGTAGCAATTTCCCTACGAAGTCCAGCTCACCCCGGTACGGCGGGCCACAAAGACCATTTTATTCCAGTATAAATTAGGAACATAAGTTGTTGGTTCTCAAGGTGACCCTTCTTTCGGCAATTAGTCAGAAAGAATAATTCTACTGCATAATTTTTCACCAAAAGCATGAAGCGAGTCCAAACTGACATGCACATTTTCATTTACTTGTTTTCCTCATTAATCAGCTGATATTATTAAATAGGAAGCCTGTTTTCAAATATGGTCCGTAAACCAAAAGAAAAACATGTTCCTTGTTTTAAAAGTGTGGATAAACAAGAATCTCTATTCCATGCCATCCAGCATGTCTCCATTTGATTTTAACTGGAGATTTAAATGATCCATTCAGTCTTATTGAGTACTCCTATTAATTTTTTTCCCATAAAATACATATAACATAAAAACTTCTGTTTGAGCCATTTTTAAGTGTACAGTTCAGTGGCATTAATCATATTCACATTGCTGTGCAACCTTTCCCGCCATCCATCTCCAGGACTTCATCATCGACCCAGACAGAAGCTTTGAACCCCTCAAACAAGAACGCCACAGTCTCCCCTCCCCCAAACACCTGATAACCTCCAGTCCATGGCTTTGCCTATTCTAGGTAATTCATCCAAGTAGAGTCCTACAATATATATCCTTTCGTGTCTGGTTTATTACAGTGTAAGGCTTTCAGGGCTCATCCTTACTGTGCCATGTATCAGAATTTCATTTTATAGCTGAATGATATCCCAATGTATGTACTTAGGATCGATCCTCATTGTTTGCAGATTCTGTATTTGTGAATTGACCTGGCTACATTTATTTGTAACCCCAGAGTCAACACGCACAGCACTTCCACAGCCCTTTGCAGACGCGCCCAGAGTAGCTATAAATTTGCCACGCCCAGCGTGTATATTTCAGCTGAGACTCTGCCTTTTTGTTTCAGCTCTCATACAGTGAACAAGTGGACTTTTCATGGTCTTTTTAGTACCACGTTTTTTGCATTTTTGTGCTTTTTGTTGGTGATTTCGCTGTTTAAAATGACCTCTAAGCAGAGTGCTGAGGTGCTATATCTAGTGTTCCTAAAACAAGAAGTCTGATGTGCCTAAGGGGAAAAAATATAGGACTTAGATAAGCTTCTTTCAGGCATGAGTTATAGTGTTGTTGGCTGTTAAGTTCAATGCTAATGAATCAGCTATATATCTATTAATAAGGTGCCCTTAAACAGAAATACACATAGAACAGGATTATGTATAGATCAGGCGATGAAAATGATCAGTGGCTCTCGAGAACCTAACCCTGTATTTCCCTTAGGAGGAACAGTTCAGTATTCCTGGGTTCAGTGTTTGCTGCAACTTTATAAAATGTAACTGCCTTACTTATCTTTACCAAGTAAAGAGCGTTGACCATATTTTGTTTATTCATTCATCTGTCAGTAGACATTTGGTGGGTTGTTTCCACCTCTGGCTATTGAAAATAACGTTGCTGTAAACCTTCCTATGCTAGCATCCGTTTGAGCCCCTGCTTTCATTTCTTTTTGGTGTATATCTAGGAGTGGAATCTCTGGAGCATATTGTAATTCTGCGTTCAACTTTGGATGAACCACCATACTCTTTTCCATAGCAGGTGTACATTCCCACTGGCAATGTAACAGTAGTTACAAGAGTTCCCGTCACCACATCCTTGCTAACACTTATTTTCTGTTTGGGGCTTTTTTTTTTTTTTAAGATTGATTTATTTATTTGAGGGGGAGGGAGGAAGAGAGTTGGGGGGGCTAAGGGAGAGGAGGAGAGAGAATCTCAAGCAGACTCCCTGCTAAGCACAGAGCCAGACACAGAGCTCCATGCTAGCCCCCTGAGATCTTGACCTGAGCCAAAATCAAGAGTCAGGCGCTTAACCAAGTGAGCCACCCAGGCGCCCCTAGGCTTGTTTTGTTTTGTTTTTTCATAGTTATCCTAGTAGGTATACAATGTTTGGGGATGGGTTTCTTTTTGGGTTGGTTTTTTTTTTTTTTTTTGGCTTTGAAATCTATTTGATATATATAATATTGTATAAATTTAAGGTATACACGTCAATTTGAGACATTTATATATTGTAATATGATTGCCATTGTAGCAGATCCTTGGCATTTCTGTCAAGTCCCATGATTGTCATTTCTTTCTTCTGGTAAGAGTAATTAAGATCTAGTCCATTAGCAAGGTTGATGATTATAATATTTTATAATTCCCTATACTGTACATTAAGTCTGCAGAACTTGTCTACTAGTTTTTAGTTTGTACCCTTAAAACCACATCTCTCCTTCCTGCTCTTTTCACCCCCCAGTAACCACTGTGGTAATCTGTGGTGAGCCTTTTTGAGATTCCACATATAAGTGGTATCATACAGCATTTTTGTGAAGTCCTTTCTCAGTGCGGTTTTGATTTGCATTTCCCTAATGACTAATGATGTTGGGCCTCCATTCATGAGCTTATTGGCCATTTGTAGATCTTCTTTGGAGAAATGTCTGTTCAAGTCCTTGGATCATTTTTAATTGGATTATCCGTCTTTTTATTCTTGAGTTGTAGGCATTCTTTATATACTCTGGATATTAAACCCTTATCAGAGATATGATTTGTATATTTTTCACATTCTGTGGGTTATCTTTTCACTCTTGATAGTATCCCTTGAGGCGTTTAAAATTAGGGTTTTTAATTTTAATGAAGTGTAGTTTATTTTTTTCTTTTGTTGCCTATATTTTTGGTGTACTCTATTAGTTCTTAATTGTATGCACATATCCAAGTATAGAGGTTCCGAAAAAAGTACAAAATTATAAGAATCCTTTTTAACAAATGAGATTTAGGAGAAGCAGCTTATACTTGAAGTCTAAATTAACGTGAATGAAAGGTTTGGGAAATAAACCAAAAATAGAAAAGCCCATGTACGCTTTGTGTGCATTCGCCTATTGTAAAAAATACTAATAAAGTGGGAAATACAAAAATGGCTTTCAATGTTATAAATAGTTAAATGTTATGATATTATGATATTATATAATTATTAGAATGAAAGTAAGTTTTATCTCTGTTCTTAAACCTTTGACCTTAACCTCACCCTAGAGTTCTGTAGATTTCTCTCAACTAGAAAGAATAGAGCAGAGCTGTGTTTTTCAAAGTTGAGAAAGAGGAGAACCTACTTCCGGAAAACATTTGGAAATGACATAAAGCCTTTTGATCAAATCACACTGACAAAAAGAGCTTGATTAGTAGCTTTGTTATCAGATGCTATCCTAGACCCTATATTTGTTAGGGAAACTATTAGGTTAGAGAGGATGGCCTGCAGCTAGAGTCCGAATGCATATGCATGCTTCAACCTGCATTTATTGAAGGAATATTTGCTAACCGTTGCCAGTGTTCTGAACAGTGCTTTCAGAATAGGAGAAAAAAGTGTATACATAGTCCCTGGCTCATGGAACATACGGTCTCATCAGGGAGAGAGATCTTGATCAGAATCCTAAAATTCCCATTGTAAGTGTTGAAACGGAAAGCATTTTGGGGGCAATTAATGGGAGGTACTGATTTAGTCAGGAAAGCTTCCCTGGTATTGCTTAAACCACTGTTCACAGGTGGAGGGAGTACAGGAGGGGGGACGCTGATGGAAGGGGAGGGACAGCATGAGCAGATCCAGCAGCAGGAAGGAACTCCATGCAGAGCTGTGTAGTGACGGGACAGGGAGAGAAATGCCAAGATGTTGAAAGGCGAAATCCACGGGAATTCCTGGTGGTCAGACGCAGGTAGAGAATGGAGGGGAGGAAGAAGTGAGTGTCTAGGGTGCCTGGGTGGCTCAGTCATTAAGCATCTGCCTTCAGCTCAGGTCATGATCCCAGGGTCCTGGGATGGAACCCCAAATCAGGCTCCCGGCTCAGCGGGGAGCCTGCTTCTCCCTCTCCCGCTCCCATTGCTTGTGTTCCCTCTCTTACTGTGTCTCTCTGTCAAATCAATCAATCAATCAATCAATCTTTAAAAAAAAAGAAGTGAGTGTCTAGGAAGACTTCCAGGCCTCTGCTGTAAGTGCCACGTGTGATATGGTGTCACTCCCTGGGAAAAGAGAACAAAGGTAGAGGATCAGAGTTTGGGAGGGAAGGGGAAGGGACAATGTGAGGCCAGTTTTAAACATAAAATTGAATTGCCTTTCAAATATTATTCAAAAAAAGATAGTAAATAAACAATTATTATACACACCAGAAGCCTAAAGGTCCCAGCTGAAGACATGACCTCTGAACTCATTTTAGAGGCGGTAAAGGACACAAGACAGGAGAGTGCTTGGTCACAGATCCCAAGGAAAGAGAGTGTTTCCAGAAAGAAAGTATGGCTACAGCATTAAATGCCCTATGAGCCCAGCAAGCGGAGAACCGGACAACTGGAAGCGTGCCTCCCGCTTGCCTGCCGACACCTCGTGTGTTACCTGTGTGCTGAACGTGTCCCCGTACCTTCCCTCAGCCAGCACCTGTGCTTGCATACCCTTCCACCAAGTGAAGGAAGGAGCTGACATTTTGTTCAAGGAAGTAGCATCTGCCATTCAGCAGCAGGTGGATCTGTTCTCACGGGATCCATTCCCTTGCTCTTGCCACCCTCCACTGCCTCAGGCCCCCTCTCACCTGCACCAGCAGCTCTTAGGTGTCTGTATCCCTACTTTGTCTCCCTGGTACCTCCTCGCTGAAATCACGCGCTCTGTCGTAATTGGTTTTTAATTTCCAGCCCCTGGCATGGTGTCCAAGGCAAAGTAGGAAGTCTGTAAATATTTGCCGAATGAATGAATTCTTGAACAAATGAACCAATCTATTAATTAGTCTAGAAGACGCTTTCTAAGTTATCATTGCTAATTATAAGGATGACGTTTATGATCAAGAAGTGTGATAGGAGATGCAGTTTTCATACCAGGAGCTTTGCTATATTTAAAACCGTGACCAAAACTTTAATAGTTGATCCTTTGTGTTTGCCTTCTCCGGTGAAACAGATCTGAAAGTACCCAAAGATCTTATCCTTATGCTGTGTACTGGCTTTATTGGAGTTGGAGGAAAGGTGGGGAGCAGGGAATAATTAAGGAAAACATTCTTTCCCATCTTTTTTATTAAACATTGGGGTGAAGATATGAGTTAATACTTTAAATTAGCATAGAACTTTTCTTATTATAAATGCAAAACTTTTCAAATATGTATTAAATGATTAATTATTCAATTGTACCTTGAAACAGCTTATCATATATTGCTACAGATCGCTGCAAGTATTCAAATTTCTTATCAATTCAGTACACATATTAAAACTCCCATTTAAGCCTGTAATGAAATTTCTTCCAATTTTTTTTTTTTAATTTCTGAAAGGCAGGTTCAGTGTTACTACTCTCTTTTAAGTCTTGGCCAGTATTTTAGAATTAAAAATATATTTAAAAGCATGTTTATATTGTCTCAAGTGGTCGCTCAACAAAAAATGGTTTTTGAATGATCTTTCACTGCCATTGAGGTTCCTGAACCTTTTTTTATTTATTTATCTCTTTGGTTCGGAGGTGGTCGGAGCAAGAGTTTAAGTCCTGGTGCCACTTTCTGAGCCCCTCTGAGTGAGCGCTCTGAGGGTGTCTGCCCCAGGCTCGGACTCCTTAACCTCAACTCCTTAGTGATGGAAGGTGAACCCCTGCCCCCTGCTGTTGGCCGCGCTATTCCCCAGGAGGGAAGTCCAGACTCAGTGGCCGCTTCCTGTTTCATGGAGTGCTGTCTGTCCCTGCCAGGCGGGGATCACTGTGCTGCCGTGGTCCAGTTGTCCTTAGCAAGGGGCCCTCCCTGCTTAGGGACCCTCTGCATCCAAGGTCCTAAAACTCTAGGAGGCCTGGCTCCTACTTGGGCTGTGTGTACCAAGGCCATGTCACTGTGGTACTGGCTGGGATCAGGCTGCCCCCACGAAGGCCAGGAGTGGATGGAGTTAGGACATGGCAGGCCTCCCCCACCCCTCCCAAGGCAGCGTGGTTGGTAATCCAGAGGTGACTTCTGTGCCTGGACCCTCGTTCCAGCAAGGTGAGAGCCAGTGATGGTGGGCCACAGGAGTTCTCATGCGAGGAGCCGCGGAAGCAGAGCCTGGGCCAACTTCCCCTTCACTGGCTTCATTTACTTTTTCTCTCTATCCCCAATGGCTCTTCTCCTCTTCTCTTCCCTTTCTGTGGCTTTCAGGATTTCTTACTTCCTCTGTGCTCAATGGGACACTGTTCTGCGGAGTTTCCGGTATTTGACCTCCACCCTTTCCTGCTCCCTTCCCTCCTCCTCCTTCTGCTCCCCCTCCTTCCCCATCTCTTTCTGTCTCTGTGTCTTACACACACACACACACACACACACATGCCTAACCCTACCTCCTGCCTTCTGAGATTTCTTCTGTTTTTTCCTCTGGGTCAGTACGAAGAGATAAACTGAAAGAACAAGATGTCCTCCTTCTGGGCCTTATCTTTCCATTGGACCTTATGGAAACCAGGCCCTGTTCTACCAGCGAGAAGGCCAAAGTCTGAAGCAGGATGGTGTGGCCCTTTGAGAGTTGGACAGGAGCCACAGCTCCCCCTTTGGCGGGTGCATGTGCTGCCCTTCTCCCCATGGTTCCCACCGCTGCCTGCTGTTTGCACCTGGCCCTCTCCACTCCTGGCCGGCCCCTGCAGACTGTTGAGATGGACATTCCTGCATAAAGAAAAACAATGTCACAAATTAGAAAATGATCAATCCTTGCCTGCAAGTGGCAGAAACAGTGCAGAGTGGGACTTTTTCTGTTGCACAAAGATAGGGTGTGGAAGACATCTTGCTTCCTGAAGGAGACCAGACAGAGGCAACTGTAGGCGAAGCAACAGTGAAACCTGAGGAGAATTTATAAGCTACAAGTGAGAAATAAACATTCAGTCACATAGGGAAGCAGAGCAAAGGTAGGTGCAGAACTCCAAACAAGAGATATTTCTCCTCCTCTTTTTTCTCTCATTCTTTGAGAGAAAGAATTCATTCATTTCTTCCCTTTAATCAGCTAGCCTAGTGGTAAGAAGTAGAGTCAGAGCAAAAAATTACTTCTAGACATTTCCAGCAAAAGGTTTGAGAGGAAGGAAGTTCTTAAATGGGTAACTTGGCTGTGGATGCTGCTTCTGGGTTACTGCTCACATTAAGGAAAGTTCTTGAAATGAGCATGCAGGGGTCAGGGACTGCCCTTACCTGAGAAAGGTGAGAATACTGAAGAGAGGAGTAGTAAGACTAGAACTGTAGGTAGACCTTCTGACTCATTCCTCAACCCGTCTTCTTTCTCACCAAACCCTGCCTTCTCATTTTGGACTGTTCTTTGGAGAAGGAGATAAGTGATATTTATTCAACAAATACTTCTTGAGCAACTTCAGTATACCTGTTCTAGGCACGGGGAGTACAACAGGGAGAAGATAGAGCTCATACTCTGGTGGTGCGTGGGGGCTAGCAGAAGACGTGGAGGCAGCAAGGTGAAGAAGTCCCACCTGCTGTGTCTCCGAGGACCGGAGCTCAGGGAGCATGCCATCATCCTGATGTACAACCACGGAAAAGTAGTGTTTAAAATAATAAGGGGCGGTGCGGATTCTCTCAGAAGATTTACTAGCGCGTTTGGTTAGCCACGTTGACCTCCTCGTGGTGCCTTGAAGGATCTAAGCTCATCCTTTTCTCAGACCCTTTCCACCTGCTATTTGTTCTGTGCAGGAGGGTGGTCCTATCTCACCTCTTGTCTCAGCTGGGAATAGTCCTTGTTCAGAAGCCCGAACGCCAGATCTCGAGAGACCCGTCCGCTCAGTCCCTCCCGATTATATCCCATGTTTATCTTCTTTGTAGTAGGTCTCCTGCCACCACAACCGAGGCTCAGAGAGGGCAGGAACCTGGCCCTGTCTGGTTTTTCTTTGCATACCCAGCACCTATAATACTGTCTGGCATTAGTAAATGCTTGATGAACTCATTAATTTTAATACTATCTTCAGCATCATTTCCTGCTGCTCCTCCTCTGCATAAACTCTGCATAAGCCAACTTTCTTTCCTTAGTCCTGTCTTTCCACTGCTATGCCTTTGCTCCCAACATTTTCCTCACCTAACCCAAAGGACTCCTCCTCTCTGGTGGCTTCTATTTTCTTCAAAATCAAGAGGGACTTTTTTGCCCCCCAAACTTTTTTTCTGGATTATTTTTTTCTCTGTCAATTATTTGCTGCTTTTTGTGTTTTATATATGTTTTCACTCCAGCTATACTGTAAACGTCTAGATCGCAGGAAGCATACTTGAAAAAAATTTTCCTTAATGTTTAACAAAGTATTTTTTACATATTGGCACTTCGTGGCTTTCTTTGGTCTGTTAATGAGTGCTCTCTCTAGCACAAATATCAGATGCCAGATTCCTGATATGGGTTTACTCTATAATGCTTTTAGGGCACAGCATGTGAACTTAGTGAAAAAGATTCATTTTTTTATGGCATTCTTTCAAATATTCCTTCAGGATCATTGCTATATGTTAATATTTTTTACATGTTGCTTCTTGTACCATACTTGAGAAATTTCCTAAGTAGTTAATGAAGCCAGGTAATTGCCAGTATAGTATGAAATTAAAACAAAAAAGGAGACTGTAAATGGAATGCACTGTTTAAGCTCTATGAAACTATATAGAGTTTGCACAGAGTAGTTGTTTTTGGCAGGAGGGAGCTTTAGGGGGTTGGGTTTCAGGGATTTTTCTGGTTTTGTTCTTGTTTGTTTTTTTATAACCAGTCTCCAGTTGAAGAAAGACACTGGCTGTCTTTTTTTTTTTTTTTAAGATTTATTTATTTATTTATTTATTTATTTGAGAGAGACTGAGCAGGGGGAGGAGCAGAGGGAGAGGGAGAGAGAATCTTCAAGCAGACTCCACACTGAGGGTGGAGACCCACACAGGGCTGGATCTCACGACCCTGAGATCATGATCTGAGCAAAAATCAAATCTCAGATGCTTAACCAGCTGAGACACCCAGACGCACCAAGATCACACCAAGTAGTAATGAGGCAAGAAATATGTCCACGCTTTATGCTGAATAACTAGAGGGAGCTATTTTTTATTTTGATTAAAAGTCGAAATCAGTTTAAGGTCACATATTACCTATAAAAGACTTAGTGTGGCTAGTATTAGCATGTTGCTTTATATTTCAATTAACATGCCCAAAGACTTGGGTCTCTTGAGCTAAAACTCTTCCTTTCAATACAAAATAAAATCCCTGGAATGGATTTCTTTTTTAAAAAAAATTGGTAAACAGAGAAAAACTGATTTTGATGCAGTGATTACATTGTAAGATTGGGGCAGGTGCTGAGGAGTGCATGATTTAGTTACAAAACTGAGGGGAGTGCGCGGATTCTTCCCTTGACACAGGCCATCAGCAGACACATAGACGGTGTCTTCGATCCTCCTCCTCCAGACTGAAGGAAGAGAACACACTTGAATGCGTCTTGATATATAAACCATTCAGTGAGCTTTTATCTCTAGGAACTTCTGGAACCAAAACCACATGGTCATCCATTCTTATTATATCATACATGCGAGATGATTTAGTTTCAGTCTCTCACTTCCACCCATGAAACCTAAGCAAAGTAATAGATTTGTGTATCTGGAGGGCTCTGAAGAAGTTAATTTGGGGGGGGGGGGTCTGGCATTGGTACTTCTCTGAAAGAAACACGTAGAGACGTAGAGAAGGGAAAGGGGGAAAAAAGGCCGTATTTGGTGACCTTCATCCTACGTATTAAAGCTCATCCGTGGGACACCTGGGTAGCTCAGTTGGTTAAGCATCCAGCTCTTGGGTCATGATCTCAGGGTCCTGGGACCCAGCCCCACATCGGGGTCTGCAGAGTCTGCTTAAGATTCTCAGTCTCCCTCTCCCTCTGCTTCTCCCCCCCCACCCCCGACGCTTGCACGGGCACTGTCGTTCTCTCTCAAAATAAGTAAATAAATGTAAAAAAAAAAAAAAAAAAGAAAGCTCATCTGTGTGTCTGCTGTAGGGGTACTGCCCCAGCCAGGGCCCATATTCACAGATGTTACAGATGTGGCAGCCTTTGTCTAAGGGACCCTCACCTGCGCTCCTCCACCTTGAAAGAACCGCTGCCTCCATAGAATCAATGGAATTAAGAGTTTATAAACTCCTACTTTCTTTTTTGCTGCAGGTATGATATCACTCTCTGAGTCACCTTGGGCTGCTCTAACAAAATACCACAGGCGGGGTGGCAGAGACAGCAGACACTCATTCTCACAGCTCAGGAGGCTGAAAATCTGAGCTCAAGGTGCCCGTACGGTGGTGTTCCGGGAGGGCCCCCTTCTGGCTCACAGACAGCTGCCTTCTCACTGTGTCCTCATATGGGGAAGACAGAAAGCTCTGGTGTCTCTGCTGCTGCTGCCATTGCTTTTTTAAATCCCATCAGGGTCTGTGCTCATGTAAACTTATTTACTCCCCAAAGCCTCACCTCCAACTGTTAATCACCTTGGGGGTTAGGATTTCTACATATGAATTTTGAGGGACGCAAACATTCAGTCTGTATCATCTCCATTTCCATGGATAATAGGGTACAATCAAATGCTTTAGAGGGGGAATTTGAAGGATGATGATCTGGTGCTTTTAGAGCTTTTGTTTATATCATTCGTGTTTACCCATATTAGAAATTAAAACATTGTTAGAATATGGTTTTATCATTCGCTTTAAAATAGCAAGTACATATTATATAAATAGCATAAATAGCATAGCATAAATATATGAAAAATAACTTTTTTAACAAAAGTATTAAAAGAATGGCACTCTTTTGCTTTTTTTGTAAATCCTTTCAGTCTGACTTAAAGGAAGACAGTTGCATTCCCTTGTCTGCATCTCATAATCAGTCTGCGGTGATAGATTGTTTTGGTTGGAGTATATGAAAAGAAATTCTGTTTCACCAGGTAGTTAGTTGGAAAAAGGTGTACCTTGCAGGCTCCTGGAAAGGGTCTTGGGGATATCCCAGAGTCCCCAGACCACACTTTGAGAAACGCTAGACGAGGTGATCGATAAAACCCAGCCCAGACTTGTCATTCTGCTTGGCTTTGGGGAAGCCTCCCTGGTGATCTGGATCTCTGTTTCCTCATTCAGGAAGGACTTAATCTCTACTCAAGGTATCAGAGATTCACACTGAATAGACTGTGGTCCTTGTGCTTAAAGGGCTCTCAGTCCGGTAGCAGAATACTTACAGAACCTACCACGTGCCATTTTCTGTGCTTAATGCTTTTATATGAACTGTCTTGTGTGTAGACAGTCATGTTTTCCGGCAGATACTGTTATCACTGCTTTATAAATAATTCAGCTCCCTCGGGCAGAGAGAAGTTCAGTAGGGTTATCCAAGATCACATAGCCGATGAGAGGTGGCTCTCAGGCTTGAGCCCAGGATCCCCCTGGAAGTTCGTGATATTCTCATTATGCCACATGTCCCCACGCATCTACAAAGTAACGGAAATGGAAGGGTTTTCAGGGCCCCTTCCAACCTCCTATAGTTTATGATTCTGCTTTACCAACAAGATAACCTATTCTTATAGCTGTGAGAACTTGTGACTAAAATGAGGCCAATTAAAAGGGAGGAGGACAGTATTATCAGTGAATATCCTAATTGCTTTCCCTAACGTGAAATTTATGTCCTTCTATTGTTTAGCTAAAAAAAAATATGAACAATGGCTCCGTTTCACTGGTTATTAATAAATGTTGGGAATATTTACAATATGCAAAGCAGCATGGTGGCTTTTGCAAGGAACCCAAAGTGAGAGACACAGGTTCCATCCTCCAGAATTCTGTCGGGCAGTTGGTGAATTAAGATCTAGACACGAGAGTAATGGCCCAACAGGATGGAGTCCACATGACAAGTGTGACAAATGAGTTTTATTTAAGATGGGGGCTCCAGGAGTTTAAAGAGAAGGTGATTCCCCTGGGCTGAAGTGAGCAAAGAAAGCTGTCTGGCCGAATTATCTGGCTTTAAAACTTGCGTTAGCCTCCAAAGGAGTGTTAGAATTTGGATGGGCACAGTGAACACGATGCTTTCTGGTCCAGGCATGAGGAATTGTATGTGAGCGCAACAGGGGATGAGTCTCTGAAGTTCAGCGTTGAAGCTCTTAGACTGTGCATTGGGGCATGAAGAACTGTGGGCTCACACTTCAGAATGGAAGGGGCTGTTTCTTTCCCACTCTCCTTTTCTTCTCTCTAGTTCTGCTTTCCCTAACTTCCTGCCTACCATAACTGACATTTGTTTTTTCTTTCTTGTCTCAGCCCTCCACTTCTGCTTGACTCTTTGTCCTTCCTTCCATTTTTGGGCTTTCTCTTTTCCTCTTTTTCTCCTCTGTCCTCTTCCCCCTGTAACTGGACAGGCTTTCACTATCTCTCATTTATCAAATAAACACGTTACATCCCATTGTCAGCTTAGCTCTTAAATTGAAACATAATTGGCATGTAACGTTGTATTAGTTGCAGGTGTACATGATGAGTGGATATTTACACATTTTGCAAAAGGATTGCCACAGTAAGTCTAGTTAACATCTATCACCATAATTACAAAGTTTTTTTCTCCTGATCAGAAAGAGCAACTTTCTGAGCAACTTTCTAATAGGGAATACAGTGTTATTAGCCAGTCACCATCTGTACACTATAGTCTTAGTTTTGAAATTAGGTGTGCTAAGGCTCTCCTACACCTTTGCAGAAGAAAAATAATAAACACAAAAAGTTGCTTTTTGGCCTCAGTATGACCTTTTGTGCTCTTTTCTTTGGAGTCGTAACCCAGAGTGGGAAACTCTTTCACTCACAGCCCACCGGTCTTGGTCTTAAAATTATTGAAATTCTGTTCCAGAAGCTACTCAGAGGAGTGATTTTGCTTTTCTAATTTTTATTATATTTTATATCTTTCCTGACTGCTATTCTTTGTACTTGTTGCAGAAAAACACTGCTGCCTACTGGCTGCCAGCCCCACCCCCCAGTTCTTTGTGCCCAGCAGTACTGTGAGGGAGGGGCTCGAATCCCACTCTCTTACCGGGGTGTGGGACCCAGTGCTGCCTGGGGACGGGGGTCCTGCTTGCTCAAGAGATCGCAGCGAGCTACAGTTTTGAAAAAAAGTTTTGTTTCATTTGAGAGAGAGAGAGAGCACGCGCGTGCGAGCTGGGCAAGGAGCAAAGGGGAGAGACACTGAGCACAGAGCCAGACAAATCCGGGGCTCAACCCTAAGAGCCCTCGATCCTGACCTGAGCTGAAATCAAAAGTCAGATACTTAACCAACTGAGCCACCCAAGTGCCGGGAGGGCTAATGCTTTTGAAGCATTGGCCTGCAACTGCGCATCGCCTCTGTGGGATGAAAACAGAAACCCAAAGAATCATTTGTCCTTAAAGACCGCATGGCCATTCTGTTCTGATTAGGGAACACTCAGGAGGTCACGGAATTTCCGAGTAGAAGAGAAGGTTAGGAACATCGGCCATCCTCCTCGGCTGTACTGACGAGCGATTTTCTACACGTGGATAAAGAAGATAAGTTAGTAGCAGTTAGGCTACACTTTGAATAAGCATGGTGTTGACGTCACCTCGTGTGCATGTGGACTATGTGTCTGACCGGTGATGTTTTACGGGAAACGGAGGTCACTGCTGGTGTAGTGACCTGGTCCTATTCTACTTGCTTCCCCCGGTCATGAATGATGCAGTTGTTCATCGTGTCCTGAACAAAATCTGCTTTGTGACAGATGTTCAGAATAATAAGAAAGGACAACGTGGCTCATCTCTAATAGATTAATTGAGTTGAACATCATTTTTTTTAAATTATTATTTACGCCGATGATTTGTCAGCTTTTAGAAGGATTCACACGAACAAAATAAACTACCTTTCACACAAAACGATGGCACCTGAGGATGTTTTCTAGGACCCAGTTTGATTAGTGAATGGAGTAGCGTCTGTGATAACAGTCTCTAGAGGTTTAGCTATTTCCTTCTTCCAAAGAAAGACACTGCAGGGGCGCCTGGGTGGCTCAGTGGGTTGAACCTCTGCGTTCTGCTCAGGTCATGATCTCAGGGTCCTGGGATTGAGCCCCGCATCGGGCTCTCGACTTAGCAGGGAGCCTGCTTCCCCCCCTCTCTCTGCCTGCCTCTCTGCCTACTTGTGAGCTCTCTGTCAAATAAATAAATAAAATCTTTTTTAAAAAATTAAAAAAAAAAAAAAAAGGAAGACACTGCAGAAGAAAGAAGGAGTCTGTGATCCTGGAAAGGGAGCACAGCTGCTGTCTACCTTCCACCTCTCACCCCAACCCACGTACACACTGGGAAAGTCACCTCTGCAAGGGTGAGCCGGGCTCCACTCTTCCCTCGGAAGCATAACCACACACCTGGGCTTTATCAGAGTAAATGTCCCTCCTTATAACCTATGCCAGGTCTGTTGCTAGAGTAATGTGCCTTGTGCTTCATGCAGAATACGACACCATAAGTTGCAATTTAATACAAATCTTTTACTGTACTAGGAAAAGTGATTTGCTGTCACCCTTTATGCATGTGATAGTCTAGCCACACTCCCGAATTCAGCAATTAAGTTTGTTCGCATTCTAGAAGTTCAGTAGTTATCAGGTAGGAGTCTTACTGTTTTACAGCTCCTTTTTTCACAAGTGGGGAAACTGTGGTTGTTTACTGAAATTAAGCAGTGTCTTTAAGTATATACCCAAAATGGCCCTGGTTGAAGCGATAATAGGTCACTGAAGGTTTTCTATCTTCTACTGAAACATCTGTGGTCTGCATACCGTTAAATCTGCAGAAAGTTAGTATTAGAGGCTACATCCTACAAAAAATGAGGCTTTGATAATTTTTTAAAAATTCTTTCACCAGAGAATATTGGTTTTTTTGTATCCTTTCTGTGTGGAAAGCAATTTAGGTGTTAAGTCTTAACATGGTTCTAAGCATGCTGTTGGGTATTTTAACCTTAATATAGCAGTTAAGAGGAAATTTTCACAGTGGGTTACGACTTCATGTTTTCTTTCCCCTACCAGAAACATGTGTCCTTGTATCCAAAAGAAATTGTGCTAACTATATAAGTATTTAAAAATCTAAGGTACAAAAGGTTGTTTTTTTAACAAAAAACTATATATAAAATATATGGTTAAAAGAATTTTTTGATGATTTCTAGGACTGTCAGTGGTAAGTTATGGTTGCCATGTAACCAGGCCCCTTCTAAATTTTTCGATTGTCAAATACCATTTTGATCTGTGTAACATCTACTGAAGTCAGTGGCAGCTGTGATGCTTGGGTTCAAGGGCACTTCCACGAAAACATGTCCATTTTGGAACATCAATTAAGGTGACAAAACACTGAATTAGCTTTGAACTCTTACTGGAGTTGACCATGTAAAATTATCAGAGAATCGGTGGATGTCATGGAGACCATTGGGATCCCACTGTCTGGTACGATAGTCCAGTAAAGCACCCCCAGAAAACACTGTCCAGTGATTCCTAGACCAAAGTGGCTGAGTTCTGCCCCGGCTGTAAATAGGCGACAGAGCTGCTGTAATATGTCGGAACTGCGGCTAGCGTGAGGGGCCTTCTACAGATAAATCTTGTTTGTCAGTGAGGGGAAAATCTGGAAAGATTATAAAAAAAATGTCTACCATACACTGGAATCATTTGAATGTCCAAATTGAGGTCATTTTTATTCTAATTAAGGCTTGGAAAAAAAACCCGATTTTTTTAGAAAAATAACATGCCTAAGACAAGGATCATCTGTTATACTGACCACTTAACAAGATGTCACATCGAGGGGCACCTGGGTGGCTCAGTGGCTTAAAGCCTCTGCCTTCTGCTCAGGTCATGATCTCAGGATCCTGGAATCGAGCCCCGCCTCGGGCTCTCTGCTCAGTGGGGAGCCTGCTTCCCCCTCTCTCTCTGCCTGCCTCTCTGCCTACTTGTGATCTCTCTCTGTGTGTCAAATAAATAAATAAAATCTTAAAAAAAAAAAAAAAAGATGTCACATCGATTCAGACATAATGGTGTCGCTCGCACCATCAGACGTAAGGTCTGGTCTCTCAGATCGGCTGTGATTGTGTGTGCCCCTCAGCACTCAAGTTATTTTACTCCGTGTTGTAAGATTCACACAGCTGCCGTATGCATTCCAACAATGTAATACACGCATGCATTCCCAGGAGCAATTTATGGAAGTAGTAGCATGTTAGCAAACATATTTTTGAAGGATCTTTCTGAGATGCCAGGGACTTCAAGGAGTCCAGCCCTGAATGAGCTTTGCTGTGTTTTGTTTATATGTATAAAGCATATAATATACATAATATATATAAGTAATATATATTATATATTTGCTTATAAAATACATATGTGTATTTTATAATAAATGTATATATTTACATTAAAATTATCTATTTTTTGGGCGCCTGGGTGGCTCAGTTGGCTAAGCGACTGCCTTTGGCTCAGGTCATGATCCTGAAGTCCCAGGATCGAGTCCCATATCGGACTCCCGGCCCTGCGGGAAGTCTGCTTCTCCCTCTGACCTTCTCCCCTCTCATTCTCAGTCTCTGTCTCTAATAAATAAATAAAAAATCTTTAAAAAAAATTATCTATTTTTTAAGATTTTATTTTTAAGTCATCTCTACACCTAAGGTGGGGCTCTAACTCACAACCCTGAAATCAAGAGTCACATGCTCCACCGACTGAGCCATCCAGGTGCCCCAATATGTGTATATTTTTTTTTTAATATGTGTATATTTTAAGAGCAACTCAAGGTCTGTGAAATCCATTGGACTTATCTAATCTCAGTGGCTACCAGATACTTATTTAGTACTGTTGTAATTTGGGGCCTGTGCACATACAAAAACCAATCAGAGATGAGTATCCAGAAGGAGGACATGGACCTTCAGAGTGATGAGAGTTGCCGGTTGTTTGATCCATGGGCCAATGAAAAATGTTTCAGAAGTTTATTTTTGTAATTCCTCACTAAATAAAGTGATGCTTTCCTTTCCTAAAAGGCAGGTAGGTGACCACGGTAGAGTTTAGAGCACTATTGCTAAAGGATCTTCAGTTCAGAAATGTCACTGTACCTTTCGCAGGCTCCCGTGGCTGAAAGAGCTGAGAACCTTTCGTGCTTTGGCATTTATAAAATCAGCCAGTGTGAAAGGATTAGGTTTATTAAATGTGAATTCTTGGAAAGAGAAAAAAGTGATAAAGGTAGTTCTATTTTCCCTTCTCCCTTAGGGTACCAAAATTATGACAGACAGGCCTTTTAGGAAGTGTTTCTGTGACTGACTTTATGTGAAATTATGGTTTATTAAAGAATTTTTACTCTTCCTGCTTTTAAAAAGCATTTAGCACAGCCTGCAGTAAAAGCACATACAGGAAGAGTAAAAATCCATCAAGACACAAAAAGGCAAAAAGCAAGTAGTAAAACCAGTGAAGAAAAGAGATATTTTATATATTATAAAAGAAGAAGAATGGATGAAAAGCCTGAACTCTAAGTTACTTAATTAAATACAAATATTAGTCTCTTAATCTCTATCAGAGTATAGCAGGTAGGCTCATGGGTTGCAGAGATTCTTTTTTGTTTCTAATTAATTTTTTTTTCAGCTGTGA
>CM052800.1:111490778-111589961 GCA_028533885.1 Nasua narica | reverse complement strand
CCCCCCCCACCCCCCCCCCGGGAAGCCATTCCACTTTCTGTCTCTAGGAGTTTGACTACTCCAGGCACATCATTTAAGTGGAATCTTACAGTATTTGACTTTTTGTAACTGGCTTATTTACTTAACAGAATATCATTCTGTTCATTCGTGTTGGAGCATGTCTCAGAATATCCTATTAAAGGCTAAATAATATTCCATCAAATGTATATACCACATTTTGTTTACCCACTCACCCATCGAAAGACACTTCGGTTGCTTCCACATTTTGGATATTGTGAGTAATGCTGCTATGAACATGTATGAACATAATGTCTCCCTGAGACCCTGCTTTAGATTTTTGCAGAGTCTCTTTTAACAAGTTAGTTGGCATCGTCCCTGGGGAGGCCAGAGCATGAGGACCCACAGTAGGCATTCAGGTTATTGCTTAGAGCTCCTGAGTTCTGCAGACACCCATAGTTTGGAATGGTTTGTCGTTTGGGCTTATCAGATACTTACTTCTAGCAGAACAGAACATAAATGTGATTCCCGGATCCCATTTAGTTTGGGTCAGTGATTTCCCAAATCAGCTGCTTCCACATGAGCCTCCAGATAACCGAATGAGCTTCTCAAGTCCATTTTTAGTAGTGTCTTGGTAAGCTAGTACTTGGATACCAAAACAGAAGTGTTCCTTCTGACAGCGATTGACCCATAGGTTCAAAGGACTAGCCTCATAAAGTAAGACAACACTGGTAACATAATAATAGCAAGATGGCATGGGCCCTATAGATACAAAAGTCGTTCAGTTCTTTAGCTAAATTGAAGCCAGCAATTAGCATAAAGATCATTTAAATTGTGAACATCCTGGAGCATCTGGGTGGCTCAGTCAGGCAAGCTTCGAATTCTTGATTTTGGCTCAGGTCGTGATCTCAGGCTTGCGAGATGGAATCCCACATTCAGTGGAGAGTCTGCTTGAGATTCTCTCTCTCTCCTTCTGCCTCTTTCCCTCCCCCTGCTCCCTTGCTTGCTCTCTCTCTCCCTCCCCACCTCCAAATAAATAAATAAAATCTTCAACAAAAAATAAATTGTGAACATCCTTCCTATTCTAACTATAATAAGGCTTTTTCTCATTTCCACTGTTATCATGAAAGTGAACTCCATTTTCAACCCCAAATTCTCTCAAAAGCCAGGAAAAATATATTTTTCAACTCTTTAATTATTCACTTTTGTTCCAAGTTAATCAGGTTTGGAGATGTTAGATTATTTTAATATTTTAAAACTATTTCCAAATGACCCTGTGATTGTAGTTTAGTGTAATGGGTATTCTCAGAAAGAACCAGATGAAGTTATAGCCATGAATAAAATTGGTTTCCTAGTTTGAGAAAATGACAGGTTTGCAAAACTATTGAAATACTTCTTTTTTCTTTTTCTTTTTTTTTTTAAGTGTTTTTTAAAAAATATTTTAGGACTATCATTCTTGGAGATTTTATCCCAAGGCCTTTGGAATTAGAACTGGATCTCTATGCCCATTTTGGTTGTTGTTATTTATTTATCCAAAAATAGAGTTCATTCTGTTCCTGCAAATGAGATGTTTAGAAATGGATAACATGTGCCCTCTGTTCAGAAGGCTGTCAATTATTCAGGTCTGATGTTCACTTGAATACAGGGCTCTTTCCTACTTCAGTAATCTCCTACTGCTTCCATATTAGTTCAGCATTCAGGGATAACTTCTGCACTTTTATTTTTTAGAAGCATTATACAAATTTCATCTTTTTCCCAAAGTCATTCATGTATTTTTACATTATTCTACTGAAAATGAGGTAAGATTATAAAATGAATAAAAGCATATAGCAAAGAGTATTTCTGTGAGGTAATATTGCAAAATTAATACGAGTTTCATGCCAAAAAGATTGTCCTTGTTTCAACTTCTATGGATGCACATTTCCATGCATTTAATCTAATTGTGCAAAAACGATGTGATGTAAAATGTGTTTTTAAGATGGCCTATTTTCCTGAGATTTCAAGCTATATTGAGTACCCAGTGCTCTTCATTTAAAGAACTCAATTTCATGCAGTGGAAACAGCAGTGGAGTTTGAAAACACAAAATCTTACCACGTAATGGGGTGCAAAGGATAAACAAATGAGTGAATGTAATAACAAAACATATGAGGTACTAAACGTCTCTTCATAGTTGGAAAGAGATACTCTGGAGAAAACAGCTAAACAGCGCTGGGCCGTTGGCAAGCGTGGGGAGAGAGAACATGAGGTACAAAGTGGAGAACCTGGGGTCGGCTCCTGGCTGCGTCGTGTACCTTCATTTCCTTAGCATGAACATGAGGATAATTCTTCACAAGGCACTGTGAGAATTAGCAAGACTAAATTTAGCATTGGTGGATGGTAGGCACCCCATAAGTGATAGCTGTGAAGACCATGGAGATTACTCAGGGAATAAGACCTCAAGGAAGAGGGAAAACATGCTCTTTGTACTGAAGTGGCAAAAAGAGCTTCCTTTAGGCATGTTGTCACTCACGTTCTCATGTGTCTTCAAGTAGAATCTAAGGTCTCTCTTTAAGTCACCTTTAATCTGAGTGTGGATGTTTTGTCAACACGTCTGAGAACAGAGACACTTTGACACTGAGGTGCCGAGCCCTCACGTTCTACTCCAGGCAAGTTCCTTCCACCTCCCTGAAAACCTACGCGCGCTCTGGCTTTTCTCCTGCCTTACCCTACATATAGAAATAATGGTGGCAATATGATATTGTTTTCCTGTAAAGTCGTCTCAAGAATGTGATTATTCCTTGCTTTGTTTTAACCGAAATGATCATTGGTCTCTCAAGGAGAATCGTATTTTCTTTATTATACCAAAAAAAAAAAAAAAAAAGTTAATAGTACTTTATAATTTAAGAATTTGCATATAATTGGTTTCTGCATTTCTGCAGGGTTGGAATTATTATTAGTATCCCAGTTCGACACGCAGGAAGTCTGGGTCTCAGAAGCGGCGCGATCGCAGGTTGACAAAGCCAGCGCCCTGAAGGGCGGATGGGCCGCACATCTGCAGACCCTGCGGGGGGGAAGCCAGGGGTGCCGGAGCCTTCTCCAGCACCAGGTGGCCTAAGGAATCAAATGCACAGGAGTCTGCTTTTTAACTTGTCTAGCATCAAATGCATGTTGTGCTGTATTCCAGGGATATCCTGATTTGTTACTCATTCCACCCCATTTTACAACCGAAATCTCTCCTTTTTTTTGAGAAAGTTTTGAATAACTTCCCAAATGCCGTATCTGTTTTATTAGGCGTTTGACCTTTGTGTAGATTTTCAGTATTCTCTTGCTCTAATCATCATCATATGCAAATCGTCATTTTGTTGTCTTTTTTTTTCTTCTCTCTTATTCATTCATGAAATATTTATTGAGCAAAGATTGACACATGACACTTGGCTATCATATTCTACTTGACATTCAAAAAGGTGAGCCAGACATGGATCCTGCCTTTAAGCAGCTTTTAGTTAGCAATCAGAATGGTGGAACCGAACTGAGCCTTTTTTTTTTTTCTCTAAGCACATAGAAATTCTGCATTTAAAAAAGAAGATCTTAAATATATAGGCAAGCTTAAAAAGAGGGGAAAAAAAAAACAGGTGCAAGAAGAGGGAATTCACAGCCAGAGTGGTTTAACTTGGAGCTAAAGCTATAGTTGGCCTACAGACTCATGGATGTAGATAAACGCCTTGGTGTGGGGGGTGCGTATTAGAACACAAACAGGAACGGAAGACAAGAATGTAGACTCCAGCAAGGCTGCAGCTAGAAATGGAGTCTCTTGCATAGAGCCATGGCTCTGCAGCGATTTCACTGTCTCCCAACAAGGACAGCAAAACTCAACATGCCAGCCAGCCCAGGGACATGGCAAGGAAGCCGAAAGAAATAAGAAACACAAGCCTGTATCACATCAAACGCGGAATCTAAATTTAAACTATGCAAGTCTTGCAAAAAGCATTTAAGCTAAGAAATTAGCATAAAAACTGGTCCAAAACAAGTGAAATGCTTCTACCCCTGACAGTTATAAATGCTGAAACTTCCTGCAGAGTCCCTTCCACAGACAGTGGCCCCGGGATTCACCCAGGCCCAAACAGTACGTGGTAGGTATACATATGAGCATCCCCAAAAAGTTGAACAACAACAACAAAAAAACAAATCTGAAAGAAACTATGAGATATAATGTTAAAAGTATTTAGAGAGGGGCACCTGGGTGGCTCAGTGGGTTAAAGCCTCTGCCTTCGGCTCAGGTCATGATCTCAGGGTCCTGGGATCAAGCCCGGCATCAGGCTCTCTGCTCAGCAGGGAGCCTACTTCCCCCCTCTCTCTGCCTGCCTCTCTGCCTACTTGTGATCTCTCTCCTCTCTGTCAAATAAATAAATAAAATCTTTAAAAAAAAGTATTTAGAGATATAATAGGTGAAGATATAATTTAGAGAAAGAAGATGTAGTAGCCAGAAAATAAAAAGTACCTTATGGAAAATAACAGATGTCTGACGAAGAACTAAAGAGAATATTTCTAGGCACCTAGACATGAAAAAAAATATTGTCACTAAAACACTGTAGACATTAAACATTTTAGACACAGAAAAATAGATCTGAGAAAATCACCTAGAATACAGAAGGAAGGTTGATGTGGAGGACACAGTGAGAAAGTCCAATGCTCTGCTAATAGGAGTTCAAAAAGAAAAAGTAACAGGAATGGGATATTTCAGAACTGAAGAAATACCTACAGCTTCAAATCAAAGTAGCGATATTGAGTCCCGAGCAGGAGAAATACTACTGTGCAGTCAGGCACTTGGGAATGAGACTAAAGACATCAAATATACAGGGAATCTGGGATAAGCTACCGAAGAGAAAATGCAGGTTACCTGTGAAAGAATGACAACTAGACTAACAAATTTCTGCAAAAACAGGTCTTAAGGCACAACTTTAGTGCAGTACTAGCTTCAAAGTACTAAGGGCAATTACTTATCAAGCTGAAAATCTGTAACTTTATAAAGAATGAAGGTGAAATAAAGAGATTTTCAGACAAGACAGAAAGACTTGAACTTGCAATGGCTGACCACTGTTGAAAGAATTATGAAAAAATATTCTTTAATATGTAAGAAACCAAACCCTGAAATATGGAGTAAAGTATAAGAAACAAAGGTGATCAAAAAAACCCATCACTAATGAGAAAGATGAGGGCATGTGAGTGTGAGAAGGGCAGATTTCAGAGGAGATGTGAAAACAGGTATAATTTAAATTCTAAAGACCTATATAACAAGGAGAACTAGAAGCAGTAGACCAAAGACATTTTATTTTGTTTGCTTGTTGCTCATGGAAAAGCTATTGATTAACTTTTGACTTTTAAGTATACAAATTCCCAACTCGATAATTGTTTAAAGAGTAAAAATGAAAGTGTACTTTCTAAATCCGTACTGGAGCAAAGAGGGAGATTTTTTAAAAGCTGAATCAACCCAATTACAGGAAGGAAAGTAGAAAGAGAAATGGAAAAGAGGAGAGGAAGTTAAAATGATAGGGAAAAAGTCCAAAACTATCAGTAATTATGATAAAGGAGAAGAGATTAAACTGAGTCGTTAAAATACGGAGACTTAGATTTTTTAAATCCAGTTTTTTGCTGCTTATGTAAGAGATATGTGAAATATAATTATTTGGGACATTTGAAAATAAGGGATTTAAAAAAAAAAAACGCATACCAGGCAAATTCTAAAGAGAGACCCGAAGAAAGTAAGAGGAAGGAAGAGAGAAAAGAAGTAACAAAATTATTATCCGACAAAATTTTTAAGGCAAAAAAAAAATACTAGGATTAAAGATGATGTTACTTAGTGCTAGAAGAGGAAAAGCTTACAATAAAGTGGGTAAAGATATGAAGAGACAAATCACCAAAGAAGAAACCCAAATGGTCAGAAAACATTTGAAAAATGTTCAGCCTACTGGTGTTAATGGAAATGCAAATAAAAGCACCAATGGGGCTATCCTTTCAACACCTGTCAGCTGGCAACAAATTTGGTGGGGGCGTGGAATAAAAGGAAATTCTTATCTCTTACTGGTTGGAATGAAAGCAGCAGATGTGCACTGATGTGTGACTCAGCAATTCTGCTTTCATTCTATATCCTAGATTAATGCCCTAGGATGTTTCTTGGGCATGATTCATAATAGTGATAAAGAGGAAACAGTCCAAGTGACCATCAGTAATGGAATGGATAAGTAAATCGTGACATATTCAAACAAATGAAACTTGCATCAGTGGAAATGAATTAACTTAGGGTTACCTGTATTAAAATGGATACATCTCAGAGTTAGAACATTGAATAAAAAATAAGTTGCAGAAGGATGTGCATATCTAATTTCAAATTTACATAAAACAAAGCAGGTAGCGAATGCTGTTTTTATAGATACATAACATGTGGAAGTAAAATATACACATCTGAGAGGAAATGGTAGTCCCCCAAAGTGGGCAGTTCCCTTCTTGAGTGAAGATGAATGGGAAGCGGGAGGAAGAGAGCACAGGGTGTAACCCGGCCATGTTTAACTTCTAAAGATCTGAAGTAAATATGACAAAAATATTAGCATTTATTTACATTGTTAGTTCTAGATGGCAGATGTAGAGGCTCCTGTGTGTGTGTGTATGTGTTTAAAACATTTACATAATTAAAAATATCTCCCAGATGATGGGAGACAAAAGACATACAGTAATAATGCAGAGATACCATTCTGTGTTCCATTATGGGTTCTATACAGGTGGCTTTCAGGGCTGAGATGAAAGGGATTTCTGCCAACGAGGGGAACCCAAGAATGCATCCTGAGAGAGGGACTGCAGTGGTGCTCTCCTACAGACTTCCGCCTGCTGTCCATCACCCATGGAAATATATCAGCCCTCAGGACCTCTTTCTCTGTTTCTTTGGCCTTTATCAAGTCCATTCCCATTTTTCACTAATAGTCTCTTTTTCATTTATTAGATTCTAGTCATCATAAAATAATAGTAACGAGGACCTCCCAAAAGATTCATTACTTTGAGAAGGAAAATCTTAAAAACTAACTGATGCTTTGTTACTTCTCATGAAAAGAGACAATGATGACTTCTGTTGTTATAGAAAGTAGATTTTTATGGAAACATTTGGGGGCATCTGGGTGGCTCAATCACTTGAGCGTCTGACTCTTGGTTTTGGCTCAGGTCATGGTCTCATGGGTCATGGGACCCACAGAGCTGCGTCAGGCTCTGTGCTCAGTGGGAAGGCTGCTTGAAGATCTTTCCCTCTGCCCTTCCCCTTACTACCATACATGCTCCTATGTGTGCCCCCTCCCGCAAACCCTTAAAAAAAAAGTGGGGCACCTGAGTGGCTCAGTCAGTTAAGCGTCTGCGTTCTGCTCAGGTCATGATCCTGGAGTCCCAGGATTGAGCCCACATCAGGCTCCCTGCTCAGCCGGAGTCTGCTTTTCCCTCTGCTCCTCTGTGCTTCGTGCTCACTCGCTGTATCACTCATTCTCTAAGATAAATAAATAAAATCTTAAAAAAAAAAAAGAAGAAACATTTACACTTGGTGGAGGGAGAGGATTGGCTGGTTGTTCAAGTGGAAACATGCATATATTGCCCCAAACTCCTGACATAGGAAATGTTGGGGTTCAGAGCAAATAGCCAAGAAATAATTCTTGAGACATCTTTGGGGCAAAAAAGGTGGTTTTATTAAAGCATGGGGACAGGACCTGTAGGCAGAAAAAGCTCCACTGGGGTCATGAGGAGTGACCTATTATATACTTTTCAAGTTGGGAGGGGGTTAGGGATAGAGTAAGTCTCTAAGGAATTTTGGAAGCAAGGTTTCCAGGACCTTGAGCTGGCTAACTATTAGGAAAAGGTCATTTATTACTGTCTAGTATAACCTTAGTCATGAGACCCTTCAGATGTATATCAGTGGGCCATATGCTTGGAGGACGATTGCCAACCTATATCTTGGGGTGGATAGTGATAAAGTTTCCAAAGGAATTTTTATATATTAAAGTAGACTTACAGGATCCTGGGGGGTGGGGGGGGGGGAAGGATAATGTTAAGCTAAGATTACCTTTTGCCCTTAGCAAAGTATTAACATCAAGGCAGCTAAGTTCCTAGAGGAAAGTCACTCTATTTCAAGAACTTGTCAATGGGCTATAAATAGTAAAGAAATTTAATTTTTTCTTCTGCCTTTGTTTCCCACATTGCCTTTTCCCTTTATCAGAAAGATTCTATTCAAGGTTCTCACATTTCAGAATTTTGTTCAATTTCCTTTTTAAATGTACTGCTTCAAACAGTTAACAGTCATGTTTTACGACCTCTGTAAGGGAGGCCCACGTGGAAATAAGACTGGTCATCGCTGTCCCGTGTTCACAGCATCTAGTACTGTTTGTCAAAATGATAAAGTGCCCATATCTCTAGCTGAAAAGGAACAGAAGCCTGTGGGCTTCACCCCACATCACAGTGGCCCCTCTGCTCTCTGGATGATCTCACTATATAACACAGCATGACCAGTCATTACTCTTGACATACAATGAAATAATAGCCACTTTGAAAAAGTTTGGTGTTCATGCTTCAGGCACATCATTACAGGGTCCTAGGAAATGGCGTGGCAGTGTCGGTCTAGAAGCAATTTAGCCATCAGGGTGAAAGGCATCTAACTCGTCTTTGGATACGTATCTGCTCCATGTTGAAGCCAGGAGGAAACTTTGACTCAGATGTCTTACTAAGCTGCCTTGGGCCACCAGTCTGGGCTTGATACCGAACTGTGAATTCTCAGAACTTTTTTTTTTTTTTCATTTCCATTGCAGAGAAAAGATGCATCAGTCTGCCATGTATGAACTATGCCAGGGGATGCACCAGATCAGCCTACAGTTCGTTCGACTGCAGCTCACCTTTGAAGAGTACACCATAATGAAAGTTTTGCTGCTGCTAAGCACAAGTAAGTTGATGTCCACTTGTACACTTTTTCTACATCGTCAGATGACCTGACCTCTGAGGAGATGAGCCTGTTTTCAGTATCAGGTACTTGGTATTAAAAAAAAAAATCAAGGAGGTGAGAGAAGGTCTTTAGTCTTTGGTGAACTAAGTTACTTGGAGAGTATGAGGCTTTGGGTGAAGAAATTAACATATTCTTTCATTTCCTCATCCATCCAACCACTAAATATTGACTAAGCGTCTGTTATACGTATAGTAGGATTAGGCAATTCAGCTACTACAGGGTGAATGAGGTGCAGTTTCTGCCCTCAGCAAGTTTTACTACAAGATAAATTCAAAGATACTTTTAATATGTGGTGGAAAGGGATTATCAGATCAAGATAGAAGATAGAGTGTCACAGTGACTCAAAAAAGGGAGGAGCATATTTCGTTCTGGGGATCGGGGAGGGATTCATGGTGAAGCTGAATCTTGACAAGCTTTGCAAGGGTTATGAATCAGATATGAGGTCTGAGGTGGCATTCCCGTCAGGGGATGATGTGAGGGAGTATGAAAATGTGGGAAAGCATATCCAGGCATTAGAACTTAGTTCTGGGTGAGGTGTTTTGCCCATTAATTTTTCAATTTTTTTCTCATTTCTTTACTCATTTAAGTTTTCAAGGTGCATAAGGTGATGTTGGGTTGAGAGGAGTGGGGAATAAGGTTGGGATGGAGGTTGGGCCAGGATGTTCAGTGTCTGTTGAAGACACCTGACCTTCACTGGGTGGGCAGAGGAGTGCAGCCCTGCAAGCTTTGAGCAGTGGGGTGACATGACCCAAGCTATATCCTGTGCCTTTATGAAAACATATCTTGTAGTAGACTGGATTAAAGGGGAAAGAGAGGGGGAGGCAGAGAGGCAAAGACAGAGAACTTAGCCAGATTGGAAGCACAGAGACCTGCTGTGAGGCTTTTGAAACAATGGCCTGAATAACAGTGGTGGGTGGCATGATGGATAAGAGCAAATGCATTCGAGGAACACAGCCGCACTGGCGATGGACTTGAAGGGGAAACAAAATAGTATGAGTCAGAAGTGACACAGGTTTTGCTCCCAGAAAAATGGCTAGGATGCCAGTTGATGCCATAAAGAGGAATATGTTAATGTTGGGACTTGGAGAAGATTTGGTGGGGGTTTTATAAAATGAGTTCTAGTTCAGATGGGTTAATTTTCAGATGTATCTTAATAGGCCAAAAGATGGGGAGAATCTGGGTCTAGCACTCAGAAAATAGGTTTGGGTATTGAGACATAAACATGAAGTTATCCTCATAGGAAATTAACCACTAAGCTAAAATGGTGAGTGGGGCTGCCAGGGCCCAGAAAGAAGAGGGATGGTCCAGTTGAGCTACATGACAGGAGGATGGCAGGGCTGCAGAGGCAGAGATGGGACTGTCAGTGAGGCAGAGAAACTGGGAACCAAGAACTGGTTTCCAAAAGGAGCACGACTAATTAGGAGAGAGGCCTATTAGAGTTGACCATTAGGACTCAGGCAGGTGCCCAATGGCCAGGGACTTGCAGAGTGATGGGAAGCTTTTTTAAGCTTCCCGAACCAAGTATGAGAGTAGAGGAGTTGATGACATAAAGTGCCAGAGAGACAAGACAGAACAGGATTAGCCTTGGCAAGGATGTTGATTACTTCTTCCTGGGGCAACCGCACATTTTCAAACTGAGGGGAAAGAATCTGAGAAAGTTCCCATCAGATGAGAGGAAGACAAGAATGGCGGCAAGAGGCAGCATGGAGGAGAAATCTCCAAGCCAGGTGCTGTGGCAATTGAGGAAACTGGGACATGTTCTAGATGCCAGGGATGCTAGGGCGAGTGGCACGGACTTCTAAGGCGCAGAGGTTGTTGACGGGCCACCCGGAAGCAGTGAAGAGAATCCAGCGCATGCGCAGCCCTCCCTCGGTTCTTGAATCAGGGGCGTGGCGGAAGGAGCAGTTTTCAGTAGAGTCATTTGGAAGAAAGTGGCGTCACTCGTCAAGGTAATGAGGATAGGAGGGGTCAAAAGAGACGTTATTTCCCCCAGAGAGGGACTGGGTCTGAGGAAGAGTTAGCCTGAATTAAGTAGCGACAAGAGCAGGAGATGCCATCGCGACTCTGGATAAGCTTCTGCTTGCCCGTGTGTAGCAGCTCCCGGCTTTTGAAGGGTTTGCCATACGTCGTCTAATTTAATGCCTCAAAGAATCCTGTGAACTGATAACCCGGTTCTAAAGCTAACAAAAAGGAGGCACGCAGGTGTTTTTGTCCAGTATCCTCTGTGCATTGGAACTCAAAGCCTTGGTCTTGGACGTCACGTCCGTCCAGTGTTGTTCCTGCTCTCCCCCGGAGCAGGGAGCCAGGCAGGGATGGAAAGGCAGGGTGGCAAGTGACAGCAGCGGGGGCGGGGAGCGGCACGTGTCCGCAGCAGGGGGCGGGGAGTGCCTAGCAGGTGGGACCTAGACTCTGGCCGAGGGGGCAGACCCACAGCCTGGGTGGAGAGGTGGGGCCGGCACCTCACAGCTGTGTTTTGTTTGGCGGGCACAGGTATTTTAGGTTGCTCTTGGCCTTTTGTCTTGTTTTGTTTTCATTGAATTCGATTGCCCAAGGCAGGGCATGTTCTCTCCAGTTTGCCACAGGCCCTACCATTCCTCACTAATTACACTCAGCCAATCTCCTCTAGGGTCCTGTGCGCAACCGCGCATCTGCAGGGTCCACAGAACCAGGCTTTCTCCCTGCTCTGCTCTCCCTCCAGGTTGTTGGGTTTAGCCTTTTTGGAATATAACTTTGGAAATAGAATCTTTAAATTCAGCGACAGCGATTCCATTCCCCTTTTCAAGCTATGTCATTAACCATTACTGGCTTCAAAAATGTTGCAAGTATAGATTTAGATGTAGATAGATCAGATGGGTGATAGAATTTAAATGAAAAATGCATGTGATGCTAATTCTTTAGGAATTTTGACTACTCTGTCTTAATTGGTGTCTTATCCTATTAGACCATTTAATCAGTCAGCCTGTAATCAATCCTGATATCATTTTGAAGCTACCCAAATTAATTTATTAGCTTCCAAGTAGCTCTGTACTTTGAATTCCGGTTTTTGTAGACACAGGAAAAGCAAAATAAAAAGACAGGAAAACATAAGTAAAGAATTGTATGAGTCATAGAGCTGCAGACTTTAGTAAGCTTATTTTGCTAACCTGTGATAGAATGTGTTAGAATTTTTTCATCTTTAGGACGTTAAGTTGCACGCCCAATGTCCAGTGTATCAAGAAAGTTTTTAGCAATGACATTGAGACAATCTTAATTGTCTTAATTGTTCTTAATGCTTATGGAGGAAAACAGACGAACCTCTACCCCAGTTGTCTCTTTGCTCTTCTCCAGCCCATAGATTTTGAATGGTTTCCAGCAGCCCTGCTGCATTTAATAAGTAAATTCAGAAAATCTGGGCAAACCTCCAAAATTTGAGGTTTTGCTTAAGTTCTCTTTATTTGTGGGTTTGTTTCAACTTCTAAAAAGTCTGGCTGGGAAATTGGTACAATATATTTGAGTTACAGCAACAATATATAAGTAATATTTGACACAAATCATTTGTAATCTTGAGAAATTCTGATACAGAACTATCCATAAGAAGGTCTTTGCTTAATCTTAGCAGATATACCAAATAATAGTGAAATATGGTAGTGAAATTTATTCACTCCATTCTAATTTTAGGTAATTTGTTAATGTATGGGATGATCTCCATTAGGTAATTTGTTAATGTATGGGATGATCTCCATAAACACTTATTGGAAAACAAAATGTTTACTCCATAATATTTTAGAACTTAAAAAAATAATTGTTAACCTGTGTGTAGGCACTGGTTTGCAAAGTATTTGCAAACTTGCACTTTCTTTCAGAAAGTTTTAAGTTAACATTAAAATTTTGGTAGAGAGTAGATCTATAGTTCTACTATTAACATCCTGGTTATTACCATACTTCATATTTTTTATACTTTTAACACAAGGCATTATTTTTAAAGAAAACAAACTATTTTTTATATAATGGATGGCATTTAACTTTTAATGTGAATGTCAAATATTTGAAACCACAGCTAATATTGTGGCAGTCTCAGGAAATGCATGCAATTGCTATTAGGGGTCTCTTTTTCCCCCACAAAAATAGACTTAGGTAAACCACCAATCAAAAGACTCAACAGTTAAATTCAAGGAGACTATTAACATAAGATGTGAATGTAATTTGTAAGATAATTTTTGTACAGGACAACAGGGTTTAATTTGGAAACAGCAGTATTCCCAGCTTCCAGCATTCTCATAATAGTCAAAAATGTACTTAGCTACTATTCTAAAGGGCTGATGACCCGAGTAAATTATTATTTATCCTAGTTATGACAAATTAGCAAACATGCTGTGTAATTAAGAAGTGAAAGTAAAGGCAGTTTCAAACTCAGAACATTAATTTCACAAGATGAATTTTCTTTAGGTCTCTATCTCCTAAAAATAAAGTTCTTAAGTGATTTTATTTTTCAAAGTTAAAGCAGACACATAATTATTTATTGGCTATGGTGGAAAAAAAGCAAGCATGTAGGTAGATTTTCAGAGGGGATACTTTAGTTTACATTCTGCCCTATACCTCCTTCCAGAACATTCCCAGCACAGGAGGGCCTTTCCTCCATAAGGGCTTTCACATGTATCCTGGGACAAAGCATCTCCTTTCAGCAGGCCGTGGAGACACTTGATAAGCCCTGAATCCCAAAATATTGTTTCTAAGTGAGAGTTTTTAATTTAAAATTAAAAGCAAGCCACCACATAAAAGAAAACATGGTCCTTAATTTTTTACTTGCTCAAAGGAAAAGGGAACATGGTTTATTCTCTTTGAAAGTTATAGATTTTGCCTTACATGCGGAGCCACTGTGGTGTTACTCTTTTGCACACACAAACCAGTGCACAGACCCACAGCCTGGTTGCCTGGGAGGCCACATGACAGGGCCTATTGGTCATGTGATCTGGGCCCTTGGGAGGCCACATGACAGGGCCCACTGGTCATGTGATCTGGGCGCAAAGAAGATGCAAAGTGCTTCCCAGCATGCCTGCCCTCCCTCACCCTGTAGATGGCCAGTCTCCCAAGTGTCTTTGATACTTGAATTTGAATATAGAGATGTCGCTTTCTAATTCTAGCCCCAGCTTAGATTGTCTGTGGCTCTTCCAGTTGTCCTAGAAAATCAAAGTATATTTTCCTACCTGTGAAGTATTGGCAAGTTAGGATTCATAAAACACTTAGATGACAGGCCACAAGGCAATGTAGCATTGTGGTTAAGAGGCAGGCTTTGGAAATAGACCTAGGTTTCTACCCCTTCTCTGCCATTTATTTATTGTGTCCTTGGGCAAAATTAAACCTCCAGTCTTCAGTTTTGTCATCTATAAAATGAGAATAATGATTATGTCATAAAACTGAGGTCAAGGTCACGTTAATATATGCAAAATGTATATTAACACCCAATAAATAGCAGTTATTATTCTTTGTATATAGCATATGAACAAGAATTTACCAATAGGTAACTGCCATATTTGTTCATAAATGCCATTAGTTGAGATTCAGTATCAATCTGAAAGTGTGAGCCTAAAACCTCAAAATATTCTAGGTTATTTAACTGCTACAATGTGAATGCTGTTTTCCATCCTGGGGATTTACATGTCTGTATTCCTTAAACACAGTTCCAAAGGATGGCCTCAAAAGCCAGGCTGCATTTGAAGAAATGAGGACAAATTACATCAAAGAACTGAGGAAGATGGTAACCAAGTGTCCCAACAATTCTGGGCAGAGCTGGCAAAGGTTCTACCAACTGACCAAGCTTCTGGACTCCATGCATGATGTAAGTAGAGCCTTTTGGTTTCTATTAAATGAGGGATTAACAATCACACCCTGTTGACCCAACAAAACTGGAGAAGCGAGGAAGTGTTCTCAGGGCTTTGAGAAGAATAGGGATAAATTATTCAGTGGGAGGCAGCAAGTGTTGGGAACTGATTAGGAAGGAAATTTTCTTCAGACCACATTTGAAACAAACCCGTGTGAAGTAAAGGGTGTGGCTGTCTTCCATTCTGAGCAGGATGAGAGCTGCGTGGACCATCATGGCGAAACCCCTGTGTCTTGGGCCAGGGAAGGCCCTCAGATTTGCTACAGGTGTCGGATCAAGTTTCGCATTTCTGCTTACAATTTAGGAAATGTTTGGTTAATAAAAATGTTTGCTTTAACATTGCGTAAATAGTGTCCATCTTCTACAACTGTTAATCTAATAACCCAATCTTTCCAAAACATTATTAGTGGTCCAGGGCCAACTTGGATCATCTCAGTCTTTGCCAAATTTTGAATCCTATATTCATTCTTCACAGGAGTCACCTTTCTTGTCTTATGGAAATAGAGAAAGTAAATTCTGAGCTTGTTTCTAAATGAATCAATGATAGATGTAGCTGAGGTGTTAGCAGTTTCTACAAAGTACTGATTTGGATAACTTGCTTTGTTATGTCATTTGAAATGTGCTGCTTGTTTCACTTTGCGAGCAGTTTTCTGTAGCTCTAGCTCAAAGAAAAAGTTGTACACAGCCATGCTAATTTTGTTTTTTATGTTTGTGAGGTTTTCATAGTTTCTTTTGAAAAATTTATTGCCCAAGTTCAGCCCAGGTGATTTGTATAAGAAATCCTCTTTCAGATATTTCTCTTGTTCAGAAAAACATTGCCAAGCTCCATGGCTGGTATTATACTAGTATTTGTATTGAAATCATGAGTCATCCTTTAAGATTTTGTTTATGCCAGTGGAATGTGATGATGTCTCTGTGGTTTGATAGATAAGGAATGTCACTCGCCAGTGTTTTACACTGAACACTCGGAACATATCATACTGATTTTGCTTTCTTCCAAATCTTCATATGGTATTAAGTCCAATTCCCACGAGGTGAATTCAGCGATCATTTGGCTAATTATCAGTGGCCTAAAGAGCATGGCTTAGTGGAAAATCATAGGACTACGAGATGATGGCAAATGCAGCTTTAGAGTGATCACAACTCACTTTGCTTTCCACAGCTGACGTAGAGATAAAAGAAACTAGAGCCTAGAGCACAGGTCACCTATATGACAATGGGCAGCAGATTTCCTTTCTCATGTCAGCTTTGTGGAAAGGCCTGTATGATGTACTCAGAATGGGTTCTTGGGTTCTTTCTTGTTGAATTCTCTTATTTGGTCAAATGTATGGACAGGCTCAAGTGCAAAGTCAGAATTAGGATGTGATTGTCATCACTGCAGCATACAATAGTAGATGATACACTTTGAGGCAATTTGCATGTAATGAAACTGACAACGAAAGTTAAAACTGGTTTTTCCACAGCCTCTCAGAATCTCTGTGCCTTAAGCAGAGTGGCACTAGGGAAACACTCAGAGTCCATACCAGTGGTCCGTGTGTCAAGACTGTCCTCACCCCACTGGTTTTTTTAGAGCCACGATTGGCACAAGATTGGAACTCGATGAATCTTTGACCCAAAGGGCTAGATCATAAATGATGATATTCTGCAAAATTCCCCAAGGCAAATCAGTGTCTTCTTAGTATATTTTTTTTTTGCCAAGATATAATTGATACACAATAAACTGAACATTCTTAAAACATGCCTTTGGGAAGTTTTTCACATACTGGTGAAAGTACAGATAAAGCTGCCCTAAAATTTGTATACAAGTCTTTGTATGGACATTGCTTTCTTTTCCTTGGGTCAATGGCTAGCTAGTAGTGGAAAGCCTGGGTCCCATGGTAGGAGTGTTTTCCTTTTTTATGAGACTGCCATACTCTTTTCCAAAGTGGTTTTCCAGTTGTACCTTCCCTTGAGAAGTGTTTGTGCATTCAGATTGCTCTACATCCTTGCTAGCAGTTGGTATGGCCAGTCTTTCTAGTTTTAACCATTCTAATAGCCATGTCCTGGTGTCTCACTGTAGTTTTCATGTGCATCTCCCTAATGATCAGTGATCTTTTTGTGTGCTTATTTGCCACCTTTATGTCATCTTCTATGAAGTATCTGTTCAACTATTTGACTCATTCTGAAAAGTGGGATCATCTGTTTGTTGAATTTCAAAAGTTCTTCAGATTTTCTAGATACAGATCCTCTATCGGATTTATGACTTACAAGTATTTCTTCCCAGTCTGTGGCTTATCTTCCATTTTCTTAACAATGTCTTTTGAAGAGCAGTAGTTTTTCATTTTTTATAAAGTCCAGTTGATTGTTTCCTTTATGAATCCTGTTTGTAGTGTTAGAACCAAGAAATCCTTGCCCAAGCCAATGTCACAAAGCTCTTTTCTTGTTTTCTTCTAGAGATCACTATCCTTTATTGACTGATATGGAGTGTCTTAAAAACCAAATTTTAAAAAATATTTTGGTTTTTCAGAGCATTTTTGGTTTTTCCTTGTGGAAGGATAAATCCAATCCACCCTACTCCACCATGGCTGAAAGGAGAACATTCTTTGAGGGAATCACTGCAGTCATTTTAATTCTGAAACCCTTGTTTTAAATTATCAAAAATGTTTGCACTTAGAAGTAGCCTAACAGAAGCATCTTGAATGCTCTATTTATATTCCTATTCCAGACAGAACATTGAAAAATGCATTGTAAGTCTAGAGGGACCTTTCTAACATTCACGCTTACTCAGACTTGAGACTGCCTACAGCTTTTTCATTAAAGTAAATTAGTGAATCAACATTTGTGGAATTTTCTTCCAGGGAACAAAGAGCTAACAATGACTGGCTCTGTACTCGAGCCTAGTTTTGGTCACCTTGTGGAAAAAGAGCATTTGTGCCTAAGGTTCACACAAATATGAACCCTATGAGTCAAATCCAAGCTCTGTTTAAATAGCATGCATAGTATGCCACCCCTCAGGACACATGTCCAAAGATCTCTGGACGTGTGGATTTCTCCCACATGGTGCACACATGTGTTGGCAGAACGGTGCCAAGGTGTGTGCCAAGGTGTGTGAACAGAACATTTTCTGAAAAAATATGTTGGCCAGTTAAGTGTTTGAATCGGTCAGCAACTTTAATGAATCATAATTCCCCTGAACATCAATCTTTCCCCAAAGAATGTTTCAAAGAAAGCAGCTGTGGTCAGGCTGCTAGGAATAGATGTATTTTATCATTGTAAATGTTTGGGTGTTACATGCAAGGGGCATAGATTTCTTATTCTTCTAAAGAAAATTGATAATTAATAGTCGTCTTCTAGCTATTGCTAAGATAGGCAACTAATTTTCCACATGTAAGAAGCGCTTTTTTAAGATTTTATTTCTTTTTTTCTCCCCAAATATGTTTATTTTAATTTTTCAGTGTTACAAGATTGATTGTTCATGCACCACACCCAGTGCTCCATGCAATAAATGCCCTTCTCGATACCCACCACCAGGCTCGCCCACCCCCCCACCCCCTCCCCTCCAAAACCCTCAGTTTGTTGTTCAGAGTCCACGAGATAAAGCAAGAGTGAGTAAGAACGACAGAGGGACCATGAGCGGGGGAAGGGGCAGAGGGAGAGGAAGAAGCAGGCTACCCATTGAGCAAGGAGCCAGACATGGAGCTCAATCCCAGGACTCTGAGATCGTGACCTGAGTCGAAGGCAGATGTTCAACCCACTGAGCCACCCAGGCACCCCAAGAAGCACATTTCTAATGAAGTTATTGGTAACTTCTGTTCATTCATTCTGTTCATTCATAACACAAGAACTGTGTTATGATCATTGTGAAGAACTGCTAGAAAATGTCAAATGATGATATTAATAGTACTTTTTAGAAGCAACAGTTACCCTTTTTCTATTAATTAGTTTCAAGGTCACACTATTATAATCATCTTTATATCAGTATACACACTAGCAAAAATGTGCCTCATGCATAACCCTATTGACAAGGCTACAAAGGATACAAAATAAATGCATGACACCAACCCAACCCTCAGATAGCTTAGATTCGAGACAGGTGGCTGGAGAAGGCACAGCAAAAGGGAATCGGAGACCAAAACTGGCCACCGGAGCAGTAGAATCTTTGAGAGCACACGGGTCTCTTTCTTTCGTGAGCCAGTGAGCCCCCACCATGTTCTAGGATGAACAGTGCAAGTGGGACTAGAATCCTGTCCTTCGGAGTCCTGCTTGTCCAATGCAGGAAGATGTTCCTCTCGTGCAGCAGATGCTTTAATGTCTGAAAGTGCAAGGCGGTCAGTGTACGAGGGAGAAGAAACCCAAAGCCTGGCCTCCAGGAGCTTGCCGTCGGTGTGGGGCCCCAGACAGCACCATATAGGCAGTGTGCTTGGGCGTTCTGAGGAGGCGAGCATGCCGTGAGTTGTGGGCTCACTGGTGTTTAATCTGAGTTGATAGAAAGCCTGATTGAAAAGGCATAGGAGCCAGCTGGGCTGGGCAGGGGTCCTGGAAGGCTTCCAGGAGGGACTCAGAGAATCTTTATTTAATAGAAGAAGAGACAGAGGCCCAGAGAGTGACTTTACAGGGTCCATACGTAGCTGGTGGCTGCTGAACCCTCTTGACTCACTGTCTTGTGTTCCTGACTCCTCTCCCACCATGAGGGAGAGCTTCAGGCTGATAGCAGCTGTTCAGTTTAAGGCTGGTCTGCATCTCTGCAGATCAGAAAACTAGCATCTAGGAACATTAAAAACAGCTGCATTGCTCTCCAGCCTTCCAGACTCATTTGGATCTTCCCTGGCATCTTCTGGAATGTGGTGTTTTTGTGAGGCATGGAGTTACATCTTGAAGGCAGTGAACCTGGAGTTGTATTAAAATGTCATGCATGTTTAGCAGTTCCCAAAACAAAATGTTAGCTCGGCCTCAGTGTAAGCTGAGCCAGCTTTGGGGTGGAGGCTTTTGTCTCTGTGTCTGATCATTAAGCCCAGGTAAGAACCTATCCGCTGACTGGGCAGGCACTGGTGTGTCCCTTAGATGCTGTTCTCTTCGTGACAGAAGGAAACACTCTTAGGGTCATGTTGCTAAAGAATTGCTTTTCTGTGGTTCCAGAGGGAATGCTCAACAAATGAAGCTCTTCTCTCAGAGCCAAGGTCTCCCTTCCGCGGGGGGTGGGGGGGGGCGGTGAGGAGCAGAACATCTGGCGGTACAGTAAATGCTCCACGTGCGCACTGGGGAGACTTCATTCTGTACGTGAAGAGGGAGTTAAGTTTCAGTGACATGATCACCAACAAAAGAGATATTGCTGCAAGCAGTCGAGACTATTAGCAAATTATTTTGAGATTCTCATTGCTCATTTAATTAGCGGGTGCTTTTGCATCCGGGCTGTGGTAGTGGTAATTTCCATCATGATTACACTATAGGTGGTTTTGAGATCGACGCAAACCTATTTTCAGCCTTTCTCCCCCTACACTGAAGAATGCAAGCCACAAGTTTGGCTCAGTCCACCATTTGGACAGCCCGCTTTTCTTTCACATTTGATTCTGGTTTATGTCTTCTCCTCAGTCAGCTTCTCCTCAGGAAACGTTCTGAGACCGAAATAGGAGCCCACCACAGAAATGTTACCCCAGAGGATGGCCTGTGGCGCTGTACCACCATCTCTCGCAGTAAACTTGGGCACTTCACTTAAATTTTCCATCCCTAGTCTCTTCAACTATAAAAGGGGAATAATGGCCATCTTTCAGGGAACTTTCAGGAGTGAATGAAATAACACAGGTCCTGAGCGGGGCCTCTGCCACAGAGCGGACAACAAACACCCCTCCGCACCCCTTTTTCCCAGACTATGTTAGAGTTTCCCCAAAACTGTGTCCCCACACCACCAAAAAACTTCCATTGGACAGTTTTCATTTGCTTTTAAATACAGCAACACCAAGCCCTTGAGGCATAGCATGGACCTTCAAGGAAATGACAGGCTGCAGTTGGCAACACAGGCGGTAAGGACCATTCCACGGAGCAGGCCAGGAAGCACGTACATTGTCTGGTAGGGAGTCACTAGAATTCATTCAGTCCTCAAGCATTTCCACAGTCCTTCAGGTCCCAGGGCAACACCCCGTCAGCTAGACATTTACCACGGGAGATCGATATTGTTATAAACGTGTCGGGGTGAGCTTGAGCAACTTTCTAATTTGCTCAAAGGATTAAAGGGATTTGATGATGGCACGATGGCAGATTGCTGTGAGGTGACCATCAGGAATTGAGGCTGGCAAACATAAACCCTTGCCTCAGGTATTGTCAGAACACTGCGAGCAATGAAAGGCTGGCCATGCTGCTTCAGCACGAGGAGAGAAATTTCCCTCTCTTCCTGTTGCTCAGGTGACAAGGAAATGACATTATTTGATTATTTGTAATACGGTACTGGCGGTAGCACACCTGTGTGTGTGCGTGTGTAAGATAGATCAAGTTCAAAGCCACATTCTATTTCACTGAGCGAAACAACTATTTAATATAGTTGTTAGCAGCGTTATACTGCCTTCTTCTCTGACAAGACCATGACTAAGAAAGATTCTAAATAAAGGAAGAGATGTTTATTCCAGAGTCAGCTAAGAAAGCAAAGCCTTATCTTCTAAGGCACAAGTGGAGGGAAGGACACAAATTATGCAAAGACCCTCTCCTTTTGAAAAAGAAATTTTCATAGGTAAAGATTTCAAATTAAATGAATAATTGGCAGATACTATTCTTTGTCTAGTTGTTGAAACCAGTGGAACAGTTATTAATGGTTTGCAGCATCTGTTTCTGAATTTTGATATAATACCTAAAGACTGGCATTTGCCTTTACAGATTTTTAATTTCAAGGGTATAGCATAATTCAGAATGCATTGCCCTGGGTGAATTGTGCCAGTGAGTGCTTATTTTCATTTAGATCATTATTATGTTTGTATACTTGAAAACAAATGCATCCGATTTTTTAAAAAATAAGAATAGGGAAAATGGAAAAAAAAATAAGTCAGAATGTTTTAGTATTTTGATATTGTGGATAAATAGGCAGTTCATGACTTTGGATATGGTTTGGAAAGGTCTACGATTGGTGATGAAGCCCAGTAGAAGATGTGACTCCCCACATATACGAAGGATGTCCTTACCTGTTCCTTCTTTGTTCTCATATGAATAAGGACAGCATCAGTCAGTCGTCAGGATTGTGACTCTCAAAGCTTCCTTAGGGTTTGTAATCAGTTCATATTGTGAGAGGCAACAGAATAGCTGAATTACTGTCTTCCTAAACCTGTTGGAAAGAGGATCTGAAAAGCCAGGATAATATGTAAGTGAAGATATCTTTCAGTGACTTCTTGTTTTAGACTCTGTGGAATGAGACATGCGTATGTCAGTTACACTTCCTGTTGACCGTCTCCACCGGGGTGCACAGAGGAAGTGCTGCCGAGGGGCTCTGCTTCTGGGACCTGAGCTCCTGGCGGAGTAGGCCCATGTAGAGCAGCCTCCACCAGGCCAGGTACTGTGCTGGTGCTGAGGATACAACAGCAGCAAAGGAGCCTGGGTCCTTGACTTCAGAGTGCAGTCTGATGGGAAATGTAGACAAACTGAGGACTAAAATCCATCATGACAGGTGCTCAGTATGGGCCATAAGGTCCATAGGTGGCATATCTGAAAGAGGAAGAGACAGGATGAAGATGGCCTGTGACCTGAGGTGAGGGAAGTGATTGCTAAACTGAGCCCCAAAGTAGGAGTTTGCCAGACAGGTGGAGGGAAGCTGTTCCAAGCCACAGGAGTTAATATCCCAAGAGGGAAAGCATGGTGCTTTTGAGAAATGGAGAATTTCATTGCATCCAAGGGTGTTGGGGAGAAACTGAGAGAAATGAGAAAGGAGATGATGAAAGGTTCTGTGAACCACCGCAAGGGAGCTATTGAGGGATTTTGAGCACATCTGTGGAGAATCTAGACCTGCTCTGTGTAGTACAATAACCGTTAGCCACATGCGGCTATTTACATGGAAGTTAATTAAAATTAAGTGAAATTTTAAGTTAAGTTCTTCAATCATTGTAGCCACATTTCAAGTGCTCAGTGGCCACATGTAGCTAGTTGCCACCATTTGGGGCAATGCAGAAAGTCTGACAATTGTCCATTATTGGACAGGGCTGATCTAGAGACTCTATTAGGGGAAGAATAAGAGAAACAAAGGGCCAGTTGGGATGCTGGTGAGGTGATCCAGGTAAGAGATGGGGGACTAAGTCAGCACTAGGGGAAAGGGGGACTGAGGAGACATTCATGTGGTGGAATGGATGGCTCTTGGTGTGATGAATAGGACATGGCAATTGAGAGAAGAGGGAGGAGGTTGAAGATGACCCTGGGTTCAGACATGGATGGCTGGATGGGCTGGAACCAGCACTGACTAGGGGATGAGGGAAAGAGCTTTGGGAGGGGATATGATGAGTAGCTTTTGGATGTCCTGATTGGAAGTATCCTTAGGACAACTCAGGACAAATGTTAGGTAGATACAAATGTCAGGTAGGCTCTGTGGAGAAGAAGGTGAGGAGCATGGAATGCTGATGCAGATAGAGGAGTTGGCGGCACATGGTGGTCATGAAGCCTGAAGTTAGATGGGCCCAGGCGTTGGTGTGGAGCCGAGGGCCCAGAACCGAACCCAGAGGCAGAAGTGGCCAGTGGATTCCAAATGGGAAGATTCTGGAGAGGCTGCAAAGGAGCTGCTGCTCAGCTAAAAAAAAAAAAAAAAAAAGGAGGGACATAGGGGACAAGCCAGAAAAGAATGTGTCTCCCACTGTGCAAATGAGGGGTAGAGGGGCAGAAGCTGCAGAAAGGTCAGTCAGCAAACAGTCTGAAAACTTTAATAGCCATAGCAACAGAAAGATTATTGTGAAAAATCGCTGACTGATTCAACTTGTGTTAATGTTCAGTAGTTTCCAATAACTGTATCAGAAGCTACAAAGCAAACTGGGACAAGATTTAAAAAAAAAAAAAAAAAAAGAACACTTAAGGTGTTTTCCAGTAAAGCTCCTTAGAAAAATTGCTTTAATACATAGAAGCATGAATCTTTCTGTCATGTGAGGGCATGTATATAAATGAGTATTTTATATATGGATGAAAGAACATGCAGTTTTTGTGTTGGAGTATAGCTAAGAAATCACAGTGGTTTAGCAAGCTCTGTCTTTGTGAATAACCCCAAAACAAACTATTACAGAACTCAATCTAGTCACACATGAGTAATTTTGAATTAGTGAAAGCTTTATTATATACGCTATACAAATATATGTATTCTGTACACTAAATACATGTGTACGCACTGCATACATCTATCCATCTAGATAGAGAAGGAGATGGAAGGCAGGCATCAAAAGGCAAGCCATGGTGCATTAGGGCTGATCTTACATCTTAAGTCGCAATTTTATCAATAATACTGGTCCTGAGTCCTGTCTCACCCATCACCTTCATATGAAACTTTAATGACACTGACAGTTAATTTCCACATGCAGCCCAGAACTTTTATCTCCTTCAGCCATTCATGGTTGCTCATGGTCTTCTGTGGCTGACTTAATGCCAAATCTAGGTTACTTCCTTTCCTCTTTGGGAAAGGTTGATCTAAAACATTGAATGTTTTCAGTGGCTAATGTTTAGACTGTGAGAGTGCTTACCAACTGCTGGTCAGTAGCTAGGTCACATTCTGAGACACAGTTGTAGTAGATTTAAGAGAAACAAGGAAAGAATTTTAGGAGTTTGTCATTCCTTTAATTGTGGTAAAAAAAAAAAGACAAACATAAAAGTTGCCACTTCCACCATTTGTAAATGTACAGTTCACTAGTGTTAAGTACATTCACCTTGTCCTACAATCTCTAGAACTCTTCAGCTTATAAAACTGAAACTCTCTATATACTATTAAACAACTCCTCATCTCCCTCCCCCAGCCCTGGCAACCACCGTTCTACCATCTGTCTCTGCATTTAACTACTCCGGGTGCGTCAAATATATGGCCTCATACAGTGTTTGTCTTTTCATGACTGATGGATTTCACTTAGCTTATTATCCTCCAGGTCCATCCATATTGCAGCATGTGTCAGAACGTTCTTCCCTTTTAAGGTTGAGTGATACTCCATTGTATGTGTACACCACACTTTGTGTATCCGTTCATCTGCTGATGGACACTTGAGTTGCCTCCACCTCTTGGCTGTTGTAAATAATGCAACATGAACATAAGTGTGCAGATCTCTCTTCAAAACCCTACTTTCTATTCTTTGGGTGTGTTCCTAAAAGTAGAATTGCTAGGTCATATGATAATTCCAAGTGTAATTTATTGAGGAACCCCCAAACTATTTTTCACTGTTTTTTATACTCCCACCAACAGAGCACAAGGGTTCCAATTTTTCTACAGCCTCACCAGCGCTTGTTATTTGCTGTTATTGAGTTTTTGTTTTGTTTTGATTTGTTTTGAATGATGGCCATTCTAACTGGTGTGAGGGTGGTATCTTGTGGTCTTGATTTGCATTTCCCTGATGATCAGTGATATTGAACATCTTCCATGCGATTATTGGTCGTTTGTATTTCTTCCCCAGAGAATTGTCTATTCAAGTCCTTGGCCCATTTTTTTCCCCAATGTCTATAATTCTTCACCCATTTTTTAAAAGATTTATTCATTTATTTTAGAGAGAGAAAGAGAATATGAATGGGGGAGAGGATAGAGGGAGAGGAAGAGAAAGAATCCCAAGTAGACTCCCCAGTGAGTGCAGAGCCCCAACGTGGGCTCAGTCCGACAACCCTGAGATTATGACCTGAGCTGAAATCAAGAGTCGGATGCTTAACTGACTGAGCCACCCAGGCAGCCCCCTTTGCCCATTTTTTAACCAGTTTTTTGTTGTAGTTGTTAAGTTTATAAGTTCTTTATATATTCTGGAAATTAACCCTGTATCAGCTACATGACTTGTAAGTATTTTCTCTCATTCCATGCGTTTTGATTATCTGCTTTGGCATCAGAATCTTTCCCTTATGAACTTACAATGATAACAGACAGTAGTTTGTTTCTTTTAATCCTTAACTGGAAAAATTAAAAGTTACGTCTGATCCTAATTTATTTAAAGAACGGGGGAAAGGCATATTTTCTTGTAATAAGTACTTCTTTGCGTTCATTAACATTTTAAAAGTTGCATACACACAGAACATGTGCCACTGTTCACAGCTAGTTTTGAAAGAATGCTGGGGTAATCTAGGAATCTGCCTTGTTCGGGGAGGTATAAAAGAACTGTGCATTATTCCATTCCCACCTGATTCTATAAGACTTGTGATGCTCTAAGGTGAACTTCCTGAAAAAATAAAAACAAAACAAAATATCAGGTAGAAATGACCACTGAGGGCCCTGGAAGCCATGCTCATAGAAGATCACATCAAAATCTAACCAGACACATAGGAATCTTTTCTTGATCTAAAATATATCTAGGGAAGATTTGGAAAAACTATCTCATTGTCTAACACCTGTGTCAATAAAACCCCCCTCTTATGCAGCCTAAATCCCTTTTCTTACAATATAAAATAACTATATAATACCTGAGATTTACCTAGTGCCTTTCTTTCTTAAGTCCTGTCATTAAATCCTCCTAATAACTCCATGAGGCAAGGATGAGTAAATACTACTGTTTACACTTAATCACCTCATCTTAATTCCTTCCTCTATAAAAAGGGAATAAAAGTAATATTTACTCATTTTTTACCTTTTTCACAAAGAAAAAAAATTAAAACAAAGACTGATTAAGTACACTTTCCCAGGTTCATAAGTGAGGCAGGATCAGAAGGCAGGGGCCCAGGAGGAAAGGGAGAACGTGTGAAACACATCAGTGCAGAGACAGCCCTGCCCCTGGTTAGTTCTGTTGCCCCTGGTGACCTGGGGGTCCTTCAGGGGCCCACACATAGAAGGCTCCCAGTCTTGGCTTCATGTTTTGTTCTCACCATCTTGAAATCTGTAGCAAACTGAACGAGGAGCCCCACAGCTAATGCCACTGGTCCTGGGCACAGTATCACCATCTAAGATGGTTTTGGTCGGAGGTGATGATGAGTGTGGGGGGCACTTTGCAGCTCACAGGGCACCGCCCAGATGTGTATTTGAAAGGAGGCAATGGAGGATATGAAAGGCGGAAAGCTAAGTGAAGCAGGGTAGGAGAATTGAAGGAAATAAGAGACTCATCCATACACTGAAAAGGAGCCTTGAGCAACTCAGGCCTAACTTGATACAAAAAGAAAGAGTGGAGAAATTTCAGAAGAGAAAGAGACATAGTTAAGCAGTAGAAAAGAGGAATGTTGTAACAAGGGCTGTTTTAGACCGGGGCAGATCATTTTAAACGACGGCACTTGCCAAGACCCAGAAGCTGCCAGTCAATCAATTTTGTTTATCAAGGTCATGGTTAAAGGAACTAGAAAGTGACTATGGTTTCAAACACAGTTGATTCTCATTATTTTTAGATTCTGTATTTACAAATTCTCCTACTGGCTAAAATGTATTTGTAACCTCAGAATCAATATGGCCCTTTTACAGTCATTCACAGATGTGCGCCGAGCAGTAAAAATGTGTGTGTTCCCAGCTAAGGTCAAACGAGGTGATGTTCTGCCTTCTTGTTTCAGCTGTCATATAGTAAATAAGTGTCCTTTTCAGGATCTGTTTAGTGACATAGCTTTTGCATTTTTGTTGATTCTGTTGTTCACAGTGGTCCCCAAATGTAGTGTTCATGCGCTGTCTCATGTTCCCAAGCAGAAAGAAGGCTGTGGTGTGCCTTATGGAGAAAATAATTGTGTTCAGTAAACTTCATTCAGGCATGAGTTCTAGTGCTGTGGGCCATGAGTTCAATGTTAAAGAATCAGCAATATACGTTAAATAAGGTGTCTTGAAACACATAAAACAAGGTTGTATATTGATGGCTGGCAATGTGACCAGCAGTTCATGGAAACTTAACCCTATATTTTCCCTAGGAACAAGGGTTCAGTATCTGCTCATTCTGTTTTCCATGACATAATAGAATGGAACTCTCATGCATAATGACAACTGTAAATGTCTGTAACCTACAGGGACTCCAGGCTCGAAGGGAAATGACTCCTGAAAGAGCAGCCAGAAATAGAAGACAAGGGTGACAGTGGTTCTCCATCCAAATGACAAATTCTGGAGCCTTTATGCTTGACCATGATGTACAAGGATTCTTTGGAAAGCGTTTCATAAAGGCTCATAGAATCCATATGATACTTAGAAAGCGAGCTCTAGCTACCAACCATATTGCTTGGTTCACAGACTTTTTTTTTCACATTTCAATATTTCTGAAATCAGGAGACATCTTAGACTTGATTTATATATTTTAACAGCCAACTAAAACCAGTTCTCCCGTAAACTGTTACTAAATCCTTGGCATGCCTTCCAGCCAGGGCCGGCAAGCTTTTTCTGTAAAGGGCCAGATGGTAAATAACTGTAGGCTTTGTGGGCCCCACAGTCTTGCTGCTGCTACCTGGCTCTGCTGTCGTAGCAGGAGAGCAGCCATAGAGACTATGTCAGCGAGTAAGCCTGGCTGTGTTCTAGTAAAAATCCTGAAATAGCAATCTTTTTTTTCCCCCCAAATATGTTTATTTTATTTTTTCAGTGTTACAAGATTGATTGTTTGAAATGGCAATCTACAATTTTCACATGTCGCAAAATACTCTTCCTTTTTTTAAATTTAATTTTTTCAGTGTTCCAAGATTGTCTATGCACCGCACCCAGTGTTCCATGCGATACGTACCCTCCTTAATACCCACCACCAGGCTCACCCAACTCCCCACCAAAACCCTCAGTTTGTTTCTCAGAGTCCCCAGTCTCTCATGCTTCATCTCCCCTTCTGATTTTCCCCAATTCACCCTTCCTTTCCTTCTCCCAGTGTCCTCCATGTTTTTCCTCCACACATAAGTGAAACCGTATGATAATTGACTTTCTCTGCTTAACTTATTTCACTCAGCATAATCTCTTCTAGTCCTGTCCATGTTGATACAAAAGTTGGGTATTCATCCTTTCTGATGGAGGCATAATATTCCACTGTATATATGGACCATATCTTCTTTATCCATTCATCTATTGAAGGGCATCTTGCCTCTTTGCACAGTTTGGCGATTGCGACCATTGCTGCTATGAACATTGGGGTACATATGGCCCTTCTTTTCACTTCATCTGTATCTTTGGGGTAAGTACCCAGTAGTGCAATTGCTATGTCGTAGGGTAGCTCTATTTTTAATTTCTTCAGGTATCTCCACACTGTTTTCCAAAGTGGCTGCACCAACTTGCATTCCCACCAACAGTGTAAGAGGGTTCCGCTTTCTCCACATTCTCTCGAACACTTGTTCTTTCCTGTCCTGTTAATTTTGGCCATTCTAACTGGTGTAACGTGGTATCTCAATGTGGTTCTGATTTGAATGTCCCTGCTGGCTAATGATGATGAACATATTTTCCTATGTCTTCTAGCCATTTGTATGTCTTCTTTGGAGAAGTGTCTTTCATGTCTTCTGCCCTTTTTTTTTTGACATGATTATTTGGTTTTGGGGTGTTAAGTTTGAGGAGTTCTTTATATATCTTGGTATCAGCCCTTTGTCTCTAGTGTCATTTGCAAATATCTTCTCCCATTCCTTGGGTTGCTCTTTGTTGTGTTGACTGTTTCCTTTGCTGTGCAGCAGCTTTTTATCTTGATGAAGTCCCAAAAGTTCATTTTCACTTTTGTTTCCTTTGCTTTTGGAGACATGTCTTGAAAGAAGTTGCTGTGGCTGATGTCAAAGAGGTTAAGAGAAGGAGAACCGCCTATAATCTCCTTTAGGATTTTGATAGATTCCTGTCTCATATTGTGGTCTTTCATTCATTGGAGTTTATCTTTGTGTATGGCGTAAGAGAATGGTCAAGTTTCATTCTTCTATACATAGCTGTCCAATTTTCCCAGCACCATTTATTGAAGAGACTTTTTTCCACTGGATATTTTTTCCTGCTTTGTCGAAGATTATTTGACCATAGAGTTGAGGGTCCATATCTGGGCTCTCTACTCTGTTCCATTGGTCTATGTGTCTATTTTTGTGCATTTTTCAAAGTGCTGGAACAAACAATCCTAAAATTTGTATGGAACCAGAAAAAAAAAACTAAATCACTAAGGAAATGTGGCAAAAGAAAAAGCTGAGGGCATCATGTTGCCTGATTTCAAGCTTTCCTATAAAGCTGTGCTCATCAAGACAGCATGGTACTGGGCGCCTGGGTGGCTCAGTTGGTTGAGCGACTGCCTTCGGCTCAGGTCATGATCCTGGAGTCCCGGGATCGAGTCCCATGTTGGACTCCCAGCTCTGCAGGAAGTCTGCTTCTCCCTCTGACCTTCTCACCTCTCATTCTCAGTCTCTCTCTCTCTAATAAATAAATAAAAATCTTTAAAAAAAAAAAAAAAAAGACAGCATGGTACTGGCATAAAAATACTCTAATTTTTTTTTCAATCTTTTAAAAGTAAAAAAAATGAAAAAAAAAACTATAAAAATGATTATTAGGCCAGATTTGGCCTGCAGGCCATAGTTTGCCAACCCTTTGATTCATTCAGTGGAACAGGGGAATAGATGAGACCCCTTGGTTTCAGGTGTCCTTAGTTGGATCAAAAGAGGCTGCACCAGCCCAGTGGGGCCTGCCCCTTGTTTAGTGTTCCTTTTCCTTCAGAAATTGAAATAAGGATTTTAACTGTTTAATCTTGAGTTAACCTGATATTAAAGTTGGTAACTTATCAACAGGAATTGGTTTAGATTTTTACATTGCTCAGTACAGTGTACCTTGGCAAGAAGGATCTAGGAAATATTGAAAACAAAATTAAGAAAAGTTCATACTTCTATATACAGTACCATGCCAGAGCATTTCAAACACAACCCTTTCCTTAGATTCCCTTTGTTCGGCAATGTTCTAATTATCCCTTTATCTTTAAGCTCTACTTTCTGTTTCCATTGTGTCATTTTTCTTTGTGTTTTGCACATGTACAATAGACCTTATTCACAAGAAGGCGGAGCTGTGATCCAGAACGAGGCTTGTAACACAAGGGAACTTAAACAGGCTGGAAATTAAATAAATTTAAGTACAAAAAAAAATTGGAAGGAAATTGAACCCATCTTGCTTAGCACAGCATCCAAAAACATATTTGCAAGATTTAATATTCATCACTGACCAGAGATCAAGGATTACTACTGAATTTAATATAAAAATGGTAATGAAGACAAATTAAAAAGTAGCCTCAGATAACAGAGTTTCAGAAATGCTCTTGGTTTTTCATAACATGTGGAGCAGCTTCTACTTCCCACCCCAGAAGCCAGCCCCTTCCTCCTGGGCACCTGGTGTGGCCTAGATTGCCCACGCCTACACCAGCCTAGACTCTGGAACTATCCCTGTAGACCACACAGGACAACCCTGTCTCCCTCACTTCTTCAGGCAGCCAGGCCTCTCGAGGCAGAGCCAGAGGTGCCTGTCCTGGCCTGGAGCCCTCGTTTTGGCCACCCTCATGGTGGGGTTGTCCCCTTATCTAGAATTTGCAGGCAGAGCTCACATGGGATCAAGCGGCCCCAGTGAGCCTTGTCTTGTGCTTCAGGATACACATAAATCCAGTGCATTAGATCTCTAGGACTGACTTACTGGTTGCAATTTTGTAGCCTCAAACACCTCTATTCTCCCACCCTCTGGTAACCACCATTTGATTCTCTGTTTTTATGAATTGGGCTTTTTTTGTTTTGTTTTTGTTTTATTTTTGTTTTTGTAGTCCTCTTTTCTCTTTTTTCTTCTCTTGCTTTCTTGCCTTAGTGTTAAGTTTATATTCCTTTCTCTTTATTTTTGTGTATCTATTAAAGGTTTATGGTTATCGTGAGGTTCATATATAACATCCCAATTATATAGTAGTTTGTGTTAAGTTGATGGTTGCTTTAGTTTGAACACATTCTAAAATCACTACATTTTTACTCCTCCCCTCCATGTTTTATGTATCAGATGTCATATTTTACATCTTTTTATCTTGTGAATCCCTTAACTGAATTTTTAGATATAATTGATTTACTACATTTTTCTTTTAACCTTCATACTATCTTTATAAGTGATTGTTCTACTACTTTTACTATATGTTTGCTTTTACCAATGAAATTTTTTCCTTTCATAATTTTCTTCAACTTACAGTCTTTCCTTTTCTGCTTTAAAAAGCCCCTTTAATGTCAGTTTAGTGGTTGAAGAACTCCTTTAACATTACTTGTCTGAGAAATTCTTTTTCTCTTCATCAGCTCTGAATGATAATCTTGCTGGGTAGAGTACTTTTGGTATTTTCCTTTCAGTAATTGGAATATATCAGACCACTCCCTCTGACCTATAAAGTTTCTGCTACAAAATCTTCTAATGGCTTTATGAGCTATACCTGGTATGTAACTAGTTGCTTTTCTCTTGCTCCTTTTAAGATTCCCTCTTTATCTTTAATTTTTGCTATTTTTTCAAAGATTTATTTATTTATTTGAGAGAGAGAGAGAGAGAGAGAGCAGGGGGAGGAGCAGAGGGAGGGAGAGAAAGAATCCTCAAGCAGATTCCTCACTGAGCACAGAGCCCAACACGAAGCTTGATCTTAGGACCTTCAGATCATGATCTGAGCTGAAATCAAGAGTTGGATGCCCAGCCAACTGAGCCACCCAGGTGCCCCAATTTTTGCCATTTTAATTATGTATCTTGGTGAACTTCTTTGTGTTCATCTTGTTTGGTGCTCTCTGTGCTTCCTAGACCTGGATATGGTTTTTTTCTCCAGGTTAGGGAATTTCTCAGCTATTATTTCTTCAGATAAGCTTTCTGTCCCTTTCTCCCTCTTTCTTCCTTCTGGGATCCCTGTTATGCAAATGTTAGTATGCTTGATGTTGTTCCAGAGTTCCTGTAACCTACCCTCACTTTTGTTTTCTTTTCATATTAGGTGTTCTCTGTTACCCTTTCTTCCAGATGCTGATCTGTTTTTCTGTGTTGGCTAATCTGCTGTTGATTCCCTGTAGTGTATTTTTCATTTAACTTATTCTTCAACTCTGATTGGTTGGGTTTTGTTTTGTTTTGTTTTTTAATTTGCTATCTGTGTTGAAGTTCTAAGTTCATTCACTCTTTCTTCAAGTCCGTGGAGCATCTTATGACCATTACTTTGAACTGTTCATCAGGTAGATTGCTTATCTGTTTCATTTAATTCTTTTTTTTTTTTAAAGTTTTGTCTTATTCTTTAGTTTGAGGCATATTCCTCTGTCTCATTTTGTTTGACTTTATGTGTTTATTGGGTGAAACAGCTACCTCTTCCAGTCTTGAAGGAGCAGCCTTGAAATAGGAATGTCCCCTGTGTAGACCGCGTGTGCCTAGAGGCGTAGGCTGACTGGCTGGAGCTGTAGGTGCCACAGGCCAGGAGATCCCAGGGTTCCGTGGGGTGTCCCAAGCTTCTGTGTGCCTGGGCCACCTTGGTGAGATAGCTGGAACTGTAGTCAGTGCAGGCCAGGGGATCTTGGGGTGCTCCACACCAAAGCCATGCTAGCAGGATGGCTGGAGCTGAAGCAGGTATGGGCCAGGGTGCTCTGCACGGGGAGCACCCTGGAGGAATAGCTGGACATGCGGTGGGTGCTTCAAGCTGGGGCTGGCACTGGACAACCGGGGTGTGGATGAAGTGAACATGGACCGGAAAGCCCCAGGTTGCTCCGTGCCAGGGTCACCCTGGTTGATTGCTTGAGCTGGGACAGGCATGGACCAGGGCATTTTGCACAGGGGACACCATGGCAGGGTGCCAGAGCTGCCCTGCGGGGGATGGCTGGGGCTGAATCGGATTTGGCCACAGGTTTCCCAGGGTGTGCCTGGCTGGGGCAGCCTTGATGGAGTGGCTGGAGCTGGTGTGGGCCAGAGGCTCAGGGCTTGCTGAGATAGCAGGCTGGCTAGAGCACCTGCTCCCTGTTCCTATCTGTGCTCTCAAGGTGGAGAGGCTCCTGCCAGCACCATTGACCCTAGAGAGAGTTATAGAAATTCCCCCACCATTTGGCAAACAAAGTTAGGAAATGGGTTTCCTTCATTTGCGGTCTAGTTGCCCTTTAAACTGATGGTTTTTTGCAGCGCCCCAGGTCAGGCGAATCTGTGCATGGCCCATCTGTGACGTCCCTCACTACTGCAGGTTACCACATTGGGGGGGGATTCCTATGAGTACCATGCCTCTCTCTCTCCTGCCCTTCTGTGTGTGGTCCCACAATGCTTTATTGTACAAAAGCTGTTCAACAGCCCACAGTTCTTCAGGAGGAATTGCTTTATATGTAGGTGTAGACTTTGGTGTGTCCATGAGAGGAGGTGAATTCAGGATCTTCCTGAGTTGCCATCAAGTTTGGCTTTTCCAGATTTTACCATCTAAGTGAGATAATATGGCATTTGTCTTTCTTTGTCTGCCTTGTTTCACTGAGCATAATGCCCTTATGTGCCATCTGTTATTACCAGTGACAAGATCTCCTTCTTTCTCATTGCTGAATAATATCCCTCTGTGTGTGTGTGTGTGTGTGTGTGTGTGTGTGTGTGTGTGTGTGGATATATATATCACACATCTTTATCTATCTATCCATTGACAGACACAGGTTGTTTCATTATATTGGCTATTGTGAATAATACTGCAATGCACATGGGAGTGCACATCTCTCTTCCGTATCCTATTTTCATTTCCTTTGGATTATATACCCAGGAGTAGAGTTGGTGGATCATATGGTAGTTATATATTTAATGTTATGAGAGGCCTCCATACTGTCTATCATAGTGGCTGAACAACTTTGCATTCCCACAAATAGGTACAAGTGTTCCCTTTTCTCCATATCCTTGCCAACGCTTGTTATCTCTAGTCTTCTTTATAACAACCATTCTTACAGGTGTGTGGTGTTATTTCATTGTGGTTTTGATATGCATTTTCTTGATATTCAGTGATGCTGAGCATCTTTGCACATACTTGTTGACCATTTGGCTGTTTTCTTTGGAAAAATGTCTGTTTAGTTCCTCCGCTCATGTTTGTGTGTGTGTGTTTGGCTTTTGTTTTTAGTTTTGTTTTAATCGGGTTTAATCCGGTTTTGGGGTTTTTTTTGTTTTTGTTTTTGTTTTTTTTTTTGCTGTTGTTGTTACTGATCTGGATGAATTCTTTATATATTCTGGATAGTAACCCCTTCTTTGGTATATGGTTTGTAAATATTTTTCCCCATTCGCTAGGCTGCCTTTTCTCTTTTTTTTTTTTTAAAGATTTTATTTATTTATTTGACAGAGAGGAGAAAGATCACAAGTATGCAGAGAGAGAGGGGGAAGCAGGCTCCCTGCTGAGCAGAGAGCCCCATGCGGGGCTCGATCCCAGGACCCCGAGATCATGACCTGAGCCGAAGGCAGAGGCTTTAACCCACTGACCCACCCAGGCGCCCCAACCTTTTCTCTTTTTTAATTGTTTCCTTTGCTCTGCAGAAGCTTTACGGTTTTATGTAGTCCCACTTGTTGAATTTTGCTTTTGCTGTTTGTGTTTTTGGTGTTATCTAAAAACCCATTGCTAAGACTAATGTCAGGGAGCTTCTTTCCTATATTTTTTTTCTAGGAGTTTTATGGTATTCTAAGAGTTTATATGTTTAAGTCTTCAATCCATTTCAAGTTAACTTTTGTGTATGGTGTTGGATAGGGGTCCAGTTTTCTCAACACCATTTATTACGGAGACCATCCTTCCCCTATTGAGTGTCCTTGGCTCCCTTGTCAAATATTAGTTGACTGTTAATGTTGGGGTTTACTTCTGGCTCCCTGTTCCATTGCTCTGTGTCTACTTTTATAATAAACATATATTTAAATTACTATGTAGTTCTGTAGTATAGTTTGAAATAAGGAAAGATAATGCTTCCAGACTTCTTCTTCCTCATGATTGCTTTGCTATTCAGAGTCTTTTATGGTTTCATACAAATTTGGGGATTTTTTTTTAATTTCTGTGAAAAATTCTGTTCAGGTTTTGATAGCAATTGTGTTGAATCTAAAAATGGCTTTGAGCAGTAAGGACATTTTAATAATGTTAAGTCTTCTGATCCATGGACACAGGATATCTCTCCATTTCTTTGTATCTTCTTCAGTTACTTTCTTCAATGTCTTATAGTTTTCATTATGCAGAACTTTCATTTCCTTGGTTAGATTTAGTCCTAATTATTTTGTTGTTTGAATACTATTGTGGATGGGATAGTTTTATTTTTTTTCAAATGTTTTGTTGTTAGTGTATAGAAATGCAACTAAGTTCTATATGTTGATTTTATCTCCTGCAACTTGACTGAATTCATTGATTCACTTTGGGTTGAGTCTTTGAAGGTTTCTCTATATTAGATCATACATCTGCAAATAACAACTTTACTTCTTTCTCTCAGATTTGGATGCCTTTTATTTATTTGTCTTTCATAGTTGCTATAGCCAGGAATTTCAGTACTATGTTGAATAAAAGAGGGCACTTTTGTCTTATTCCTCATCTTAAAGGAAAAGCTTTCAATTTTTCACTGTTGAGTATGTTAGCTGTGGGTTTTTATCATAAAACTATGTTATATTTTGTCAGATGTTTATTCTGCAGCTATTTAAATGACCATGATTTTTATAGTTCTATTCATGTAGTGTATCCCATTTATTGATATATGTATATTGAACCATCCTTGCATTCCTAGAATAAATCCCACTTGGTCATAGTGTGCAATCCTTTTAATGCATTGCTGAGTTTGGCTTGTGTATTTTGTTGAGAATTTTGTATCTGTATACATCAGGGATATTACTCTATAGTTTTCTTGTGTCCTCATCTGGCTTTGGTATCATGGTAATGGTTCTGGAGTCTTCAGAGTTTGGAGCTTTTTAATTACTGATTAAATCACCTTATGTACTATTGGTCTGTTCATATTTTCTATTTGTTCCGTATTCATTCTTGGCAGGTTGTAGGTTTCCAAGAATTTATCATTTCTCCCAGATTATCCAATTTGCTAGCATATAGTTTGTTCATATTAGTTTCTTACGATCCTTTGTTATTTCTGTAGTATCACTTGTAATGTCACCTCTTCCACTTCTTATTTTATTTATTTGAGTCTCTTTTTGTCCTTTTAGTCTAGCTATAGATTTGCCAGTTTAGTCTTTTCAGAAACCAGCTCTTAGTTTCACTGATTTTTTTCTGTTCTTTTTCTTGTTTCTATTTCATTTATTTCTACTCTAATCTTTGTTACTTATTTCCTTTTGCTCACTTGGGGCTTAGTTCTTCATTTTCTAGAAAAAGAAAATATATAGTGAGGTTATTTGAGATCCTTTTATTTTAATATATGCATTTATTACTATAAACTTTCCTCTCAGAACTGCTTTGCCAGCATTCCATAGGATTTGGTATATATATTGTGTTTCGTTTTCATTAGTTTTGAAATATTTTATTTCCTCTTGATTTCTTCCTTGACCCATTGGTTGTTCAAGAGTATGTTATTTAATTTTGATGTATTTGTAGCTTTTTACATATTTTAGCTTTCCTCTTGTTGTTCTGGTTTCGTATCATTGTAGTCAGAAAGAATACTTGGTATGAGTTCAGTCATCCTAAATTCACAAGACTTGACTTGTGTTCTATCATGTGACCTATCCTGAAGAATATTCCATGTGCACATGAGGTGGATGTGTATTCTTCTGTTAGATGGAACGTCCATTTGGCCTAATGTGTGGCTCAAGCCCAATATTCACTCGTTAGTTTTCTGTCTGGATGACCGGTCTATTGCTGAAATTGGAGTATTAGAAGTCCCCTCCTATTCTTGTATTATTGTTTGTTTCTTCCTTTAGATCTGTTAAAATTTGCTTAATATATTTATGTGTTCCAATATTGGGTGTGTATGTATGTATTATTATATCTTTTTGGTGAATTGACCCCTTTATCATTATATATTGATCTTTGTCTCTTGTTATCACTTTGGCTTCAAGTCTGTTTTGTCTAATTTAACTATAGCTACCCTTATTTTCTTTTGATTTTCACTGGCATGGAATATCTTTTTCTATCTCTTCACTCTGTGCCTATGTGTATCCTGTGTAAGGCTGAAGTGAGTGTCTTGTAGGCAGCAGATAGTTGTGTCATTTTTTTAATCATCCAGACACTATGCCTTCTGATTGGTTAATTCAATCCATTTACATTTAGAATTCTTTTTATTTTAAATATTTTTATTTCTATTTTTTATTATGTTAATCACCATACAGTACTTCATTAGTTTTTGATGTAGTGTTCCATGATTTATTGTTTGCGTATAACAGCTTATTATTATGTAAGATCTTATAATGCCATCTTACTATTTTCTGATTATTTTGTATTTGCGTAGTCTCCTTCTATTTCTGCCTAACTTGGTAAATTAATGATTTTCTGTGCTGGTATGCTCTGCTTCCCGTTTTTCTATCTTTTGTGCATCTATTCTAGGTTTTTGCTTTGTGATTACCGTGAGGCTTACATAAGACATAAATAAAACAGGCAGGCCATTTTAAGCTGACAGCAACTTAACTTCAATTGTCTATAAATGCTTCACCCTTAACTCCCCCCTTGTATATTTCTGATGTGATTATTTACCTCTTTTTATGTTGTATATTTGTATAACAAAATTATAGTGGCTATAGTTAAATTATAGTAGCTCTAATTATTTTAGTAGTTTTTGCCTTTGACTTTATACTATAACATCCATCCAGTCTATTTACTTTTTCCAGTGTGTTGTATACTTTTGTGTTTTTTCATGTTGCTGATTAGTATCAGTTTATTTTAGCCTAAAGAACTTTCAGCATTTCTTACAAAGCAGGTTTAGTGGTGAAGAACTCCTTCAGCTTTTGTTTGTCTAGGAAAGTATTTCTCCCTCATATCTGAAGGATAACTATGCTGGATATAGTACTATTGGCTGATGGGATTTTTTCTTTTAATATTTCAAATATGTCATTCCCCTATCACCTGGCCTATGGTGTTTCTTTTGAGAAATCTGCTGACAGCCTAATGGTGGTTCCTTTGTAGGTTACAGTATTTTTCACCTGGATACTTTTAGAATTCTTTAATCTTTTTTTTTTATAGTTTCATTATAATGTGTCTTGGGGAAGGTGTTTTTGCATGAGATAAGAGGGTGATCTTCTATAGCTCTGTGAACTTAGATGTCCAATTCTCTCTGCACATTTGGGAACTTCCCAACTATTACTTCTTTAAATAAACTTGCTGTCCCCTTCTCTTCTTTTTCTTTTTAGAATCTGGGTTATTCTAATATATGTTCTTTTGATGAAATCCTATAGATTAGATCATGTAGTTTTTCTTCACAGTTTTTCATTCTTTTGTCTTCGTTTTCCTCTAACTTAGTTATTTCAAAATTCTATCTTCTGACTCACTTATTCTGTCTTCCATTTGCTCTACTCTGTTACATTTTTCATTTCATGTATTGAGTTCTTCAGCTCCAGAATTTCTGCTTGGTTCCTTTTTATGATCTCTGTCTTTTTGGTAATATCTCATCTTGGACATTTGTGTATGTGCATATGTGTGTGATTTCAACTATCTTTAGAGTTTTCTGGTAGCTCATAGAGTTTCTTCAACACTGAGATTTAATTCTTTATCCAAAACCCCTTGCCTTTGAGCTCTGTTATTAGAGAATTATTATTTTTTGGTAATGACATGTTTCCTTGATTTTTCATGTTCTTTGTAGTTTTGCATTGCTGCTTTCACACTTGAAGTAGCAACTACCTCCTTAAATCTTTGATTATTGCCTTCAGGTTGGGTATTTGATTCATTCGTGCTATTTCCATCTAGGATTTTCTCTGCCTTTGTATGGGTATACCTGTTCCATTCTTGTTGCTCCCTCTTGTGGCAAAATTCTTAAGCTCTTTACATCTTAAAACTCACCAGGGTGGCTATTGGAAACCTTTCTTTTATTTTCCAGAAGACAGTGCTATAGCACAAGATTGTGATTTCCCCCCTTGTCCACAGACTCTGGCTTGTTTTCTGAGCAACTCCTGAGGAGCTTGCTCTTGACAACACACTTGGGAGTGTGCGCAAGTAACCACTCAGAGTGTAGGGAGGTATAGATTTAGCCCTTGGAGCATTAGAGTTGTCCACAGGCCCCATAGGGAGATCCTCAGGTGTAGTACTCCCAGGGGCTTATGCTTGGACTTCCCACCGAGGACAGTCAGCACACCCTGAGTCCCCTTAATGTCCTTTGGTATTCTTACCTCGTCTTTCCTCCCAGTCATGGAGATCCTGCCTAAGTAAGTACTCTAGGTGCTGCTGGAGAGAAATAGGTTTCTCTAGCAGCATTCCATATACTGGAATAGCTAGACACTCACTGCTCTTCTTTTCCTCTATGAGAGAGATCACTGCCACCTGCTAGTTCAGCCCAACCCAATGTTGCCTTGGTGGGGGTGAGGACAGTGTTGGTAAAGTTCTTCTTACCGTCCCTGCTGTGTCCAGACTTGTTTGTTGCTCCATTGGCATGCTGGAATCTCTCTTTGTAAGGACTAAACTTTGGCAGTTTCTCTGTTCTCTGTGGGTATCAGCCCAGGTCAGCACTTTAGGTTTTTACCCCGACTATGGCAAGAGAGGTTGGTGCAAGCTCACTGGCCTACCGTTTTCACAGCCTGTGCCCATAACCAGATGCATAGGTGAGCCAGACACCTCCCGGGTTCCCTGGCATATGGTGCCAGATCCTGCAGCTCCCACGAAGGCAGTTTTGTTCACGGATAGATGACTCATTCTTCACTGAAAAAGAGGGACAAAAAGGAGGAATGCCTTCCACTGCTGTGTGCTAACCTCAGTCCCTGATGGTATCTTCCTCATCCTCTCTCTCCATCACATCTAGGAGGGCTTCAGGACTGCTCCGAAATGCAGCCTGTAGGTAGGCCCGCCAAGAGCACTCAGCAAAGTAGTGGCATTGTGCGGCTTGGGTTTTCAAAGGGAATCCACAAGTAAATAGGAGTATAACTGCATTGTTAAAGGTTATATTGTCTTTGGGGTATAGAAGCTAATGCTACTAAATTTGGGTTGCTGTTGTTACTCTTGTACCATGTTACCATCATGTTTGACTGAGGCATCCCCAGCCAGAGAGAAACAGCCCTCCAGGGCCCACCTGTGCACGGGTAGCCATCTTCCACACTGAGTTGAAGTGGGTGGAACTTGGGGTTTGGAATGAAGGCCAGACTGCTTATAGAATCACTGAGTAGCATTTTCCAGTATTTGCAAAGCTGTTGCAGGAATACCTGGAGTAAATGGTTGCTGACCATTTCTATTAGTTGCACAATATTTAAAATTGAAGCTGTTTATCTTTTGATGGTAACCCTGTTAACATAGCTGGCTAAAATTCTGATCTTTGAAAATAAACCTTTAAGTGCCGCCCTCCCCCACCCCATGCTCATTTCAGGCTAAAAGCTTGATCCTAATTGGGGGAAAGTTCTGGAGTCAGCAGATAACTTACAAGAAGGGAAGGTGCTGTTGAAAATATGTGGGACCCTATTTCAGAGAGGCTATTACCATTCAGGTGTTCCCATCACCACCAGGTGACTGTGTAACCTTAGAACAGCGGTGCCAGACCCTCCCCGCACGGTGCCCCCGAGAGGCCATTTGTTGCTCAGGGTAGGAGTGGCCGAGCGGCCATGCTGCTGGGGATGATTCGGTGGGGGAGGGGGCACTATGGGGCCTGACAGCTTCGTGTTCAGTGTAAGTAAAGTGCCATCAGTTGCCTTGAGACCTCACTAGGCTCCTCTACCACTCTGATCGCCGTGGCCCTTCAGGTGGGATAAATTATACAAGGCAACTAGCTAACCTCCTGTGATCCAGCAGATAGACTTGGTACAGAATGAAAAGTGAGTGCCCAGGATTTTCTCTGATTCCTAATAATGTGAGACTCATTTCTGATTACAGTGAGGGTTCTTGTCTCTCCCTCTAGCCTGGTATTTACTAGGAAAGGCTGGTGGGGATTAATATTAAGACGTCCAGCCTTTTGTCTCATTGCAGTTAATGCATTCACACTGATGGGCCAACGGAGTAGTGGGGCTCCTATCTCTTTAGCGGTGATTCCCCTCCCTGTCCCTCCAACCCCAGTGAGCAGTGATTGGGGTTCATGGCACCCGTGGCGTGGCATACGTTATGAAGTCACATTATAAAACCCAGCATAGGGCGCCTGGGTGGCTCAGTTGGTTGAACAACTGCCTTCGGCTCAGGTCATGATCCCGGAGTCCCGGGATCGAGTCCCATATCGGACTCCCGGCTCTGCGGGAAGTCTGCTTCTCCCTCTGACCTTCTCCCCTCTCATTCTCAGTCTCTCTCAATCTCTAATAAATAAATAAATAAATCTTTAAAAAAAAAAAAAAAAAAAAACCAGCATAAATGAGTTGCCCAGAATCACAGGGCAGGATGAAAGAGGTTAGCTTTATGTATTGAGTTCAGCTTTATCTACCCAGTGCCACTAAAATGAAGATGCCCATCTAAATTACCCAGTTTTTGTTTGGGTTCATTGATTAAAAGTAGCAACACACTGCCATAAGGAAATACTGTTGAAATTAGTTTGGAGCACTTAAGAGTTTGGAAGAAGTCAAGGAACACAGGAGCAAGGCCCCAGCAACAGGAGCTCTGGTCCCTGTAGCTCTCAGCGGGCTGCACAGAAGGAACGAGAAGGGGACCTCTCCCGGACGCTGTGGAGCTGAGTAGGTAGGTGGTTCCTCCCTCCAAGGAGCCTGCAGATTGCTGAGGGACCTGTAAGTGTGAAAAATTACATCAAGAGGAGATGCAAACCACCAGAAAAACGAAGACAGTGGCCCCTGGCTCCATGGCTAATTATCAACTTAGACAAAAGGTAGCGTCTGTGAGTTGGGAGCAGAGGAAGGTTCCTTCAGGCTGAGACTCCAGGTAGTCTGGGGCTGGGGTGACTGTAGGGAGTGGGGGCCCGGGAAGCAAGCAGAAGCAGTCAGTACTCGCCTCCCTGGAAAAGAGAGTGTGACACTTCTGAGAAATCATTCCATGCCAGGTGAATGGCCAAGAGAACTGCTGGATTATCTCTGAAGGGCGATGCATCTAGGCAGAGCTGTCCTGAAGTGACTTGGCCGTACAGGTGGCTTTGGAGGAGGTCTGGCGCGCCCACCCGGTGTACCAGGGTGCTGGCAGGCCGTCATGAGCTGCGCTCTTCTGGTTCCTGGTGGGAGCGGTGGTCATTTAGCGATGTATAACCACCACCCAGTGCCACCTTCCAGGGAATGCCAGTGGCCTGCCCCACACCCAGCACCACGCTCTACCTGGGGCAGTGGACAGTGTCCGGGGAGGACACAGGCACGGTGCTTGTCTGTCCCCTTGTTTCCTGGCTCCTCTGGGCTCAGGCGGGGGCCTCCCCTGCCATCCTCCTTGGTGCACAGTCCATCCAGTCTGGCTCAGTCCATTCTGACTGCTCAGCGTCCCTGCCTACCTAGTTGTTCCGTGTGACTCTTGCTCAGCTGCCCTCCCCACCTGCAGCCCACCTCAGACATGCTGAGGGCCAGCGGTCCGTGATCTGGTCCTGAGGGCCCCGGCCCACTGGCCGCAGCAAGCCGAGGCTGGCGAGCACAGGGGGAGGGCTCCCGGCAGGCAGGACCTCAGCCTGGGCTGGAGTGGCTCCTGTTCTCTGTGCCCAGTGACCACGGGTATCCGGCTTTGATTCTCCCAAATAACCCTTCACCTCACCAGCCACAAGGTTGAGGCTGGCAGAGGTTTTCAGCCTTGTCCGGGGGCAGGGTGGGCCACAAAGACATCTGTAGCAGCCGAGGCCCCTCGGGCTCCCAGCCTGTCGGCATCTTGGCCACCTCAACCCCGGGAGCCCCCTTTCCTGAGAGCGGCTGGTGGTGATGGAGTCCCCTAACCCCCAGGTGTTCACAGGGTCAAATGTCCAGTCCCAGGCTGCCGGCCTACCACACATGCCCCAGGAGGGGCCTCGTGCCTCTGCAGCAGCCAAGGCGTTTACTGTAAACAGCAGCCCTGGTGTCTGCTCAGGACGGGAAGGGAGCTGCTTTCTCGGGCTGCGGAACATGGAACAGAGGTGGGTGCGCAGCGCCAGCCCCAGGTTCACATGCGCGGTTAGTGAGTGCGGTCCGGGAGAACAGCTGAGTCCTCAGCTCTGGTCTCTGCTCAGTATTCCCTGGGTGATGCTCATGGAGGTGTTCAAGGTCTACGCAGAGGCCATGAGCAGGCCCGGGACCTGTCCCCACGAATGGGCCCCCATCGGTGCTCCTGCAGGTGCCGCCTCATGCTCAGGACCTGACTTACTCTGCTCCTTCTCTCTCCTCACGGGCATGAACTGGCATGTTTGCGGAGACCCTAAGTGGCCCCGCTGACAGGTGCCTGTCTGAACTGAGTGAGCCCGCACGTGCCCCGACGGCGGTTACGGCTCCGCTCTGTCTCCTCCAGCTCGGAAGCTAGAGCCGCCTTGTCGCTCCGGCCACCCTTCCACAAACAGCCCCTTCTCTGTCCCTTCTCGTGCTCTCGGCCCCTGAGCGTGTTGTGTCCTCTCAGCAGAGCAGAGCGTAGGTACCCTGCGAACAAGGCTGGGTTGTGTTTGTCACGGTTTCCCAGCTGCTGGCCCAGAGCAGGCGCACCCGGAGGATGAGTTGTGGAGAAGGACCTCCGCCCTCCCCTCAGCACCTGCGGCCCAAGGACAGGGAGCCTTCGTCTCTGGACGTGAACAAGGGCCAACCCCAGAGAAGTGCGAGACCGGGCAGCCAAGCAGACGTGGCCTAGTGCGGGCTGATACTGCCTAGAAACCGAGACGTCTCCCCTCAGGTTAAAATTTCCCTGAAGTTGAGTTGACACACAGTGTTAACTAGTGACTCCAGGAGTCCAGACAGCTGCCGTCTGCCACCATACTGTGCCGTATGGACTGTGGGCTCCGTGCTGCGCCTTCCATCCCCGGGACTTCACGCCATAGCCGGAAGCCGGTAGCCACCCCTCTTCGTTTTGCCCATCTCTCCACGCACCTGCCCTCTGGCGACCCTCAGTTCTCTGTATTTGTGGTTCTGTTTCTGCTCTTTATTCATTTGTTTTGTTTTTTAGGTTCCACATGGGAGTGAAGTCATACAGTATTTGTCTCTCTCTGACTGGCTTATTGACTTAGCATAATACCCTCTAGTTGCATCCATGTTGTTGCAAATGGCCAGATTTTAATTCTTTTTTATGGCTAATATTCCAGTGTGTGTGCACACACACAAATCTTCATCCATTCATCAGTCAGTGGACACTTGGGCTGTTTCCATATCTTGGCTATCGTAATTACCCAGTAATGGAATTACTGGATCATATGGCATTTTTATTTTTAAATTTTTTTGAGGAACCTCCATACTGTTTTCCACAGTGGCTGCACCAGTTTGCCTTCCCTCCAACAGTGCACAAGGGTTCCTTTTTCTCCACATCCTTGACAATACTTGTTATTTCTTGTCTTTTAGATTCTGGCCATTCTGACAGGTGTAAGGTAATATCTCGCTGGGTTTTGATTTGCATTTCCCTGATGATTACTGATGTTGGCCATCTGGAGGTCTTCTTTGGAGAAATGTTTGCTCAGGTCTCATGCCCCTTTTTAAATTGGGTTATTTGGTTTTGGGGGGGCATGTTGTAGGAGTTTTTTATACATTTTGGATATTAACCCCTTATCCAGTCTATCATTTGCAAATATTCAATAGGTTGTCTTTTAGTTTTGTTGATAGTTTCCTTCTCTGTGCAAAAAAAGGTTTTTTGTTTTGATAGTCCCAATCGTTAGTTTTTCCTTTTTGTTTCCCTTGCCTCAGGAGACAAATCTAGAAAAATTTTGTGAAGGCCAGTGTCAAAGAGATTACTGCCTATGTCTTCTTCTGGGAGTTTTATGTTTTCAGGCCCTACATTTAGGTCTTAAATCCATTTTGAGTTCATTTTTGTGTGTAGTATAGAAGGTGGTCCAGTCTTCCTAGCACCGCCTACTGAAATAGCCTGTGGTTCCCTGTTGTATATTCTTGCCTCCTTTTTACAGGTTAATTGACCATATACGCATAGTTTATTTCTGTGCACTTTCTTCCATTGAGCTATGTGTCTGTTTTTGTGCCAGTAGCATACTGTTTTATTAGAACTTTGTACTATATCTTGAAATTCAGAATTGTGATGCCTCCAGCTTTGTTCTTTTTCAAGATTGCTATGGGTACTAGGGGTCTTTTGTGGTTCCATACAAATGTTAGGATTATTATAGTTCTTCCAATCCACGACTGTGAACTATCTTTCCATTTATTTGTGTTGTCTTCACTTTTTTTCATCAGTATTTTATAGTTTTCAGAGTATAGGTTTTCTCCTTGGTTAAGTTGATTCCTAATGGCAATCAACTTTTTTTGGTACAATTATATATGGAGGTTAACATTTTTTTAAAAGGAAAAGCCATCCTTTTCCACAGCCCTGCAGGCACCTTGGGGGCCCTTGGGGAGGGGAAGAGATCAGGGTGAACTTAAACTTGGTTCTGTGTGCCTGCACCTGGTGCACAGAGCTCTGCCGTAACCCACTGAAAGGTGTGCCCTGCAGTCGAAACTACCAACTCATTTGTGGAACCATATCTGGAGAGTAGGTCCAGCATGGCTTTTAGTTTTCACAGCCACTAGCCTGCTGTCTAAAAAATAAAATAAAATTAGGGGGTGTATGGGTGGCTCGATTGGTTAAGTATTGGACTCTTGATTTTGGCTCCAGTTATGATCTTTTGTGATATTTTGTGAGGTCAAAACCTGCTTAAAATTCTCTCTCCCACTGCCACTCCCTTTCTTAAAATAAAATATGGGGGTAGCTGGGTGGCCCATTCGTTAAGTGTCTGCCTTCGGCTCAGGTCATGATCCCAGGGTCCTGGGATTGAGCCCTGCACTGGGCTCCCTGCCTCTTTCAAATAAATAAAATCTTTAAAAGTAAAGATTTAAAAGTAAATTAAGAAATATACTATCTCAGTTCTAAGAATCTCTCTCCTGGAAAGGTGAAATACAAAATTCTCCTGTGCCTCAATTTATAGAAGGGGGACCCATGGTCAACAAATTACACAAAGATGACCCAAAGCGAATTTTGCAAGCCATGTCCCACAGAGAAAAATGATGTCTTATGTTTGAAGTAGTTTGGGACGACCACTCGGGCGGATGGAATTAGAGGGGTTTTACCACTCCTTTATCATACTTTGAGAACTGGCCTCCTCTGACCCAGTTCACTCTTTCAGTCCTCTTAACCCTGGGAGGCAGATATACCCCATTTTACAGGTGTAGAAAGTGAGACTCAGCCTTCACCAGGCAAGGATAGAACGTGAACGTATCTAGAGCGGACAGTGGCTTGTGCTGTTTTCCAGCTTGTTTGGCCCCAACATTCTGTGAGCGAGGAACACTGACTGAAGTTCTCAGGCCTTGGAACCTACTTAGGGAAGTGTGCCTCTTCAGACGGAGGGCACAAACAGAAGCACTAGATATTTCTTCTGATGACATTCTTTTGATTTCTGGTTTGTGTTAAAGGCCTTTACCATGCAGTTAGTTATTTACTGCCCTTAAGGTTGCTAATTAAGTTTAAAAAAAAAAAAGCTCTGAGGGAGTTACATAAGTACTTTGCAGTACCAGAATCATTTTATGAAGACGAGTGATTTTTATGGCATGTAATATCGTCTGCTTTAACACAGTGGGAAATGACCCAAACTCATTTTTCCTACAAAGGGATGTGGAATTAATAGTATACTGCATTTGTGGGTGGTGGTTTTGTTACCTTACAGAAATGGGAGTGGTTCGGGTCCAGGAGGATGGAAGAGGTCCTTGGGCCAAACAAGGAGGGGAAGTAGCTGGACAGGCAAGTAGACGGGAGAGGTTGTCCTTGCTGCTTGCACTCTGTCTCACCGTCAGGCTGAAATAGAAAGTGGTTGAGAATGGATAAGAAATGCACACACACAGGAATGTTACGGAGCCGTGAGAAACACGGCAGCCCTGCCGTTGGCGGTAACGTGGATGGAACTTGAGGGCAGTATCCTAAGTCAGGAAAAGATTATAATACTGGACGGTATCACTCATACGTGAAATCTAAAAAAGCCCAAACTCACAGGGGGAGACGAGAAGATGCTGGTCAAAGGGACCCAAACTTCCAGTGCTGAGAATAACTTCTGGGGATGGAATGTACAGCATGGGAATTATAGTTAGAACTGTATTATGTACTTGAAAAGTGGCTAAGTAAGTATACCTTAAATATCCTCGCCACAGAAAAAGAAACGGGAATTATGGGACGCGATGAAGGTGTTAGTCATTTTGCAATGTCTAAGTATCAAATCAACCCATTGGACACCTTAATCTTGCACAATGTTATGTATCAATTATACCTTAACAGAGCCCAGAGTGGGTACTGAAAAGCCTCAGCCCTGCCCGCAGCTCAGGGTAAGAAGCTGGAGGAGGGATGCGGTGGCGGGGCCCACCCGGGACTAGAGGGAGCGGGACACATGCCAGCAAAGGCTGTGTCCTGCCACTCGCTGTCCTGGGCCAGTGCCTGTCCCCACACCGCAGCCCACCGTCAGCGCCCAGAGATGCACACCCGTGCCTGCCCCACCCAATCCACACGTTGACAAATGAGAATTTGGTGAGAAAGTTCACATCCCAGCCACCCTGAACTCTACCTGACCCTGTTGCCACGGGTAGAGACAGTATTCGATACTCAGCTCTTGGCTGAATGTGCTTTGCATGAGAGGCACCTTCCGTGACCATTGAGGTGAGCGCCCTTCCTTCCCCAACACAGACGACTTAGCCAAAGCAGGCAGCGTCACAGACGCGCTCCCCTGGTCAGATTTCTGAAGGCTGCTTGAGCTTATGCCCCAGTTAGGACCCGGCGGGGTGCAGGGGTGGAACCGAGGCCTCAATATCCTGTCCCCTGTGTTGCAGCTGGTGAGCGACTTGCTAGAATTCTGCTTCTACACCTTCCGAGAGTCCCAGGCCCTGAAGGTGGAGTTCCCTGCCATGCTGGTGGAGATCATCAGCGACCAGCTGCCAAAGGTGGAGTCCGGGAACGCCAAGCCCCTTTACTTTCACAGGAAGTGACGGAGGACGTCTCGCCAGGAGAGCTTTGCCTTAAGTTTCCCCATGCTGTTCTACACCCACGAAGGGCCCAAGAAATCCGATTTTTCACATGTGGTTGATTCCTACTTGTTCCGCAGTTTCTCAAGTTTAAAATCACGTCAAGGGTTTGGAGCTGGAAAAGCAGTGTGACACGGACTTGGCAAGACCTGAGCATTCGGAAGGCTTCTTCCCTCTCCGATCCCCAGCGCTTAGAAACACGTTCCTGTTCCTCTGGATGAAAAGCCATATCTAGTCAATAACTCTCTGATTTTGATATTTTAACAGATGGAAGTTTTAACTATGCCATGTAGTTTCTGGTATCGTTCGCTTGTTTTAAAAAGGGTTCAAGGACTAACGAACTTTTTAGAGCTTACCCTCGGTTGCACATAAAACGTATAGTCAATATGGGGCATTAATATTCTTTTGTTATTTAAAAAACACAAAAAGAGAAAAAACATATACAGATTCCTGTTGTGTAATAACAGAGCACGTGGAGGGGACAGCAGCCCTCTCGGGGGTTCCGGTCCGCCCACGGTCTTCTGCATCACTGGTATACACACCCTTAGCGTCCATTTATTATTTAATTAGAACAGATAAGATGTTAAACAAATGCCTTGGTTTCAATTTCTAGTATCTATTGTGTTGGCTTTACAAATAATTTTTTGCAGTCTTTTGCTGTGCTGTACATTACTGTATGTATAAATTGTGAAGGACCTGAACTAAGGTGTAAGGAACTTTTGTAAATGCGACACATACAGAAACAAACAAAAAACAAAACAAAACAAAAAAAAAACTTTAATGGTTGATAGGATGAAGGGGAAAGTATTTTTGAAAGAATTCTATTTTGCTGGAGACTATTTAAGTACTATCTTTGTCTAAAACAAGGTAAAAATTTTTTTTGTAAAGTGAAATGTTCTGCATGCATAATGAACCGTTTACAGTGTATTTAAGAAAGGGAAAGCTGTGCCTTTTTTAGCTTCATATCTAATTTACCATTTTACAGTCTCTGTTGTAAATAACCACACTTAAACCTCTTTGGTTGTCTTTAAGCCTTTCTACTCTTTCTGTACTTTTTTGTTTTGTCTTTGGTCTCCCGCTGGGGGTGCTCGTGGGACTTGAGCACGTTGTCCTGCCTCTGTCGGGGCACGAGGGGCTGTGGTGTCTGCAGCTCTTCGAAGGGGTCATTTGACTACACATGTGAGTGAAGGTCCTGGGAGAGCTGGGGCTCTAGGAGAGCGAGCGGCCTCTTCTCCTGCTTTCCTCATGAGGCACAATGTGCTCTAGGAGCGCGAGGCTCGAAGTGCGACGGCCCAGAGAGCGTAGTCTCATCCCGTTTTAGAAAATGGCATTGTCTCCTTTGGGAAGGAAATTCCAGGCGCACTCTCCATCTGTAGAAGGTGACATGTTCACTTCTGGTCTGGGAAAGGGGGTTTTGCGCTCCCAGAACTGGTCATGGGGACACGTAGGCCGTCGCAGGGTGCACCAGGAGAGATGCACTTGGGCACGGTTCAGTCAGAATGGCGTGGAGACCGCACGATAGAGGGTTTTTAGATTTTTAAAAGGTAGGTTTTAAAAATTTTATACGTAAACAGTTTTGGAAAAAAAAAAACTACAGATCATATAAGCAAGACAGTGGCACTAAAATTTTTAATTCATTAATCTGTTTGGCACTGATGCAATTTATGGCTTTTCTCTTGCCCCAAATCACAAACCTGTCTGTCTTTGGGGAAACTTAACAATATGATTGCACTAAATAAATGACTTTGACTAGAGGCCAAATTAATCTTTTAAAAGTGATGATAATCATCAGGTACTCAGTGAAATCGCATTATTTTCCAGAACCTAAAAGCTGTCGCTGGAGAAGCCCAAGGCCAGGAGAAGGCAGCGTTGGGATCCATACTTTTCTCCAGGGTTCACCATGCAGGCAACATTACCTTGTCTTTCAGAAGACACCTGCCTTATGCAAGGGGGAACCTGTGAAAGCTGCATTCAGAGGGAGGAGTTTTTCTTAACATAATTTGCAATTTCAGTAATTTAATTTATAGGCAGATCTTTAAATACAGTCAACTTACATGCACAGCAATATGAAAGCCACACTTGGAAGGTGATAAATACACGGCATGCAGACTGGGAGTTTTGAGAAAAGAAATGGCTTACAAGAGCAGCTTTTAGCTCAGACTCACATTTTATGAAATTGGAATTTCAGTATAACTGGGTTTGGGATGGAGACAGTCTGCATCAGCTTTTTGTATTAACAAAGTTACTGGCTCTTTATGTGTCTCCAGGTAACTTTGCTTGATTAAACAGCAAAGCCATATTCTAAATTCACTGTTGAATGCCTGTCCCAGTCCAAATTGTCTGTCTGCTCTTATTTTTGTACCATATTGCTCTTAAAAATCTTGGTTTGGTACAATTCATATTTCACCAAAACTTCTTCATATAATTAAAAAACACTAAATTAGTTTAAAATGAAGCAATTTCTATCTTTATGCAAAAACATATGTCTGTCTTTGCAAAGGACTGTAAGCAGATTACAATAAATCCTTTACTTTAATCATCTGTTGTTTTGGAAACATTTCATTTGGATGTCTGTAGAAACACCTGGACTTTGTGCCCGTCTACATCTGGAGAACGTGCGCTTCTGCCTACATCCGAGACCCCTCCCCCATGTTGGAGCCCCCGTTCGACACATGTTAATTATACTCTTTTGGGACTAATTCAATGCCTTGTTTCTTACTGCTGATAATCTGTGGGTCAGTAAAACAACCTCTAGCAGTTTAACAACAAGGACTGCCCGCCACGTAGCTGCTAAACGCTCCGTGCACATTGCCTCTTTTCTCCCTACCGCCACAGGGAAGCTTGATCATCCGTCAGGCGTTGAGACTGACCTGAGTAGACCAGATGTCTCGTCTGACTCCACAGTTCTTCCTCCACGCAGTCCTCTCTTGCTCCTTCAACCTGGGGTCCTCTTGATCCGACGAGGGACTCTGCTCCCCACTGGCTGTAATGCTTCTCCCACTCCTTACAGGCTGCTCCCCTTGATTTCACTCATTAATATGGACCACAGAGGGGCAGGAAACAATTATCAGCTCATCTTTAAAACCAGAAAACATGTAAAGATAAACTCAAGTACATTCTTAACATGTCATTTAACTGGTGATCATTCCAACTATTTGCTTTCAGAAAGAGAGGACCAGTTGAGCATTAAACAAATTCAACATCATTTTGACATGATAGATTTCAGGAACATAATACGGCTATTAAACACAGAACAGGAGAAAAAATGTGTTAAGCTTTAGAGTCGGGTGCACAAATTTGTTTATAAGACATCTATAAATGCAGTAAGTTTTTCTCAAAGTTTATGGAATTTGACCTATTAAGGGGCAAGGATGAGCCCAGCAGGAGGCCACACCAGTGTGCCCCCTTAATTAAAGTGGGTGTCCTTTCTGACTAGAGCAGACTCATTCTTGGGACAAGGGTGACTCTAAGAATTTCTAAAAGTGCTCTTGGATGCAAAATATCCAGCTGCACATTGAGGAAAATGCTAAGAACGAAGTCTGCCACTGAGCCAGCCAGCCACGGTACGCAAGAGCAGTAGAAATTATGCATGGTGATGCATATATAATTAGGGGTTTGTTTGCCTCTGTGTTGAATGCCCCTCAAGCAAATAGAAAACATTGTCCCTTTATGTTAAAGTCAGCACTAACATACTTTTTATAAACTGCAAGTGTACACAGACTAAAATGACTTGATTACGAGTATCTCTGACACTTTAATTTCAAGTCGTCCAATTGTTAATGCAGCAGTTTTCTTGGGAATCAAACAGTGGCTTCCCAAACAGTGGAGTAGAGAAGATTAGAACATGATCTGAATGGTCAGCATGGACCAAGACGGTACCCAAGACTGTACCCAAAGCAAAGTGAACCACCGAGCAGAGTAGCAGGTCGTTAGCTGCAAAGCACCCCAAAGTACAGTGTTTTAACAGCCAGCTTTTATTATTATGTCTCCTAAGTTTACGAATCAGCTTGGAGGGTCCTGCTGATCTGGACCAGGCTTGGCTGAGTGAGCCCTAATCGTGCTTCCATAGTCAACCAGCAGTCGACGGGTCTAGGATGGTTTCGCTTCTCAGCCTCCAGTGGGCTAGCCTGGGCATATTTTCATGGGAAACGCAAGGCAAGGTTCTACTAAGGAGGACGGTGGAAAGAGTCAGCACTTTTCATGCCTCTGATTCCATCAAGTTTGCTCCTGTTCTGTTGGCCAAAACCAGTTATAAGGTCAAGCCTCGAGTCAGCATAGGAGGGCTCAACAAACGGGACATCGATTCAGAGAGGGGTGCAATTTGGGATCATTAAATCAATCTACCACTGGCAATTACTGATGCTTTTTCATAGAATTGATGTTGCCAGGATAGCACTTCCCAGTTTATCCATGGTCTGAAAAACCCCTTTCTTCGGCTCTTCATGCCCTGGGCCAGCCTGGTCCAGAGAGGGTCACAGCTCCTTTGAAGACTGGCGGGGCTGGGTCGGGCCATGCTCCTCCTGCTCTCTTGAGTTGCTCTCTCTGCAGTGTTGCCTCATATGCTAACTCGTCCAAGGAAGGAGAACTTCACGACACCAGCACATGGCACCGAGCTGCCTAAATGAATCCAGTGTGTTAACTCTCCGAGTCCAAAGTGCGGGTCTCCTGTTGGGCAAAATGCAGAAGTCTGCTTTCCAATTGAGTTGATGGTCTGATAGCAAGGAATTGCCCAAGGTACCCCTCCAACTAGTAGACTGAGACTTTTTGCAGACGTGAGCATTAGGAGGCTATGTCAGGTTACCCGAGGGCAGGAGCAATAAATTACCGCCCAGGCCAGTGAAGGAGAAAGAGTGCTGACAAGCTTCTGAGAAGACATTTGCAGAGCCACACGCTCCTCTTGCTCTTTGGGCAAGAGGAAGGAAGGGAAGTTGTGTGGCTCAGGAAGATTCAGAAAGTCATGGAAAACAGCTGGCTGAGAAAAGGAGTCAGCAAGATTGGCTTGGAGAGATCGGAGGGGAAACATAAGGTGAGAAGGGGCTCAGCGCCGAGGTGAACAGGGAACAAAGACAAGGCCAAGATGACAGAGGTAGAGCATGTTCTTGGGAAGGCAGGGAAAGGCCGGACAATATAGAGGGAAGGACTAAGAACGGGCCTTTGGAGAGGAACCTAGAGAAAAGCAACAGGTGGCCAAGAGACGAGAAGGGGTGCAGAGACTAATTCCCACCACCAGCATACCCTGCCAGCTGCCTTTTCCCAGCTCCATTTACCAAACTGTTTCTGGCTGCATACCCCTCACGCACTTAACGTCACCACTGGTCACACCATCCCAATGAGGTCAGTAGTGCTCTCTCCACAGAAGCAAAAAGAGGTCAAGTTCACTTGCCCAAGGTCACCAGGGTATAAAATAGTGAAAAAAGGCTCAAAATAGGTTGTCTTTAACTCAAAACTCATATAGGTAGCCACTGTATTAGTCCCCTAGGAATGCTGTATAAGGTACCACAAACCATTGGCTTCGAGTCTGAGATCAAGGTATTGGCAGAGTTGGTTCCTTCTGAGGGCCGTGATGGAGGGATCGGCTCCAGACTTCCCTTCTTGCCTCGTGGATGGCTGTCTTCTCCCTGTGTGTCTCTTCACGTTGTCTTCCCTCTATGTGCATCTGTCTCTCTGTCCAAATTTCCCCTTTTTATAAGGATACCAGTCAGATCAGATCAGGGTCCAACCGCACTGACCTCATCTTAACTAATTACACCTGTAACAATCTTATTTCCAAATGAGGTCGCAATCTGAGGTAATGGGGGTTAGAAATTCAGCATACGAATTTGGGAAGGGGAAATGCAAATCAACCCAAACCAGCCATTCTCCCCTACTGGCTGGCCCCCAGAGGCAAGATGGTACGCAGAAAGAACATAATTAGCTGACTGAACCCAAGCAAGGCTCTTTGTCCTTGAGGGCCTCCATTTCCCCATCTACAAAATGGGATAAATTCTCCTGGGTCATTCAGTCTCTATATGGAAAGAATGAGTTAAAAACACCTGTCGCTGGCACAGAATCCACTGATCCCCCCCCCCCCCCGCACCTCCAACTGCAGATGTTTCTGCTACCACAAAGGAAAGGGGGGGGAACCCCACAAGCTCTTTGGCTCTAATCTCACATGGCATCTTCTTTACAGGCACGGAGGTTTCCAGAACAGGCCCTTGGATGATGCGATCAGAAAGCCCATCCACAGTCCCAGGGCAAGCAGAAACACAAAATCTGAGTGTCTGCTTTCGCCCAAAGCTCCCTTGGTGACTCTCCATGAACACAGACTGGAGGCCCGGTGGGAATGCGGTAGGCTGAGAGGCCAGATCCCTGCAGATGCTCAGGGGGCTGGCCACGACCATCCAGCAAAAATGCAGAAACAAATCCACCCTACTTCTCATCTGGGGGAATGAAGATGATCTGCCCTGTAAGTGAACACCTCACGATCCCGTTACTAAGTGTCCTCTGGGCCAGACCCAGAGGGGGGCTCCCTACCTGGAGGTCCTGCAAGCTGGCCAACCGGTCCTGTTGGCAGAGGCAGACATCCCTGGCCGCCCCCTGGCGCTCCTCCCTGGTTTGCCACAGGAGGGGTCTGCAGAGCCCGGGGCTGTGGGGGCCCTCACACCCAGCACGTTCTGGGGCTTCGAGACCACCCCATCGTCACCCTACAGAACACAAACGGCCCTGACGCCGAAGGTCGAGTGAGTCATAGTGGTAACAACACAGGGGAGAACAGGTCCCATTAACTAAACATATACTACATGCTAGGCATGCTCCTTGGGTTACATCATTTCAAGCCAAATCTCTGGCTCTCATTCTTTTTATAGGAGGCAGAAACGGAATCACAGAGTCAATTTAACTGACCCAAAATCACACAGGTAATCACACTGAGTAGCAATTTCCTTGATCAGGTGAAGGGCAGTAAACACACTTTGGCGGTTGACAGCCGTTGGGTGGGGAACAGCAGGTAGGGTGCACCTCACTGTCAAGGATGGAAATTGATCTGCAAGCAAATCAATCAGGTCTTGGTGCAGTGAGCCTTGTCTGTAATGCCCCACAGAGATCTAGCAATTAGGAAAACTGCCAGATCACCCCCAGCGCTATACCGAGCCCATTCTGAGTGCCCAGACCTTTGCATTGTCCCGCAGAGGGCTTTCTTAAAGTGGGACACATCAGCAAGTCCTTCTCATAAGCCAAGTTCCCCTTCCACATCCCCAAGCAGCGTGCGTGAGCAGGAAGTAAGAACTCAGAAAATAGGACCCTGGGGCTGGCCGCTGTCGTGTGGCCCTGGGCTCCTGGGCGATGCCAGTCCTCTCCCTGGGCCCACAGGTCAGTATTCTCAATTAGATTGCACTCAGACCGTCTTTATTTTTATGTAAAACATGGATGCCTTTCAACAGGCCCATTCCCCTTGTATACCTGTCACCCCAAATTTGACACCCTTCATGGTCCACGTAAGTGACTTCAAACCTGATAACCAGCAAGCTCTCGAATCAGCTCATCTGGAGAAGAGGCGGCAGACACATCCTTCCTGCAGCAAAGGAGCAAAGTCTGACAGGCCGAGGAGCCTCCCTCCTGTGGGGAAGAGAGACCTCCCAGGCCTCCACAGCAGGCCCTGTAGTGGGGCAGGCTCAGAATCACGAGGCCCCTAAAGAGGAGCTCCAGACTCCCAAGGAGTCCAGATCAGGGGACAGGGGAGAAGTTGGTTTAGTCTGTGCCTAGGAGGAAGAAGGAAGCATCCCAGTGCCCAGTCCCCCGCCCACACACACAGCTGGGGTGTCATCAGGGGCAGGGTCATGGCTGAGACTCCAGGAACGGTCTGGACGACTGACCGGTGGTTGACCCAGCTTAACGCAGATGGAGGGATTAGCGCCGAGACCCGGCAGAGGGAACACGGGGCGGGGGGCGGTGCTGAGCTGCGGGGGGCGGAGCTGTCCAGTGACGGGAGTCAGGAGGTCTGGCACCGACGCAGCTGACGCAGCTCACGCACAAACCGCTGGGGGGCCTGGCCCCAGCCCCACTCCTGCTCAGGAGTCCTGCAAGCCATGGGGAAGGCCTGCTTGGGGGGCTGGAGGTGGCCTGCCAGCATTTCGCACACCAGAGAAGGCTGCTGCCCTCAGAAACACGGCCTGCTCCTTGTTGATAAACTCTACCTGTGGGCGCGTGCCCACACCAGGGGAAGTGAATTTCCACACACTGGGTGCCAAATCATAAAACATTACAGAGAGAGTGAATTCCACGATCTCTTCCCCACAGTGTGACACACAGATCAAATAGTAAATTACACTTTATTTCATGTACAGAGACCTTGGGGCAAAAGGCAGTGTTTGGAAAACAGCACACAGGTGAGAAGCACCAACGAGAAGCCTGTTATAAATACGCCAGTGTGCTCTAAGTGGAGTGAGTGTGGGGCCCCCGGTGGCGTCTAGGAAGGAGCATCTCTCCACTGCCCTCTGGGCTTGGACCCATCCTCCGCCTTTCAGCAGCAGCCCCCTCCCCTCCCCCATCCACCACAGCCAAGAGCACAGCCCGCAAACACCACAGTGAGTAGGTACAGTTCCCTTTCAGATCTCAGCAGCAGGTGTGCAGGGGGCTGCCCGGGGGAGCCGTCACCCGCGGGAAGGCTGGGGTAATTAAAACTCACAGTCCAAAGTCCCGAGGCTTGACACGTGAAAAGTCCATTCTGTCAATCCTGACGCCCTTCTCCCGCTCCACAGGTCGATGCAGTTCCGTGCGGTATGTCCTCCGCCCCCGCCTCTGGCGGTAGGTCCCCCTCCCTGCCCCTGGAGTGCCCATCTGTGACGTGGAGCTCCTGTGTCCAGGTGGCTGTGGGTTCCACCCTGGAGGGAGAGGGCCAGTTCCCAGGTGCCAACGTCCATGTGGGGCCTCACCGGCCAGGCACTAGAGAAGCTTGACATAATTCTGTGGGATCAGCCCCCTCTTGCCATTCAGGGTCCCTTCGAGCCAGCCGGGTTCCCTCGAGGTTTGCACTGAAAAGTAAGAGAGATCACTTTTTACCAAAATGCCCCCAAGTCCTCGCTTCCTGTGGAATTCACTGCACCGCTACGTACTTAAAGTCTCAACCAGAAGAGAAGGGGGCCCACGGCCGGGCTGTCTGGTTATAAATCTGCACAACTGGTATTTATAGGATCTGCCCCTCAGCTACTACAGTCCCCATCATCCCTCCTGCAGCAGCCTTCTAACCAGTCCCCCAGCCTCTCGTCTGGCTCCTTCCAATCCGCCGTGCACAAAGGAGCTCAGTGAGCTCTCTAGAACACTGAGCTGATCACATTCCCCCACTTAAAGGGAATGGACAGGAACAGACCCCAGCCTCTACTGGCCGGGTGCACAGACAGCCAATCCTGCCCAAATCCCCAGCCTCCCCTCCTACCCCCCCGGCACCGTGCCTTCCACTTCGAGTGCCTTCCCCGCCCGCACCTCTTCACCAGGTGCTCTGCCTCTTAGAGACCTCCGAATGCCCTGTCCCCTGGGGAGACTCCCTCGACCATTCCCAGCACTCCTCAGGCCTCACCGACATCGTCCGGGCACCTGTCTGACTGCCACACAGGATGGGGGCTCCTGCGGGCAGCGCCTAGGCCGCACACCCCGGGCGCAGTGCCTGGCGAACTGCAGGTGGCCAGAAGTATCCGTGACAGACACGGAAGAGAAGGACTGCAGGCTGGACAGCAAAGGGCACAGGGTCCAAGCACTTGTCACCAGGGTTTGGAAGTAAAATACAGAAGCATTTAATGGCCCCCATCTGTGGGCAAGCCGCCACTCAGGCCTCGGCCAGGGCCAGGAGCGAAGTGGCAGCTGTGAGCGGAGAGGGGAGGATGGGGACGGCCAGGGGCTGGCCGAGCCGGGCAGCTGGGATCGCCCCCCAGAAGAACGACTACCGGGTGTCAGAAACCGGGACACCCAGCCACGGGCCCACCACACAAAAGCTTCACGAAACAGTACTTTCCTCACTGTGCGCCACGCACTCTTGATTCTCTTCTGAAATGTTGACTGCGGCTCAGCCAATGGAGCTCATCACCCGCTGGTGTGTGGCAGCCACCTCGTGACCTACGCACAGCTGCTCCCTCCGCTCGGATGCTCCTCTCCCCGCCCAGGCCTGGACGACACCTCCTCAGCCTGCAGACAGCAGCTGGGGCGTCCCTCCCTCCGAGGCCAGCCTAGTGCTCCAGACTAGGTCAGGGCCCCAGGGACACACCGGACATGTTGGGGAGGGGGATGGGGGTGTAGATGAGCGAGAGAGAGCCAGAGGGAGGGTGGGAGGTTGACTGTGAGTCTCCCTCTTCTAGTCTAGGTTCTAACATGACACTAGGAACCCGCACCTCCAACACCATGCCGGGCACATGAGGATTTGTTTAAAGAATGAATAAACGAATGAGGTACATGCTTTCCGGGTGGTCCGGCAGCCAGCCACCTTCTTTGCTCACTCACTGATTTCTAGCCCAGAACCGGTCCTCGGAGCAGGATTCTTAAAGGCCCTCACTTATCCCACCCCCCCCCCCAAGCTGGCAATGTCATTAGCACAGCAACCTGGGGGGCCTCTGTGGAAAGGGGCCCTGGACTCAGGACAGAGAGCCTGGAAGGGAGACTCCCACTGATGCAGGCCAGCCAGGTGCGCCTGGGGAACCACTGGACCCCCGGGGCCCCATCCAGCCTCCTCCCCTGCAGGATGGGGTCACCAGCACTTAGCCGGGAGGACAGTAAAATAGCTTATGGAAGAACACCTTGGAGGTGCTCATGGTTTCCTCTCCTATACACCACGAACTCCCCTTCTCCCACAGAGTAGGTATTAATAGACATGGGCTGAACTGAAGAGAAAGAAAGGTAATTTCCCATAAAGCTGAGGGTGAAGGAGGCCTAAATGTGGAAAACCGGGCGAGGCTGGGAATCCTGCACCATCCTCTCACAGGCTAGGGGGCGTCTCCATACCTCATCTGTTTCCTCTGCAGCCCTCATCTCCCCAGAGGGCAGGAGAGAAAGGTCACCAATGCAGAGAGGGCCCTGAGGAGACTCTTGCGGTATCCAAGAGCTTGGAAGTGGCCAAGGGCTGGGAAGGGGATCAAAGGGTGCAAAGCACCCACAGCTGGGCCTCCCCAGGCACAGGGAAGGTGGCTCAGAGGTTACAGATGAGGACTGTGAGGGTCTCACCACCTCTAGGAAGACCCAGCGTCTCCTGGGAGCATCAGAGTCCAGAAGACCCATCCAAGGCTTCATGCTACACTTGGCTGATCAAACGTGACTGTGACCTCCCACACCACCGAGGTACAGGGCATGCATGGCTCTCACTTCGCAAGCATCAGGCGGTGCTAAGCCTGGGCCAGGGGCCGAGAAAGGGCCCAGGCCACCTTCTCTGTCCTGCCCTTTGTGAGCCACGGGGCCCGGGGTGAGTCACACGTCCTGAGGAACCCAGTCAGTATGTGATGACGACTGTACCAATGCTCCCTAGCACAACTATTTCTACTGTTATAAAGTATATATAAAATTTACCATTTCAATCGTTTGGAAGTATGCAATTTGGTGGTATTAAGGATAGTCACCATGTTGTGTGACCACCAGCACCATCTCCATTCCCAGAGCTTTTCCACCTTCCCAAAGTGAAACTCCGTGTCCCTTAAGCACTAACTCCCCATCCCCTCCCTGGGCTCCTGGGACCCTCCACGCTACTTCCTGTCTCTGTGAATTTTTGCCCATTACAGATATTTCATACAAAATGGAATTATACACAATTTGGCCTTTTGTGACTGGCTTATTTCCCCTAACATAATACCTTCAAGGTTCACCCACGTTGGAGCCTATCTAGCACATTTTGTTTATCTGCTCATCTGTTAATGAACATTCGGGTGTTCCTCCTTTTGGCTACTGTGAAAATGCAGCTGTGAACGTGGACGGGGGTCCAAACACCTGTTAACTCCCTGCTTTTAAGTCTTCTGTGTACACATCCAGAAGTGGAATTGCTGGACTGGATGGTAACCTTGGGACTCATATGTCTGAGGAATTTCCATGCCGTCTTCCAGCAGCTACATGCACCATTTTACATTCCTACCGACAAGGCACAAGGGCTCCAATTTCTCCACGTCCCTGCCCATGTTTGTTCATTTCTGTGTTTTTGATAACAGTCATCCTAATGGGTACAAGGTAAAACCTCACTGTGGTTTTCCCATGTCCTCCTCGTTTACTGTCCTGTAACAACAGGGGCACGGGAGCCAGCGACAGGAATAATTTGCAAGAAGCTTTCTCTAGAACAGAATATGGACTCAGTTCTGGTTTGGGTGGGTTTTTTTTTTTTTTTTTAGCATAATAAAAACAATATATGTGACAAATATTCAAGTGTTATGAAACATCATCATAATACAGTGAATCCCAGGAAGCTACAGGGCAGGACTGATATGGAGTTTGTTCCTCTGCCAGCCCCTCACCCGTGGCCCCCCACACCACCTCGAGCTGATCGCTAGCTTAAAGGTTGTAGTTCTCATTCTCTTACACCAGTTACGCTTAAAACACAGTTTCATTGCACATGCACAGATCTCTAAATAATATGCTATTTTGCTTATTTTTGAGCTTAGCTAGAACCACATTATAGAGAGCCTTCTGCACTCGCTTTTTTTTTTTTTACACTTAACATGTAAAGATTCCCAAACGATTACTCTTTATATATTTGAGATCTTTAAAATGAATCACCAAGAGTTTTAAAAGATTAATCTGGGGGCCCCTGGGTGGCGCAGTTGGTTGAACGACTGCCTTCGGCTCAGGTCATGATCCCGGAGTCCCGGGATCGAGTCCCACATCGGGCTCCCAGCTCCATGGGGAGTCCGCTTCTCACTCTGACCTGCTCTCTCTCACTCTCTCTCTTTCCTAATAAATAAATAAATAAATAAAATCTTTAAAAAAAAGATTAATCTGGGCCATACCTGTTCCTCAAAGCCTCGGCTCGGTCACGTATCCACATGGAAATGAACAGTCTGGGAAGTGCAGCTGAGAGAAGGCCAGCTCCGGGAAACCCTCCCACCAAGGGGCCCCCTCCAATTCTGCCTGGCAGCCTATGGAGGGACACCACTCTCCACTCTGATGGGAGGGTCTGCCAGCCGAAGAACCGCCTATCTGGGAAGAGACCAGGACTGGCCACCAGGCAAACGTGTTTCTGGAGTTCCCCAAGAACTCCAGAGAGAAGGGAAGGTCCGTATGGCGGTCCTAGGAATATGGCTGGGCTGCCCTGAGACTTTACCAACACCGCCCTCCCTGGGGGATATGGGAGGCGCTTCCCCAGAACATGGCTAAGCATTCATGTGTCTATGATACAGCTCATTCTTCAGCCTAGAATTTAAACTCATAACTTACATCCAGGTCCACACAAAAGAGCAAGGAATAGCTATCAAGCTACTTCATTCCTAAAGATCCCTTTCTCTTCCACACTCTGGCTTAGGATTTCTCACTGGTGTATATATTACAAAGCACAGAACTACCGATGATGCGGCCCACGGGCCACTTTGACCTGGATTTTGTCTTTACCAAAGGCCACTGAGTGCCATAAACCAATTTCCTTTGTTGCCCATACGAGGTACAAAAGGGGGTTACGCTGCAAGAGCCTTTGGTAGATTGCGATAGCTGCTAAGTCTCCAGGGGACAAGTGAACAGAGGAAGAAGGTCTCGGACATTTTGGGGGCCAGAGTTTTGCTGGTGTGCAGACAGGAGGTGGTCCTGGCCGCACTGCCATGGCCAGTGCTGTCACAGTGGCCACCGGGAGCTCTGCCTCACTCCACGGAAGCTGAGGCCAGATGAGCTGCCCCTCTGTCCTACTCTGTGTCAGTCCTCGGAAGGGAGGACCCCAAACCATCCCAGGGAGCTTCAGTAGACATGCTAAGCAAGCACACAGTGAATTATACATCTTCTGCTACAAGATCAATTATGCACAGAGATGAAGGCACAGAGTAAAAAGACTAAATCCTGCTGCAGGGCCTTTGACTTTCTGTAGCCTTTAAGAACTAGCCCTAAGACACAGAGAGTGTCAGGGTGTAAGTTCTGAACGTGCTCCTCTATGTCTGCATGCTTTTCCGTGCCCCTGTGGGAGGACCACAGGGAGCACGCACAGAACAAGGCGCTCACATAAAATAAGACACTCACATACTCGGGTCGGGAAGGTGGCAACATTTCACCAAGGCTGGTGCGGAGCAGCTGGCCTTAAGGGAGGGACTGAGGAACCACTGAGCCAGTGGCCCAGACAGAGCTGGCCACCAGCACTCCAGGGCACTGGGTCTGAGGGAGGCAGGCCTTGGCTCAGCACGGGGCCCATCCACGGCACACCACGGTGTGCTGAGCGTGGCTCCCTGCTTGGCGACATCCTCCATGGACACCTGTGCTACTCGCAAAGCTCCACCTACATCCGTGGCCCCGAAGGCTGCCCTAACACCACAGCACTCTTGGAGGCAACCCTGAGGATGAGGATGGGGAATCGGATCCAGAGAGAGCTTAAGGAACTTGTCCAAAGGCACAGGGGAAGTAAAAAAGATGATCTGATCTTAAGCAAAATAACGAGAGGGCTGACGATCCACAGCTACCTGCTCTCATCACGCTCCTCTTCCTAAACACAGCGAGATACTGGTACGTGTGTGTGTGTGTTGTGTGTGTAGGACTCCGATAAATCATTTAGAGACTTTAGAGGTAGAGAAGCTCAGTCTCTCATGTCTGACATCTGCTAGCCTTTCCCGTCACCCATGCTGGCAGGAACTGGATTTGGTTGAGGTCCTGACCCTCATTCAGGTGTCTGTGCGTCCAGAGGAGGGTCTCTGCCGTTCAAGTTGTGTGGTTTGGATTGCCCCAAGCCCTGGCCAGTGATGGGTTTAGGGTGAGCATCTGACTTTGTTCTGACTATTGAAATACAAAGGCAGGTAAACTAGAGAAGAAGTTCTGGGAAAGTTTTCTCGTTCTTAAAAAAAGAACACAAAAATGAGGCACGCCATTCTGCGAGGGCCCGGCATAGCCTGGCAGCCATCGCGTCCCTCTGGGGAAGCCAGCCAGAGGCCCCTGACCACACGCTGTGAATGGCTCAGCAGAGACGCATCTACTATGATTTTGATGGTATCTCTGAGACTGTGAATTAACCAAACCTTCCAGACTTAATCTCTCTAAGAGCTAATCCATTTCCATGACTGATAGCCGGTTGTGTCGGTTTCTGTTAGTTGCACCCAAAGGCATCCTAATAGACAGACCTTCTATTTTGAGGTAAATATCTCACGAACAATACAGCCTAAGGGATTTCAGAAGCTCCCAATCAGGTCTAATCACACGACGTAAAAATTCACCATCATTTCTCAAACGGGTGGGTTTCAACACTACTGCCTCGGCGTTCCCTCCTGGCATGTGATGTGCCCATGTGTGACAGGCCCGGAGTAGGATATTTTACCACGCTCTCCTGGCAAAATCGCATGTATGTGTGTTATGGTGATAGAGGAGTGACCTTGCTTCTACTCCAAGAATAAAATTCCACCATAAAGGAGAATTCTGTCATATGTAAGGTTTTGGTGGGAGTGTTGTTTGTTTTCTGACACTATCAGGCGTCCCTGGCTCTCAAGAGTATACATCACACATAGATAGAAATGTATTCTAAATGAGGCAACTTGTGGGGCACCTGGGTGGCTCAGTTGGCTGTCTGACACTTAATTTCATCCTTGATTTTGACTCAGGTCATGATCTCAGGGTTGTGAGATCGATCCCCACATCAGGCTCCACACTGGGGGTGGAGCCTGCTTAAGATACTCTCCTCTCTCTCTCTCTCTCCCTCTCTCTCGCTCTCTCCCTCTCTTCCTTCCCCTCCTCCTCCCAAATAAATAAATAGGCAACTTGCTTTCTAAAAAATAATCACCAGCAAACACTGCATTACTGACAATATACCACGAGATGTTGTGTTGATATATTCCATATATCCCAAACATTCTAGCTAACCGACCATTCCATTCAAGCATTTAAGATCCTCACTGCCTCCCCAGAACTCTTTTGGGCAGCTCCACCCACAGCATCACTGTTTCCACAGCAACCAGTGAATCTAATAATGAGCAAGACAGTTAAGGAAGAAAGACAGAGAGCTGGCCCAGTTGGCTGCTGGGAACTGCTGCCCGGAGAGGGGGAAAAAGAGACAGTGAACCATAGGAGAAATCTGTGAGACATTAAGCCAGGTAGAGCTCCTAAATGCTTGTGCGAGAATATTAAAGACTCAGATAAAATCCACACCCTTGTTTCAATACACAAATTCAATACCCAGATCCAGAGAATCACACACTATCCAAATGAACAAAAATCATGTAAAGCATAAGAATAGCAAGGGAAGGGTGCCTGGGTGGCTCAGTAGGTTAAAGCCTCTGCCTTCGGCTCAGGTCATGATCTCAGAGTCCTGGGATGGAGCCCTGCATCGGGCTCTCTGCTCAGTGGGGAATCTGCTTCCTCCTCTCTCTTTGCCTGCCTCTCTGCCTACTTGTGCTTTCTATCAAATAAATAAATATTTTTTTAAAAAAATGAATGGCAAGGGAACTATAAACCAAAATTTTCTGACAAGAGTACTCTTCTGTAACTCAGAATTGGTGTACCTGACACATTTAGGAGGCTTGGCTGGGGACTGTGGGAGAGGAAAACAAAGGATGCAAATTAAAAGTACTTCTTAATTCCAAACGGCACTAGCTTCTTTACATCAGGAGAAAGATGTCCTGAACGAAGATTCACAAGAGTTCAAAGGGCTGGAGAATCATCAAGATGAAAGCAGAAGTGGAATTCCATAGCCCTCCCCCTTCCCCCGCACCGGTGTTCAGTTCCCAGCAGCCAACTGGGCCAGCTCTCTCCTGTCCAAAGAGTCCAGGGATGGACGTGTGCCCCTGACATCCCCACAACCAGTGACCGCTTACTCTGGACTGTAGATATTGGAGGGGGCACAGAACATATGCTACCATGGAGCTCCCGCTAACACTTACCATCCTCAAAAATCGCTCCTATCTCAAAAGATAATTCTGAGCTGTGTTCTGCTTCACACGGATATACTGCTCGAGCCTTCCGATTGACAACACTGAGAAGGGAACATGAGAGACACAAATTAAAATGTGAGAAACTGGGAGGGGGAACCTCACCTCCCCCCAACCATACCCCTTCCCAAATCCCATTTACCAGTGGGACAACTCCTTCCAAAAAAAAAAACAAAAACAAACAACCAACCAAATAGCGGTAAAGTGAACACCAGGCACATCTACAGCGTTTGATTTTCAAGTAAATGATGGGTTTCAAATTCAAATCTTTCTTCAGGGAGCTTCTCTGAGCAGCTTCCACTGAACCTCATCGCCTAATTCTCCTCTCTGCCTTGTGGGATGCCCCTTCCTATCGTTCAGCATTATCGGAGACACAGGGTGTGTTTAGTCCTAAGCGCTGTGTTCATCTATTAGGAAAAGCACCCTATCCTGAGACCGAAGGCAAGGCAGTGAAGGGCAGAGGCTCACGCGCACCGACTGATTTGGGCAGTGCGCGGCGGACATCCATCTGTCCACATGGGCAGTCTGCTTCCACGCCACTCTGGAGGGAGTTTGCTGTTCTGAGTTGGGTCTTCTTGATTTGACCCCCTCGCACTTGCCCACAAAAGGCATTTCAAGGCTTAGCTTCTCGCCACTTGTCAAAATGCCCTCTGTGCCCTTCTGGGGAAAGAGCACAGTAGGGGAGGAGGGAGACCATGGTGGGAGCCAGATGCAGACTGAAGCAGAAGGAAGTGCCCCACCTCACTGGAGTGGGGGAAGCCAGTGAAGACAAGAACTTCAGCCTACCACCTAGGATGACAGACTTGCTAGGCCAGCTCCTCTGGCTTCTGCACAATGGGCCCATTAAATGGCCATGTTAACCCCTGTTCCCAGGGCCCCCGTTTGCTTTCTTCAAAAAAAATTAAGAAAGCATGTGCTCTATATTCATGTATAAGAAGTTCTTCCAAAATAAATGGTTTCATCAATGCACAACAGGCACCAAAACAAAAACAAAAAACAACAACGACAAAAAAACGGAGAACAGTCGGTTTAAGCAGCGCTCACATGAGGCAAATTTCTCCAGAGAATGTACTTGCTCTTGAACCAAGACACAGCCTGAGACAAGGCTGTCAATGTTGCCCACGAGCTCCAGGAGGCTAGAAGAACCTGAGCAGCCTCTTTCGTGCAGGGAACACGAGAAGCTGCTCGGGTTAATCGAGCCTGGGTGCTGCCCCTGTCTTCGACATCATTTCCCACAGCCCGTACCTTTCCAGCGGCTTGTCCACTATGGCGGCAGGCAGAGAGAGGGGAGAAGGTGGGGGCTTGGGAGAAGGAGGTGTAACAGCTGGGCTGCAGCTCAGTGGGGTCGGGGGCTGCGTGTTAAGCCACTGGACCATGGGCGATCGCGTCTGGCAGGGTCTGCAGGTGGAAGTTCGAAGGACGGGATTAATAGTATATAAGCCACAGAACATCAAATACGTGACACCCCATTCCCAAATGGCTGAGACGAGAGCTTCCTTATCTCCCCCAATGACCAGAACAAGACTGAGTTCTCACTGGTCTGCAGCCCCAAGAACCACAGTCCAAAGGAGAGATGCCTTGTACTTCTCCAGGTTTGTGGAGAAGATCGAGTCTTGTCCAGCTAGGACCGTATCGGTTCACTAATTAGGACACCAGAATCCAATTGCCATGACCAGTTACTTGGACTTTTGAGGTGCTCGTGTTCCCTGCTTCTAAGGAGAGTGTCAGAATCTACAGTCTAACTTATGACCTTTCGCTCCAAAGTCTCAACACATGGCCTTTCAGTGGATAAAGCCCTTTCCTCTGGTCACATACACAGGGCAACTTGGAAAAAAAACTGCAGCTAGGAATCAAGACTCCTCTAGAGCAGACCGAAGACAGCAGTTAAGAGAGAAACCCATGAACAGCAAAAAATCTTTGGGGACCTTAATGTTCTCTAAAATTTGCAAATTTAAAAAAAAGATAAAAGCTAACATAAAAAGGTCAGTGAACAGACTCATGGAGAGGCTTCTAAACATGAAAAAGAATGCAATAAATAGGTGTGGACCTGAATTAAGTTATTCTTTCATTATCGCCAAACTAGAGGCTTGTGACTATGGCAATATGAAGCTTACTTTAAAAGCACAGTGACGCAAGTTGCTCATTTCAATTACATTTTCAATACACATGAATTTCAGTGGCTACTACACCCAGATGCTCTTCACCTCAAATTCACTCTCTTCAGCTAAAACTAGTTTCCGTGAGCAGCTTCCTTATCCTTCCGCGTTCCTGAGCATTATTTTTGCTTCTTTCCTCTGTAGCAGAGCTAACATCAAATTCCGTCCGTTTTTACTTCCACCAGCTCCCATCCTGTTCCCTACTTTACCTTCTCATCACGTTGCTTCATGCCTGCATCACACTGTGGTCGCCTGGCTCAGCCCCCAACCCAATTCCTCCATCTCAAGTGGCTCAAGCAGCCAGCCTCAGCCCCAAGACCCAGTCTGCCCCATCCATCTCCCCAAGAACAAGTGCACTCCCCAAACTGCCCTCTGCCTACTTCCCTGATGGTCTCGCACTCCGCCTCAGGTCTCTCCTCCCCTCTCAGACTCCCCCAAATCTCTGCCAGCCCCAATCTGTCCCTTCCTCAGCTCAGCTCCAGGCCTGACTCCCGGAATGCTTCTGCTTTGGTCTAAGTCACAGATCTCTGAAGGCTCAGCCCAGCAAGACACGGGAGGGCAGGTTAGCAGGAGTCATTCTGTGATGGTTTCAGAGATTTCTCTTGCCTTTGAGGTAAAATCAGGTCTTTAACCCTTTCTGTAAACCTCACGGGGCCCGGCAGAGTGCTAGGCACATGCAGTCTTCCACGAACACTGGAACAACCATTCTACAACTAAAATTGGATTTTACAATTCGAGTATGTGAAATATTGCATTCCTGACTTGATGGATACTTAGCACACTAGAAGGTCTCCTATCCTGTGATCGGAGAAGGGGAGGGGGGGTCACGTTTTTTTACAAAGTTGCTTTTTGAACAATTTATTTACAATCCCCCCATCCAGCCAATTCATGGGTAAGTCATAAAACCTATTTTGTAACCAAGCAAAGAAACCTAGAACTCGCAAATGGTCTGTATTGCCTTATCAGAAAATGAACCTTAAGCGGTGTCTTACTAATCAGGAAGGGAGAGGAAGGGGTGAGTGAAGCTCTGACAGAGAATTTAAGACTGCATTTAGCCAAACAATTGCCATTTCATCTCCCAGCAATTATTCAAGGTGGTTGGAGGGTAGTGGTGGTGGCAGATGAGATGTTTTACCACACCCCCATCAACTCTTTCGGGTCATAAATAGCCTAGTGATTAAATGATGGCCATCCATCTGCAGAGAGGGAGGACAGCTACAGGATGAAGATAAAGTAACAATGGCGACTATATTTATAAGGCTCTTTAAAAATAAAGATAATAAATTTTATAGCTATTATCTACTTAATCCTCACATCTTTTTTTTTTGTTTAAGTGGTTTGCTTTTTTGTAAAGGAAAGACACTCCTTTTGGAAAGTGAAAGAACTGTTGGCATAGCAGGTGCTCTAGGTCTAAGCCTATCCCTTAGCTCGGCCTTCTCCATCCTGTCCTGACATAGGGACTCAGACTCAGCAATCCTTGTCAGGGTCAAGTTCTCGACATTAGCTGTTTTTGTTTGTTTCCTGTGATCTTTTTGATGTCCTTCAATATATAGATGTGCTATGTGACCCAGCACTCACCAGTTCACCCAGATAACCACTCAGACTTCCCACTGAGACATAAGTTTCTGTATTCAGTGTCCTGGGTTCCCCCCCACAGTATCTCGGAAGCCTGAGCCAGTCACTTCTCCTTTGGATTTCAGAATGCCACATGGGCACAAAACTTTGTGAGGTGGAATATTCAAAAGAGGTAGCAAAACCCAAGTCGGAAACAGTCTCTATGGGGAAGAGGCATCAGAAGTCACGTGGAGAATTGGAAAGAGGAGGCCTACGTGGCAAAACAAAGTTTGGAAAACAAACAGAACAGCTGCTGGGTTGGATACAAGAAACTTTTCACAGGCTTCTCCACTGGGAAGGACTGAGGAGGAGGCAAGTAGTAGTTAAGTAAACAGAAAGTTCTAAAACGAGTTTTCACCTCAGCCAACAGAAGTCCGATAACGACATGTTTCATAGGTGTTTCCCACAAGCAAACTGCCTGAGTTTCTTCTGAAGGCAAGAAATTGTAAGTATAAGCTTCTTTACATAAACCACTTCTTCCTTCACAGAATTTGGTGGGGTCCTTTGTTTGGGTTTTGTTTTTCTGGGTTTTTTGTAACGAAGATCAGAAATTTTTTTAACTATAGTTGATACCTGAACAATGCAAGAATTAGGGGCACTGACCCCCACACAGTCAACAATCCACCAACTTTTGACTCCCCAAAAACTTAACCCTTGCCTAATTGCCTTCTGTTGACCTTTGGAAGCCTTACTGATAGGAGTCAAATCACCCGTATTTTGTATGTTACATTTGCATTATGTACTGTATCCTTACAATAATAAAGTAAGCTAGAGAAAAAAAAAAGTTTTTAAGAAAATCGTAATGAAGAGAAAGGACATTTACACTACTGTACTATACTAAAAAAAATCCACATCAAAGTGGACCTGTGCAGTTCACACCTGAGCATTCGAGGGTCAACTGTATTTAATGCTTCAAACATACTTCTTCTGTTTTCCCAAAAAGCAGCAGAGGAAAATGTTACTTCTGATATTCTTTTTCCTCTTTAATTTAAAACACTGGGCATTTTGGAAATGGCAGCCCCTAGCAGATGTCTCACAGTTTTTCTCAGCCTGAGCCCCCGGAGAGAATTAAGCCCAAGGCATACAGATATATAAAATTAACATCTCTCCTATACATCTAGAATGGTTCCAGCTACCTATGTGGTGGGAGACAATTCTTGATGGGCTTCTTGTGTTCTGCACTCCTACTGAGCAGGGGCATTGCCTGTTTTGTCCTAGACTATCTTTCCAAGGATTTCTGCAGAGCAAACAGCCTGGGAAGATAGACACTGGGTCTCCCCCTGGAGAAAAAAGCAGGCTTTACTGCCCATCATAGAAGATCTGGTTTTCCTAAGCTTCGGGTTCCTCTCTTGTAATACTTCGCATGCACGTATCATCCAGTCCGTGGGGCATTAGCCTGTGGGAAGTAGGAGTCAGGGAACTGATATTCTACTACTGCCCCTGGTATGATTAGTAGTCTTTTGACTGGGAGTCACACATCTTCCACCAGTACCCATGAACGACAACAGACAAATTTGGTGACCTGTAAGCAGAATAAGATTTCAGACTTCAAAATTCTTAACATTAACATCTTTGGGAGAATTGAGAAAATACTTGGGCCATTTTTTTTGTTTGTTTGTTTGTTTGTTTTAGGGGGGGTTGGGTTTTTTTGTTTTGGTTTGGTTTTTTGGCTGTGGTTCAGAAGAGAATCCTGCTTAAAAAAAAAATGTCTTTGGGTTAAAAACCAAAACTGATGGGTAATCTAAGAATAAAAAGCTTATCTCCTGCTAAAACATAATGAAAAATTTTGAGTGTCCTCTCCCACCACTTCCCAAATTTAAGCATCAAAAAACATTTATATCCTTCTTCCTGCTGCCCCTTTACAAACTTTTGATGAGTAGGACTGGCATGATCACAAACCACCAATTTTATTTAATGATGAGCTGCTACCAATTACAACGAAGTACCTAAGCGCCACATATTTCCTGAAAGCCAACTTGTGGTTTGCAAAAATGGAGGCAGAAGTCGAGTCTTCCTGAAAAGCTCAGAAACCACATTTACCAAAACAGAAATAAATTAAAGGGAAGTACTAATATCTGTTTGTTTGCTATCTTCTCAATTTCACACAATAAACTGAAAGAACCTTCTTCTGAATGGACCCCTCTCCATTTTTAGTGCAGAAGAGCCAGTATCACCACCTACCTTTGAGGAGGAACGTTTCCTTCTCAAAGAAAAGGAACAAATGGCAATAAGAGGGTCTCAATAAAAACCTACAAAGATTTCATACTGCTACCTCAGAAACTCATTCTTGAAAATACAAACTGAAAGCCTATCTGGCGATTCCTAAGGCAACAGAGACGTTTCCCGTGCTCCAGGGGTGGGGGCTGGGAACACATAAGCAGGGGATAGAATGTGCATTTTTTAAACTGCTGAGAGACTTCTATAAAAAAAAATAATAATAAAAAAAATGCACGCTCTTGCTTTGGAGTCTGTCTGTATTTCAGGAAAAGACCCTGTAGTTTTCGTGGTGAGCAAGAATAAACCCTCAGACACATAAAATTATGACAGTAGCTATGTATGTATATACTTTACAGTTTATATTTATAAAATGTAACATATCAGCAATATATGCTGCTTCTGATTCAAACTGTGACCCAATCTTTTCCAATACCAGACTCTACGCTCCATGCATATTAAAAACTTTTTGGCAGCAGAAGAGCACAAGCATTTCAGCAATGGGGGAGGGTAGTTAGGGCCTTAACTGTTAAAATTCGATAACAGCTGCACCAGTCACTAGAGAACTTCCGCATCTAGCTAACATTTCTTGAATAACATAGACGGGTCAGGCTTTGGGCAGTGCTGGTGACACAAGTGGCCGATTCTGGGCTCTTTGAGCAATAAGCATAATTTAAAATTCAAAGGACATAGAACAGGGAGAATACATATCAAGGAAAGAAATGACTGCTTATATGAAGTGATTAAATCCCCCCCAACCAAGATATTTGACTCTGATTATATGATGTCAGAACCACATCAGAAGTTTGCGTCGGAATGAAAGATTTTAAAACCTCATTTGCAAGGTCTCCAAGCAGAAGCTAACACATTAGTGAAATGATCTTTCATTCCAGCCTGGGAAATGTACAGCATAAGTCTAGAACAGCTGTCCTGGGCAAAAGTGTTTGAAAATGTTAATAAAGACAGAAGGAAATATTGTAGATCTGTATATTATGGGAAATCTCTGTTCAAATAAATGCCACAGTTCTTCCTTAAGTGCCAGAGAGGGAGAATTCCACCGCCAGCACACTGTCGGTTCCAAATGAGCAAACTGAGGGAGGACAGCAGTGGCATTAAGCAAACGCCTGTGACAAGAGAGGCACCATCATCCAGGGGTGGGCGAGGAGGCCTTCACTGCCCATTAGGAGATTTGGACATGGACCTTGTTCCTCATCATTTACGGTCTGAGAACTACCTGTCAGGCCCCATGCTAAGCCCTGGGGACACCCAGGGGACCAGGACATCTGCTCTCCATGAGTGCCCAGTCAAGTGAAGAGAGAATGACAAGCTGGTAATCATAACACAGTGTGATGACTGCCATGTAGAGAGTTGCCCAGGGTCCTTTGGGAGAACAGAGGAGGAAGCATCCAATGGTCACGTGGGCCCTGAGAAGGCTTTTTGGACGAGGCGGTGTCTCCCCTGAGCTGATGCCGCCAGTGTCAATACTGTCGTCAGCCCCCTACACCCTGGCTCCTGAGAGACCCAGCCGCACGCTCCAGCCCTGTGCCAGACACAGCCTGCACACGCTGATGCACTTCGTGCTAGCCGTGCTCCCATTTCACAGGACCTGCAAGAAGAGCATCTCAGAAAGCTGAAGGCGATTTACTCAACGCCATGTGAGTGCTAAAGCCCATCTGACTAGACTGCACAGAGCTCACAGCCTCACGTCCTTCTGGGCGGCTGCAACAGAACGCAAGGAGAGGAATGGAGAGGGATAAGAGTCAGACCCACTCAGGGGGGCAGGACCACGTGGCTACCGAAGGGCTGGAACCACACAAACTACAGGTGCAGGAAGCACCGCCATTCCAAACAGTGACTTGTGTTCCCAAGCCAGATCAGGCTAACCTCCCTATGCTTTTTCCTTTTTTCTGTAAGCAGAGGATGTTTCTCACTAGCTAGAGGCCATGGCAAGCAGCAAGAGAATGACCTCAGAGGACACGCTGGAGGCTGGAGCCTCGAGGCATTGTCAGCCTTGGCTGAAGGTCATCCACACCTGAAACCTGGGTAAGGATAAACTCTCTGGTCTCAGTTTCCTTAATAGAAATGAAAGAAATCATTAACAGGCGACGTGGCTGTATGGCATCAGTGGGGTGCTAGATATGAGGCACCCCGCAGTGACAGGCGTTCACTCAACACTCAGTAAATGAAGCCCCAATTACAAGCATTAGGGACTTTGGAGTCAGAGGTCACCTCTGACTTCCAGGGTTACGTCATCATGAACAAGTGATTTTCTTTACCCAAAGACAACATCTAAACTATACCAAAGAGGAAAAACTGGAGCTATTCAGGGGATGTCACCATTAAAAAAAGAAAAAAAAGTCGCTGAATGCCATGAATGCCATATGGTTTCCTGGAATGGATCCTGGAAGAAAAGGGCATAAGTGGAAGAACTAGTGAAACCCAAATCAAGTCTATAGTTAACAGTATTGTACCAATGCGGATTTCTTATTTTTGGTAAAACTGGCATGATTCTGTGTAAGATGCTAACAGCAGGAGAAGCTGGTTGATGGATTTAGAAGAACCCTTTATAGTATCTTTGAAGCTTTTCTGTAAATCTACAACTATTTCAAATAAAAATTTTATTTTAAACACTAGGTTGTAAAAAAAAAAAAAGGCCCATGTAAACTCTTTATTCACACAAACACTAAAGACCTTTTGAAATTAGGATCACACCACTTGAAGACATCCAAAAGCACAAGGAAACCTTTTGCTTAGTTCAATGACAAGAAAAAGATTCATAAGGGTTATGTTTAAAAATCACCTACACTGCCCACCTTAAGGCAATTAGCCTCACTTGTTGAAACTGGGTTTTAAGAAAGGTGTTTTTTCCAAAAAGATTTTATTTATAGATGAGATCAAGGTCAGCAAACTCTGTCTGGAAAGGGCCAGATACTAAACACTTTAGTGTTTGCAAGTCATACAGCTGGTCTCCCAGTTTCAACCCTCTGCTGTCACTGCTGGGCCAGAGACAATGTCAGTGACTGGATGGCTGTGTGCCAATAAAACTTTATGTATAGAAACAGGCAGAAGTGGGCCACAGTGTGCTGACCTCGGCACTAGAGGGACCAGAAGAGAATCCATTTCAGAGTGGAGCACTGAGGGAGATGACAATGATGGCAAATTCCCCTAGGCCTGAGAAACCTCTGCCCTCTCATCCCCCATCTACACTGGCTTTTTTGCCTGGGGCCCCCACTATGTGCCAGAAGCCCATCTGCAAATCCCCAGGTCCTGCCCCCAGCAGAAGCGCTCCTCACCAGCTGATCATGAGCACCTCCCATGCCCCAGGGAGATAACTATGTATCAAGTCAGCACATAAAAGCAATAACTTGATCACCCTTGAGGAAAAAAAGTCTTTTGCAGGAAGGGGTGAGTCGGGAGAGGAGAAAGAGCCCCACAAGAAATCACTTGAGCACAGCTAAGACAAAACCTTTTCAAGCTGGACCCAGCCACAGTGAACATGTGGTCCTCCCCTCCCACCACGAAACCCTGAAGCTCCTAGGGATTTCCCTCCTTAAGGAGAAAGGATGCCACCTCTAGTCATCCTACAGATTACAAAGTTCATTCCACAACTGATCATTTTCTTGGATTTTGCTATAAAAGAACTGTCTTAGAATTATATCTCTGACCCATCTTTCACTCCAAAAGTGTTCCCTGAATCCCATTTTTCTTCCTTCCAGATGATCACTGGAATGAGGTAAGAGGGTTGTACTTTAGCTTGCTAGCTGAACAGAAAAGGAACTGAAGCTTCATTTCAGAAAATGATGGGGCATTAGAAGTCTCAGCATTGAGGTCTTTTGGGATAACTGAAAGAAATGTTTCTATCAGCTCAAGTCTTATGTGGAAAACAGCTGCCACCCAGTGTGAGGCCTGAACACATAACACAGGGTCTACCAAGTGCAGCTCAAAAGGGGTACAGAATTACTCTGTTAAGAAAAACCCTCGGTTACTTACCAAGCTGGTTTTATGAGTTACCTGTTCTAATAGGTAAGTTGCCATACTGCTCAGAATAAGTTATAGAGTGGCCTGGTGCCAGTGGGTACCCCATCCAAAGGCCTTATTTTCAGAGGCTTCTACAAAGGAGGTTCCTACACAAAGAGGCAAGAAGAGGATCCCCAAGCGGAGTCCTCCTGCGCCAACCTCTTAGGCTTCCTGGTCCCCAGGACCAGAGAGATTATGTCCTTGTGCTATATAGTAAGGAGATTATGGAACTGATGAACTAGGAAGGTCCGTCAACTTAAACTAAGAATATCAAATTAGGTTCTCAGGGGGAAGCAATCCAGCCACCTGGCGCTCCCAGGGGAGCAGTGACTGGGTTTTAATAGATGTGATACCTTGAAACCTCATAATCCACAAGGGCAGATGTGGTGATTTCCCTTTCACAGGCAATCTTGCTAAGCCCTGGTTTGTTTAGATGGCCTCCAAGGTTTTCAGAAGCAGAATGTGGATACAAAGCCAAGCCTGTTTGACTCTACACTCAATGCTATACCAGTGTAAACGATCTTCCACTTTACAGAGAACTCAGAAGGTCCTTCCCTTCATTTTGATATGAAGACACTGTCAACAAATGCATGCACAACAAATGATAAATTATAACAACAAAAACCAACAAAACATAAAATAATGAGAAGTTCTTTGATTTAAGAGGGAGAAAAGCTACAACAAAATTCCAACGCATGTCTTATTTTAGAAAGTCAACTTTCCATTATGGGGCTTTAAAGACACAGGAACCATCAACATTCTGAACTGAAAATAAAATCTTCGAATTTTCGAACCTATAGTTATAGCACAAGGGAACATGTGAATTAAGCCACATGCAAATCCAAGTACACAATATAAATACCAAGAATGCCCTAGCAAGACACACAGGATGGTATGGAAGATCGTGAGGACACTAAGCAGCCAGCTATTCATAGAGCTGGAGAGAAGATTCAAGGAAATAGCCAGGACAAAAACTGTACCCAAAACCTGGCACAAAAATAGACACATAGATCATAGATAAATGGAACAGAGTGTCCAGAAATGAACCCTCAACTCCATGGTCAACTAATCTTGACAAAGCAGGAAAGAATGTCCAATGGAAAAAAGACAGTCTCTTCAACAAATGGTGTTGGGAGAACAGCCACATGCAGAAGAATGACACTGGACTATTCCCTTCACCACACACAAAAATAGACTCAAAATGGATGAAAGAACTCAATGTGAGACAGGAATCCATCAAAATCCTTGAGGAGAACACAGGCAGCAACCTCTTCAACCTCAGCCACAGCAACTTCTTCCTAGAAACATCGCCAAAGGCGAGGGAAGCAAGAGCAAAAATGAACTATTGGGACTTCATCAAGATAAAAAGCTTTTGCACAGCAAAGGAAACAGCCAACAAAACCAAAAGACAATGGACAGAATGGGAGAAGCTATCTGCAAATGACAATCAGATAAAAGGCCAGTATTCAAAATCTATAAAGAATTTATCAAACTCGACACCCAAGGAACAAATAATCCAATCAAGAAATAGGCAGAAGACGTGAACAGGCATCTCTGCAAAGAAGATATCCAAATGGCCAAGAGACACATGAAAAAGTGCTCAACATCACTCGGCACCAGAGAAATACAAATCAAAACCACAGTAAGATACCACTTCGCACCAGTCAGAATGGCTAAAATTAACAAGTCAGGACACGACAGGTGTTAGCCAGGATGCAGAGAAAGAGGAACCCTCCTCCACTGCTGGTGGGAATGCAAGCTGGTGCAGCCACCCTGGAAAACAGTATGGAGGTTCCTCAAAAAGTTAAAAATAAAGCTACCCCATGACCCAGCAATTATATCACTGGGTATTTACCTCAAAGATACAAATGTAGCGATTCGAAGGGGCACGTGCACCCAAATGTTTATAGCAGCAATGTCCACAATAGCCAAACTATGGAAAGAACCCAGATGTCCATCAATAGATAAATGGATGAAGAAGATGTGGTACACACACACACACACACACAAATGGAATATTATGTAGCCATCGAAAAACCCGCAATCTTGCCATGTGCAATGACGTGGATGGAACTAGAGAGTATTATGCTAAGTGAAATAAGTCAGAGAAAGACAATTATCATATGATCTTACTGATATGAGAAATTCGAGAAACAAGACAGAGGATCGTAGGGGAAAGGAGGGAAAAATGAAACAAGATGAAACCAGAGAAGGAGACAAAGCATAAGAGACTCTTAATCTCAGGAAACTAACTGAGGGTTGCTGGAGGGGAGGGGGGTGGAAGGGATGGGATGGCTGTGTGATGGACATTGGGGAGGGGATGTGCTATGGTTAGTGTTGTAAATTGTGTAAGACTGATGAATCACAGACCTGCAGCCCTGAAACAAATAATACATTATATGTTAACAAGAAAAAAAAAAAAAGACTGCTTTGGCCTCACAGCCAGGGAACTGCCCTATTCTTCCTATGGTTACCAGCCAGGGAACTGCCCTATTCTTCCTTCAATTGAGGTATCTTAGACTTTATTCTTTCCGAATCCACCAGGGGACTCTCCTGCTCACTTAGGTGTGGGGGTGTGTGTGTGTCAGGGACTGGCTTCCAATTCACTTCACTCTTCATAGTAGCCAGCACCAGAAAGGACATCCTTTCATATGAAGGTACTGCCTGTAACTAGAGACCTCAATCCTGTAAACCACCATAGTCTGTGACCAAAGCCTGCCTACAGGTAAGCAGAGAAAAATGGGAGACTTATTAAGATACCATCTCCCCACTAGCCACTAAAGATGCTGAAAATTCCTACGATGGGCAATTCATTGCTCTCCTGATCTCTTTTTAAACTTATGTGACTTTTCTCCCCTTGTTACAAAAGCATTATGTGTTCATTTGAGTCAAGCTAGGGAAAAAAAAAAAAAAAGCAGGTAGGAGAGAACTTTTAAGAGATAAATTCTCTATTTTCTTTTTAAACAATAATCATAACAAGAGAGGGGGAAAAAATATAAGATACCAATTTCTAGAGTGAACCGACTGCCCCTGGCCAAGAAGGGTTGGGAGCAGTAAAATCAAGAGGAAGTCTCCTTTCTGAAGGGGTGGAGAAGATGCAAAAAGGAAAGAAAATGAGATGAAACAAGGTGGTGAAGACAAAGCTTCCATATGACTGCTATCTTCTAATTTCTAGGTGTCTGCCAAATTTCACAGAACTTTGTTAAAAACTGTTTAAGATGATTAATTTTCTGAACTTCAGACAAATCACTCATGGTTTATTGTGGTATACTAAGCCACAAATCAAACTTAAAGAGCTCCCAGCAAAATGTATTCATCAACTTTTCCTAAAAAGCAATCACGGAACCAACAGTCAAGTAATTTAAAGTGCCAAGTAGTTGTCTATGGGCAACCTTGAACTGTTGGCACAATTTAAAGGAACCAGGTTATTTCACTGATAAGAATATAAATGGTTACCAGTGAGCATACACAGCATCTACGGATACCTGCAGCACAAGGCTGTAAATGACAGTGGCAATCTACTGTCTAATGGCTGCAAGCCACTAGCATCAAGTCCGGGTAGGTATGAATCTGTTGCTCTGGGCAGCAACTGGGAAAGATGGGTCAGGACTTGCTTAATATTCAGGATAAACTAAGCCAAGCTTCTCATCAGATGGGACAGAAGGATCTACTGCCCTCCTGGCCTGCCAGAACACAGGCTGAGTTGTACCTTGGGATACCAACATTCCCAACCACACAGACAAAGTCTATGATGCTGCCATCTTGGAGGTAGGGATGTGCTGGCAAGAATGGGGGTGGCGCTTTTCATTTGAAATCTATAGAGGAAGCAGATAGCAATGGTGGGTATTTCTTAAAAGAGATTTTCTTTTGTGGCAGGGAACCTAAAAGAACCTGCTTGTCAGGTTACTGTCAAGAACCTGCTCCATCATTTACTTGGGGCCTCGTCAAGAACCTGCTCCATCATTTACAATTGAAGAAAATCTGTTTAGAGAAAACCACTTTATTGGGGGGGAAAAATGACTTCGGAACATCTGAAAAACCTTGGCCTATGATGTAATGTCCTCCAAGGAGACTGAGCTAGCAATTCTTCACTGGCAATGAAGTCACCCGTCACCTTAGTGGGTGTACAGGTAAGTAATAGCTCCTGATTGATTGACTGCAATGAATAATACCCAAAAGTCATAAACATCAGCAGAAACCCAAGAAATCCAATTCTGCTGTATTGTTTTCTACCTGTCAGAGGCTACAGCTGTATTTACACACTGCCTCTATCTGAATCTCAGCGGCTGTAGGTTTTCCACTGCAAATTTGCTTTCCAGTGGCTAGCATCATGGCATTTCTGTACGGCAGAGCTACTGGGGTCCTATGTGAGCGACATACATTTGTCCATGTTTCAGGACATGAGATAAAGCAAGTGTTAAGTTTTGAAATGAAGAATCACTACTCTGGATTAAAACCAAGCAGCCCAGGCACTGCCTCCTTTTTTCAAGCCCTAGGTAGAGTTTTAATGACCCCCACGGCAATTTTGGTTTCATTAAAAGGAATCTTAATCAGTATTTATGCAGAGCCTACTATATTCAATACTGTACAGCTTGTGTGCGGAGATCATGGATTTAAAAAAAAGGAAAAAAAGCAAACAAACAAAAACACCACATAACGAAAACCACATTTACAGATGCTAAGGAGAAAAAATGCTGTAAAGAGAAAATGGTGAGATTAATTCTGTGAAATTCCTGGAGGAAGACTCATTAATCTTTATAAGGAAGAAGGAAGATGGACCAGAAACAAAGCACAGTTGCTTAACAGACATTCAATGATAAATAGAAAGAAAAGAGATTACCAAGAGGAAGGCATTTTTATAAATACATAATAGTTTATTTCCCATTCTAAGAACTATGTCAAGATCACTAAAAAGTTCAAAGAGTTATAAAACCTAATTTCTATCATCAATAATTTTATAATCTTGGAGTGAGAAAAACACAGTGTTATGGACTGAATGTTTGTGTCCCTCCAAAATTTTTATGTTGAAACCATAGCCCCCCTTCTGTGTGATGCTATTAGGGAGTGGACCTTTGGAAAGTAATTAGGATTCAATTAGGTCATGAGAGTAGAATCCTCATGAATGGAATTAGGTGTCTTTATGAGAGTCACAAAGCCAGCACTCTGTAAATCAGATGCAGGCTCTCACCAGAACCCTGCATGAGGACACCCTAACCTTGGAAATCTAACCTCCAGAACTGTGGAAAATAAATTTCTGTCATTTATACGCCACTCAAAGTATTTTTTTTTTCAAAGTATTTTTGTTGTCAAGGCCTGAACGGTCTAAAATACACAGGTAGGCAGACAGGCAGATACTTTAGTATGAATATACAGATACACATATGCATATACCACTTACATATCAACTAACACTAAAAGGTAAATATTACCTAATACTAGAAAGCAATATTTTCCCCATGTCTGGCATCGGGTATAGACAGAAAGATATATTGAGAATCTTCTTATAGATTATAGCACTAGAGAAAACTTCCTGAAAATGGAAACTAAATTAGACCCTAAAGATAGGTCAGATCGCCTTGAGCAAAGAAAGGGGGAAATATTTCAGGCACAGTGAATCAAAGTATGGGGGAGCCACCCAGGGGAACTTCAAGACAGCAAACACACCATCCCAGAAGAGTTAAAAAAAAAAAAAAAGGCAAGAAGAGATATCACTGGTCCTAATTATGCTCCTCAGGGAAGCCGTTTACAATCCACACATGCCTGCCTCCAGGGGGACAAGCGGGGCAGTTGTCTGTTATCACCTGGCATTCTGTTAGAAATGCATACTTGGAGGCCGCTCCTCAAGCCTCAGGGTCACTCTGCGGGGCAGGGGACCAGCAGTCCAGGCTTCCCAAGCCCTCCAGGTGATCCTGGTGAGTGCTCAAACTTGAGATGCACTCCTCACTTCATGATAAATCTGGATTGAAATATGCTTACAAATAAACCCTTCAAAAGATACACAAGAAACACTATAATTAAGAGAGACATCCATGCATTTTATCCATTGCATAGGGAAACAAAAACAAACCCAAATTCTTGAAGTAGGAGAAAGTCTACATTATAACACAAATCTTCTTTCCAGACTCACTTCAACTACTTATTTTCTCCTCTCCCTTTTTGGTCTCGCAGTGTTGGAGTGCTTTTCATGACATTTTAAAATTTGTATGAATAGGAAGCTGGAGAATTCACTCCTCGTTTGATTTATGACCAAAAATATCAAGCCCTTCATGTTTCAGGCATGAACGTGCTACGAATTGAGCACTGGCTATATCATAACTCATAACGTCACCTTCCTACAGAACTACTCTGGAAGAGGCAGGACTAACTAGCTCTCCACTATGATACACGCTTACTGAAAGAAGTAATTAGAAATCTGGTTTTTGCTTTCACACACACACACACACACACACATATACACCCACACACACCCATGTAAATTCTACCCCCAGAGCACCCAGGATTAGATTCTTGGTTCCTATGAAACCACTGTCACTGGTGCGTGGAGTCCTAAGGTGAAAAGAGAATTTTTAATCTAGAAAAAAAAAATAATAAAAATGACAAGCATGTTTGAGTAATATGTAATTTCAGTCCCAATACACAGTCTCCAGCATATAAATATACACATTACAATCTTGGGGAAAAAGATCTCATCTGGAGAGTATTTCCCTATTTTGAGTTTCACTTGCGGGGCAAGTGAAGTTTCAGTTAGATTTTCAGTCTTTAGGTCACCCCCAAATTTTAGCATACCAAAATTCTCCCAGCCTCTTTTAATACTTAATTAAGTTCATAATGATTTCATGTGAATCCAGCAGTAACTATAAAAAGCCAAGTAATGTGAGGGACGCTTTCCAATTCCATTTAAAGTCCCAAGAATGCCCAGCTAGGGTCGGATGACATCATTATCTACGACTTATTTTAGGCAACTTTGATTTAAAAAAAAATTTTTTTTTTGACTTTGAAGACAAGACACCCAGATACTCTCAGGTTGAATTATAAATGTATTTTTGGATGTAACTTGATTGACTAACCAAGTAATGGCATGTAATTATTAGTAGGGTTCCTTTTTTGGTTCTCCAAGCATTTGTTTGAAATTTGATACTCTTTGGCTGTCCCAAACCACCACCAATCTGCATTGACTCCACAGCTTGGTCAGCACAGAAAGACAAACCGGGTAGTCAGACCAGGGCCATTCGATTGTTTGTGTTAGTATTATTTATCCTGACACACCTGAGCTGATCCGCACATGCCTGTCTCTAAACCAAACTGAGAAGACAGAATCAGGTGTTTCATCCATCAATTGCCAAGTATGCAGAGTGTTATGGAGAAGACAGAGAACACTAGCACAAAGCTCTTGAAAATTCAAGCAACGAAAATATCATTCTACAGATAGTTTCAAGAGTCTACATATGGATCACAGCGTATGCATTCTCCTATGTCTAAAAGTTTGCATTACCAGCGAGAAAACATCCCGAGTATCTGTGTAGGACAATAACAAATTTCCTTCATGCAACCCCAAACTGCCACAAATTAAACTCAAAACAGATTTGAAAGAGCACCCACTCACTTTTCTACATTGGGAACACAGAAAAGAAGCTTTCAAGGAAGGACTTTCTTATGGACCATCCTTCCTTAGGCAAACACTGATCAGAAAACAGAGATCCTTAGACCTAATACTTTAGTTTCAACTCGCCATGTGAATTTCAAAATGAAGGTCACGGTCCTCCTTTCTCTAGCACCAAAAAGAAGCACAGCCACTTACACAGGGGATGCCCAGTCCCCAAAGCTGCCCCCATCTGTGAGAAGGTGGTTTTTGTCTGGTCCAAGAGGCCCATGGACAGCTGCAGTCGTGGGAGATGGAGAGGAAAGTGAGTCTAGATTCCCGGTAGTGGTGTCCTCCTTAGGAAGGTTAGCACTGTCACCTAGGGAGGAAAAAAATAGCATGAACTTCCAAACACATACTCAAGAGGGAAAAAACAACTCCACTAATAATTAAATGGCATGATTTGATTACTCAAAGCAAATTAAATACAAGATTACACTTACAATTCACCCTGAGATTATTTGGGTGTCCTCTCTTTAAAGTTTTGGTTTTTGTTTTGAACCAAAGATGTTTAAACTAAATCACAGATTATACACAGCAAGGGGTGTTTTCCCCATAAGAAAACACAATAATCAAAATCAAATCCAATGGAAGATGAGAGCCTTAATGGCGGCCACAATGATTTCTTAATCTCTAAGGAGTGCAGTTATAAATCAGTGATAACTACAAGAATAATTCAGGGCAGTACACCAGCCCAACATAGCCAACCTCTCCCTTTCTAGTCACCTGATGCTTCTTTTAGACGTTGCCAGTCACCACTTAGTGTGCAATAAATTCAACAGCTCTAAAGGGATCTTGTCTTCTGAGCTGGTATCTTGGATTACAATTTAATAGTCCAATTTATTAAAATTCCAGACACAGAGAAACTTCCATTTCCCCGTGAACGTTAGGGAAGATGTTATAGAAGAATCAGGCCCCTGCAGTGACTGCGGGGAAGACTTTTAACCAAAACTAAAAAGCATTTTTTAAATGGGTTACATGATTTATTCATTCACAGAGGACCACTTTATGGAATGCATTTAGTATCATCTGTACATATTACAAGCAGGGGTGAAAAACGAAGATAGAAAAGTGAGCTCACAAAAGCAGCCGTTTTTCTCAACTGGTCTCCTTATCTTCCTGGTAGTCCCACATACCTTAATGTACCGGAACAGCACCTATCAGAGCTGGGACCCTTCAGCCATATTCATAGTCCCCATTCAAATTTTAACTGCTCCAGGGCGCCTTGCAGAGGTAGCAATATTCTATCAAGAGGCACTGATTTGGCCTTGATTTCACAGATGATGGGTCATGACAGTAGATCCAGAAACTGCCACAGAAGCAGACCGGGAGGACCATATCCCAGCCAAACAGCTTCCAGCTGATTAAACCTTCATTTCTCTTTAGTCCCTTATTCCCAAGTCCTAGAAAGAGGGTATGCACGAACGCCAGGAACAGCAAGGAACTTGCTCTCAGAAAACCATTTCAAATGGATTTCAGTTCTACTAATAATGAGGCACAAGAGAAATTCTGGGCTCTGATTAAGCTAGATCCCAAGATGCTAACCTTGAAGATTGATTGTATTAGACAATTCTTATTTAACTCTGACCCAGCTTACAACTCAGGCTAAGAGAAAGAATCTTAGAAATGGAGATCTAGAAAAGTCGAATTCAGGAAAGTAGGAGTTACAGATGGTGATGGCTGGAAAAAGGAATTCTTTATGGGCCACTCTGATTTCCCTTTGCTTTATCTTCATTCTGGGCTACCGTCCACTTTGAAACTAAGGCTACTTGTCCTGTGTGCAGAGAGTTCAAATCCATCCAGTTCTGCTCTGTGAATAAGCCCGAGAATAAGGGGCTGCAGCTCCAGCTTCCCTGGGAGCTCCTGAACATGTACGTATGCAATTGCTGCCAAGCCAGGGCTTGGCTAGAAGCAGCCAAACACGATCGGCTCGGAAGTAGACCAGGATCACCTCGACAGTGAGTCAGGCGCAGGCAGCTTCCTGGCTTCAGCAGGCTGGATCCTGGCCCTCCGCTCTCTGGGCCTCATGCCCTGTCTCGAGGGCAGGGCATGACATAGCAAAAACAGCAAATGAGAGTCTGGGGCCAGTTATTCCCTGACTCATTCCTACAAGGAGAAGCCTTTCTATGAGAAGCCACTTCGGGGAAGTGCAAAGCAAGGGTCTCACGTTACTTCCAAAAGATGCCTGAGATGTTTTGACAACCAGATACACTAGCTCATCCACAAGGCCGCAGATCCTTTTCCCCGGCAGACTGACACAGCACAAACGGTCATTCAACATATTAAATCACATTCTATTACGAGAATTTCTCTCTCCTGTCCTGCCAAACAGTAGCGATCTGAACCTTCCAGTGAAAAGAACATTGGTAGAAGGGAATATGTTTACACAAACTGATCAAATGAAGAGATTCCTCACCTCACTTTCTGTGCAGACAAATTTCCTTTCTCCTTTCACTGTTCCGGAATGAGCTTATCTACTTGAGAATCACTGAATTCGAGGAAACGGGCACAGAACATCTCAGGCACATAAACATTAAATACTTATAACCGTTTCTGAAACTTTAGTTCCCCCAAACCAAACTAGGGCTTTTTAACTAGTATGAAAATAATAAAACTTTCTCCAAAAAACCTTCATGTCCAAATGATTTCTGGATTAAAGATTTTAAAGCCTATGAAAGTGATTTGTACTTGAGAATTAAAGTCGGATAATCTCGTTTCTCACCTTCCATTTCTTTCGAGTGTCACACAACCTCGTCCCGTAGGTGCTACCCTTTAACAGGCACCTACAGACAGACAAATCGCCTGTGAGTAACAAGGCTGTTCCAGCAAGCGAGCAGAAATGGTGCTGAAGGACTTTCATTATGAATAGACTCCCAGAGAAGAAACTCACTAGAAATAGAACTACCACCACCTAGAAGAGAAAATGACTTCTTCACAGCATCCAGCTTCATTCCCACCTTCTCCACAAAGCACTTGCCAGCTGCCTGTTCTGCCTCTTCTCTCCTTTCTCACAACGAAAGGCAGCAAACGAGTTTGCATTCGCTATCATCTAATGGTTTCATGACCTGGTTTTAACTCCCCATTGCCATTATACACTTTTTGAGAGTGGAGACCAGGCCTCAGTCTCAGTAATCGTTAGAGGACACAATGCAGGCAGGGCCAGGCAAACCAGGAATCTACAGGAAATACTGTGGACTCATCACCACAGGAAATATTATGAATATGGAAAGCCAGTGCCTCTAGGAACTGAGGAGGAGGAAAAAAAATCTATAAGCCTCAAAGTATTGTTACAGAATCTGCACACAGCTTCCGATTAACATCCTCTCCCCTTTCAAGCCACAAATATCTTTCACCTTCCTTATTCAACCAACAAACGTATACTGAGCCTCTACTTACATACGTGGAACACCATGGCTGCTGAGTTATAAAGGTGAAGAATCAGTCCCTAACTCAAAGGTGCTCACGGTACAGTGCCGAGGACAGTAAGATAAAGACAAACACAGTAGAAGGTGGCGTCAGTCATACTATGATTGTATCAAGCTGCTTTGAGATCCAGCGAAAGAAGTTTCCAAACCTGCCAGTGGTGGAGGAAGAAAGACGTGGGAGTCGGGTAACAGGAAAAGAAAGAAATTATTGCCAAACTTGCAAGGGAAGAACCCCTGATAGAGCAAATATCATGGTTGAAAGCATAGAAACAAGAGAGAACGTGGCAGTTTCCAGAGCCATGGATAGTTGGATTTGGCTGGAGAATAAGGTCAAAGGTAGAGAGTAAGGGTACGAAGTGGGGTGATACACAAAACATTAAGGTACCTGACTTTGTTCCACAGGCATTGGGAAGTTACTGCTGGGGGGTGAAGCACTAAAGTGACAAGATCCAGAGAATGGATTCAAGAGATATTCAGTAGTACAGACACTAGAACTCTGTGAATAAAGGTGAAGGTGAGAGAGAAATCTAAGACAACCCTTAAGTTCTTGGCTTAGGCAATGAGGCAAATGGTAGAACTATTAATTGAATTAGGGAATAAAAAGCAAGGAACAAATTGGGTGTGGGAGATAATAAGACCAGTTGTAGACATCTTGGGCTATGAGTGTCAATAAAAAATCAAGGTGAAAATACCCAGAGGAGAGCTGGTTATACAACCCCTGAGAGCTCAGGAAAGAGGTTGGGGACAGTTGTTTTGAGTAGAGTGTCATGTAGGTAGAACTGAAGTCATGGCACTGGACCGAAGACACAAAGGAAACAATGTTGAAATGTAAGAGAAACTTGGAGAAGCCTCAGATGCAAGAAGGATCAGGCTTCTCCTTAAAGGAAGATTATTGGTAGTGGTGGCGGTGGTGGTGATTGTTGCTGTCCTTATTATGATAAATACAAAGAAGTGTGATTTTGCAAATATTTAGGATTCCCTCACAGGCATACCTTTTCATAAACAACATGCAAGAGGACATGCCTTTCGTGATGGCTACTACATTTCACTATTTATTCTGACTTTTTTTATGACCCTGAGGACATGAGCAGTGTTTTATTCTCATGATAGACTGAAACTTCAAAGACTGGCAGAAAATTAAAGCAAGAAAAGGTAACAAGAACTTGATAGTTCTACCATATCTAATAATGCAGAGGACGTTCATCTCTTTAATTTTCAATAGATGGATACATTTCTACTCTAGTACTTGAACTTTCTTGTTCTGATGATGACAAACAATTCTCCTTATTCATCTCTGGCCATTTCATGTAAGTAGAAGTGCTTTTGCATCATCAGAGGGAACGAGGCATTCCTCGTTCATGCATTTCCTTCTCATCTTCCTCACAAATATATTTCCTGTTAAGAAGTCAGGGAAGAAAAGGAAAGTGGAACAGAAAAAAAAAGGAAAGAAAAAAGCATAGAAAGAAAAGATCCAGTGTACTAACTGTACTTCATTCTACTGAGCCTCACAGTTGTGCATCTAGGTTCACTGGAAGGCAACCGCAAACCACTGCTGCAGCTCCACTGACACATATGTCCCCTGTCAGGGGACATATGTCAGGTCGGGAAAATCGTAGGTACTTCTAAATATCAAACAGTTCATCACTAGGATCAAAGAAGAAACATTTACTGAGAGCAAAGTAACTACACTTAAAAACACCACGTAACACTTTTACAATAAAGGCTGGTCAAGAAATTTCCACTCAAGAGGGCAATGAAATTTTAAGTGGAAAGCCACCCTTCCCTCCTACATACACTGTCACCACTACCACCAACAAAATGACAAAATAATGTTTCAAAAAAAAATAAAAGATGTAACTGCACTCCAAATTTTGTTAAACTTATCTGTGAAACAAAGGGAACACAGTTTCAGAGGTCAGTGGGAGCATAAACCAAAAGACTACTGGCTCTAGGACCTGTGGAAACCAGCAGAACCAGACAGACATTTAAATCCTGTGGTGTCCCAGGTACAACACACCTATAATCCACCAGGCATGGGGTAGGCAGCTAGAACCAGTTCCATGTGGAACTGGGGGGTGGGAAAAGCTCTCCACACTAAATGGAAGCCCAAAATCTATGACTGAGTTACCCACTTGCCTGGGAAACTAGATTTGACATGCGTAACCCTCCCACCCCACAGGATGTGATTTATGAGCAGGAATAATAAGACCTGGGTCCGAACCAAAGCACTTAGGTTGAGGCAAGAGCCAGAGAGGAAGTAGAAAAGGGAAGGAGAGAGCAGGTTCCAACTCATCACAACCATGAGTACGCACACAAAATCCTCCTTTATGACAGAATTATACAATTTCTAGAACACAAAGTAGGATAGCAAACTCGACAAGTACAAAAATTCAGATATTTAGAGCTCTGTAATATAGAATGGAAGTGAAATTGCCAATATCCAGGTCCCAAAAGGAGAAATAAATTGAGAGGAAGGAATACTTAAAGAAAAAACAACAATTCCTTAAAATTAAAGGAACTTCAGAGACCTCAATCCAAAGAACTAAGAGTGCCAAACAGGGGAAAAAAGAAATATTGCACAATGGAAAGACATTTCATGCTCATAGATTGGAAGAAAAAGTATTGTTAAGATGTCTATACTTACACGAATCAATATACAGATTCAATGCAATCCCTATCAAAATACCAACAGCATTTTTCACAGATCTAGATCAGACAATCCTAAAATTTGTATGGAATCACAAAAGACCTGAATAGACAAAGCAGTCTTGAAAAAGAAAAGTAAAACTACAGGCATCACAATTCCAGACTCCAAGTTATATTACAAAGCTGTAATAATCAATAAGTATGGTACAGGCACAGACCATATAAAAAAAAAGAACCAGACTGACTTCAGAGTTCTCAACAGCAACTCTGAATGTACAATAATGAAATAATATTTTTAAAGTATTAAAGAATTTTGAGCAAAGAATTATATATTCAAAATGCCAAACTGCCATTCAAATGTGAGACCATAATAAACGTATTATTAGACATAAAAATACACAAGGTTTGCCACACAAAGAACTGCACTGATAACCCTCTTAAAGAAAATAGTCAAGTGTTTATTTAAATAAAAGCAGTAATACGGGATGTTCAACAAACTTGATAATGTCTATTGTTATGTTATAAAATCTCTAGGACAAAAGGTACAAACATAATGAAAATGATTCAAAACCAAAATTCTGGAAAATATCAACATGATTGGGGAGGGGAGCCCAGAGGCAAAATTATTTGTCTTATTAGGAGTGGAGACAGAAACACATATAATTAAGTTTAAGAAATAAAGAGATGGGGCTCCTGGGTGGCTCAGTGGGTTAAGGCTCTGCCTTCGGCTCAGGTCATGATCTCAGGGTCCTGGGATCGAGCTCTGCATTGGTCTCTCTGCTCAGCGGGGAGCCTGCTTCCTCCTCTCTCTGTGTGTCTCTCTGCCTACTTGTGATCTCTCTGTCAAATAAATAAACAAGATCTTTAAAAAAGAAAAAAAAAAAGAAACCAAGAGATAAATGAGATTATACACCTTAGGAACAAGAACAATATTGGAAACAAAAGAACATTTGCTCTTTTGAAGAAAAAGCAAGAAAAATGTATCAAAGTTTATTAAATAAAAATTATAAAATGACAAGTCCTAGCATAATGGTAAATAACATAAATGGATTAAACTCAATAGTTAAAAGGCAGTGACTTTCCAAATCTATTTTTCAAATCCAACATTATGTTGACTACAAAAAAAAATGCTTAATAAAAAGGCCGAGAGTAAAAAAATAAGAGAGTTAGCAGGCAAATATTAGGATAATGATCTTAACAAAGTGAGAGATAAAGAGTCATTTTATACTGATAAAGGGACAAAATGATCTAACAGGAAGATAAGCACCTAAGGATACAGCCTCAAGCAACAAGTGAAACTGTAAGGAAAAACAGAAAAATCAACAATTTTAATTGGAGATTTCAACACATTCCTCTCAGATGCTATCAGGCAGGCCAAAAAAGGAAGGATGAATTGGGGGAAATCGGAGGGGGAGATGAAACATGAGAGACTGTGGACTCTGAGAAACAAACTGTGGATTTTGGAGGGGAGAAGAGTGGGGGGTTGGGTGAGCCTGGTGGTGGGTATTAAGGAGGGCACGTATTGCATGGAGCACTGGGTGTGGAGTATGAACAATGAATCTTGGAACACTGAAAAAATAAAATTAAATTAAAAAAAATAGAGATATCTGTAGTCAACAGTACAAAGGTGATCTATTTCACACACACACACACACACACTTTGCAATAAACGGGATACATACTCTTTAAAAACACATAGAACATGGGATTCCTGGATGGCTCAGTTGTTAAGTTTCTGCCTTCAGCTCAGGTCATAATCCCAGGGTTCTAGGATCAAGCCCCACACAGGCTCTCTGCTCTGCGGGAAGCCTGCTTCTCAACCTCTCCCACTCCCCTGCTTGCATTCTCTCTCTCACTGTATCTCTCTGTGAAATGAATAAATCATAATAATAAAAAAGAAAGAAATCTTAAAAACACGTACAACAACAACAACAACAAAGCAGAAACAGACCCATAAATACAGAGAACAAACTGATGGCTGCCAGAAGGGAGCAGGGTAAGAGGATGGGAAAAATGGGTGAAGGGGAATGGAATAAATAAGTCACGGGGATGAAAGGTACAGCACGAAGAATATAGTCAATGATACTATAATAACATACATAATGACAGATGGTCACTCCACTTGTGGTGAGCATAGCATAATGCAGAGACCTGTCAAATTACGAAGTTGTATACCTGAAACCGATGTAACACTGTGTGTCAATGCCACTTTAACAAAAAAAGAAAAAAGAACACAGAATATTTTTGAAGCAAGATTAAGGTCTTAAATACCAAAGGCTAGCTATTATACATACTGCTGTCTCCGATTAAAATTGCAAACTATTTATAACTTCATAAACAAAAGTACAGATCTTACAATTTCCATATGCTGGTAAACTAAATATGGTTAAAAAGAAAATCATAATGGAAATTTTTAAAAGATTTAGAATTCAATGATAATAAAAACATTTCATATCAAAATTTGTGGAACACAGAAAAAAAAACAAAGCGAACTTTATAGCTCTAAAATATTTATTGGAAAACAAAAAAAGTTCAGAACATTTTTATGCCATATTTAAAGAGACAATTTTCCAAAATACTGATAGTCGAATGAGAGTCATCATTGCTGTTTAAATGATCGGATTAAATTCAGTTATGGTATGGGTAAAATTAACAAGTCAGGAAACGACAGGTGCTGGCAAGGATGCGGAGAAAGGGGAACCCTCCTACACTGCTGGTGGGAATGCAAGCTGGTGCAGCAACTTCGGAAAACAGTATGGAGGTTCCTCAAAAAGTTGAAAATAGAGCTACCGTACAACACAGCAATTGCACTACTGGGTATTTACCCCAAAGATACAAACGTAGTGATCCAAAGACGCATGAGCACCCCATTGTTTAAAGCAGCAATGTCTACAATAGCCAAACAACGGAAAGAGCCTATATGTCCACTGACAGATGAATGGATAAAGAAGATGTGTATATATACACAAGAGAATATTATGCAGCCATTAAAAAAACCAAAATCTTGCCATGTGCAATGACGCGAGTGGAACTAGAGGCTATTATGCTCAGTGAAATAAGTCAATCAGAGAAAGACAGTTATCATATGATCTCACTGATATGAGGAATTTGAGAAACAAGACAGAAGATCATAGGGGAAGGGAGGGAAAAATGAAACAAGACAAAACCAGAGAGGGAGACAAACCATAAGAGACTCTTAATCTCAGGAAACAAACTAAGTGTTGCTGGAGTGGAGGGGGTTAGGAGGAGAGGGGGTGGCTGGGGAATGGACACTGGGGAGGATATGTGTTATGGGGAGCACTATGAATTGTGTAAGACTGATGAATCACAGACCTGTACCTTTGAAACAAATAATTTAAAAATTGTAGTTATGGTAAACTCCCAATAAAACTAGAGTTTACTCTAGATTTTTATTTTATTTTATTTTATTTTATTTTATTTTATTTTATTTTATTTTATTTTATTTTATTTTATTTTATTTTATTTTATTTTATTTTATTTTATTTTATTTTATTTTATTTTATTTTATTTTATTTTATTTTATTTTATTTTTAGTGCATGACCCAAGGGGAATTACTTGTATATTATAGTTAATAAATGCAAGCTATACTGCAAGGTAAGAAGTTAATATTCTTAACTATTATTGTTAATATTTATTGGTATTAAGACTTCCTAGGGGAAAAAAATGTCTCCAAAATCACAGTGGAAATCCATGAGAAAATATGATTTAACAAATAAAAATTCACCCTAAGTACAGAGAAATAAGTCTCAAGACTAAACATGATCTAGTAAACTTCTGAAGGTGGATTTCAACCAAAATTAGGTGGGCACTTTCAGCCTCAGGGGGTGAACAAAGTTGCTATGATTAATCCCCTCCCCTTGTGCCTGGGTTCATTCTCCTGTCATTCTGTATTTTACATCTTTTAAAATAAGGCTGCCCAATAATAATCACTATGGTCTAGCTGAGTATTTTGACTTCTTTGCCCAACTGGTGTGTCTTCCCTAATGATGCTGTACCCAAGGAAGACTCACGCACCAAGCATGTGGGCTTAATGACCAAAGCTGAGGAGGGCTAAGAAGGTGGGAAAGGGAGAAAGGATACCCTCAAGAGTCAACATCTGTCACAGTAGCCGACAGATAACAGCTTTGGGAATAAAGTTGACGGGACAAGGTTGCAAGTGGGGGAAAATTATGAAACGCTGCAGTAGGAAGAGAGTTTCATTTGTTTGTTTTGCTACCTTATATAAGCCTGTTCAAAACACAACCTTTGAACGAAGCAGGAAATACTCATGCTGCCCTAGTTTCCACCATGTGGCAGATATTATGACATCAATAAAATCTCTTTTGAGCCATAGCCATCTTTCCTTCTAATGTTACCCAGGACCTAACATGTCCTGAAAAGGAGTGCCCTGTATCAAATACAGTGATCCCAAATTCATTTCCTACAGTTTCTGACATCATTTCTACTTCACTAAAATAAAGTCTGAGTCACTGTATTTTACCATCTCAAGACCAGATAACAAATATGGAAGCCACCTTTATAAATAAAGCTCAATATGTTCGGGAGCTGGTGAGAAGCTTCAGATATATGAAACAGCAGGAAGAAAATATTTTTCTGCTGATTTCCGTAAAGCTGAGAAGGGGACCAACAATGGAATTGTAAGGCAAACAGAGATCAGAGAATTCAATAAGGATCCAGGGCATGGGAATAGTAGCATGCATCAGGCAAGGCTGTTCCCCGAAATGTGTTTAATACAGGTTCAAACTCTGCTACTTGACTTGTGAGAAATGAGACATCTTAGAATTATCATACTGGATTAGAAAAATAACCCATCTAGGACATAATTCTACTTTTTTTTTTTTAAGATTTTATTTATTCATTTGACACAGAGAGAGAGAGATCACAAGTAGGCAGAGAGGCAGGCAGAGAGAGAGGGGGAAGCAGGCTCCCTGCTGAGCAGAGAGCCCGATGCGGGGCTCGATCCCAGGACCCTGAGATCATGACCCGAGCCGAAGGCAGAGGCTTTAACCCACTGAGCCACCCAGGCACCCCTAGAATTCTACTTTTAACAAGGACATTGAGTACAATCCAGTTGTCCGTGACCTCATACTTTCTCTCCAAGCCTTGGATGTACATCATAATTGTCACAATTCCTACTTGCTTTCAGAAACCGGGTGAAATCACTGCAGACCGTGAAACATTCTGGAGCTCCCCCTTTGAGTAAGGAGCATGACTTCCAGAATGGCTTACCACTCGCATCTGCTCCAAAGGCAGGATTATGGTTTCATCCAGTGTTTTGTTTTTGCATCTCTTGTCCTCAGCATTAGCATTCTCGTAATCACTGACTTACAGGCATGAGGGTGGCCAGAAACCCAAATCTACCATGAGACTGAGGAAAACGGGAAAAGGCCACACACTCAAATAAGGTAACAGTCTATTTTGCCTAGGTGGTTTGCCTAACACTGGTTTCATCCAAGTAGCCCACTCTTTGGTTGCTGAAGAAAAGTGAACAGGCTTGTTTCTTCACAACCTACTCAGATGGCTGGTTGGGCCAGAACTTCACGGATTTCTATGACCTTCTCTAACTGGAAGCTGTGGTATACAAACAGAAGGACGGATGCACAGCAGAGCAGTCTGTGAGCAGCAGGGCTGGGAAGGGTCAGGGTCAGATTCAACACCCAATTAATACCTAAGGAGCCAAAGAAAACCTGGCACTCCCTTCACATCTTTCCATATGCCAGTCTACTTGCACCCAAAATAGCCAAAGACCTGAGATAATTTGCTTTATGAAACACTATCAGTAGTGCCCTTAAACAGGCAAGATCTACAGAAAGAAAAAGTCTAAAGAAAGACAAAAATTAAAGTTGATATATTTTTCAGGCCAGATATTTATTTTTAGCTTCTCCTCAAAACTTCAGCCAGAAGAATTACATCATGTTGTCTTATACATCAGTTTTTCTTAACCGGAAAAGCAGATACACGCACACACACACACAGAGTTCCTTTCTTAAACTGATTATAATAAGCAAGATAGGTTAGGAAACTCAAAGTTTGAGTTTGAAATTGAACTTTTAAAATTCCTAATATAATTGGATATCTTTTGTTGAAAAAGCAAATCCAACGCTACCTTTCAAAGGGAATTCTTAACTGTTCCTAGAGTAGTAGGTGGTAAATGATTACTGTTAGAAAACAGTCCAGATTCTTTGATCAGAAAATCTTCCCTAAGTCTTACATTAGGGAAAAAAGAGGAGGAGGCGTAAGAGATTAACACTGCCAAATGCCCATTAAGAGAAGAAAGCTAATTGTGTTTCTCAGCAGTGGGCGGTACACTGAGACAGGTTATCACTGCCGAGTTCAAGGAAAGGTTCCTAAAGTGCCACTTACCCAATTCTCAGTTCTGCTACAAGTTAAGGCAATGTCATGCTGGGTAGGGGGCAAGATGTCCCAGTTCCTCTCATTTCATTTTGCCCTCATCCAACAAGACAAATGATAATGGAAACCTTAATGAAGCTAAATAACATGCAGATTAATGACACTCGGTGACTAAATGAGAATAATTCACTTGGGTAATGTAATTCCTTTACCTGAAATCGTGTCTAGGAAAGGTTATCTCAGTAGAATAGCCTCCTACTCCCAATCCCCAAAGCACAACAAAACTACATACAGACATGCATCTGCCAAAACATTTGTATAAGAGGGGAAAAAGGCAATTCCTGAACTATGAATTAATGCGTCACATCAAGGTATAAAAGATGTAATGAAGTTGCCATAAAATTATTAGACAAATTTTATTTTCTATTGCCCGAAGATTTAAAAACTTAAGCATGACGCTTGCCCCCCAAATCTACTACGCAGCCTGGGTATACCAACCATGTAGGCAAGGAGAAGCTGACGAGTTAATATCACACGACATAAAACGCAACACTGCATTACAACATTATAGCAGCAGCTAATGGGCATTAGGTTACAACTCTAGGAACCACCTCTACTACTTGCAAAGGTCGATGGAAGTCTGTAGCAATTCAGTTATAAAGTAAGACTGGTTCACTTGCAATGTCAATAGAAGTCAAAGCAAATTGCTTTACTCTGTAAAGCCAGAGAGCATTTTTACACCATCATCACAGTCCTGAAGTATTATTTACAGACTCAGATTTCTGCCTACATAAACAAACAAAAAATATAACAACCATGTACTATTATCCTGAGGAACCAAAAAGTAATCAGATACTGAATCAAACTGTCTTCCATAAACTTCTGAGGAAGGCTGACACTTTGACAGCTCAGGAAATTTAGATCGCTGCTCAGAACACCAACTCCAATCCAGCTGAGACACTGAGGGTTGCTAGACTCCTGGCTATTTACCTGTCCTCCTCCCCTACGCTTCTTCTCCCCTGAGGAATGTTAATTATCATTAAATACTGAATTAAGACACTAGCAACCATTATGCTTGACAAAAATAAAAGCTGGAGTTACACTTTCTTTGAAAGTATACCTTATATGAAAATATATTTGAAGCCCTCTACCTCATACATCAGGCCCTCAAAAAAAATAAGCTAAAACTCTTGAGTATTTGTAAAATATTGGGTGGTTTACAAAAATCTTGGGAAAAACCCATGTGAAATTTTATTGCCCCAAACTCACGAGGCTTAGAGGAGAATTTGCTGTAATCATAAAAGACAAAAAAGAACACAAGATTTAAATCCAGATTACATTAAATTCAAACTTGACCACAAACAATTCTATCAGTCAATAAAACTCTTTGCTACCTAAGTCTTTCCCAGGATAGTGATCCCCAAAATGAATGGACAGTGTGGCTCAGATAGAAGGTGAAAGACATATTAAATCAAACAGGAAGCCACTAGCCGGCAAGAGCTATCCATTCTCAAGGTGGCACCAATGAAGTCTGTCCAAGCCAACGCATGCCAGAGGGGCTGCAGACCCTTCTTCTAGGGATCTGCTTCATTCTTTCCACTTCAAATTTAAACTTAGACCCAGCTCACCAAATACCGAGAACAACTTGCATCAGTGTTAAGCTGGAACTTTTTGTAACTTAAATACACATATATTTATGCGGCATACGTGTATTCGTTTATATTTATATGTACATGTATGTACAACATTATGTATAAAAATAATATGTACACATGTGCATAACAAATAATAGTTGTGTATAACAAGTAATATATACACATAACAAGTAATATAGGAAAAAGAAACACATATATGAATAAAGAAGAAAACCATGGCTCTCACCCCTTAAGTATAACCAAGGTTATAACTGATTCATATTCTTCTAGATTTCTTTCTTTTTTTTTTTTTTTTAAAGATTTTATTTATTTATTAACAGAGAGAGAACACAACGAGGCAGAGAGGCAGGCAGAGGCAGAGAGAGGAGCAGGCTCCCTGCCGAGCAAGGAGCCCGATGCGGGACTTGATCCCAGGACTCTGGGATCATGACCTGAGCCGAAGGCAGCTGCCCAACCAACTGAGCCACCCAGGCGTCCCCTTCCAGATTTATTTCTATGCTTCTACATTTCTTGACATGGTTTTCCTTTACAAGTGAGATCATTCTGAATATTCTGTTTATAGCTTGCTTTATTCACTCAAAAACACCATGTATATTATCTCTGTGGAAACATTTTTGTTATCACTGGAAGACTAAAGCCTGTGTGTGGTTAGTAAGGGGTTTGCGTTATCCACCTGGGTTGGGCTCTGGAACACAAGGCTCTCTTAGGAGTACATGCGTACAACAGAACCCACAGAATACTGTACAGCAGTGAAAAATGGGGAAGGAGAGCTCTCTGCAGCAACATGAAAAGTAACAATAAGTATATTATAATAATGTTTTAAGTATGTACAACTGGCTGTTGGGCACATAAGGAAGTAAGAATCTATATTCATATCTGCTTATAAATACATAAAGAATTCTGGAAGGATGAATGAGAAACCACAGGTTCAGCCATGGGAAACCGAGGCTCTTCAATCATTTTTGACATGCATGAACAGCAGTTTCCAAAGGTACCACCCTTCCAACAACAGTGGTTAGGAATCCAATTTGGATCTCAACTCTGAAATGATTTAAGAAACTATAGATTGGACTACATAAAATTTCTGATGGTTTTCATATGTTTAACCTACTAAATGAGATTTTTTTTAAATTGATGAGATTAGATAACTTTGGAAGCAAAAGATGGCGCTTTCATATGGCTCCGTGAGCATCAGTGATCGCTGACCCACTGCGCAGATGCAGAAGGGTGTGGGAATCGAGCTGACGGGGTGGAATGGAGACTTGTCTCTACATCATTCTATACTTTCTGGTGTTTCCAACCAGGGAACATATTATTTACTTAAAAAAAAATTTTTTTTTAATAAAAGGGAGAAAGAGGAGGGAAAAAAAAATACCAGCAAAATCCAGGATATTCAGGCAGCATCACATTGCTAATTACATTCCCTTTCTACATCTCTGACAACTTGCTGAACCTGAGATATCTGCACGAC
>CM052800.1:111375250-111490678 GCA_028533885.1 Nasua narica | reverse complement strand
CCCGCTCCCACGACCCTGAGCTGAAATCAAAAGTCAGATACTTAATCAACTGAGCCACCCAAGTGCCGCCCCCCCCCCCCGCCCTTTTCTTTCTCTTTCTTCCTTTCCCTTTTCCTTTCTTTCTTTTTGGAGAGCCCATTTCTGCCACTGTATCCCAGATTTAAAACCATACCCATCTCCAGCTCTTTCTTCTCCTTCCTCTCCTCCATCAAGACCATTACTCTGAATCCAGTACATGGCAACGAGGCCTTTTAAAAAAAATGGAAAAACTAAGACTCATTCCTGAAGTTAAAAAAAGAATAAACTGACACTGTCTGAAATGCACCGAGTGTCTCTGAAAAGACTCAGAGGCCAACAGGCCATGTGTGCTGACTCGGGGAAGACGAGCTCTCGCTGCAGCACTTGTGTTCTGCGCGCCACCTGGGAGGAAAGGGGCCAGATCGTGGGATCGTGCTGCTTAGGCTCAGTCCCGGCTTTGCACTGGCCAGCTGAGAGACTTGGGTGCCTTTCTGACCCCTGGACCTCAGTTTCCTGAACCATAAAATGTAATGGCTAGTTCTGAACTCAAGCAGCTCTCGGTCAGCCCTGAGGGTTATCTATCATCTAACAGACGTTGCTAAAAACAGTGTCAGGCATACAATATGGCATATGTAACTGTTCGCCATCATCACCCTCCAAATTCTGTATCTTCTTCTTGCATTAACTACTAAAATGTTTAAGAAAAAGAATATATCTTAAAAGTAAGTAAGATAATCAACAAAGACTTAAAAAAGCACTATTCTCTTCTGACCCGAAGAGAAAAAGAGAATCATGAGCATCGTCGCATCTGAAGCTCAAGAAGCTATGCTGCTGATTTTAGAGAGCAAATATTAGTACAAGCAAAATGCCAGCCCAAGAATTCATTTTAGTGGGTTTGAGGATTTTTTTTCATCCAAGGGTGACATCGGACTCCTTCCAGATGTTGCGCGGAGGGTACACAGCAATGCCATGGAAAGTGGAATGAGCCCTCAGAGGAAACCAGGCGGCAGAGCTGCTACTCAAAGTTCACAAAAGGCAACTAGAGATGACGAGCTCATAGGAATATTCTCCACTGTTGACTCGATCTCACATTCTTTCTTTTTCCTCAACAGCTGGTAAGGATTCAGGAAGTAAAACTGAGCTGTCACACGTTTGTTTTGTTACATTAATTGTAGACAACACCCTTACTTTGCGGTAACTTTTATCTTGGTCCAAAAGAGTTTTCTGAGTAAGAGAAGTTACTTGGAATTGGCCACATTGAGATAATACCTTCCCCCTCTTCAAGATTTCTGCTCATCTTCCTGGCTATCAAAGAAAATGTTTCAAATCACTCACTCTTGACAGTCTTAAAAATTCTATTTCATTCAGGATAAACAATACTTTGGTTGGTTTGAAAAGACGTTTCTTAGACAGCCCGGCTACCTCCTACGCTGTAGGAGTTTCAAAAAAGGGCTATAAAGAGAATGACAGCTGCTTGAATTCAGAACTAGAAATTAAAATAAAAGCTATTAGAAGTGAAGAAAAAAACCCACACCACAGGGAGACAGCTTTAAAGAATTTTTCTCTCTTCTATAAATTCTAGTTACCTGCCATGAACTTATTTTCACCACAGAAGCAGCTATGTATTTTTTTTTTGAAGGCATTAAATAAGCTTTTTCCCTCCAGAGAAAAGGGGAAATGTTCATCCCACACAGAAGCATAGTTAAGATTATATAGGAAGTCATATAAGAAGTTGCCGTGTGCTTTGTCACTAACACGAGGGGGGCTGAGCTTCTGGGGAGACGCCAATGCAGGGGAGGCAGCTTACATGATTTATGGGCACACCACAACTCAATTACAGCCCTGAAATTTCTGGCTGCCTTTTCCAACCCATTGATCTCATCATTGTAAAAGTGAGTTAAGAAATAATCTGTCTACATATACTGTCACTGATGCAAGCCTGGTCTTAGATTTAACTTCACAATACAGTAATTCCATGTCAGGGAATCATAACATTGCTCTGGAGAGATGGCAAGAGGCCTGGCACTTAGGAAGTTATTATCTAGAGCCCATCCATGAAGTGTCATGCCAAAAAAATGATAAGAATTGAGAGAATATTGCCAAGCTTGAGCCAAAGATCTGTTTGTGCTCAGTTACTTGGGCTGGTTATAATTCTGTGTCAAGCTGATCAGATAGGCCTACGAGAAAACGTCAATAGCTGTAGAATGTCACTGAAAATTCACATCAACAATGGTTTTACGGTGGTTCTTCTTACAACTGGGGAGGACAGAGCATTACAATTCACTCACAAAAGCAAGTTTTCACGAAGGCAATTTCTAAAGATGCTCTCTTGGGAACTGAGATTAGAGCGTACACAGCTGCCCTGACTGCCCGCTATCCACCCTTGACATCTACTGAAATGAGCTCCTGTTGGTATAGCGCTTGCCTCCCTTCCTGTACTCTCCCAGCCTGTGAATGAATGGGGATATAAGTCTGTGACGTAAAGTAGAGGAAAAAAATGAGTTCTCTATTGTTCACAGTTATGAGACTACTCTTTCTCTAAGAAGAGGTAACACTTAGTATTATTTAATATCTTTTCTTAAAATATTCAGAAAATTTTAATATTTTCTTAATATTGACTTTCCATAGGCAGTCAGGAAACTGACTTTCCATATACACTATTGATACCAATATATTTTACACGGTTTTTACCAAACCTATTTTCCAAAGCAGTTACATTCAGCAAAGTGTATTGAATATGCTAACAAAATGAGATATTTCCTTCCTCTTGATGGAAAGGTGGTCTAAATATCAAAAAAAAAAAAATCCTCAAGGCAAAACCTAAGACATAAATGCAAGGATACATTTATCTATTAGTGTAAAACCTGGCTGAAGACCTCGTTTTGATTATCTGCCTTCATCCTCCACAGAGAGTCAGTTAAGAAGTCCCCTCAACATGCTTGAACATCTCTCCCAGATTTATCTTCCATCCCCAGTGCTGGTTCAAGACCACATCACCCTGAGCCTAAACTACTTAACCAGCCTTTGCCACGGTCTTCCTGATTCCTACAGAGAGATTAAGTCCTATTAAACTTCTTTTAATATTATTTTCCATGGTACAACTCTTCTCCCTTGCTGAAAAACAGTAACTTCTCTAATCACTATAAATATAAGGTACCTCTCTCTGGCTTTAATAATAATACTGAACAGCAGAAGCTAGCACTTGAGTGTTTACTATATGCCAGACACTATATTTTAAGTATATTAACCACCTAAAACCTTCTCAATCATCCTCAGTAGTAGACATTATGATTACTCCTATTTTGTAGGCAATAAAACAGATTTAGAGAGGGTAATTTTTTTTTTTTTTTTTTCCCACCAGTAAAGTCAGAATATGAATTCCTCAGCCCAGACTTACTACCTGTTCCTTCTTTAGGCTGACCTTTCCAGGATTGGCGGTATCTCATCAGGTCCGCCTATCACTACCCCTCATCCCCGTCCCCTTCTAATCAAGCTAGCCTCCTCTTTACCCTCCTGCCTTGTTTTTGCTCAGCTTTGCTGCCATGCCTTCATTCAAGCTAGTCCCCTCACCTGAAATCATTCCCTACCCAACTGCCAAAATGGCTCCCCTCAAGGAAACCAGGAAACCTTCCCCACCTCCTGCAGACCTGTAGTTGCTTCCCAAGGGCCCTCACACCCGATAGCCCAGAACTGGGCACTTACTGCCAGTTTTATTATTTCACTATGTAGTGACAGAGGGAAAGTAGAATATCTACTCCTTGAAACAGAAACCCTATGTTACACGATGCGGAGTTTATAAAAGCCTTTTAATAGATAGGCAGTATAGGGGCGCCTGGATGGCTCAGTTGGTTAAGTGTCTGCCTTAGGCTCAGGTCCTGATCCGAGGGTCCTGGGATCCAGTCCTGCATCTGGCTCCTTGCTCAGGGTGGGGGGAGGGAGCCTGCTTCTCCCACTCTCTCTGCCTCTCCCCTCCACTCATGCACACTTTCTCTCTCTCTCAAATAAATAAAATATTAAAAAAAAAAAAAGATAGGCAGAAGTCTGATTTTAGCAACCAGTATAAGAAAAATCACTAATAAATGATAGAGGCAAAAAAACTCTAAACTGCCAAGAGCATTCCATATTTTAGGATTAAAATCTACATTTCAAAAGACCTTATAGTAGCCTACTTGTTTAGTTCTATTCTCTTGCTTATGCCTCATTATTCAACAAGATTTTTTCTGATGAACCTAAGGTGGCTCATTTATCTCATCAACATTATTCTCACTGGTAGGGGATATTTAAACGTTAGGTGATCATTTAAAAAATCTAACTTGGTATTATTTAGGCTGAAAGGACATTTAGATACAACTTATTTGTCCTACTCCAATTTTAGAGACTGATCCATGTCACAGTATGTTCTTCCTTAGAACAGAAGGGAAATGCTCATGCTTCACTGTTTATCTATCTCCCTTTCAACAGTTACATTTTCACTTTTTGCTTATAAGGCTCTGCCTCCTTGTCACACTGTAGGACTACAATAACACATGTTCAACAAAATGTGCTGCAGTTAGCACATCCGGGATCCAAGTGTGAAAGTGCCAACCCAACGAAACCCAAGTAAGACCTACTCTATAATATTAAAGCTTACCAACTGGCTTGCAAGATGATTGTTTTCAACTCACCATAAATCATATTTTAAGTTGCCCAAACAAATAAACTGCTATATCATGTACAAAAGAAGATGAGCACAGCATACCTAACTACTCAAGAATATACAAACAAAAACTTGTCCTGTGAATGCCTAGTGCTATTTAAAATTAGAACTAGCATAAAGAGAGTGCTTAGTCAAAATTTAGATGACAATCATCCTCTCTCCCACTCCCCAAACTTTTAAAATTTGTCTTCTGCCATGAATGAAAATAACAAAGAATATATTTCATATAACTTCAAGAACCTTCCTTGTATTTGGGAGAATTACAACAAAGATCACAGTCTTGGGGCATCCAAGAGGCTCAGTCGGTTAAGCATCTGACCCTTGATTTCAGCTCAGGTCATGATCTCAGGAATGTGAGATGGAGTCCCGAGTTGGAGTTGGGCTCCATGCTCAGAAGGGAGTCTGCCTGGGAGTCTCTCTCCCTCCCTTCTGCCCCTCTCCTCACCCTCAAAAAAAAAAGTCTCTCTGTATATAAGTGGTAGTAAGGACATAAATATGGAGCCAGCAGGAGAAAAGGAATATACGTTATATACTGAACTTGTTTGGAGTTACTTTATTACTAATTCTAAGAAAATAAAAACACAGAAAGATAATTGGAGAATGAACGTAGACCTCTGATTTTTAGTTCTCCTTTTAGTACTTTCTGTTCTGCCTTATATTTTGCTATTTCACAACAGACTTAGCCAAATCTCAACTTTGAAGTTCATGAGATTATTAAAAGCTATAGGAAAACAAACAATATACAAAATAAAGATAAGAAAGAAATCTAGCCAGAAACTATACCCATTTCAGTTCATATTAATCATCAATAAGGGTCCTTGGGCAACTAACTGGAATTCTAAAGTCTTTTGCAAATAATAAGTTTAATATCATTTAATCATATATTACAAAGAAAAATAACGAGCACTGTCTATACAGTATGGCTAGATGTGCCAAAGCCAATTAAAGTCTTTAACAAAGTTAAGATACGAGGCGTCTTTAATTAAATTGGTCACCTCTCAATTGGGATGAGGGTGGGGCTGAACATATCATAATAAAAATCATGTCTAACAGGAGAGGGTTTCACTCTCATTTTATGCCCGCCTGGATTCTCTGCTTCCAGGCCTATTCTACTTCAGCTCATCTAACAGACTTGCTGACTCTTCACTAATAATGACTTTTTGATCTGCCTGATGTTAAATTGAAGCCAATTCTGATGGCTTTCCAGGGTTGGCTATTTGGTACCTCACACAGTTTCATACACTACTCAGCGCAGAAGAAGAACTAACATACTACAAACTCAAATACCAAATCTGTGACCAAATCACAGAGCTGAAGAAAAACTCTAGTTATCCAGTCCAGTCCCTTGAATCTTGGCAGATAATCCACCTAAATCTAAGGAAAATCTATTTGCCCTGGGTTTAAGTCAAGATTAATTTATACGACAGTGCATAAATGGGAGAGAGGGCATATTTGCATTTAAATTTTCTATCACACTCATATAAGCTACAAAATTGAGAAAAATAATGCACCAAAGTTGGCTATAATGCATACCTTAACCAAACCTAGAAAAATATAGCAAGTGACTACTAACATTGATAAGAAGAAATACAAAAAAGATAAACTTTTTTTATAAACCCTTGAGTTGACAATTACAGAATTCCCACTACTGGGGAAAAAACAAAAAACAAAAAACATTTACGTCTTAATGGCAAGAATAGATTTTTTTGTTCTGGAAAGGGACAGAGTTTTCAATATGCTAAGTGATATTCAATAACACGGTTTTTTAGTAATCTTCCTCTATATGCTTCCTTTCAAAAGCTTTCCTCTTCATTTACCCCCCACTCATTCTCTTTTTAGAAAACATTAATATGTAGACCCTACTGCTCTCTCTGAAATACTTCTTTTTCACAAACTTGAGTGTTACTAAAGCTTAGCTACAAGGAGGGGGTGGGAGGATAAATAATAGTTTTTAATTGCTTTATCTTATGACCTCTAAAATCAAATAAAATCACTCTACAACAAAAGCACGGACTTTTCCTGATTCTGACAGCTTGCAATACCAACAACAAATTCCAAGGTTGCAATCAAGCATGATTAATGTAAAGTTACAAAATACAAAATGTAGAATAAAACATCATATAAATAATGAACATAAAAACAGACTAAAGGAATTGAGTATTTCACAATCTTTTCCCCTTATAATCAAATAATTAAGAATTATTATATGACCTAAAAACTAGGAAAGCTATGATTATATACCATCTTGAGCATTCCCATAAAAGACGTGCCAAACACCACTTCAGCAACTTCTTACTCATTAATAATCACTTAGTAACCCAATGATCACAAGACCAATACACCATGTATACATGATTGGGTATTATGATTTAATTCCTTGAAATACCAAAAAAGTAGATATGATTCTAAGACACAGAGTCCCTCATTTGTCATTTCCTTTATGAAATACAACCAATTCAGTTTTGCTCAAGGGCCAATGAGCCAATGTAGATATTATTCTGTAACTCGACTTTTTCTCTTCCTACTTCCCAACATTAGCCTCTTTCACGATTTATTAACACTTCCACCAGAGGACAAGTGAGATACAAGAAAAGGTGCAATTCAAACCAGTCAGTTTTACTCCTTATTAGCAACTCTGTTGAGGGAGTGAAGGTGAGAAAAAAAGAGAACAAAAAAGTTAGGTGGGATCAGAAGTTGAAACTGATGTCTAAAAGGAAGCTCTGAAATTATAGGTTGATTTTAATGATTCATGCTCTTCCTCTGGAAAATAAGGATCTGACTGTAAAACTAATAGTTGTATCATATGATGCATGTCTTAACGTAAAAGAATACCAGTACACCTTCGCCCCCCCACCCCCCGTGTTATTACAGGAAGCATTCGGAGTCCTCCTGCAGAGAATTCCAAGTCAGTTGTCACTTGCTCACATGGATCTCTGGATATTAACTACTGGACATCTGACTAGAGAGCTCCTTATGATGAAGGTACTATATTTGTCTCTGTCTGCATTCATTCCCTTCCTTCCTCTGACATTCACCTCAAACTTCCAAACCGATATAACTGTGATGGCTTGAAAGGATAATCAATGAAAGATAAAAAAAAAAAAAAAAAAAAAGGACGAGGAGAAGAAGAATGACATTTCAAGTTCAGGAAATGTCCTCAACATGTGTGAGGTCCCACAACAAGAGTCCCATTTCAGACATGCCTACTGAAATTGGAGTTTCTGAGACCAGGATCATCTTCCTCTCCATACCAATAACCACATGATTACAAACTGGCAATCGGTGACTTCTACATGGCACAGTCTTGTTTTGTAGAGATCAGCGTTTAAAATTCAAATTTCCAAGCTCTCTTTAAACAGCGAGGCAATCTGGCAATGCTGAGACCACGCGGCTGCACGACAACAAGTAAAAGGAATGTGGCGGCGAGGATGGGAAGGGAGAACTTCCATTTGCCCAAGCCCTACTGCAGCTTACACTTGCTTCACTCAGCCTGGCCCCCAAGGCAGGTCACTTTGCTACTCCTGCTAGATGAAGAGACATCGGCCTTACGAGAACATCAGAAAAATGAGCCAAATCAGATGCAGAAGCCCTTAACTCTAGTGCAACAGAAGACTGTGCCTCTAATCTAGATGCATTTAACATTAGACTATCAGCTCCTCTCAAAAGATCTGCTTTAATTTTAGTTCCCCTTCCATTTGTCTCAGAGTTATATAACCTCACAGGAGGTCACACAAGTCTCCCAAAAAAGAAATTTAAGCTGTCTTTTAAAAATAAAAAAAGAAGCATGCATAACAAATACAAACACAAACCTGAAACTTGCATTCTCTCTCTGCCAAGAAAGCTTTACCCTCCATGTTAATCTCAAAAATTATCATCTTAAGGAGAAAAGGAATTAAAGCACAGAGGAAGGAAAACCATGGCTTCCCTGGGGACATACGATATACCATACTTTCGACAGGCTGTCAAGCAGAAAAATATAATTAACATCTTACCATCTTCCAGCTCAAGACAAAGATTATATACAGCCACGGGTCTCTTAATCCTCTGGCCCTGTCTCTTCGATTGCCTTGGTGGAGCATTTGGGGGTGATGTTGACAGGGAGACTGGCTCTGGGAATGTGGCATCAGGCAGGGTCCTAAAAATCTGCCATCAAAGCATAAAGGACATTAATCGTTTCCCATGAATAGAAACCTGTGTGTTGCAATAGTAAACCAGTATCAAACAACATTTGATTTGGAGCTCATCCAAAACACACTGGAGCCAAAAACCCATTCCTTCAAATTTCAGGTACAGGTCCTAGGCCTTTCATTTATTTTTTTAACAGAAGATTTTAAAATAAAATTTCCCATTAAAATTAAGTAAAAGCAACATCCAATCATTACATTGCAAAATAAATTCATTCCCAAACTAAATATGTGTAATTATCTTTACCAGGTATAGACAATATCACAGCTATTCATCCACAAAGAAAGTAGCCAGGATAAAACGTCAAAAGTAAATACCCCATTAAATTTCCTACAGGGTTATATTTATGCCAAATGCTGGTCTCAGTTTTTTTTAACTACATAAACAGAAACATATGACTGCAAATATTTTTTACACATTTAAAAATAGCTTATGCTTATGAAATTACCTTTCAGATTCCCATGTACATTTTTTCATAAAAAGCTTTACAGATTTTATCAATTAATACCTTCCAACTTCTTTTAATAATCTCCTTTCCATTTATGAAACCCAGAAAATTAGCACCTTGATTATCTTACAGTGTCACTCATAGATCAGCAATAATAACATTAATTAAAATGTGCTGCTTCTTTGCTTAGCATTTTTTTTTTCTTTTGAGAAAAGCAATCCGTACTGTAAAGGGAAACATATCGTGCAGAGGTGATTTATATAGAGACTTTCCAAGACCTGGGTGCAGAGGCTTCCTGTCCCCAACAACACTGTAGACCCTTCAGTCTTCAATGAAGTCATAAAATAAAATATTTAGACATATCAACCTAATAGACACTGCATCTCCAAGAGGGCTGACGCTCCCCAAGTGGAAGCAGGAAACAGGAAGAAAGCTAGCTAGCATTAAACAAAACATAAAAATAAAACTCACAATAAAAGGCACTGTGGGAAAACCCCACTGCTGCAAGGAAATTATTATTTATGCATTTAAATAAAAACAGGCGTGTGACCCGGGTATACGAGTGAGGGTATCACATATGCCGTATCGCATTTAACAGCTAACAACCATGGGGCAGAGTTATAATCACAGAGTCTAAAAGTTCTCACCTAAAAACTATTATATACCAATAAAAATAGACAATTTCAACAGAGCCTTTGCTTTATAGTACCATACTGCCCCCTCATGTGTAAATGGAATACAAAATGATTTAAATTACTCTGGACAAATATTTGCTAGTGAAAATGTAATTTAGTGCTCCAACTGGTAACCTGCTAACACCATATTTCCACAGACTCTGTGTTCCAATCGGGCACTCTGGCAAATAGCAAACTACTTATCTGCCTTAAACAAAAAAAATCCTCAGCTGACTACATACTGTCCACAGCTGGATTTATTACCATCTGTCACTGTGCAAATTAAAGAAGGTTGTGGGGTAGTGGGAACAGGAGAGAAGTTAGGCTGAGAAGCACATGACAATGTGAAGGAGAGAAGAAAAGATGGGAAAACTTACTTCCACTGGAAGAAAACAGCACATGTGTGTGGCCAACTTTTAGAATAGTGTCTTGATTTACCTGTGTTTGATCTTTACAAATATGGGACATACCTCTGGGACAGTACTGAAATCAGAAACCAAACAACACACAGAGCCAATACATACAAAGCCTAGAAAAACAATGGCAAAGTTATATCCCCAGAACTGGCGCTAGATAGCTGATAACCTTCTGAACAGACCTTCCTCCAAGATCCACGCTGATGTGATGACTGCTGTTCCCCCACACACCTCAGGGTGAGAGGAGGATGAGGCGTGAGCTGTGGGGTAGCTCAAGTCTACAGAGTCAAACTACCAAGCAAGACAAGACCTGGGAGTGTGACTCCAATGCTCTTAGGGGACTGAGTTGAGACATTCTAGGGCTGAGCCTCCAGAAGCCTCCGGAATACTTCATAACAACGTTTACTTTACACCAAAATGTCTGAGAGAATATTATTCAGCCACAAAAAAATAAGGAAATCTTACCATATGATGACATGGATGGACACAGAGCACTATGCTAAGTGAAATCAGAGAAACACAAAGACTCTGTGATCTCACTTATAGAAGGAATCTAAAAAAAAAATAATAAATTTTTTAAAAAGCAAAAACCTAACTCCTAGAAATAGAACAGATTAGTGGTTGCCAGAGGCAGGAGGATGGGGATGAGGGGAAATGGATGAAGGTAGTCAAAAGGTACAAACTTCTTCCAGTTATACGATAAAGTTCTGGAAATGGAATGTACAGCATGGTTACTATAGTTAACAATAGTGTATTGCATATTTGAAAGTTGCTAAGAGAATAAACATTAAAAGTTCTCATTACAAGAAACAAAAAATTTTAAGTATGTGAGGTGATGGGTGTTAACCAAACTTAACTGTCATAATCATTTCACAATACATACATAAATCAAATCATTAAACTGTACACCTTAAACAAATATAAACATTTTATGTCAATTGTAGCTGAACAAAACTGGGGAGAAATTGTATCTGGGAATGGGGACTGGGCTTCAGGTTTGTTTTATTTCCCTTTGATTTGCATTTTAAAATTTCCAGGTGATTCTTCTGTGTAGCCAAGCCTGAGAAATGCCCATTCAGACGATCATTACATAGCACTCTATACTTTTGTTGGATAGACCAAAGTCAAAATCAAAACACCAGAAAAGTTATTTCAGAAAAACTGACACTGAACGTACACAATCAATTCCTTGGACCTTCCCAGGTCCTAATTAGAGTAAAATATCTCAAAGATTCTAAATATCAACTACTCCCTCAATAAACTCCATGTTGTATTAATATTTCAAAGAGTTAACCTTTCACCTGAATGAGGGGGTACCAAAGCACATTTGCAAACTTGAGAACACACTAACCTAGCTTTTGTCTTCACAACTATGGAAGTTTAGACATACTCCTTAAAACAGGGTACCTCATCTTCTTATCTGTATAATGAGGGCTTTAACAACTAGATCTCATGTTATTATAGGGATTAAATGAGACAATGTTTATAAAGTTTAGTACAGCAGTTGGCCCACCTTAACCAGAAATAAATGGGAGCTACTGATACTTGTAATATGATCACATATAGTAAATAATGATAATAAAAATGGATCTAGACCCTCATTACTCAGCTCAACCACCATTTTGAGAGGGTACTAATTTCTTAAGGTCTTGAATATTCCTCCAATTCACTGTTTAGTTATTCTAAACACTATGATTCTAAAATGTTTATGGAAAAAAAACCCATCCAGCAATGGACAAAAGAAAAGAAACAAATAGAGTCCCTTATTGAAATTCCCAAGTCAGCTAGAATCACATCATCATTTTGTGTGCACTGCTGCACTAAAATTTGAGATTTAAATTACTTCCTCTTTCACTGAAGACATTTAACATTTAAAAAACACCTACTAGGTAGTAGACTTTCTTTAATATTCTCACAACTTTTGAGGAAAGCATTATTCCCCCCATTTTAAAATGACAAATGCTCAAAGATTTTACCATGAATCCAAGTCTCTTTTCAAATCTAAGTTTGAAAATGGTAGAGTTGGTATCTCCACTCAGCTCTGATTTCAAAGCTCCTGTTGCCAGTTTAAAAAACAAAATTTAATTGTCAGGGGAAAAAAAATATCACCAACTGTACTATTCTATATCTGTTTAAAAAGAGTAAAACTGGAGATTATATAATCTCAGATTGTGTATGTAAGAGATTATCTATTGCAGACTAACCATTGTTGTGCTATGTCCTCCCAGATGTTTCAAGACCCCATTACGTTTCATGCACATGTACCTTGTTTGCCAAGGCACTAGCTTCAAGTACTCAACTGTTTTTCTTGTTTGGTTTTTAAACTAAAAAGCTATGCTCTCATGGTTCTCTCTGAAACGCCAGAAGTAACTTTTTAAAAATATTCTTTTTAAACTTAGATGGGGAGGAAACAGTAAACTGTTTATACTTTAAAAGTTTTGACTTGTTTTCTAGCCATCTGATTCTAGAAGTTACAATTTTGCTTGCCTTGTTCTATGTGGCCAACACATGTGTCATCTTTAACACTGACTTCCCGATTCTAGAACCACTGTGTGGATGCAAATTCCTTTACTGCTCAGGTCTCTTTCCAAAATTTTTGGACTCTTCTAACTTCTTTAGCACCATGCTACCTTCACTGTAGGGCAGATGAACTCATCTGAAACAATTCTAAAAGACCAAGCCTACTCAAAACATTGTTTTCAGGGTAGAAAGTTTCTTCACTGCACCTACGTATTTTACAACAAAGAAAATCTCAAACCAGACAATCCAGTGACAAAAAACAAAACTCCACAAGTAGGCATGTCAGGTAAGCAAGCGCGTACTCAGGTCTTCTGAGTGTCAGCACAAACACAAGTCTGGCACCACCTTTCAGTCACAGATTCCTCAGACTCAACAAACTGCACGTTTATGCCCATGGGACTCAGCCCTACAGATAAACACCTCCCCAAGTCCTTCCTGCTCTGCCACTAGGGGCTACATATGGAAATGACTGGGCTGTGTCTGCTAGAAATGCTTCGAAGATATACAGGAAATAAAAATGGTCTCTGAAAAGCTTGCTTTAATACCCAACTCAAACCTGCAGCATTTGATTCAACTAAACTAACTAGTAATATGGTTAAAGGAAATTAAGGGGGATGAGAGTATTCTTTTTTTTTTTTTAACATGTTTCTACAGAATGCCCTGGTATTCACTGCAATAGGAAAATTATTAATACTTGTGCATATTCCTATCATCTTTAGTAATAATAGCTGCAACTATTGGGTAGTTGAAATATATTCCTAACATATTCCTATGACCAAGTGCTTGATCTACAAAGATTTGAACTCAGATTTCCTGACTGTAGTTTGGGTGCGTTAGTCACCATGCTGCCCTCTCTCCAGTATTATCCAATCACATTAAGCCCCATTCAGACTATGTCCTCTTGGATGATGGCATGTCTCACCTAACTACACTACCCATAAACAGAGAGGGGGAGAGCCAGCAGGCAGTTGGAAATCAATGCCTATCCCCCTTAGTAAACATTTAATGTACAAAGAGGAACAGAGATAAAATTTCTAGTCTTCTTTCCGCAATATTGAACTACAGAATGGCCAGATATTCCTTTCAGCTTCAGAGTCTATAGTGCGTTTAGACAAACATTCAACACCTTAAGGTCGTATGACTCTAAGTTGGCACCAAGGTAGCCTGAACTTTCCATCTGCAACATAACTTCGGAAGTCAGCTACCGTGTGAGCAGTACACAGAGAACTCTGAAAACCTTCCAGCTGTCTGTCTTTGAACCGGCTCGACCCCATGACTAAATACAGGTCTTTTACAGAAAATATAACTAGAATCGACAATAGGGGCTGACAGTGAAATACCAGTTGGGTTTAGACTTGATGCTGGAAGTGGTCTAAGGCTTCACGTTTGGTCTGGTTCATCAGAACTCAGAATCTCAGAGCTGAAAAGTATCCTACTGATCACTTAGGCCAAGCCCTTTATCTCACAGTGGAACAAACCAAGGCCCCTGTAGTTAAAGATTTGCTCATTTTTATACCCTAGTTAGTGGTAAACCCAAGCTTTGTTCCCAGACCAAGGCTTCGATGCCAACCGCTATTTCCCATCTTGCTGGCTCTGGTCCTTTCTTTCCAACAGACTGCTCTCCATTCATGTGCTTCCTCATCAGGGGAGATTCTGCTTAATAGCTGCAGTTCCTCCAAGTGCTTTCATATGTGTTATCTGATGCAAGCCTCAACATGGGGATCAGTGAGGCTGACACTGGACTGTATTACAGGGTTTGGTTCGGAGTGCTGGCTCCCAGTCAGCATGAGACCTCTCCCACTATGTCACAGAAGATAGGGGGAAGGGCAGTCAAGAAGAATGGGAGGGAAAAGGGGGGCAGGAGGCATTCCCAGTCCTAGTGTATTCATCCTGCCGGCTGGGGCTTTCACTGTGGCCCTGACTTACCCTGAACTTTTTAAAACGCAACTTCAATTTTGGTTTATAAGACCTTCCCAAAGGGAAGAGGAAGGAAGGGGAGGGGAGAAGGAAAAAAAGCAAAAAGTGTGGTTTTTTGGAATTTATCAAATTGCTAGAGTTCCTCTTTTTCTGTCTTTCCAAGCCTTTAGCTTTAATTTCTTACAGATATTTTCAGACCCCTTCCCAAGTCCTAATAGGTTTTATACCACACTGATTTCTGTAGCACTCCTTGCACTAGAGTAATACATAACTGACTTTGGTTTTTTCACTTCAAGATTTTGGTAAACGACAATTTTCATCTACCAAACTTTACATACTGAAACATACCCGAGAACTAACTACCCCAAACCATGGATATTTTCAATGCCATTAACTGTGCATACAACATCTGTGCCCTGGTTTTTCTAGTGTTCAACAAGAACTGACATAGGTAATGATAATAATTAATAACTCTAATATATTGGGAACTAAATGGTATTGAGAAAATGTTTATAGGCTTCCTAAATAACTTTCTCCCCACTCAATTCACAAGGGAAACTTCTCCTGATCAAGCCAAAGCTACGCGGCTCTTACACTCATGGTGTGAACATATATTCCCAGTTATATAATGCTGTTTTCTGGTTTGCAAACCTTTAAAAACACTCCAGGTGCAGTTTTATCAATTTGCACCTGCAAACATTTGGGAAACACAAGCATACACTTTCCAAAGTCAGAAGAATACACTTTCCCAAACACAGCTGTAACTTTGTCTTTCAAAACCCAAACGCCAACAAATATCCGTCACTAAATAAAAACCCAATAAGTAAAAAGTTTTCCTTTCAACTATAAAAGCCTAGAATAACAATAAGGAAAAAGAAATACTCTACACCAACAATCAAGCATACTCCATATATGATATTCCTTTTTTTTTTCTCTGACTCTTCTTCCTCCAATTTTGGTGTACCACTTCGTCCAGATTTTTTTGGTTTTTTCACCCTTTATCTTTGTAGGACTCAATGCTCCCTTAGAAATCACTTGGTCCTAACACCAGCACAGAGGATCAGAACACGGGAAACCTTTGCAATCCCCAAAGGCCTGGGAACCATAAGAAAAGGCCTCCCCAACCTCCCCAGCTCTAGCCATGACAAAAAGCAGGCCCCTCCTTCAATGATACCTGTGACACTTTAAACTGAGCACAAGTAAACACACTCATCATTTTATGACATTTTCAAGGAGAACGACATTTTTCTTTTGGAATACAAGCCATGACCACTAGTCATTTGAGTAGGCCAGAATAACCATGTCCTTAGAAAGAAAAAATAAGCCAAAGACCTATGAATTCTCTAAAAGGAAATGTGTGGATTTTAATCACAATGAAGACAACATCTCCTGAAGGCACGTATATGATTATATTTATCAGAATCATCTAGAACCTTTTTCAAGTATATATGCCCCCAGGCATGGCCTACATATTTAACAGCTACTGCAACAGACTTTTTTTTCCCTCCATTTTTAACTTTCATTAAAATGAAATGCCTAGGGCACCTGGGTGGCTCAACTGGTTGAGCAACTGCCTTCGGCTCAGGTCATGATCCTTGGGTTCCAGGATCGAGTCCCACATCGGGCTCCCAGCTCCACAGGGAGTCTGCTTCTTTCTCTAACCACTCTCCTCTCATGCTCTCTCTCACTTTCTCTGTCTCTCAAATGGATAAATAAAATCTTTAAAAAAATAAATTAATTAAAAAAATAAAACAAAATGAAATGCCTAAAGCAAAACCATGTTTTAAAGGTAGTCAATGGTGGTCCTTTATGAGAAGCTGCATGGTAGGGGCAGGGGATGTTTATCAGTCTTCATATTAAATCAATGGTTTTAAAATGTATAGGAACAGTTTGGTTTAATTTTTTATTGGTAATTTTTTTGTTTCAAATTAGAGTTGTCCCTCGAATAATGTGGGGGGGTTAGGGTGTTGACCGCCCCTCCCCTAAGCAATCAAAAATCAACATATAACTTTTGACTTTCCAAAACCTTAACTACTGATAGCCTACTGTTGACCTATGTTGTTGCGGATAACATAAACAGCTGATTAACACATTGTGTGTCATGTGTTTTATATGGTATTCTTACAATTAAAAAAATTTACTGAGAATATGCATTTAACAGTATAGTACTGTATTTATCTAAAAAAAAAAATCTGTGTGTAAGAGAACCTGTGCAAACTCATATTGCTCAAACATCAACTGTACAATTTATTCATGTTACAAAATCGGTAACACACGTTATAGTCCTTGTAGAAATTCTGGTAAACTTGAAAGAAAGAAAGAAAAGAAAGAAAGAAAGAAAAGAAAGGAAAGAGAAAGAAAGAAAGAATAATAAAGAAAGAAGAGAAAGAAAGAAAGAAAGAAAGAAAGAAAAGAAAACTCTTTAAAGAAGATTAAAAACCACCCATCATCCCCCACACAGAAACATTTCTGTTAAAATTTTAATGACTATTCTTCAGAGCTTTTTTCTCCCCATGTAAAATTTGTCTCCTTTTAAAGTAGTCGATACATGACTACAAAAATATATGGACCACGGTGTCCTAGAATTTGCCAGTATTCAGTCCTTAGCTACACTGATAGGTGACCTCTGCCGTATACAATCATTAGGAATAAGCTTTGGGCAAGATTTGATTTCTAAACACCTTAGCATGTAGCTAGATTTCACCTCCTAATTGAAATGTTTCTGATTAGGAATTTAGAAAATACTACTGCATAATTTTAAGAATATTCCAAGCAGCCCAATGTTTAAACCCTCATCCTGCCAATTCAAGCTTCTGCGGAAATCACACATATCGGCTCTTGATACCGACTCCTTCAGGATGTACTGCACCATTCACCTTAAAAAGACTTAAATACGATGAAAACATAATCTTTACCTAGTTCTTGCATCTTCAAAGGTGAAGCTCAAAAGGTTAATGCTTATATTCCTACCTTATACCCCAGTTTGGAATTTGCTAACTCTGTTATAACAGCTGTGTTTGAAGCCTAAAAGGGAAGATCCCCCTCAACTGATTTCACTTCTCCTGGTACCAGCTTTGACACAAATGTTTCCAGTCATGATGAATGGGTCTATGCCTTAAGTGCATTCCTTTAACTGGAAGGAAAGAACAGTAAGGATAAAACAGCCACAGAACCATGTACAGAGAGCAGAACGTCTTCATCTGTATTTCTGTTGACATTCTAATAATTTAAGTGCTTGTTACTTACATCTGTATAAATTGTTTAGTACCCATCAAATTGGGCCATGCATGCTTATGTTTGTCACAGGAATTATTCAAGAATCCAACACTGTCTGTCATCATTTTATGTTTATTTACTGGGAAATGAACATACTATGTTTAAGATTTTTATGTAATTTAAGTCCCAAATTATAAATGTTAAGGAGCCATCAATGAATGCTATCACTAAAGGATAAAAGTCCACCATGGAATAGGATTCTTAAATAGTCTCAGGCTATCGGTAGGGCTCCTAGGTGGCTCAGTCATTTAAGCATCTGCCTTCAGCTCAGGTCATGATCCCAGGTCCTGGGATCAGCCCTGTGTTGGGCTCCCTGATGAGTAGGGAGTCTGATTCTCCCTCTCCCACTCATGTTCTCTCTCTCTCAAACAAATAAATAAAATACTTCAAAAAAATAGTCTGAGGCTGTATCTTAATGGACTGCCACTAATTATAAAGGTGAAAAACACCTGTTTTCACAATTAAAAAATATGGTAGTCATCACCTCTGACAGTTTTAAAACACAACCACAAATTCACTGACATTCTTCCATCAAGAGTGGCATCTGTGTCCCTTCCCCTTGAATCTGGGCAGCCTCCTAACCATGCCAACTAACAGCATATGCATTAGTAATATTATAGGACTATGGATACTAGATTATAAAAGGTCCTACAATCTCTGCTTGGTGGCTGGAACACTCCCTTAGGCTGTCATGCTCTATGAGGAAACACAAGCTTGTGTAGGAGATTGCTCAATAGTCATAGAGGAGATTTGCCTCTGAGTCACCCCAGTCTAGGCACCAGATGTAAGTGTAGAGGCCTCCAGATGATTCTAGTCCCAGCCATTCAAACTTCCCAGCTTATTTGCTTAAAATAATCAACATCATTTACCTCCCAAAAATAAATAACCTGAATCTAATCATGAAGAAAGATTCAAAATAAAGATCGTTTTATAAAAGAACTGGTCTAGACTTCCAGGGAAGATGGTGGAGTAGTAGGATCCTAAGTTCACTTCGTCTCATGGTTACAACTCATTAGCATCCACATCAGTGCAAATAACCCAGAAAATGACCCAAAGACTGGCAGAGCAAACTCTCCACAGATAAATGCAGAAAAGATGCCACACCGAAGAGGGCAGGAACGGCAGAGACACCCTCAGGAGCCAAATGGACCTGCTGGACTATCTGCAGGAGAAACGGACACAGTGGGCATGGAAAGGACCAGACACCACACCAGACACCTCAGGCATGAGGAACACACACTGGGAAAGGAGTTCCCATAATATTTGGCTTTGAAGGGTCCTGATTTCAAAAGTTCTTACAATTGATGGGGCTTAGCACCTGGAACTAAGAATCAGTGGGCTCAGCTTTGGGAGCTATAGGGTGAGAGGAAACTGAGTTACCACACTTAAACAGCACAACAAACAACCCTTCTGAGATACAGCATAGAAGCAGCAGTTTGAAAAACACCTGGAATATACAGGAAGGAGATTTATTTACTAATCTCAGAGCATAGGCCAGAGGAGGCAAGGATCTCTGGGAGACCTCTCCAAGAAAAAAGACCTAGTGGCACCAATTTACACAATGTGCTTCCCAGCCTAGATATAGACATTCTAACTGCAGGCATTAGATCTGATTGCAGAATGCACCCACCAAAAAAAAAAAAAAAAAAAAAAAATTCACAGGGAACAACTCAGGGAAAGCACCCTGCAGTTCAGTGCTACTGTTCCTCTGACAAATGCATAGTCTGATTCAACTCAAGCCCAAGGTGGTCTCAGACTGGCCCACTAACAACCCAGGGAACAATCCCTTCCCATAACAGGCAAAGAAAGCCATGGCACATGACTGGATTGAACAAAGCCCAATCAGCCACAACAGCAGCACGCAAGTAAAACACATCAGAGATTCCCATGAAGTGCCAGGTCCTGGTGAACAAGGACATTGCACTGTAGGACATTACAGGACCTCTCATTCATAAACCATTAAAGAGTAGGAGACATAGCTAACTTGCCCAATACATAGAAACTAACACAGAGAGTTAGACTAAATGAGGAGACAAATAAATATGTCCCAAATGAAAGAACAGGAAAATCAGAGCAAAAGACCTAAGCAAAATGGAAATAATATGCCTGATAGAGAATTTAAAATAATGGTAATAAAGATACTCACTGGACTTGAGAAAAAGAGAAAAGGATATCAGTGAAACCCTCAACAAAGAGACAGAAAACATAGAAGAACCAATCAGAGATGAAGAACTCAATATCTGAAATTAAAAGTACACTGAAGAGAATAAATAGTAGACTAGAGACAGCAAAAGAATGGATCGGTGACCTGGGGGATAGGGTAATGGAAAGCAATCCAGCTGAACAGGAGAGAGAAAAAATAATAAAAATGAAAACAGACAAGGAAACTCAGCAATATCATCAAGGGAATAGCAATCATATAGCAGAGATCCCAGAAAGAAAAGAAAGAGAAACAAGGACAGGAAATTTTTTGAAGAAATAACAGTTGAAAACTTCCCAAATCTGGGGAAGGAAACAGAAATCTAGATCCAGGAGACACAGAGAGCCCCCACCAAAATCAACCCAAGGAGGTCTACACCAAGACACATGGTAATTAAAAAGGCAAAAAAATACTGATTAAGAATTTGTAAAGCAGCAAAGGAAAGGAAAGCTGTAACATATGCAGGAAACTCAATTCCAGGCTATCAGCTGTTGTTCAGCAATTTTGCAGGTCAGAAGATAGTGGCATAATATAATCAAAGTGCTAAAAGGAAAAAAACCTGCAACCGAGACTATTTTATCCAGCTAGGCTACCATTCAGAATAGGAGGAGAGAGAATTTCCCAAACAGAAGTAAAAGGAATTTATGACCACTAAACCAGGCCCTACAAGAAATGTTAAAGGGGATTCTGAATGGAAAGGAAACACCATAAGTAGGAATAAGAAAAGTAAGATGCACAAAAGCAGTAAAATTATATTTGTAAAAATAATTCAAGGCTGGGGCACCTGGGTGGCTCAGTCAGTTGAGCATCTGACTCTTCATTTTGGCTTAGGTCATGATCTCACGATTGTGGGACTGAGCCCCATATTGGGCTCCATGCCCAGCAGCAAGTCTGTTTCTCTCCCTCTCCCTTTTCCCCCACACATGTTCTCATGTTCTTTTTCTCTTTCTCTCTCTCTCTCAAATAAATGGGTGAATCTTTAGAAAAAAATAAAAATTAGTAAATATTGAAATTAGAAGTTGTAAAGTATGACACTATATACCTAAAACATGGGAGGAAGAAGAGTAAAGAATGGGTTCAAACTTAAGTGACTATGAACTTAATATAGACTGCTATAAGCAGAAGCTGTTATACACAAATCTAATGGTAACCACAAATCAAAAACCAGTGATATGCAAAAAAAATATCAAAGTATATCACTAAATAAAACCAACAACCCATAAGAAAAGAGTGCAAGAGAACAGAAAAGTACAAAAACAACCATAAAACAAGTAACAAAATGGCAATAAATAAAATACCTATCAATAGTTACTTTTAATGTAAATGGACTAAATGCTCCAATCAAAAAACAAAGAGTGACAGAATAAAAAAGCAAGACACATCTATATACTGCCTACAACAGACTTATTTCAGACCTAAAGACACATGCCGGTTGAAAGTGAAAACATGGAAAAGCAGATGTCATGCAAACAGTGGTGAAAAGAAAGCCGGGGTAGCAATACTTATATCAGACAAAGTAGTCTTTAAACGAAATAGAAGAGACAAAAAAAAAAAAAAAAAAGGAAACTACATAACCATAAAGGGAACAATCCAACAAGATATAACATTGGGAGCACCCAAATACATAAAGCACCCAATAACAAACATAAAGGAAATAATCCATAGTAATACAATAGTAGTAGTGGACTTTAACACCGAATTACATCAATGGATAGATAGATCATCAAGATAAGAAACCAATGAGGAAACAGTAGCTTTCACTGACACACTGGACCACATGGGTCTAACAGATATATTCAGAACATTCAATCCTAAAACAGCAAAACACACATTCTTTTCAAGTGCACATGGAACATTTTACAGAATAGATTACATGTTAGGCCACAAAACAAGTATCAGCAAATTCATAAAGATTAAAGTCATCCTATGTAACTTTTCTTACCAAAATGCTATGAAACTAGAAGTCAACCAAAGGAAAAAATCTGGAAAAAAGCAAATACATGGAGGTTAAATAACAGGATACCAAACTATGAATAAGTCAACCAAGAAATCAAAGAGGAAATAAAAAAAAATACATAGAGATAAATGAAAACAGCAGTCCAAAATCTTTGGGATGCAGCAAAAACCATTCTAAGAAGTTTATAACAATACAGGCCTACCTCAAGAAGCAAGAAAAATTACAAATAAACAACCTAACGTTATACCTAAAGGAGCTAGAAAAAGAATAACAAACCCAAAACCAGCAGTATGAAGGAAGTAATAAATGTTAGAAAAAAAAATAAATAAAACAGAAACTAAAAAAAAAAAAGGAAGAAGAAAAACTCAATGAAACCAGGAGCTGATTCTTTGAAAAGATCAACAAAATTGATAAATCTTTAGCCAGATCCAGGGGGGAGGGAAGGAGTCAATAAACAAAATCAGAAATGTAAGAGAAGAAATAATGACTGATGCCACAGAAATACAAAGGATTATAAGAAAATATTATGAAAAATTATATGCCAACAAATTGGACAATCTAGAAGTGGATAAATTCCTAGAAACATATAATCTCCCAAAATTAAATCAGGAAGAAGAAAATTTGAACAGACTGGTTACCAGCAATGAACCAAATCAGTAATCAAAAAACTTCCAACAAACAAAAGTCCAGAACCAGACAGTTATTGTTCTCAAACTATTCCAAAAAACAGGAGAGAAAGGAAAGCTTCCAAATTCTTTCTGAAGTCAATATAACCATGATACCAAAACCAGATAAAGACACTACCAAAAAAAGAGAAGTACAGGCCAATATCTCTGGTGAACATAGATGCAAAAATCCTTAACAAAATATTAGTAAACGAATCCAACAATACATTTAAAAATACATCACATCAACAAGAGAAAGGATAAAAACCATATTATCATTTCCATAGATGCAGAGAACGCACAGACAAGTACAATATCCCTCCATGATAAAAAATCCTCAAAAAAAAGTGGGTTTAGAGGGAACATATCTCAGTATAATAAAGGCCATATATGAAAAACTCACAGCTAACATCATTCACAGTGGCAAAAAACTGAGAGCTTTTCCTCTAAGATCAGGAACAAGACAAGGATATCCACCCTCACCAGTTTTATTCAACACAGTACTGGAAGGCCTAGCCATACCAATCAGAGAAGGAAAAGAAATAAAAGGCATCCAAATTGATAAGGAAGAAGTAAAGTTTTCACCATTTGCAGATCAGGTGATACTATATATAAAAAAACCCAAGAGATTCCAAAAAACTACTACAACTAATAAATGAATTCAGTATAGTCACAAGATACAAAATCAATATACAAAAATTCATTGCATTTCTACACACTAATAATGAAGCAGCAAAAAAAGAAATTAAGAAAAAAAATTCCACTTATAATAACAAAAATAATAAAATACCTGGGAATAAACTCAACCAAGGAGGTTAAAGACCTATACTCCAAAAACTTCAAAATACTGATGAAAGAAATTGAAGATAACACAAATGAAAAGATATCCATGCTTATGGACAGAAAGGACAAATATTGTTAAAATATCTATGCTACTGAAAGCAAGCTACAAATTTAATACAATCCATATTAAAATACCAACAGCATTTCTCACAGAACTAGAACAAATAATACTAAAATTTGTATGGAACCACAAAAAGACTCCAAATAGCCAAAGCAATCTTGAAAAAGAACAAAACTGGAAGTATGGCAATCCCAAATATCAAGATATACTGCAAAGCTATAGTAATCAAAACATTATTGTACTGGCACAAAACTAGGCACATAGATTAATGGAACAGATAGAACTCAGAAATAAACCCACATTTGTATGACCAACAATGTACGACAAAGGAGACAAGAATTTGCAATGGGCAAAAAAAACCTCCTCAACAAAGAGTGTTGGGAAAACTGCATGATCACATGCAAAAGAATGAAATTGGATCACTTTCTTATACCATATGCAAAAACAAACTCAAAATAAATTGAAGATCTAAATGTGAGATGTGAAAACATAAAAGTCCTCGAAGAGAGCACAGGTACTAATTTCTCTGACACGAGCCAGAGCAATAGTTTTCTAAAAACGTATCTTGAGGCAAGGGAAAAAAGAAGCAAATATTTACTACTGGGACTACATCACAATGAAAAGCTTCTACACAGCAAAGGAAATAACAAAACTAAAAGACAACCTACCAAATGGGAAGATATTTGCAAATGACATATACGATAAAGGATTAGTATCCAAAAATACATAAAGAACATATACAACTCAAAACAAACACAAAAATATTCCAATTAAAAATGGGCAGAAAACATGAACAGACATTTCTCCAAAGACACCCACATAGCCAACAAGTACGTGAAATGATGCTCAACAGCAGTAATTATCAGGGAAATGCCAATCAAAACTGCAATGAGATATAACCTCACATCTCTCAGAATAGCTAAAATCAAAAAAACAAGAGGAACAGCAAGTGTTAACAAGAATGTGGAGAAAAAGGAATGTTAGTGTGATGTTGGTGGGAATGCAAACTGTGGAAAATAGTAAGGAGTTCATCAAAAGATTAAAAATAAAATTAAATTAAATTAAGAAAAAAAAAAACTGGTGTAGCCACTGTGGAAAACAGTAAGGAGACTCATCAAAAGATTAAAAAATAAAATTAAATTTAAAAAAAAGAAAAATAGCAATATACAGAAATGGTTTTAAAAAAAGAAGATTAAAATTAGAGCTACCATATGAGCCAGTAATTCCATTACTGGGTATTTACCCAAAGAACACAAAAACACTAATTTAAAGAAATATACGCTCCCCCGGGGTGCCTCAGTGGCTCAGTCAGTTAAGTATTTGCCTTCAGCTCAGGTCAGGATCTCTGGGTCCTGGGATCTAGCCCCACATGGGGCTCCATACTCAATGAGAAGTCTGCTTCTCCCTCTCCCTCTGGCCCCCACTCATTCTCGCTCTCTCTCTCTCTCAAATAAATAAATAAATAAATAAATAAATAAATAAATAAATAAATAAATAAATATTTTAAAATTAAAAAAATTTTAAAGTACATATATATATACACCCTATCTTTACAGCAGCTTTACAATAGCCAAATTGTATGGTCAGGGAAATGTCCACTGACCAATGAATGGGTAAGAAAGAGATAATAATATATACATAATGGAATATTATTCAGCCATAAAAAAGAACACATGGATCTAGAGGGTATAATGCTAAGTGAAATAAGTCAGAAAAAGACAAATACTATATGGTTTCATGCTTCATGATGAAATACAACATGATGCATGCTTCATGCATCATGATTCATGATTTCATTTAAGAAATCAAACAAATAAACAACAACAACAAAAAAAAATGGAGACAAACCAAAAAACAGATTATTAACTACAGAGAACAAACTGGTGGTTGCTCGAGGGCAGGTGGGTGAGGGAATGATAAAAATAGATTATGGGGAATAAAGAGTACACTTGCCTTGATGAGCAATGAGTAATGTATAGGATTGTTCAATCACTATATTGTATACCTGCGACTAATATAACACAGTAACTACACAAGAATTAAAATTTTTAAATTAAAAAATTAAAACAACATCTGGTCTATACTCTTCAAAAGTATCAGTATCATGAAAGACAAAGACTGAGAAACTATTCTAAGTTAAAGGAAATTAAAGAGCTATACCAATTATTAAAACGCAATTCATTATACTAGACTGGATCCTGCATATGGGTAAATGAACGATGTGGGCACCTGGCTGGCTCAGTCAGTGGAGCATGCAACTCTTATCTCAGGGTCATAAGTTCAAGCCCCATGTTTGGCAAAGAAATTACTTTTAAAAAAAGTATCATGTAAAAACTAATGAAGTATGAATATGGACTACTCAGATATTCATACACATACAAATCAGGGTCTTGTTAAAATGCAGATTCTGATTCAGCAGGCCTGGAATGTGGACCCAACTTCTCAATTCTAACCAATTCCCAGTTAGCCTTAATGTATTGAGAGTGTGGGTCACACTTAAAAGTGTTGCAATACACTAACCTAACAACATAGTGTCAGTGCCAAACTTCCTGAATTTATCCTTGGTTTTGGGAGACACATGCCATAGTACTTAGAAATGAAGGGGGTCATGAAGAAATGGAACTTCACCTCAAATGGTTCAACAACAATAATAATAATGTAATAACTTCTATACGGTACAGGAAATACAAATGTTTATTGCATTATGTTGCAACCTTTCTGTGGACCTGAAATTTTTCAACAGAAAGGGTATTATGTAAATCAATATCAACAACCCTACAAGGTTGCTATTTTGATTTCAACGATGCAGATGAGGAAACAGATGTCTGAAGAGATCAAATAACTTGTGTACAGTCATATTAGTAGTAAAGGGCTGAAAGGTCATAAAGTAATATTCCTTGCTTTTAAATACTCTATGACCATTTGTTGAAGAGACTGTCTTTTTTCCATTGAATATTCTTTCCTGCTTTGTCAAAGATTAGTTGACCATAAAGTTGAGGTTCCATTTCTGGGCTCGCTGTTCTGTTCCATTGATCTATGTGTCTGTTTTTGTGCCAGTACCACACTGTCTTGATGATTACAGCTTTGTAATAGAGCGTGAAGTCTGGAATTATGATGCCACCGACTTTGGTTTTCTTTATAAGCATTCCTCTGGCTATTCGTGGTCTTTTCTGGTTCCATATAAATTTAGGATTATTTGTTCCATTTCTTTGAAATAAATGGATGGTATTTTGATAGGGATTGCATTAAAAGTATAGATTGCTTTAGGTAGCATAGACATTTTCACAATATTTGTTCTTCCAATCCACGAGCATGGAACATTTTTCCATTTCTTTGTGTCTTCCTCCATTTCTTTCATGAGCACTTTGTAGTTTTCTGAGTACAGATTCTTTGCCTCTCTGGTTAGGTTTATTCCTAGGTATCTTATGGTTTTGGGTGCAATAGTAAATGGAATCGACTCCTTAATTTCTCTTTCTTCTGTTTTGCTGTTTGTGTATAGGAATGCAACTGATTTCTGTGCATTAATTTTATATCCTGACACTTGACTGAATTCCTGTATGAGTTCTAGCAGTCTTGGAGTGGAGTCGAAAAAGAATGAAACTGGACCATTTCCTTACACCACACACAAAAATAGACTCAAAATGGATCAAAGACCTCAATGTGAGACAAGAATCCATCAAAATCCTGAAGGAGAACACAGGCAACAACCTCTTCGACCTCAGCCACAGCAACTTCTTCCTACAAACATCTCCAAAGGCAAGGGAAGCAAGGGCAAAAATGAACCACTGGGACTTCATCAAGATCAAAATCTTCTGCAGAGCAAAGGAAACTGTCAACAAAACCAAAAGACAACTGACAGAATGGGACAAGAATTCGCAAATGACATATCAGATAAAGGGTTAGTATCCAAATTCTATAAAGAACTTCTCAAACTCAACACTCAAAGAACAAATAAGCCAATCAAGAAATGGGCAGAAGATATGAACAGACATTTCAGTAAAGAGGACATCCAAATGGCCAACAGACACATGAAAAAATCCTCAACATCACTCAGCATCAGAGAAATACAAATCAAAACCACAGTGAGATACCACCTCACACCAGTCAGAATGGCTAAAATTAACCAGTCAGGAAATGACAGATGTTGGCGAGGATGCGGAGAAAGGGGAACCCTCCTACGCTGTTGGTGGGAATGCAAGCTGGTACAGCCACTCTGGAAAACTGTATGGAGGTTCCTCAAAATGCTGAAAATAGAGCTACCCTACAACCCAGCAATCGCACTACAGGGTATTTACCCTCAGAATACAAATGTAGTGATCCGAAGGGGCACTTGCACGTGAATGTTTATAGCAGCAATGTCCACAGTAGCCAAACTATGGGAAGAACCTAGATGTCCATCAGCAGATGAATGGATAAAGAAGATGTGGAATATACAATGGAATACTATGCAGCCATCAAGAGAAACGAAATCTTGCCATTTGCAACGACGTGGATGGAACTAGAGGGTATTATGCTAAGCGAAATAAGTCAGTCAGAGAAAGACAATTATCACATGATCACTCTGATATGAAGAATTTGAGAGGCAGGGCTGGGGGTTATGGGGGGGTGGGGAAGAGAAATGAAACAAGATTGGATGGGGAAGGAGACAAACCATAAGAGACTCCTAAACTCACGAAACAAACTAAGGGTTGCTGGGAGCTGGGGGGGTAGGGTTATGGACATTGGGGAGGGTATGTGCTATGGCAAATGCTGTGAAATGTGTAAGCCTGATGATTCACAGACATGTACCCTGGGGCAAATACTACATTATATGTTAATAAAAAATTAAAAAAAAAATAAATTCTCTATGACCTTAGGAAAGTAACAGCCTATCTAGACCTCAGTCTCCTGATCCAGCTGAAAGGGTTGCTCCAGACCAGATGACGTCTAGCATCTCAAACACCATGCTCTTCCCTTAAGCCAATGCACCCTGCAATTACTACATTCTACACACACTTAATCTAGGCAGGTCTTTCTTCTCCCACTACTTTCATGGCAGAATGAAAGAGCAAAGGTAAACATACCCAAAAAACATATCCATATGACAGATATCACTGATGTTTTGAATTGGCTAACCATATGAAATGTAATTTCAAAAATTAAAAAAAGATCAGGAGTTAAGCCACATATTCTCTCCAAGGAATAGCACTGTCCCTTATCTGGATACCAGACTCAGGTTTCACAAAAGTAGACATCAAAATGGTCTCCATAAAGTAATATACGCCCCCATCATTTGAGATCCTGAAAGGAAAGCCTTCTCAAAGGGCCAAAGACATTTTCAAAAATTTAATCCTAACTCTGAAACAACAACAACAACAACAACAACAACAAAAACAAAAGGTACCCATGAATGAAGGAAAGGAATTGAAGCAGAGGAAATTCTTCCAACAAATGGAGATCCCAAACTGGGCTCAGATTTATTACTAAAGGAATGGTAATCACTTGGAAGAGCAGAAAGGGATAACCAGACACTACCACAGGTTAACTAGGAACCTGTCACTCAATTTCCTTTCAGTCTGGGATATATCAACACTCTATACATCTCGATTCTAGCAAGGCCTCATGATATGATATCCTCACATATAGAATGAAAAAAATGTAGCCTAGCCATAAGTTCCTAAAATTCAGTAGAGAGAGTCCAGAATGGTGGAGGAGTAAGAGACCTTAGTTCCATCTAGTCCCATGAAATCAGCTAGATAGCTATCAAATCATTTTAAACACCACTAAACTAAACTGGAGATCTAAGAAAAGACTGCTACAATTCTCTAAATACAAAAGCAACCACTTTCTGCAAGAATGACAAGATGGAAAAATTCACCTCAAAAAATAGAAAAAGAGATAATACTGACTGCTGAGGACCTAATCAGTATGGATATAATTAAGATGTCAGAACTAGAGTCCAGAATAACGATTTTAAAGATAATACCTGGGCTTGAAAAAAGCATAGAAGACACTAGAGAATCCCTTTCTGGAGAAATAAAAGAACTAAAATTCAACAAAGTCGAAATCAAAAAGCTATTAATGAGATGCAGTAAAAAAATGGAGGCTCTAACTGCTAGGATAAATGAGACAGAAGAGAGAATGAGGGATACAGAAGATAAAATGATGGAGAATAAACTAAGAAAAAGAGAGAAACTACTGGATCACAAAGGGAGAATTCTAGAGGTAAGTGATACCATAAAGTGAAATAATATTAGAAAATTGGAATCCCAGAAAAGGAAAGAGAGAAAGGGGGAGGGCAGAAGATATATTGGAACAAATTACAACAGAGAACTTCCCTAATCTGGGGAAGAAAACAATCATTCAAGTCCAGGAGGCACAGAGAATCCTCCTCAATATCAAAAAGTCAACACCCCAACATACAATAGTGAAACTTGCAAATCTCAGAGACAGAGAAAATCCTGAAAGCAGCTCAGGACAACGGGTATGTAACCTTACAAAGGTAGAAACGTTAGACTGGCAGAAGACCTATCCGCAGAGACTTGGCAGGCCAGAAAGGACTGGCAAGATATATTTAGGGTGCTAAATGAGAAAAATATGCATTCAAGAATATTTTATCCAGCCAGGCTGGCATTCAAAATAGAGAAATAAAAAGCTTCCAGGACAACAGGATGGGATAGGGAGGGAGACAAACCATAAGAGACTCTCAATCCCATGAAACACACTGAGGGTTGCTGGGAGGTAAAGGGGTAGGAATAGGATGGCTGGGTTATGGACATTGAGGAGGGTATGTGCTATGGTCAGTGCTGTGAAATGTGTAAGCCTGATGATTCACAGACCTGTACTCTGGGGCAAATAATACATTATATGTTAATAAAAAAATAAATTAAAAAAAAAACCTTTCCAGGACAAACACAAGCTAAAATAATTTGTGACCACTAAGCCAATCCTGTAAGAAATATTAAAATCCTTTAAGTGGAGATAGATCCCCAAAGTAACATAGACCAGAAAGGAAGATAGACAATGTATAGAAACAGTGACTTTATAGGTAATACAATGGCACTAAATTCTTATCTTTCAATAGTTATTCTGAATGTAAATGCACTAAATGCCCAATCAAAAGACACAGGGTATCAGATTGGATAAAAAAGCAAGACCCATCAATATACTCTCTGCAAGAGACTCATTTTAGACCCAAAGACACCTCCAGATTGAAAGTGAGGGGGTGGAAAATGATGTATCATGCTAATGGACATCAAAAGAAAGCTGAGGTAGCAATCCTTAAATCAAACAAATTAGATTTTAAACCAAAGACTGTAGTAAGAGACGAGGAAGGAAACTATATCATACTTAAAGGGTCTATCCAACAAGAAGATCTAACAATTGTAAATATTTATTCCCCTAACATGTGAGCAGCCAATTATATAAGCCAATTAATAACAAAATTAAAGAAACACAGTGATGATAACACAATAATTGTAGAAGACTGTAAAACCCTACTCACTGCAATGGACAGATCATCTAAGCAGAAGACAAAAAGGAAACAAGGGGGCATCTGGGTGGCTCAGTGGGTTAAAGCCTCTGCCTTTGGCTCAGGTCATGGTCTCAGGGTCCTGGGATCAAGCCCTGCATCAGGCTCTCTGCTCAGCAGGGAGCCTGCTTCCCCCTCTCTCTCTGCCTGCCTCTCTGCCTACTTGTGGTGCCTCTCTCTGTGTCAAATAAATAAATAAAATCTATAAAAAAGAAAATAAGGGTTGTCAATGACACACTGGACCAGATGGACTTCAAGATATATTCAGGGCATTCCATCCTAAAGCAACTGAATACACACTCCTCTTGAGTGTACATGGAACATTCTCCAGAATAGATCACAAGCTGGGTCACAAATCTGGTCTCAACCAGTACCAAAAGATTGGGATCAATCCCTACATATTTTCAGACAATAGTGCTTTGAAACTGGAACTCAATCCCATGAAGAAAGTTGTAAAGAACTCAAATCCATGGAGGTTAAAGAACATTTTACTAAAGAATAAATAGGTCAACCAGAAAATTAAAGAATTTTTAAAAATTCATGGAAACAAATGAAAATGAAAACACAACTGTTCAAAACCTTTGGGATGCAGCAAAGACAGCCCTAAGAGGAAAATATAAAGCAATACAAGCCTTTTTCAAGAAACAAGAAAGGTCTCAAATACACAACCTAACCTTACATCTAAAGAAGCGGGAGAAAGAACAGCAAATAAAGCCAAAACCCAGCAGGAGAAGAAAATTCATAAAGATAGGAGCAGAAATCAATGAAATAGAAACTAAAAGAACAGAACAGAACAACAAAACTAAGAGCTGATTCTTTGAATGAATTAGTAAGATTCATAGACCCCCCTGGCCAGACTTACAAAAAGATAAAGAAAACAAATTAATGAAATCATGAATGAAAGAGGACAGATGACAACCAACATCAAAGAAATACAAACACTTATAAGAACAGATAATGAGCAACTATATGCCCAACAAATTGGGCAATTTGGAAGAAATGGATGCATTCATAGAGATGTATAAACTACCAAAACTGAAACAGGAAGAAATAGAAAACCTGCACAAATACATAACCAGCAAGGAAAAATTGAAGCAGCAATCAAAAATTTCTCAACAAAACAAGAGTCCAGGGCCAGATGGCTTCCCAGGGGAATTCTATCAAACATTTAAAGAAGAATGAATACCTATTCTTCTGAAGCTGTTTCAAAAAATACAAATGGAGGGAAAACTTCCAAACTGGTTCTATGAGGTCAGCATTACCTCAATCCCAAAACCAGAAAAAAACCCACCAAAAAGGAAAATTACAGAACAATATTCCTGATGAACATGGATGCAAAATTCTCACCAAGATACTAGCCAAAAGGATCCAATTGTACACTGAAAGGATTATTCACCATGACTGAGTGATATTTATTCCTGGGCTATAAGGTTGGTTCAACATCTGCAAATCAGTTAACATGATACCCCTCTCATTAATAAAAGAAAGGACAAGAACCATATGACCCTCTCAATAGATGCAGAAAAAGTATTTGACAAAGTACAGAATCCTTTCTTGATTAAAACTTTTCCCAGTGTAGGGATAGAGGGAACATACCTCGTATCATAAAAGTCATCTATGAAAAACCCACTGTGATGGGGGTTTTTCTCAATGGGGGGGAAAAACTGAAAACTTACCCCTGAGGTCAGGAATATGACAGGGATGCCCACTATGCCCACTGCTATTCAACACAGTACTAGAAGTCCTAGCCTCACCAATTGGACAACAAAAAGAAATAAAGGCATCTGAATAAGCAAAGAAGTTATTTTCACTCCTTGCAGATGACATGATACTCTATTTGGAAAACCCAAAACACTCTACCCCAAAATTGCTAGAACTCGTACAGGAATTCAGTAAAGTGGCAGGATATAAAATCAGTGAAGAGAAATCAGTTTCATTTCTACACACCATGAAGGAGACAGAAGGAGGAGAAATTAAGAAGTCAATCCCATTTACAACTGCACCCAAAACCATAAGATACCTAGGAATAAACCTAACCAAAGAGGCAAAGTTTCTGTACACAGAAAACTATGGAACACTCATGAAAGAAATTAAGGAAAACACAAAGAAATGGAAAATGCATTCCTTGCTCATGGATTGGAAGAACAAATATTGTTAAAATGTCTATGCTACCTAGAGCATACTAGAGCATGCTACACATTCAATGCAATCCTATCAAAATACTATCAACTCTTTTTTATAGAGCTGGAACAAATAATCCTAAAATTTGTATGGAACCAGAAAAAACCCCGAATGGCCAAGGAATGCTGAAAAAGAAAACCAAAGCTGGTGGCATCACAATGGAGGGCTTGAAGCTCTATTACAAAGCTGTAATCATTAAGACAGTATGGTATTGGCATAAAAGCAGACACAGAGATCAATGGAATGGAATAGAGAACCCAGAAATGGACTCTCAACTCTATGATCAACTAATACTCAACAAAGCAGGAAAGAATTTCCAATGGAAAAAAGTCTCTTCAACAAATGATGTTGGGAAAATTGGACAGTCACATGCAGAAGGATGAAACTGGACCATTTCCTTACACAACACAAAAAAATAGACTCAAAGTGGATGAAAGAACACAACGTGAGACAGGAATCCATCAAAATCCTACAGGAAAACACAGACAGCAACCTCTTTGACCTCAGCCACAGCAACTTCCTGCTAGATACATCTCCAAAGGCACAGGAAACAAAGGCAAAAATGAACTATTGGGACTTCATTAAGATAAAGAACTTTTGCACAGCAAAGGAAACAGTTGACAAAACCAAAAGACAACCTTCAGAATGAGAGACGATATTTGCAAATGTCTTATCAGATAAAGAGATAATATCCCAGTTCTATAAAGAACTTATCAAACTCAACACCTATAGAACAAATAATCCAGTTAAGAAATGGGCAGAAGACAGCAACAGACATTTCTGAAAAGAAGACATCCAAATGACCAACAGACACATGAAAAAGTGCTCACCATCACTTGGCATCAGGGAAATACAAATCAAAACCACAGTGAGATACCACCACACACCAGTCAGAATGGCTAAAATTAACCACTCAGGAAGCAACAGATGTTGGCAAGGATGCAGAGAAAGGGGAACACTCCTACACTGTTAGTAAGAATGCAAGCTGGTGCAGCCACTCTGGAAAATAGTATGAAGGTTCCAAGTTGAAACCGGAGCTACCCTATGACCCAGCAATTGCACTACAAGGTATTTACCCCGAAGATACAAATGTAGTGATCCAAAGTGGCACCTGCACCCCAATGTTTATAGCAGCAGTGTCCACAATAGCCAAACTGTGAAGGGAGCTCAAATGTCCATCGACAGATGAATGGATATGGAAGATGTTGTATACACACATACACATACACACACAATGGAATATTAATCAGCCATCAAAAAAATGAAACCTTGCCATTTGCAACAACATGGATGGAACTAGAGGGTGTTTTGCTAAGCGAGATAAGTCAACCAGAGAAAGATAATTATCATATCATCTCACTCATATGTACAATTTAAGAAACAAAACAGAGGATCATAGGGGAAAGGAGGGACAAAAAAAAAACCTACAAAATCAGAGAGGGAGACAAACCATAATAGACTCTTAAACATAGGAAAAAAACTCCGGGTTGCCAGAGGGGAGAGGGGTGGAGGGATAGGCTAACTGAGGGATGGACATTAAAGAGGGCACGTGATGTAATGAGGGCACTGGGTATTATATAAGACTGATGATTCACATAACTCTCCTGTGAAACTAATAATACACTATATGTTAATTAATTAAATTTAAATAAAATAAAATTTAAAAATAAATAAGTTCTTAAAATTCATCATCTCAGGACCTCTTTATACTTTTTATAGTAAAAACTAGTATATTATTTATAAAATAACTATATATATATAAGTATATATATAATATACTAAGTATATATAATATATGTATATATATATAAGTATATATATAATATACTAAAAAATAGTATAGTATATTAGGATCCCAAAGAACAGTATGGATGTTTGTGTGGATTATATCCACTGATATTCTTAATGATAGAAATAAGAACCAAAATTGAAAAAAAAAAGTTTAAATACATTTTAATTGATTAAAAATAACACATCCATTACATATTAACATGTTTTATGAAAAAATAATGGTTTTCCAAAACAAAAATAATTTAAGGAGAGAAATGGCATTGTTTTCCATTTTGAAAAATCTCTTCAATGTCAGATTTAAGAGAAGGCAGCTGGATTCTCATATCTGCTTCTGCATTCAATCTGTTTCCATATTGTGATACCGTATCACCTCTGGAAAACTCCTCTCTACAATTGTCAAAGAATGAGTGGGAAAGGCAATTATCACAAAAAGAGCTATGACCTCAGAGAACCCTAAAAGGGTCTCAGGGGACCCCCCACTCACACTTTGAGAATCCTTGTCTTGGGTGCTAATAAACCTGATTAAAAAAATTAAAATTATCATATTTGCCAGACACTGTTTACCAGAACTACATTAATATAGACAAAGACTCCTCAACCTCAGCATCCTTGACATTCTGATCATTCTTATTGGAGGCACCATCCTGTGCTTGGTTAACAATATCTCTAGCTTCTACCCACTAGATACTCATAGCAGCCCCACTCAGTTCTAACAATCAAAAATGTTTCCACGCATTGCCAAACATTTCCTGGGGATTGAGATCCACCACTATACATCTAGAGAAATATTTCTAGTTTTATGCTTCAGAGTTCAATATTTGTTAGCAATGGCTTGGTCTTCATAGACAGAGGATACAAAACTGGAGAGATACTGAACAATTTCTGGAGCAAGAAGTGTACCCAAGCAGGTTTCAGCAGGTTGGAAACCAACAGACTGGCAATACAGGGTTAAAAAGAAAAAACTGTCAGGGCAGTACTTGAACCTGGGTAAAAACAGCCACATAAGTACAGTATGAGAACATATGCCTCAGCCACAGGCATGAGTAGTCAATGCGGACAGTACGGCCAGGGTGAAGCCACCACCTGTCACGACTGGCAAGCTGAGGACATCTCCAACAGAATTAACAGACAGAGAGTACACCTAGAACAAGGAACATGCTAATCTCAACTGCATTCCTTACTGACTGGGCCACACTAGAGCAATTGAACGCAATTCTGACAGATGGCATCAGATCCCACAGGTTAAGGGCTCAGTCACATGAGACTGCATCCCCCAACCCTTGCTTCAGATGCCAAATTGTAAGACCAGGTTTTTATCTGGGCTTCTGACTGGCTATAAATCAGAAGTTCACATGATCCACTCCTTGGGTTTAATTAATTTGCTAGAGCAGTTCACAGAATTCAGGAAACCTGTTTACTCACTAGATTACCAACTTAGTACAAAGGATATTAAAGGATATAAATCAAAAGCCAGATGAAAAGATACATAGGGTAAGGTGCCAAACAAAGGAATTCTGTTCTCATGGAGTCTGGGATCTGGTGCTGTGACATGTGGGAAGCTTTCTGGCTTCCCTCTGCTTTTGGGTTCATAGTGAAGGCTTCAAGACATAGGCACCATTGATTAAATCACTAGCCACTAGTGACTGATTCAACCTCCACCCTACCTCTTCAACCCCCAGATCAGGGGTTAGGGCTAAAAGTTTCAATACTCTATTCACTGTTGGTTCCTCTGACAGAGACCCCATCCTTAGGTACTTTCCAAAAGTCACCTCATTTACCTAAGCCCAGTTGTGGTAGAGAAAGCTTTTCAGGAATAATTAAGGCTTCCATTTCACCTGAAGTGATTCAGGAACTGAGGACAAGAGACCAAATAAAACAAAGATGTTCCCATGGCTCTTATGGCTCAGGAAGTTCCCAGAACTGGGAGCCAGGAACTGTGGGCGAAGACCAGATATTACTTGCTATAAAACACAGCACAACGTGACTAGGATGGTAGAAAATTCAAAACAAAATCATGCAACTTACCAATCATTTGATTCTAAAAACACTATTGTGTGAAAGGGGGATTCATCTTGTATTTGGCCCAGAGATTAAAACCAGGGCTAATGGGTTAAGAATCTAAGAAGGCATATGTCAACAGAATATATGGGAAAGAAACCGACTGAACTAATGAAGTTACACAACTCTTGGGCAGTTAATTTGGGAGGTGAGGAGTTCCATGCCACTAAAGTTTTACAAAGTCTTACAAAGGTAGAGACTAGGAGCATTCCAAAAGATGCTCCAATACTGCATGCAGGCTGGCCTTGAATGGTTGACCCATGAATCCATGAATAAGAAAATATCTGGCCCTCCCCAAAAGATAGTCTCACTCGCCAAGCTATTTGAGCCAAGTGCCTGACTCCTCAATATAGAAACGAGCATGTCAAGCTGACCTGTCGCCCTTTTCTACAAGACAGGGTAACCTTTCCCCAACCCCTGATAAACTCACACTGTACCATGCTGAGACCGGAGCTCCCTTAATTCCCGCTGCAAGTTGGCCACTCTCTGAGTTCTCATTATGTCCCAGATGCACTGTTAAAATGACACAGGGGTGGCACTGACTGTTACAGAGTAATCTCATCTTACCGTTCCTTGTATTCTGGTTTTCTCTTTGCAGTGGAAGAACATGTCAGATATCAATATACGAAAAAGTTCTGTGAATTTGTTAACATTTCATAAATGCACTCATTAAAGATAAAGTCATCCTTATTTGGCTCCTGAAATAGTGATCTTACAGTTCCACAGACACGGATAGAGAGATATTTATCAAAGAGCATGATGATTGACCCTCTTGGAGTGTCCTAAGTGCCACAGCACCTATAGGCATTTTAACCTTATTTTCCTACATCCTACTATGCAAAATTACGTGAGCAAAACACACACACACACGTATGTAGTAGTAATACTGAGCACTGCTCCAAGGGACCCAAGAGTCCCACTGATAAATAAAGTCTGTTAGGGAATGATGGAGGGTGGCGGAGGTATAGGTGGAAATTCTAGGCAGCTGGTGAAAGCTGGCAAAAGCTGTAAAACTGCTGTCAACTTGGGGAGAAGAAGATGAGAATTTAATCACCTGCAGAGCCTGCACTGTATTTTCATTTTTAGAGTTATTATTGTATGAAAATAGGCAGATAATGTGTTGCTCTTTAAATATGTAACCTTTAAAGCTACTCCCTTTTCTACCTAAAGGAACGTTCTTCTGGAAGTCAATAGGGACACAGAAATCACTAAACCAAAATTCATTTTCGGTGAAATGGTGGGACATCCCTTCCATTGATTGCTGCATAACAGCCCCCTCCAAAGCTTCAGAGTCTCAAACCACTGCCATTCTATTACGCTCCTAATTTTCTGGCTCAGGTGTTTGGGCAGGGCATGGCAGGAACGATGGGCCTCAGCCAAGGTCGAGTCCAATGGCTGGAGATGGCTGGGACAGCGACTGGGGCCATAGATCTGAAACCTCAGCCTGGGCTCTCAGCTGGGTTCCTCAGCTTTGCCCACTAGAGTCTGGGATTATCAAGCTGTTTTCCCACACATCTGACGCCTGAGACGAGAAGACTAGAAGAGCTGAGGCTGACTGCACATCTCTCTTCCTCTCTCCTACACTGCTTCCCTACATAGGGCTTCCTCACAGCCTGGCATTCTCAGGGTAGCTGGACTTCTCCACAGCGGCCAACTTCCCCAAAAGGAAAACTCCAAGAAGAAGGGAATGGAAGCGGTCAGCTCTTCAAGCTACAGTTAAGAGTAACTTCTGTCACAGTCAATGACCAAAGCAACCCCAGGGTCCACCAAGATCTAAGGGAAGGAGACAGATTCTCTTATCTCTACGGAAGGAATGTAAAAGAATCTATGGTCTTCTTTATGTAATCTGTCACAAAGAGACACATTTATTTCATTTCTTCGTCTGATACCCCGTACACTCAGATGACAATTTGGATAAAAGCAAAATAACCATTCCCAAAGTGACTTCACAATGTAAACACTCTGCAATAAATGTTTTCAACAAATCATACATACAAATACTTTTCTCACCACTGCTTCAAGTTTTTGTCATCCAGCACAAGACGGCCCTACAAGGCTTCATTCATCAGAAAGGAAGGGCGTGGAAGAATGTAAGGAGCTCAAACTCAAAAAAGAATCGGACTCATGGTTAAGGTTCTTCAAACTGAAGCCTGATCTCTCCAGCAATTTCCAGTTTTTTCCAGTAGATGCATCAAGTTGACAGATATTTTTACACTGAGATATAGAACAAGAGTATTTGTTTATTCTGTAATGTAAATTTAAGTGTGTGGTAGTTGGCTTTAAGTCAAACAAGGAAACTATAAATGGACCATAATCTCCCTATCTTACTAACACTGGTGATGAGGGTACTGACTCACAGAATACCAGAAAAATACTGTCCTTTCCTCCGCCCCTCCAAGATAATCATTGCCAACAGCTCCTTTGATTTCTTCTAAGAAAATTTTAAAAGTTGCCTATGCATATGCCTACACACACACACACACACACACACAGACACACACACACACCCCACACACCACACAATTTCTAGGGATGTATCTTAACACACAGAAGATCCTAATAGAGATACAGTTTCAAGCCTCAATTTTTAACTATTCAACTATTAACTGAATGCTTACTATGGAACATACAATGTTCTGGGCATTGGAAATAAATAAGCACAAAGGCCCTGAGGGAGAAATGTACCCAGCATGTTCCAGAAATGCCAAAGAGGCCAGGATGACTGCAGTCATGAGGGTATGAAAGAAAAGTTGGGTCAATGAGTAGGATGAGATTTTTTAAATGTAATTCAGAGTGAGACAGTACATGCCAGTGTTTTAGATATCATTCAGCTTCAGTGTGGTCATTTACTATTGCCATATAAGAAATCACCACAAACTCAAAGCCTAAAAACAACACATTTACCACTACTGTATTTTCTGATTCTTGATGTGTATAAGAAAGGTATAATCTCTCTCAGAGTTTCCAAGCGTCAGGAGTCCAGGCACATCTTACCTGGGTCCCACTGCTCAGGTCTCCGACTCACAAAGCCATAATCAAAATATCTGCCAGGGGCACCTGAGTGGCTCAGTGGGTTAAGCCTCTGCCTTCAGCTCAGGTCATGATCTCAGGGTCCTGGGATCGAGCCCCGCATTGGGCTCTCTGCTCAGCGGGGAGCCTGCTTCCTCCTCTTCCTCTGCCTGCCTCTCTGCCTACTTGTGACCTCTCTGTCAAATAAATAAATAAAATCTTAAAAAAAAAAAAAGTATCTGCCAGCCAGCATCACAGAGACCAAACTGGGGATAAATCTGCTTCCCTGTTCATTTGAGTTGTTGACAGAATTCATTTCCTTGCAGTCAGGACTGACGGTTCTGACTTTTTGTTTTTTTGTTTTTGTTTTGTTTAATAAAATCTTTAAAAAATTTATTGCCTTATTTGACAGAGAGAAGAAAGATTACAAGTAGGCAGAGAGGCAGGCAGACAGAGAGGAGAAGCAGGTTCCCTCCCTGCCGAGCAGAGAGCCCGATGCAGAGCTTGATCCCAGGACCCTGAGATCATGACCTGAGCCAAAGGCAGAGGCTTTAACCCACTGAGCCACCCAGGTGCCCCAGTGCTGACTTTTTGATGAACATGGGCTGGAGGCCCCCCAGTTCCCTGCCTTGTCAAGGTCCTCTCTGAAGGGTGTTCCCAACACGGCTATCTACCTCCTCCAGGCCACTGAGAACATCTGGCTCCAGTCTGCTCCCATGGAGTCTTCTATAACAAAACCATCATGGGAAAAACAGCCCATCACCCCAGATTTTACTGGTGAGAATCAAGCCACAGGCCCCACAGGCATCAAAGGGCTGAGACCACTGGGCCCCCTTAGCGCATGTCCACCACGCTCAGTATCATTGCTTGTAAGTCCATTCTTGTTAACGGGTTGCTGAGCATTTCTCCTTACAGTCATCCAGCAATTTATTTAACCATCTTCCCTGCCACTAAAGGCTGTTCGATTTTTTTTTCTTTAGTCTTTCACACAATTTCATTTTCTCCCTTCAACCATAATGATATGGTATCCAAATTTTGTCTTAACCAGAGGCTCTGTAAACACAGGCTTATCCAGACCACTCACAGGAAAGGCAAATGTTGCTTCTTGAAATGGTCCACCATGGAACCTCTGGTCATCCAACCCAAGTCGCCCCTTGCCTGGCTTTATCTTCACTATACTGTGTGGCCACTTCACTGAATCTCATTCAAGACTTTAACTTTTCCATGGCTTCTATGATTTTTCCATGGCATCCATGATTTTCCCATGTTTTTCACACAGAATATGTCTGACCTTCATTGCATTGCCACCACCTTTGGGACTCTGAGCCTTCTTGTCAGAACTGTCACTCCCAGAGGCTGCTCCCCTTTCCCCACTTTCCCAGAACCACTTTTTCCCTTGGGCAGCATCTCTGGAACTTGCGGCAGGACCCTCAACCTACTTCTGATTTTTGCACTGAGAGGTACGGTGGACATGCAGTAGCAGTGAATATGCTCTACATTTTTGCAAAATCTTGACACTTATCCACAGAGTACTTTGTAACAGAGAGGTGGCTTCAAAGCAGGAGGTCATTCTAAGCCTTGCTGGACACTGCAAACCATCAAAAAAAGTCTGTCCCAGTTCACATACACTCATTTCCTCCTCCCGGAGACTTCCCTCAGTTCTTGGTGGAACTTTCTAGCTTTATTCAAATAGGTGTTCTTCATCTCTTCATTTAGCCTTACACACCGGTGATTTATCTCTTCTTGATTTAGGCTTACATTCAGGCAATTCATCTTTTCGGTTAACACTGATAATAGGGCTTGCTCTCCCACTGTATTTTCTGATGCCCTGTGGTATATAAGGAAGCTTTCGATTTTGGTAATTACTTTTAATCCTTCATTCCAGGGAATCATTTTAGTGTATGTAAGAGCTCTTCAATCTGCTCTCTGGGGCTATCTATGTGTACAATCACACCCGTAAATAATGCAAACTTTCCCCCTTCCAGTTTCCAAACTACCTCATATCGCTTTCTCGCTTTTCTTGTCTAATAATTCTAGGACATTAGTTAATTAGTAACAGTGAACCAAGTCACAATTTCAACATTCTAAGTGTTTCAATAATTAAACAGAATACTAACTTAAGGATTAAAATACACATTTTAGATCATTTTAAGGAAGTATCCACAATTTCTGTTTTACTACAATACTTCCCTAGGAATTACGTAGGTTCTGTCACAGGCGTTTAGGCATCTGCTGTAAGATTTTCTCCTTTGAATTAATAATATGAAATACTGTATTAATGTATTTCATAATCTTGAGCCACCCTTGTATTTCAGAGATGAAGTCAACTTAGATTGAAATATTACACGAAGTACTGCTATTATTTGCTGATGTATTATTTAAGGTCTCTGCACGATATGCTTAAGTAAAATCTAGAACTTTATCTCTGACAGGCTTCGGCACTGGTGCCCTACCAGCATCATAAAAAGAATCTCAAAGTCTCCTCTATTATGGTGTGGACCAGTTTAAACATTAACAGATTAAACATTTTTTTCCAAGTTTAAAATTCACCTGTGAAAATATCTGTGCCTGGTGCTTGTTGGGGATGGCAGCTCTTTTATAGTTTCCATTTCTTTATTAATTAGTTCACTAATTTTATTCTGATTTTTAAAATTCTGTGCACTGTGTATCTATGGTTATTTCCACATTTGTTTCTATTTACATATGCAAGCCGTCTCTCCCACCCATTTTTCTTGACTAGCTTAGCCAAGAAAATCTGTTTTATTTTATGCTCCCCACTCCACCACAAATGCAAGAGGTTTTATAAAAAAAAAAACTTTTCTTTCCTAATTAATTTCATCTTTTATATTTCTTAATTTCTTCAAATTTGAGGGAAGTGGGTGGAAGTGTAACTTATTTCATTCTCTCTGGCTTGGTTATCCATTTCCCTCAGAATATAATTTCTGCACGATTCTTTAGGTTTTGATTTTTCACAATATTTGTTTTCCCAATATTTTTCTAGGTATTCTCCAGCTTTTTTATTTCTATTTTAATCCATGAATCATGAAAGTTTTTAAATTTCCAGATGACCAGGGACTTTTTTCTTCTAATTCCATTTTAGAGTATTACAGACGAGAAAAAAAAAAATGGTCTGTGTTATTTCTACCTTTTGAAATCTGGGATTTTTCTTTGTGTCCAAAAATAGATACTCAAAACCTATAAATACTGCTTTATTGTCTTCTGAGCTGCTGTAGGAAAATATGAGGCAATGAGATGTATCCTTATAATGGAGTTTCTGTTTTTCCTCAAAATCTACTAACTGAATCACGGTTTGTCACTATATGGTTAATTCTGAAGAGCTTAAAGTCAGAGCTGAGGTTTCCTGAAATTCAGTGAATGTTTTGATCAGATTATGGTCTCACTTTGATTCAGAAAAAAGTTCTCATCTGTTTTATCATGAAGATTATTTCTATTCCACGCATTTCGTTCTGTACCACCGTGGTGACCCATGACAGGTCATTTTTGCCCTCCGTCTGCTTCTTTGCCTTGTTTACCTGTCTCTCTGTTGAGACAGGTTTTCCTGACCGTGACTGTTTCACCAATAAGAGTAATTTAATTTTTTATTCTATTCCTTTTGATATGTTTTAAATTGTTCATTTGTTTTAAAATACCGTATGTGTGTATGTTTTCTTAGCTCCGCAAATACCTTCCAAAAGAAAAAAAAAAAAAACTTCCTTAATCATTTTATTTTTTCAACTCTCATTTCATTAACTATTTAATTCTTCTACAGAGACAAATTTAAGTAAGTTCATTTTTTTCTCTTCCTTAGATCGGTATTTCTTCCAAACAGATTCTTCCGCTACAGTTTACGTTTTCTGCCTTCCTGCTGCAATACATTCATATAGACTCTAGACTGGATATTTTTGGTTGGGTGATTTCAGTTCTACTTGTGTTCTAAATGGGCAGCTCTGTCAACACTTTATTCACACCATGACACCATGGGTGACACGTCCTTGAATCTCTTCCCATGTTGCGGGGGTCTGTTTTCTTCTTCCACACACAACAGTTCTGCCTGCCCGGCATTCTGTAGCTGGAGAACGGTGTGTTCGTCTGCTTGGGCTGCCACAACAGAACCCCACAGACTGGGTGGCTCGAACAACACAAATCTATTTCCTCACAGTTCTGGAGACTGCAGATCCAAGCTCAAGGTGCCAGCAGGGTCTGCTGCTCCGGAGGCCTCTCTCTTGGGCTTGTGGGTGGCTACCTTCTCGCTGTGCCTTGACACGGGCTTTCCTGTGTGCATGCACATCCCTGGTGCCCTTTCTCCTTCATATATTGGATGGGGGCCACATTTGATATTAATTCCCTTTTTTAAAGACCCCCAACCCCAAAACACCCATCCACTGTGGGTTAGGGCTTCAACATTTTGAGCAGACACGACTGGTCTGTGACCAATGGGGACGGGGAGGACAAGGGTGCAGCCAGGACTGCACACAACCTGGTCTTTCACCTCCTCTCTGGTTTTGCCAAAATGACTGTGGCTGTGTTCAGTCCCCCTGCCTGGGCTGCCCACAATTCCAGCAGAGGCCCTGGCCCTTCAACCCCCACCAAGAGTCTCTGCCCTGGGTGGCCACTATCCCCACTTCCCATCACTCTCCAGGCAGAAGATGGACCATGCAAGTGACATGACTTCTAGAAGCTCACGTCACAAGCTATCGGGGTGGGAAACGGCATTCCTCTCTCTACTCTTGGGGTTCATTTTTCCCATCTTCTTCTCTTATAGAAGCTCTCTCTCTTTTTTAATTTAGTTTTGGTTGTAAGATTTCCTTTCTGACTTTGCTTATGGCCAGAGATCACCGCCCAGGATATGTGTGGGAGGGGGTCCACGATGTGTCACACCCCAGCTATTCTCCTCTCCTGGCTAGGAGAGCAGGCTGGTCGGGAGGAGCTTCTACCTTTGTGGCAGGTGCAAGTCTTACTCAAGGCTGACCAAACCATCTTCTACAGCTCCCTCCAAAAAGGGACTCTGAGGATGACATATGCATCTGTTCCGTGTCGCATCTGTGGAAGGCTGAGTTAGGAGTAAAACAGATATGGTCCATGCCAATTTTTGAAAATCTCACTTGCTGGTCTCAAGCCTTTTCTTCCATTTGACTGATACCACGGTGTTATTCATTTCTCCTTTTAATGTATTTTTGGTTTATATTGTAAGAGTTCGAGATCTGAGTTTTCTCTCTTAAAGCGTGTGTTTGAAGTATCTTTTAAAGATAAGGAATGAACAATATATACTACTGGCAAAGACATAAGTAAAAGGTAACACACCATCACATGTAGAAACCTGTAACTTGCTAAACCTTTCTAGTTCCCTTACTCCCATGTTGTATCAAAGGGCCACATGCTTTATTAAGTTATTTCAGTATCACCCAAGTTTATTTCCCCAAAGCAGGGGTTCCTAACTGAGGTTTCTTACAGACTTTGGTATTAGTGTATACCCTCAAATTGTCTGTAAATGGTATATATGCACTTGTATTTTTTTCTTTTTAGAAAATGAGATTGTTATCTTAAATCAAATTCTCAAAGAAGTATGAGACATAAAAACTGGTTAGGAATCACTGACCTATAGTAATGAGCAGGAAAGCTGCCAAGAACAGAAAACAACGGAGAATTAGAAACCATTTATAAGAGTTTAGATTCATCCAAATAATAAAGTCAAGTGAAAGAGTTTTCTTTTAAGTTACACGGACTTTGGATAAAGCCCAGAGGACTTCCAAAAAAGCTCAACCACAGGTGTTTGTGATCCTGGGCATTGTAGGTAACACAGTCCTACAGAAATTGTGGAATCAAAAGAGCAGACACAAGAAACAATTATCATTCCGAGGACCCTTCCATATCAATCCATCAGTAAGTACAGCTTACTCTGAGCTTATTAGCACATTAAGCACAAATGACCTAATTCCCTCATTAAATTTTGAAAATGATGACTAATCCTCTTAGTAGTCATGTCCCGCATTTCCACCTAAACCGAAATGACATTCTAGAAAAATCAAGGGTTTAAAGGCTTTCCTGGAGAAAGAATGTTTCCACTTTCACTTATTGCTGAGTTAGGGAAAGAGAAACAATCACCTCAAAAGAGGCATAGCCTATAAATAAATTCTATTCTCAATATACAAAACAAAGTTGATTCGGCAACAAATTAAAGAGAACAGGAGGCAGATACTGAGATCCTATACTCGAGATTAGGATCCAGCTTCTGTGTGAGTTTCTGATGTACACTGTTTCTTAATGTGAATATATACAGCACTGCTATCATTTACAAAGGATTATAAATCTTCCTCAAAACCTATTAGTCCAACCACTTTAGAGGTTTGGTTTGGCACAATCTACAGTCTGCAGCCCATGAGCACTTTTGGTAATTAAGAATAAGTAATAATGACGACAAACAACACACAGCTGTGCAATGATTAATAAGAACTGTCTTGTGCACACAACCAGGCACTGGCATGTGTGGCTCAAGCAACTATATAAAGCTCATGACTTTATGAAATCAAATACAGAGGTTTCCTTTCTCACTCCTACACATTCCAACAGAGACATACGTAAGCACTTTTGTACAATTTAAACTTGGAGCTATCCATGGACTAATATTGACTGAAACACTATGCATCATTTAAGCTTAAAAAGAAAAAAATACGGTCTTGTTTTTCTTGGGACAGTAGAAAGACCACAAAGAATTTTCTAACTGTGTGGCTTAACTGCCTGAAATCCTTTCTGGAACGAGGCAGACTGTCAATGAATAAAGCAAGCTGTGTGACCTTGGGTAAGTGAATTTCAACTCCCGAAGCTTCCATTTCTTGTGTTAGTATGTAAACTGCAGAGAAAACAAAACTACCTAAAAGAAAACATACAGACAAACACACAACTAATACTACCTACCCTCCCAGGGTTGGCTGGCTGATTCGTGGGTCATATGAATGAGAGCTGACTATATCAATCATTAACTGATGGCCAGCAGTAATTCATCGATATCCCTAGATTATTTTGAAGCAGATTCCAGACTTAATACAGGCTGCTTAAGAAGCTTTAGATTTTATTTAAACTCTAGACTAGTCTAGTAGACTCTAGGATTCTAGACACTTGTATCTCTACAATAATAAGAAACAATACTACAAAAAGATCAATAGAAGTCATTACTATCTGGCCAAGAGAGGAGCTGTGACACAAACCAAAGGAAATCAAACCCTTCCCCTAAATCACTATGGGTTAGACGGTACTGGTAGCAAAAAAAAAAAAAAAGAGAGAGAGAGAGAGAGAGAATTATACTACAAATATCTGCATCAGGAAAAACAATGACTTGGGAGGAGGAACACAGTGTTAATATTGGATGACAAGCTCACCTAATAAATCCTCATCAAAGGCTATAGAGATTTTTTTTAACTTTTTTAAACTATTTAATAAAAGGATTTTTTAGAGGGCTCCTGGGTGGCTCAGTGGGTTAAAGCCTCTGTCTTCGGCTCAGGTCATGATCTCAGGGTCCTGGGATCGAGCCCCGCATCGGGCTCTCTGCTCAGCAGGGAGCCTGCTTCCCCCTCTGTCTCTGCCTGCCTCTCTGACTACTTGTGATCACTCTCTCTGTCAAATAAACAAATAAAATCTTTAAAAAATAATAATAAAAGGGTTTTTAAGAGAAAAATCCAGAAGATTAAATAGAGGAGGGTGCAGATCTGAGGAGGGTCAATGTCCGCCAGACACTACAAAGCCCAAGTCAAGGTGAAAAGGGGGGTTTTGACCAGACGCCAAGGAGGGAGGGCAGGACAGACAGGGCAGCACCTTGATCCTTGAGAAAATGTGGGGCCCCCCAACAATAGCACTTGATAGAGCTAAAGGGTGAGAACAGAAAAAAAGCTGACAAAACCGATTCCTGCCCTTTGGGGTCATTCTCAAGGAGAAATCAACCAACCGGAAAGTTAAAACAAGAAGGACTTTTAAGGGACTTTTCACCCTATGCCAAATTAGTCCAGCAACATAAGGCTGCATGGCTTGAAATTTACTTGACCCACACTGACCATATTCACGTCGATTCCCATGCTCCTCAATAAAGTTAATCCTGCACTTCCTAACAGAGCTGACAACACACACTTCACCAACAGCATGGAGAAGACACTTCCAAAGGAAAATAGAAAAGGCTCTAAATCCCAAAGACAGAGAACATCCTCGCAGGAGGGACAGTAACTCACGGTCACCCCTGCCCTCAAGCTCCTCACCCCAGCAGTTAGAAGATGCCCAGTGAGTAGAAGAGAATAAACACAGCAGGCCTAAGATGGGCATCCTTAGAAAGGCCTGCTTGCCAAGTTGGCCCTTGGGCGGTGCCCGGGGACTAGGCTGGTAAACAGTTCTCTAAACTGATAGAAAACATTCTTTTTAAAGTTAGGATGGCCCACCATGCCTAAACTATTTGTACACAAATGTGCACATGTGGGGGTTATGTGAAACACCTGCTTTCTATCTGGGAGTCTGGAATTCTGGTATATGGCAGGCAAAAGATGCCTATATGACTAGCCTTAACAGGAGTATCAAACACATGTTGCTGCATTTTCAGGGCTGGAGGAAGAGTCTGCTCTGTGTGCCCTCTCTTGGGAAGGGAGGGCATAAGCAAAATGATATGTGGACTCCTCCAGATTCCACCCGGCATGGCTTCTTCTTCTCTTTGTGTCCTTACTACATTGCTGTGACAAATCTAGCTGTGAGTACAACTTTGCACCCTTCCAGCACATCCCCAAACACAGATATGGTCTTGAGGACCTCAGACACAGCCAGGAAAGTAGGCAGTACATTTACTAGGAAGACTTCAATTTGGAGGATACTACATAGTGCATAGCGTCCTGTTTCATCAAGTAGACATTTTAGCTACTCTTTTAGTTACATGGAAACTGGAGAATTTGTGGACGCCTAGCAGAACTAGAACTGTCATGCCCCACTGTGCATGAGCTGAAACTGTCAACCCTTAATTTAGCCATTTTCCAGCTACCATTCATTAGTGAAAACATTTATTTAGGTAGGGCCCTAGTGTTTGCCATGCTAAAGACGCAGGAGCTAAAATACTAGCAAATGGTCAGCTCTCAGTTATCACTAAGTATAGCAGTGGTGTTTCCCAATGGTTTTAATCTCAGGGCAATTCAGAGGAATTCAAATGAGACAACAAGGTTGCACTGTGAAAACCTATGAGGACAGAGGTGCCTTCTTCAGTCTGCCCCAAGTCAGTTTCCTTCTGCTTCCCATTCAGGGAGAAGTAGTGTGAAAATCGGCACATCTCCAAATAATGGAAAATGGCTGCCTTTCATTATTTAAGGACAATGCCTTTCAGTGTGAGCTCACCTTTCCACAGCCAAATTGAGCCATCAGTATTTTAATAAAGGGTTTCCTTCGTGCCTGGCGTAGGTAAGGAACAGAAACACTAAAGTGTCACTGACGAAATAAAGCATGAATCTGAGATGAGTGACTTCTTGATCTGTTCCCCTCCCAGTTTCTGAACTGAAACATGGAAAATAAGTCAACACCAAAGACAAGAAAGGCTGAGCCTCCAGACATGTTTCAGACCCTAACTTCACTTGGTTATACGGCAACTCTTGCTTTCCCCCTGGTTCTAGGTTCTTAACCTGAAATTCCTAAAACTGCGCCTATATTTCTTCTGTGTATGTATAATAATACCATTCGCTGGGAACAAAACCCAAAGCTTTCAAAACTTTCAAACTGGGTCCTAATGTAATAAAACTTCAAAACTACTGCTCTAAACAGAGGAAGGGTATGTCAGATGCAAGAGTAGACGTTAAAATGCTACATGACTGAGTGGCAGACCAGAGGCCCATCCTGACAGGAGATGCATAAGAACACAGTAGGGGGGGCGCCTGGGTGGCTCAGTTGGTTGAGCGACTGCCTTCAGCTCAGGTCATGATCCCAGAGTCCCAGGATCGAGTCCCATATCGGACTCCCGGCTCTGTGGGAAGTCTGCTTCTCCCTCTGACCTTCTTCCCTCTCATTCTCAGTCTTTCTCTCTCCAATAAATAAATAAAATCTTTAAAAAAAAAAAAAAGAACACAGTAGGGGAGGAAATGGGTATATTAGGTTGGAGACCAGCAGCTGGGAAGACGATTACCGAGGAAAAAAAGAAATTATGTTAGAGTTGAAAGAAAAGTCGCTTCTGGTTTAAATATAGGTCTGAGAAAACTGAAGAAGAAAGCTAAAGAAGTTCTAGTTAAAATCATGGGAAGAGAGTAACAAGTTCAGATTTGAACAACCACAAAATGCCAGGTTCCACCTAAAACTCTGTTGACCAGACCCACTTGATCTGTTTCCAAAAGGACTGGGCCTAAGTAGCAGCCAGCGCCAAGGACACGCCAGAGCTACCAGATGGCACCGAAATATAAACTGAGTTAAATCAAAGTCGATGAATAAATCGTGTATCTGTAAATTTATCAAATTGCAGGTATAGTGCATTGTGACTTTTCTCACACTGTCCAAAGATGATTGAGTTGCAACCAAAACAGTACTAAACTGACAGAAGTAAAAGGGGATTTGTTAAAAGGAATCAGCGGAAGTAGAAAGAGCTAGAACTCAAGACTGCTCTGAATTAGTAACCTGACCTTAGAAGCCATCAGGAGTCAACCAACAACTCTCCATCTCTCACCTCTGCGCCCTCTTCTAATGAGATTCTCCATCCTTCCCAGTACTCTGCCTTCTATTCTGGGCACCTGACCCACCGCCAGGATTCCTTCAGCCTCCATCCCAGGGGCAATCTCACTGTGACTGGCTGAGTTTCTCCCTCTCCCAACTCCAAATCTCTAGGAGAGAGAACCTGACTCTGCCCAGACTCCAGTGAGACTCCTGTTGAGGGCCTAGCCAGCTTTCACCCGCAGATCGAGATTAGAACGGCACCGTGTCTTGTAAGCCTAGGGATGAGCTCCATAGTAAGCGGCTCTCAGAGGCACGGGCCTGTCTGCCAGGACATATCTGGACTAAACAGCTGTGGGGCAGTACAGATGAGGGGGACAAGAGAGAGGTAAAAGGGGAAGAGATGGAGTTCAGAATCCAGAAAAACACCCTTCTCCCCTTGATTCTCTCAAAATACAAATAGGTCAGCACTAAAAAGAAATAAGCTACAAACAATGGAAAGACAGGGAAGAACCTTAAGTGCATATTAAATGCATATTAGCAAGTGAAAGAAGCCAGTCTGAGAAAGAAGACAGGCTCCCTACCATATGACTCCAACTACATGGCATTCTGGAAAAGGCAAAACTATAGCGAGTAAAAAGACCAGTGAGTGGTGGGCCTGGGAAATGCGGGGGCAGTGGGGTAAGGGAGGCGAGGAAGAGATAAACAGGCAGAACATGGGATTTTTAGGACTGTGGAAATATGCTGCCATTATAATGATGAATATATGTTATAACACATACTGAGTGGTGGCAGAGACATTATCTGACAGTGACAGTGTAAGGTTAAGGGACAGGCTTTGGAGACAGACTGGGTTCAAAGGCCAGCTTTGCCACTTTCTAGGATTATGACTTTGGACAAGTTACTGAGCCTCCCTGAGCCTCATCTTCCTCATTTATGCAACAGCAGTGAGATGAGTGTCTCATGTGAATCAGCTTAGCTCATCTCTGCAACCACTCTGTTGAAGAGGTACTTAAGTTATTTGTATTTTGCAGAGGAGGAAACTGCCAGGCAGTGTCAACGGGGTGGCCAGATGACACAGAAGTCACATCACTTGGTGGAGAAGAGATGCCAACCCAAGGAATTTCCCTTTAGAGCTCACTGTGCCACATTATGTGATCCTATCTATAGAGTATTTCAATAAAATGTCATAGAAGGAGCTAAGCCTAGTGCCTGGCACATAATCATCCCTCTGTCGATACTGGCTATAATTATTATTGTTCTCAACTTTATATTGAGAGATGTGGAAGAGATAGCGCTAAAAGCTGGGGGTTTTTTTATTACAAGAAAATAAAAATGGGGACATCCGTGCTAAGAGTCAACCCTGTAAACACCCCACACTATACTGTCCCCTAAGGAAAGGCATCTCTCAGTACTTTCTCCAGTGCTCACCTACCCATTCCCCACTTACCCACATCCCCTCACTCTTGGATTCTCATTTTCCCTTCCAGGAACTCTTGGTGCTGCTCATAAAAGGTGAACAAAAGGATCGTATCGCTCATCACCCTTAGTTCTACGAACACTGAGTGCTAAGTTCCAAAGCCCAGGGCTCTGCTCTGAGGAACTGTCTTCGCAGCTCTGCATCTCCGGAGACCTTGGCAGAGAATTTCTCAGTGGGCCAGACCTCCGAGGCCTGCTTGCTTTTTCAAACTCCTCAATCCTCATCTCCAACATGAACACATTCTCATTATGAAAAATATTATGAGATTCTTCCTTCTTATTGAATCAAAAACTCACCTCCTAGCAAGTTCTGCTCACTTGTACTGACTATGCTTTCATAGATAACAGAGAATAAATCTACCCCCACCCTTTTGAACTGCAGCTCTTAGATTTTCTTGATAGCCCCAGTTCTTTGTCTACACTAGACACTAATGCAGAATGAAAGAATCTTGTCTCTCAGATTTTCTCTTATTGAACCACACTAGTACCATGGGAAAATGCTACCTACCCCCTCCAGGGCCACACGACGGCACAGAGAAGGGACTTCCTATAGCAGAGCTAAATGAAGACAGCAGAACTGGGAAGACAATGTCATCATTATTTTCTGACTCTCCTTTGAGGCAGGAGAAAGGCAGACAGAAAGTTTTCTGTGGTTTTAAAGCTTCTTTTTAAACACTCCAGAGAATGCAAGGCCCTGTTGAGGGGGGGGGGGGGAATTTTAACAGTAAAGTCAGTCTCTGTGGCTACGCCTAAGATGCCAACGTTCCAGAAACCTGGAAAAAGGGAAAAAGCCACCCCCCGCCCCCCGCAATTTGTCAACTATTCTTGCCATGGAGTTTTGACTTCTACACTGACTCGTCACTACTTAGGCAAACATAAAGCTTTTGGAAACTTTGGAGTTTTAGCGCTGTTGCTGTTATTTCAGATATTTATTTTTCTCTCACATGAAAACTGGTGCTGCCTAGCAACCCAGTGCCAGCAAAGCTAAATCAAGAAGCATTTTAGGCTGCTTTTCTTTTTTTTAAAAAAAAAGAGATTTCTTGTTGCCACTGAGTGACAGGCGCACTCTAAGACTTAAAGTTTCCTTGCACCTCCAGGAAAACAGTTTGCATACCCACTGGGGCCTCCTTCACAGTCAGGGATGAGAGAGCAGCCTGCAGACAAGGGCCAGGGTGTGCCTGGTCTCTGCTGCTACAGGAGCGGAGGAGCACGCTGCCCCAGACCAAACCCAGTCCACATATGGCTGCTGCCGGACTACAGGCTGGGACCCATCTACGGGATCCATGCCGCCACGGAGCCTGGGGGCAGGTACGCGTTCTTCTAGCTCTTGGCAAAGACAGGGACATAGGTCAGAAAGTGGGACCCAAGGTCAACAGAGGAATGCAGCGTGCCATTTTATACTCATCAGGTGTGCGTGTAATTTAATATTCTGATTGTGTTGCACACCTGAGAGGAAATGTGTATAATGCCCTTCTCATCTCCACCTGTCTGTGACTGGAGGGACACTGCCTCTTCAAGGATTTTGCAACATATGTGACGGGGAGGGTTACTGGAGAAACCTCAGAATGGGAACGTAACATCAGCCTTTTCCACAAAGAATGAGCATCACAAATCGCTACCATGTTCTCACCAGGAAAAATGAGACACAGGCTGCCAGCATACCCGTTTCAAAGACAACACTGTTTATTTCGACAAAGTTTTAAGAATCTTTACCGAGGAAAAGTTTTACATAAATACAATGTGATTATCTCTCAGCACCCTGTGGTCCACGGAAACCGTGGTATATAAAGACTAGCGCTAGGAAACAATTTCATGCCCCACTGACCACCAGGGAGTCCATGAACATCAAGGTGAACCGCAGCACCACGCAAAGCTGAAAGCAACCAGAGCACCACATCTGGCCAATCCCACTGAAAATCCAAGTATAATCCTTAACAAGATAAATATACAGGCATACCTCAAAGATATTGCGGGTTTGGTTCCAAACCACTGCGACGAAGCAAGTATTGTAATAAAGCAAGTCCAATGAATTTTCTGGTTTCCCAGGGCACAGAAGAGCTATGTTTACCCTGTGGTGTAGGCTATTAAGGGTGTAGTTGCATTAGGTCTAACAAAAAACAATGTACATACATTAAAAAATATTTTATGGCTAAAAAATGCTAACCATTATCTGAGCGATCGGCAGATAATCACTGATCTCAGATCACCATCACAAATAGAATCACGAAAAAGCCTGAAATAGTGCAAGAATGACCAACACATGAAATGTGACAGAGACACAAAGTAAAATGGCGCCAACAGACTCGCTCCATGCATGGTTGCCACAAACCTCTGATTTGTAAAGAACACAGTATGTGAAGGGCAGTAAAGCAAAGGGCAATAAAACAAAGCATGCTTATAATCTAGATTAAAATTATATATATTATGTAAAGTGATTTGGTTGAGAGTAACATTATATATCTTACTTTACATGAATTGCCAATTTAAGTATTAACATGAAATATGATGGATAATAAAAGAAAACCACACGGATATTAATGTTTTCTTTGATGATTCCCAAAGGCTCTTCATAATCTTCAAGGGCCCTCAGGGACTTGGGTAGAGAATAGAAGAGGGTCACATTATAAACACAAATTTCTTTTACGATGCTACAAACGTATAAAATAGCAGAATGGGCTCTATTTCAACAAACTCTATTAACTCCCAGGAGGGTTCTTTCCATCCCTCTCTAAGTTCTTCTAAAGAGCCCCCAACCCCAGAAATTAGCTAACAGAAAACTAGAATTGAGACTGACTGGCAAACTGTGCACATCAGGTGCTGGCAGTCCTGCCCTACCCACCCCTTCCCTGTCCAGTCTGCTCTGCTTTTCCTCCGGTATGTTCTCTCCTGCGGGGAAAACCACAAGGTAGATCTGTACCTGTTATCACCTCTTCCCGAACGCTCATCAGCTCTTGCTTTCAACAGACATTTTACTCTTGGAGGGAATCCTCGTGCTCTCCCGGAGGGACAGCATCCGGCATCGCCGACAAGGCCTCTTGACAACCCTAACACTGAAACTTGCCTACGTTTCTTCTGGCTCCCATGTTATCATTAATAGAAAACTCGTGGTGTTTCTCCAGGATGTCGCTCCTAACCTTCTCCTAGGGATGCGAAGCAAAGGTTTGGGGGTCGAACAGCCCTTAACTTAGTTCAAATCCAAGCCTTGCCACTCACCAGCGGTGTGCCCATAAACAAGTTAATCTCTCCCCCTTCAGTTTTCTCCCATGATGTAAAGGGACAATATATGTAATAAGAATTCTGCATATATACAGGAATATTTTGACGTGCACATGCTATAGGACCTTTATACATTTTTTACTTTACATATTTGTTTTAAGTAACTATTATATCTATTTTAAGTAACTATAACTGTTTCACATACACACGTGTAAACACTTGGATTACAGGAGGTAAGTACCCCAACCATGTAGTTAGACCAAAAGCCTATGGCACAGTGAGCATACTCTCCTATGCTGATTTTATGCCTTATTTTATCTTACACTTCCTACAACTAAATTCTCTCACAGATTTGAGCCCCACCTCCAACAGTTTGTTAGACACTCAGATAGCTAAAATTCAGCACATTAAAAACTGAACTCTTGCCCCAAACCCATTTTTTTCCTTCTTTTGATTAAGGACCCCAAGATTTCCCCAGGTCTGGGTCCTCATTTGTGACCTACTGACCATCATTCCTAACACATTCCTCTGAGACAGCCCACCGATCCAGTCTATGGACTGTGTCCACTGGGCCTCAGGAGACGATGCCTGCTACCCTTGAACTCCTGTTCTCACTACCCATGCCCTTAGCCATGTGACCTCTCACCAGGTCTGTGATTCTCCCACTTCCTATTTGCTAACCTGCTGCCAATTAAACTTCCTGAAGCAGTCTACCTAAAAACCATGAGAGGCCCTGGTACCCATAAAATGAAGTCCAAAAGTCCTAGGGTGGCATTCCCAGCCTCCCTACACCCACCTAGCCCGAATCTCTTTACAACGACATCTCACGCCCCTCACTGCTGTTCCCACAGAAGCCACACTCCCAGAACACACACCTGCTCTCTCTACGTCTCGGATTACACGACTTCCCCATGCCTGAAATGTCCTCTTAAAACAATTCCACCAGTTCAAGCTCCATTCTAAAACCTATTCAAACCACCTAGTCAGGAAACATTCCAGATTCCTCACAGTCAGACATAAATTCTCCTCTGAAGTCTCAGCAGTTTTCTCCTCATCACTCTGAGAGCGCTGTTCTCCACCGCATCCTGCAGTTACCGGTGGACAGATATTTCCCCTGCCGGACTCTTCCCCCAAATCTCACATCACGTGTGACCCCAAGCAAGCACTCACCACAAACATACTGCACTGATACATAAATATACTTTGTCAAGAACAAAACTGATGGGGCGCCTGGGTGGTTCAGTCCGTGAAGCGTCTGCCCTCGGCTCAGGTTATGATCTCAGGGTCCTGGGATTGAGTCCTGCATCAGTCTCCCTACTCAGTGGAGAGCCTGCTTCTCCCTCTCCCTCTGCCTGCTGCTCTGCCTACTTCGCTCTCTCTGTCAAATAAATAAATAAAATCTTAAAAAAAAAACTTATGTAAAACTCATAAATTATAAGGTGCAATCCCAATTTGAAAATCTGTGGGAATTTCACAGTACCCTTTCCCACCTGGGAAATGCAATTTTCTGGTTTGCACAGGAAGAAAGACCTTGATAATATTTTTGGCCCGTAAACGCTTCTTTTAAAACAACATCTTAATGTACTGTGTGGGAATGAGGCCAAAACATGTGGATTAAGTTTCCTATGGAGTACATATGGGTTTTATGAAAACAGCAAAGAGGCTAGGATAAAATGTGATCTCCGAGGCAGATTAACTTGGGTCTTTTTCGAACTCTAAAATTAATCTAGAGCTTTCTTGCTTTAATTACATGCTGAAAGTTTCCTCTTTTGCATTAGTGATGTTCCTGGTCAGAGTCAACATTTTTCACATTCCTGGGATGAAAAAATAAGTAGCTGAGGAAAAGAAAAGGCCTTTCTTCTATTGTCACTTTCCCCTCTGTTCTCCTTCACAGACACATCCTAGGCGTCTTCGTTCCCTCTCTCATTGCCCCTGTTTGCCTCCCTCTCTATTGGAACTCTTTCCTCCTCCAGGAGATTCCTCTTTCTTTTTTTTTTTTTATTAACATATAACGTATTCTTCTTTCTAACCCTTCCATCCTCCTTCCTCTCTCTCCCTCTCTCATTTTGTTCTTGAGCATTTACTAAGAGGAACCATATCCCTCCCTCACCACATTCAAGTCAAACACAAGATCTTTGGGTGGTAAACATGGATCAGTTGCCAAGGAAACCTCAGGCTCCTATGGGTACATGCGTCCATGTGAAGTTTTTCTGCACAACCACCCTCATCAGCGGAAATATGCTTCCTCCCAGCAGAGGCTGGACTCTCAAGTGAAGTCCAGCTGAGCGGGAACAAAGAGCTGGGAGTGAAAGTGGACAAGGATGAAATCAGAGAGAAAAGAAGAGGAAATGGGGAAATTAAGTTCTCAGAAAGAAGAACTAATCCAAGCTAACAACTCCACACCCTAAGCAACCCTGTGCTTCCAAACCTAAACCCATGCACTCAGTGGAGAATCTGACACTCAATATCCCACGTGCCCCCTTCTTGATAGGAAAGTCAGTGCTTCGGCTCACACTGGCTGTGCAGTCACAGCATTATCTAGCATAGCCACAGGAAGGCAGAGGGGAGAAGTGAAAGCCCTCTCCTTAGCTCCACAGAGCTTGATCTCTGAGTGGGTCCAGTTTCACCTGTCATCACTCTTACAATTGGCTCGCCAATGCCACTTGCAAATTCCTGTAAGATCTGTTAACAATGTGAAAGCAGCACTATCGACTTCCCAAACAGAAAAAATCATGAACTTATCTTCTCAGGAAGCTGCAAGATTCAATGGAGATCCTTTTATCTGAAAGCAAGACCCAGAGCCAGTATTTGCACAAATAAACTGTATAAAAGTTCCCTAATTACAGCTTAATCTAATGATAGTTGTACCACTAAACATTGTTTCGAAGCTTGTGGGTTTAATACTTTCTTTTTCTTATTAAATATCTTATTTATTTAAGAAAGACAGTGAACAAGTGAGGGCAGAGGCAGAGGGAGAGAGAATCTCAAGCAGATGCCATGCTGAATGTAGAGCCCGTTGTGGGACTCGATCCCATGACCCAGAGGTCATGACGTGAGCTGAAACTAGAGGCTGGACATTTAACCAGCTCTGTCACCAAGGTGTCTGTAATTATTTCTTTTTCTAAAATGATTAGAAGCCATCTTTCCTTAAAGCTATCTGGATAGCTTAGGGTACCACTCGCTACCTAAAAATAAACAAACAAAAACAAAAACAAAAACAAAACAAAACACCAAACTTCTTACACCCATAAACAAGCTCCTTTTATTATACTAGGCAAGATAACCTCTGACCAGTTTTCACACTTAACTCTTCAGTGGGAACCAATATTCACACAAGCTAGAATTGCTCTAACAAATAGTAAATGCAACAAGGCTCTTGCTATCCTTTACTCATAGAGACTACACCTCTGTTTCTCTCTTTCCCATTCCTCTGACCCCTCTTAAAATTTACTGAGTTCATTAATTCATCCAATAAATATGAACTGAACATCTAATATGTACCAGGTATTATTCTAAGTATAAAAAACGATCTCTGCCCTCAAGGATCTGGCAGGGATAAATGGATGACTACGACAATAAATAAACTATATAACACATTAGACAGAGATAAAGGCTATATGATACAAGTCCCAAAATGAGGCTCCACCTCCCAGACTGTGAGCTCCTTTCCACCAGGGGCTGTAATGTTTGTCTTCATAGCCTAGCACCTCATACATGCTTGGCATATAGTGCAATCTCGGTTGAAATCAAACACACTACAACAAACCTTTAATAAATGAATGAGTAACCAAGCATTTTAACAATTTTCAAATTCTCTACCTTAAAAGAATTGAAAAAAATTATTACCAAGGTCGTGATCTATAATGAAAATGAGAAAAAAATACATAAAAGTTCTTCAAAGAATCTATCCTATTTTGAAAACTCCTGCAGGTCCCTGATTATAGAGAAATAAGTAAAAAGATGCATCACTAAGGAGAATATTCACTTGAAACCAGAGATTCTTAACCTAGGGTTCCCAGATTCACCAGGTGGTGAAAACTGGACAGGTGAAGCTTTGAATTGAGACCTGAATCAGTGCTGTGAGCACAATTTGGGAGATAAAAGGGAGTTATATGAATCCCCTCAAACTGTCAGCACAATTTGGGAGATAAAGGGGAGTTATATGTTGTGTTTAATGCGACACAGATGGGCAAAAATATTTTCCCTGTGTTACGGAAATAGAATTTGAGAAATCCAAGGATAGGACTGAAGGCTGCAAAGAATCTAAACAGTCCAGTATTATACTGCAGATTGTCATTTGCAGCTGGGTGAAATGCTTCTTCCTTAAACCAGTGAGATAACGGAAGACCAGGTAAACTTCAGATTTATGGAAATCCATCAGAAGACAGAGAAGCTCAGTGGGAACTTCTCAGAACCAAACTCATCATCACAACAATAATAAAATCATTTAATGGTGGTGGGGACTCTTAGAGGCTAGTTTCACATGGTGATAAAGCCAAAACCAGGTATTCCCTTAAGGAAAAAGCAAATAGAGTTTACCTTTTCATGGTTTTCAATTAAGATTTCCACCACGATGTTCTGAAACTTCAAATCCATTATGGCAGCAACAGTTTCTTCCTGTGGCCTCATCAAAGTTGGTCCAAACACCACTCCTAGATTCGCCACAGTCATGAGGTTCTGCTTGGAGTGATTCGAAACACTGATAATGAAGGGGCGGGGAAAAAATCTCAGGTTAACAGAGAGACAATAGCTGGGGAATGTACAATCTTCCACAACTGTGTGTTTCCCTAAAAACAAGTAGTCAAGACACTCAAATGTCCTCAATTTCTGCTTTTGAAATAACAAGATCTGACAAGACCCTAGGGGATTAGGCCCCTGCCTATCACCCTATTATTCCTCTCTTCTCCATGCTTTGCTCTAACCACAACGGTTTTCTTAATAATTCCATGTTTATGCTAGGCTTGTGTCCTTCAAAGACCTTCTCTTACCATTCCCCTCTACTTAGAATATCCCCTCTATCCCAGACTACTACATCCTTGGTTCCCAGTAACAACCAGATTGTTTGGCACCTTTGTAAGAATTTGCTTCACAAGCACACAGAACTTGGTCAGAGCACCTGCATTCACCCCTTTGGTCCAATACATTGTGCAGTGAGCAACCTAGACAACTGTTCTCAGAAGCACTGATTCAGATCTCAATGCAAAGCTTCACCTCCCAGATATCTTCCATAATAACCCTCTTTATAGTCCTACACCCAATATATATTCTCTATTCCTTCATTCTATTTTTTAAATCACTTATCACCTGAAATTATTTTGTATTCTTATTTGTAATCTGTTTATGATCTTTCCCCTCTTAGAAAGAAGGGACGCCATGAAAGCAGGGAATTCGTCTATCTTGTTCAACTACATATCCACTAGCACCTAAAAGAGGCATTCGATAAATATTCGTTGACTAAATGAACGAATATGGTTCCACTAGTTGTAGGATACTTGGACTTGGCAGGTCATAATATCCTGTGGCCTTCCGTTTCCTCTTATGTAAAATAAAAACAAAATAAATAGGATAATAAAAGAAAATTTAAAAAATTCAAAAACAGTGTTCTTCAGCTTCCTCTTACCTCCAAATTTCTAGAATTACAGTGATCTAAGAGTCATTTGTATATGAAGAAAGGGTTAATTTCTCCACTAAATGATTAGATTTTGCTTGCTTTTTAAAGAGGGAACAAAAAGACTAGCATGGATCCTATGAAATAACTACCTTTTACTGGATTAAACTAACTTAAAGGCCATGTTCAAACTTAGAGTTAGGTAGGTGTGAAACCAGGCTAAATTCGCTAACAGACTTACAATCACATTTCCAGAATCTGTATACAGGGAAGTGTATAATATTCTATTCTTTAACTTCCAATCGAACCCCAAGTTGCTGGCAGTGATATTAAGCAAATAATTATACGACTTCATGAAAGCATCATATTTCAGTGCTCTTGTCCAAAACACACACAGTGAGTCAACCGTCCAGCCTGCCTTTCCAGGCGCGGTCCCTGGTATTGTGTAGACAGCCCCACTTCCAGCCGTTATGAATCCAAGAATCCCACATGGCACCCAGAGTGAAACAGAGAAAGTTAAGAAGACAAAGGGGCTTACTTTGTTAAATGTTTCACCAAAATATCCAACATTTCTTTATTTTTCTCTGGCAATTTGTGTACCAAGAAATGGATAGCATTAACACGAGATTCTGGGCTTCCACTTTCTGTAAAAAAAAGAAAAAAGATATGGACATTGGAGAGGGTATGTGCTATGGCAAGTGCTGTGCAATGTGTAAGACTGATGATTCACAGACATGTACCCTGGGGCAAATAGTACATTATGTGTTAATAAAAAAAAAAAAAAAGAAAGAAAGAAAGAAAAAGAGAAGAATAGATCACTCAGAATCCAATACATTCCTAAAAATCAACCATGACAACAGCTTATCTGTTCAACATCTTTCAACAAAGAATTTAAATGTATTTCAACACCTTTCCCAAAAAAGATGGGGTGGGGGGAGGGGAATCTATCTTTTACCCTCTTCTTCGTCTTCTGTGCCTGTCCTAGGAGATAAGTTCAGTGTGAATACAGTGAGTGCCTTTCCCTAGGGTGATATTCAAGAACAGAGGGCTACTAGAGCTTCTGCTTCTTGCATTCTACACTTCAAGTTGCATTCTACACTTCATCATTTGAAGGAGTCAAGTCACTGGGTCACTGCCCCACAACGGGATGCAAATAAATTGGGGCAAATAGGTTCTTCCCTCTTAGGGCTGAGTTTTATCCCCCAAAAGATACAGTGAGGTTCTAACCCCTAGTGTCTCAGAACATAACTGTTTTTAAAACATACCTGGGATTTATTTCAATCAGGTATGGTAAGACACGCAGACAGGGAAATGACTGCATTCAAGTAAGAGTTTTATACTTATACCCCCTAGAAACATGAGGCATGGTAAGCCAAGGTCAGCCAAGAGGCAGAGGGAAGAAGGGGAAAATGTGGGCAGGAGGCTTTATTGTGTTTTCCATATGAAGAAAGAGGCGAGGCAGACCCAGACTCAGGACTGGTTGGTTTGAATTATTTCACCAGGCTTTGTGAAAAGCCTGTTGTGAAACAGCACAGGGGCTGTGCTGAGACATCTGGTACCTGGTCCTGAGGTGATAAGGGCAGAATATGGACTTGGGAGTATAAGAGCCCAAAAGACAGAGTCAGGGAGAGAAAATGGGCTCTAGATTGGTTGGCATATGGAAAGCATGCTCAGTTTACTGTCTCAAGGAATTGGTTAGCGCCAGAAAGGGCATTCTCCCTAGGATCAGTAAAGCCCCAGATGTCAAAATATCAGAATAAAAAGACATGCTTAATATAATGACCTTATTTAGGAATAAGGTCATTACAGAACCCCTCAGTTAAGATAAGACCATACTGGAGCAGTGTGTCCCTTTAATCTAGTACATCTGGTGCCCTCACAAGGAAACTAAGACACAAAGGGAAGATGGCCATATGAAGATAGACACAGAGGAGGCTGTCATGTGACAATGGTGATTGAGATTGGAGTAATGTTTGTACAAACCAAGAAATGCCAAGGACGGCTGGGATCCACCACATGCCGGAAGAGGTAAGGAAAAAGCCTTCCCTGGAGCCTTTAGAGGTTGGACCTGCCAACTGCACCTTGATTTTAGACTTCCATTCCCTACAATTGTGAGTGAGTGAGTGAGTGAATTTCCTTACTGACTGATTGATTGATTGAGGCTATTCAGCAACCCTAGGGAACTAGCACACTCACTTTCTCTCTTAGACTTTGGAATGAATTATCCATGGCTCTTATTAGCAACACACCCAAATTCTCTTTATCATGTTCTTGACAGAAAATATCAAATCAATAAAATGCTTATTATTGAGACCTCCACTAGAATTTTCAGGGGTGACAGAGAAGTGACTGATGAGAATTCAGTGAGCAGTTAAGGTCGCAGAAAGGACGGTACGGACTGCCTGGAGGCTCACGGAGGGCTGGCAGGGGAAGCTGAGGAAGAGTTTCACATAAGGGAGAGCACTGGGAGCTGGGTCTTGAAGAACAGGGAAGAATTTAAAGCAAGGCAGAAATGAAGAGTTAGGGGCACACTCCAGATTCTGCAAACAGTACAAGAAAATGCACAGCCTATGCAGAGAGAGTACCTTAAGCTTATGGAGAGTCCGAGGCCAAACTCTGGTTTGTAAAAGCTAATTTGAAGAATCTGCCTTTACGGTTGGCTTCTAAATTAGTCACTCTCAGTAAGGCTGGGAAGAGATATGAACAGAGTCAAATTTGGGGAGATACATCTGACATTTTTTGGAGGATGGATTCGAATGGGGGAAAAAAGCAAATCAGGAGGGAAATGCTATTTGAGTAAGAAGTAATGATGAGACAGGAGCGGGGAGCAGGAGGTAGAATTACAAGTGAGGAAGTAGTGCCAGCCGGCCGGCGTCAGGGTTGTTGCTTCCAACGGACAGCAACAGCAAGATACCTACTAACAGAAGGTCTCGGGCCTCGGTTTCCTGTCTGCAAAATGGAAGTTAACAGCATTATCCTCGAAGGCCATTATGAGATTCAGAGAGGTTACAGCTGCAAAGGGTCGAGCGCCGGGGGCGGGCACAGCGGGTGCTCCAGCACTGTTAGCTATCACCTCTGTTGTTGTTCGCACTACTCGCACCCTGTGAGTGCTCCTGTGGACTACGTAGAATTGGCGGGATTTAGCTGCAGACCGGCCGTGGATCAGAAGGAAGAAGGCAAAGATGACCAATGTTTCCTGCCTGGGCTATGCGGTAGTACAGTCAGTCGCACTGACAGACAGGAAGCAGAGGAGACAATGCTAGTTTGAAGGGGACAATGACGGTTGGAGTGATGGAGGAAGGGATGTGCAAGGGGCAGATATCTAGCAGGCAGCTGGGAATGGCAGGAGGCGTTAGAGATGAAGGTAGCAATATTCTCCAGAGGGGCAGGGGGACTTCCAGCACATGGCCAAGCTTGCTTGACTACTTCAGAAAGCGAACAGAGCATCCTGCAGGGGAAAGAGCTCCATCAAGGTTCAGTGGAGATGCCAACTGGGGGCTAAACGAAGCACAGGAGAAGGTAGAGGAGGGAGAGCCAGGAAGTTCAATGATATGAGAAAATCAAATGAGAAGAAACATGCAAGGCCTGGGTAGCCAAATATCAAGAGTTAACAAGGGATAAAGGAAGATTAAGACTGGGAGGAGGGCCTGGATACCCACCACTAAGCTGGTCAGCTGGGAAGCCCTTTCTAGTTATACAAGGAGATTAAAGAGTAAATGGCTAGAAGGGACAGAGAGAGTGGGATTTCAGATCATTGGTTCAAAAAGCAAGAAACGGAAGGGAAGGGGGAAGAGAGGTAGAGCAGATCAAGACAGGAGCAGATCAAGAAATTTGTTTTTATTGAAATATAATTGACATACAACATTATATGTACAACATGATTCAATATTTGTATATATTGCTAGATGACCACCACAAGACATCTAGTTAATATCCAATACCACACAGTTATAAATTTTTTTATTGTGATAAGAATTTTTAAGATCAGGGTTCCTGGGTGGTTCAGTTGATTAAGCATCTGCCATGGTCCTGGGATAGAGTCCCACATCAGGGAACCTGCTCAGTGGGGAGTACGCTTCTGCTTCTCCCTCTGTCCCTGCCCTGCCCCCACTCATGCTCGCTCTCTCTCTCTCTCTCTCTCAAGCTCTATCTCAGATAAATAAAATCTTTAAAGAAAAAAAAAGAACTTTTAAGATTTACTCTCTTAGCAACTTTCAAATACACAATACAGTTTTATTAACTAGAGTCACCATGCTGTGCACTCCATCCTCATGACTTACTTATTTTATAACTGGAAGTTTGTACCTTCCAACTCCCTTCACCCATTTTGCCCACTCCCCAGCCCCGGGCAATCACCAATCCATCCTCTGTATCTATCAGCTTGCTTGTTGTTGTTTGTTTGTCTTTTCTAAGTTTCCACATAAAAGTGAGATAATATGGTTTTTGTTTTTGTCTGATTTCAAGAATCTGTTTCTCAAAATGATGGTGGTTTTACTTTTTCTGGACTGTAAAAACTAAGTATCTGCTCTCTTAAAATTTTAGAAAACATACATAAAACAATTCAGTAAAAGCAATCACTAATAATTTGAAATACATATAGTAGGGAAAGAACAGGCCATCAGACTATGAAGAACTACTAATCGATCCGAAAAGAAGGAGACAATCCAAAAGAAAAACAAGCAAAAGACTGGAGCAGGAATTTCAGGAAAGAGGCTAGCCGTGTGACCCATAAACATATGAAAAAGTACTAACCCTCATTATTGGGGAAACAAAATTAAAACCACAATGAGCTACTACGACTCACCCAGCAGAATGGCTTTACATGAATATAGTACTAAGCTCTGGCAAGGATATGAAGTAAATGGAACTCTAACTACGTGGAGATAATGAAATGGCACAATGACTTTAGAGAACTCTTCAGCAGTACCTACTAAACTTGAACACACACATTCCAAAACACGACCCAAAAATTCTACTCAAAACCAAGAGAAATGCACATAAACATTCACTAAAAGACACATTTTAGAATGTTCACAGCAGTAGCACTCTTGATAATCCCCAAAGTGAAACCATTCAAGTCTTATCAACAGAACCCATACATGCACTGTGGTGTGTTCGTACAAAGGAATCTTATACCACAAGAACTGAGAATGAACTCCTGATTCACTCAGCACGGAGGAATGTCACAAGATGAGCAAAAGAAGCTGAGTGCAAAAGAGGGTATTCTGGATGATCCCATTTAGATACAATGCAAATGCAGCAACCCTAACCTCTGCACCTATGGTGTCAAAAGTCAAGGGAGTGGGGCACCTGGGTGGCTCAGTTGGTTAGATGACTGTCTTTGGCTCAAGTCATGATCCCAGGGTCCTGGGATCGAGCCCCGAAATGGGCTCCCTGCTCAGTGGAGAGTCTATTTCTCCATCTCCCTCTGCCTGCCACTCCCACTGCTTGTGCTCTCTCTCTCAAATAAAATCTTAAAAAAAAAAATCTCTTAGATATAGACTAAATTTGTCACTGAAAACAAAAGTACAACTATCTAAAGAGTTAGTAAGGAACATCACTCAGCCATAAAAACAGATGAGATCATGCCATTTGCAACAACATAGAAGGACCTAGAGGGGTGAAATCAGTCAGCAGAAAAATACTATATTATTTCATTTAAATGTGTAACCTAAAAAAACAAAATCAAATGAACAAAAAATGCAGAAACAGACTCAAACACAGAGAACAAGCAAGTGGTTGCAGGAGGAGGGTGGGTAGGGAGTTGGACAAAATGGGTGAAGGGGAGTAGAAGGTATAGGCTTCTAGTTACTGGAATGAATAAGTGAGGGGGATGAAAGGTACAGCATAGGGCATGTAGTCAATGATACGGTGACAGACGGTAGCTACACTTGTGACGAATAGAGCATAACAAATAGACTTGTCAAATCATTCTGTTGTATATCTGAAACTAATGTAACACTGTATGTCAATACTTCATATACAGTACTTTAAAAACACAAATTAGGTGATAAATTATAATCAAGTTTTTGTCTGGAGTTAAAACCAAGATAATACTTTACTAAATAAAGCTGGAGAAAAATGAAAGAAATTTTTTTAAAATAACCTTTTTGATACACAGCTTTAATTTTAAAAACAAAACTAAGCTAGGGGAAAATTTAAAGTCAGGACTCTGAAAAATAATAAAAAAAAAAATTCCAAAGGAATAAAAGGATAACTGCTTAGGATAAGAATTTCATGCATTCAAAAACTGAAAATTTCATAAAACTTTGCACTAAAAAGCTACTTCTAACTAATGTTGTTGACCTTGTCACTAGTAATCATTTTTCTCTAAAGAAAATCTAATTTTAATATTTGGGGATTTATTACTTATTCAGAAACACAAGCTAGAGAAATCATTTCCCACTCTCTGAGATTAAGGTTCTTCATTTCTAAAAACAGTAGAATCAGTTTTGAAAAACAGAATCAAAGCCTTCCACTTCCTTCTTGGAGTGCCTCTCCCATAGCCATCTTCATTTGAAATCATACACGCATTTTTCTCAAGCCTGCTTTTTCCCTTCTTTCAAAAAGAAGGATATTTGGAAGTAAGGCTCTATCTATCTATCTATCTATCTATCTATCTATCTATCTATCTATCTATTCATTTATTTAGACGAGGGTAGGGGCGTGGGGCAGAGGAAGAGAGAGAATCTTCAGCATATTCCCCTCTGAGCACAGAGCCCAATGCGGGGCTCAGTCCCAGGACTCAGATCATGATCTGAGCCGAAATCAAATCAAGGGTCAGATGCTTAACCGACTGAGCCACCCAGGCACCCCTGGAAGTAAGACTTTTGAAGTAAAACTACTTCTTTCTCCATTTTATTTCGACATTAATCAGAAATCTCTACTAAATGGGCATTTCCATGTGGTCGCAACACAATAATAATTTTAAGGCACTCAAGAGAACTTTTCTAAATGATAAATTTTATAATTAGATAAATTATCTTCAGTGGCTGATGCTATACGCATTTAATTTTAATTTATATAAATTATATAATGAAAAGCATAACTTTTTAAAAATCCAGGACACTGAATTAATCATAACACCAGATCCTAACATATGCCACGGTATTCGTTTACCATAATACCAAAGCATTTTTAATTGTGAAACCAAAAATCAACATCCGTAACACTTAATGCCTATGATGCTGTGCCAACTAACAGAGACTGAAAAAGATATGATCATAGCTTACTGAAGCTTATCAAAGATACTCAGGCAGATAAACATCAAATTATTTCAGTATTTAAATGTCATAAGTCAATAGTACTGTAATTCTAGGAAAGTATTAGTGGTAAACATACAAACTCTACCCAAGGTGCTTCACTCAACAGTCATCAAGTATTCGAGTTCTTCTGTGGGGGACCCTATCCACGGAGAAATGAATGTATCCGGCTAAAATAGCTCAATGTCATTAGGCATTCAATTCTTTTCATGTCCAGGTTTCCAAGTCCTTCCCAACTAAGACTACATGATTTTCCTGCTTCTCATGCAGGTTTTCCAACTAGGATAAAACTTTCCAGTTAGGCAAATACCAGAGCCCTAGATCTTCTCATAGTTATATTTTTCATCATAAATGACTTAAGAGCTTTGTGATTATGATTTTGCTTCCCAGGTAACTTGACTACTGAAAGAAAACATGCAGAACATAGCAAGACAAGTATTCTTGTTCAGGGGGTTAATATTTTTGTATGATGCCATATTGGGCATCCAGGCCTTGGTGGTCATTCTCAAACTAAGCTTAACATGAGTCCAGTCCTGAATGGGTCCAATTTTTATCAATATGATATATCAAGAACTCTGAGCCTGAAAGGCTAAGACACAGACCATGGACTAACATTCTCAGAGGTAATAAACACCATAGAAAAACATCCAGGTAGGTGCCTAAAAGCCTTCCCTAGATAGGCACAATCTTTTGCATTCTTGCACAGACTAAGTAAACTGTGTTTTCATTTTACGAATTTCTATACTAAGAGTTCATTATATTTTCTCACAAGATGGATGATATGAAATAATAAGAAATATATATTGGTCTCTGCTTCTGGTTCCTGACATAGAACTCCTAAAAGTCTTGTAAATAGGAGTGCTCAGAGAATCTTTTATTCTAATATTTAGTCTTTGATCCTAGTTCCAGACACAAAGCTTCAACAACCTCCATAATTTCATAAGTGATAGAGGAATGTCTGATGCCAACCTCCTAAGTCCCTTGGAATTTCCTGAGTGATAAGATCATCTTTTATTCTAATGAGGTGATTTTTGGTGGGCTCCCAGATGGGGGCAGGCCACCAGAAAGACCAATCCATAATTAGAAGTTCAGAATTTTCAGTCCCACCTCTCATTCTCCAGAAATGGAGTTTATAATCCATCGTGTCTACATAATGACACCTCCACAAAAACAGTAGAGTCTGGTGAACTTCAGAGTGGGTGAAGTAGCTACATGCCCAGAGGGTGGCACACCCCAACTCCACAGGGACGGAAGCTTCTGCACTGAGGACAATTCCAGAAATTACGTTTCTCTTCATCTGGTTCTTCATCTGTATCGTTTATCATATCCTTTATTATATAATAAGCTGGCAAATACAACTATGTGTTTCCCTGAGTTCTGTGACCCATTTATTGTACCTAAAAGTTGGGAGTTGTGAAACTCTGACTTCGAGCCAGTTAGTCAGAAGTCCTGCAGACAATCTGGGACTCACAACTGGTGTCTGAAGTGGGGGCAGGCTTGTGGGACTGAGTCCTTGCCCTGTGAGACCTGATGCTGACTCTAGGTAGACAGAATCAGAACTGAATCTAAGTTCTGATGCTTAGGTGGTGTCGCAGAATTGGTTGGCAAGGGGAAAAAACCCCACACCTTTGGTAACCACAGGTATCAGAAGTGATATCAGTATTGTGTGTATGAGTAAAGGAGAAACAAAGGAATGGTTTTCCACACATAGGGACTCTAGTTCCTTTCAGCAATTTTAGTTAACTTTCTCAGCTGAGAGGATTAACTCTCTTACTTTTCTCTTAAAGAATTAATTTCCCAACGTATTCAACACTGAACAGTTGGTATTTTTTAAGAATGAAGAACAAAAAATGTCTTATGATGACGAAAAAGAAAGAAAATTCATATTTGTATGAGGCACTCCAGAAATTAACCCACAGGTTCTCAACAGAAGCCTACAGAGAAGAAACTGAGGAGAGAAAATAAAGGGACCCAAGAGAAACCTCCAGGACTCTCAGCAGGGTGGGCAAAAGAGACCATCTCAACAGCCCAGAACAGATGGAAACCACCACACTTGACTGAAAGGAATCAAAAATTCGTTTCCGTGCTGGTGTGAGAAGCAGTAACAAAGACTGGCGACGCTTGATAATTTTAGAAGTCAGCTCTGCTAACAGACACTTTCACACAACAAGGTCATCTGTGCCGTTGTTAATGGAAAACGATAGCCTGACCACAATCCCAAATTTCCAACAATATTCAAAGGGAGAGACTAATTTTGGCCACCTGATTTCTGTAACTGTTTTTATGTAATTCTTGCAAGTTCATGTGCAGAAGATGAGAGAATTTGCTCCCACACTCTTTCCTGAGAGAGGCACAGTGAGGACCGAGAGGGGTGCTCATAGAGACTCAAAAAATTAAAGTTCACACTGGGAATACTGAATACACCCATTTATCACATGTACTTTTTCTCATTAAAGAAGGTAACTACAGGTCCTATTCCAACCGCAACTCCACTTGGGTGCAAACACATGCCAATAATTAGAGTAGCTATAGTATTTCTCTGGAACAGGCCTGTTACTCAATTCATTGTGGAGATTCTCTTACAGCATCCCCAGAAAGTCAAGAGGGCAAACACAAGGCACCGGGCTAGTAGGCGATGCTACTGTCTCTTCTACCACATCGCTCAAGGACGGCCTCAACAAACTCTTTAAACTCCTTTCCTACCACCACAGACTCCATTACCACTCCCAAGCTCCTGCCTCTCAGGAAGCCTTCATCTGGTAAAAATCATTGACATTAGAATCTCAAACACACTGGCTTCAGCTGTAAGGCGTGATAATCATAATGACACTAACTTGTGGTAATTTAAAACCTTACTCCATAATCACTTTATCTTTCTCCCATTCTCAAAGGATTCTAAATGAAAACTGGCACTCTTCTGCTTTTTCCAGTCTCTGAGGCGAACAACATGAAACAATTGTCCTCCAACTGGAGTTTAATTTCTCTTTCTCCTCTTTGCCAAAAATGCCACAGGGAAGGAATCAAAACAACTAAGCGTTTGCTTGAGTTTTTGCCAAGAAAACTTTCCCCCACTTCCTTGATCACACAAGTTCTCTTAAAAAAAAAAAATTTCCTCTTCCATGTGAAAACAGAAGTGGGTAGACCCATATTTTTGCCTTTTCCAAAGGCTGATTTTATAGGCACAGTCTAGTTGGGCCTACACATTGCTTCTCTCTGTAACACACTAGGAACCTTTACCCAGGCTGCCGCAAAGACCTCACAAGAAGATAACGTTTAAAGCAATGTTCGGGCAGCAGTTACATAGGACCCAAAGGGATTGCTCTAAATTTTTCAACAGATTGAACTATGGAATAATCCAAGGGGGAAGAAAAAAAAAGGAAATGAAAATACAATTATAGCTACTGTCAGTGCACCTGTGAAAACCAATCCTGCAGGTTTTAACCAGTGGAACTAGGGTTTTGAATTTTAAATAAAGATCCCTATAATCTGGCAAGTGACTTCACATGTCTCAACCTTCATCTCTTTAACTATTAAATACCTCACACCAATGTATTTCAGACAACTCTGATGATTAAACGCTGTGTGTCAACACAAAAACTGAGGTGTATGAATAAGAGAGAAAACAAGACAGCTTCAAATGAGTATGACTCACAAAAAATTTAATCACAAATTAAAATTCTACCAACCACAGGCCTTTTTTATTTAACATTTTATCACATATAATTCACTATCAGATACTGTGTGGGCTTCTGGCATTATCTCACATTACTCCTTCTGCCTGTAATTTCCATCTAAATATCTTTTTATGGGAAGCCATTTCCAACCTGCTAATCTCTCCAAATCTGCTAATCTTCCCCAACCTTCTGCAAGTTAAATACTTCTGCGTTCCCAAAGCGTTTTGTTCATGCCATGATTCTATGTTTTATGGGTTAGTGGGAGGTGGGTGTGCTCCAGTACTTGCTGGAGAATGGACTCCTGGGGGGCAGAAATCCTTTCAGGGTTCCACATATCCACTATCTACCGGTGATTAGCACACAGTAGGCAATAAATAAATGTGAATGAATGAATGAATGAATGAGTGACTATATTAATAGTCCCTCTATTTCACCCTCTAAAAGAGGAAGGAGACTAAACATCTTCTGATATGATTTCTATTTTTAACACAGATTACAAGAACATTAAGTGAGATTTTTCATGTGGAAATTTTAAACACACTGTCAAGCACTACACCTCTACATAATACTTACTGGCTGGAACGATGAAATCTCCATGTAACTCATAGGTCATAAGAGGCTCCGGAAGACTCCTGTATGAAAGGACAGCCCAGAATTACCAAACACATGCAAGCAGATCACTGCTCTTTGTGTTCATTTTTTATAAAAGGTGATAAATATCATGTGCATTTCTCAGTTAATGTGTAAAACCTTCCCCATGAAATTTTTTTACATATCAGAAAGATACATAAATCAAATTGATTACTTTATTGAGTATTATCTGTACCAGGCCCTACCAAAGTTTAAACAGCAACAAATCCCTATCAGATCTAATCACATAATATTTCATATTTAATCTTGGAAACTACCTTTACAAACATCTGAGATTATATATAAAACTTCTTTCCACGTACTTATTTAAAGTCAAACACTCTGTCCAACCAAATAGAAGCATATAATTTTGAAAATCATCTCTAGGATATTAACTGAAGATGCTATAAAAAAACATTAAAAACTTTAAACAAAGGTCTTATCCTCTCCTCCTACAAATCTCCATTACAGAAATATGATATGCATTTTTGGCTTATGCCTATGAAACTATAAAAGAGATATAAAATAAGTAACAATGTGAAAAAAGCCCACATAATTTTAATCTTCTACCAAGCAGATTACACAAACGGTAGTGTATTCTGTCCTGTGGTCAACACAATGCTACAGTTCTATCTTTATACCTATCTTCAATTTTAAAAGACCAGATCTCTGAACTCTGTAAAAACACTTAAAGAACACTTAGACAAGTATCAATTTGCACAGTGTTCCTGGAGGGCAATTTAATATTTTAAGATATTAAAAATCTTCCAGAGTTTTAAATCGTGTAGCCCAGAAATTCCTCTTCAAATGCTTAAGAAAAAAGAAAAATCAAAGATGCATACACACACAAAACTTTAAGACACACACAAAAGCCAAGAAAAAACGCAGGGATAAAGGAGTTCATTTCATATTGCTAAAGAGGACAATTAACCAACAAGACATAATAATCCTAAATGTTAATGTGTCTAATAATAACAGGAGTTTCAAAATACGTGAAGTAAATACTGATGGAACTATAAGAAGAAACAGACGAATAGACAAATCCACACCTATGGCTGGAGATTTAAACACTTCTCCATTTGAATAACTGATGGAACAAGTAGAAAAAAAAAATCAGGATACAGAAGATTTGAATAAAGCTATCAACTAATTTTACCTAACTGATACGTCCCTCATCTAAATGATACCCCATCCAAAAGGAGCAGAAAACACATTCTTTCCCAGTACACATGGAACATTTATCAAGATAAATCATATTTCAGGCCTTCAAACAAGTCTCAATAAATTTAAAAGGGTTTAATTTATACCAGCTGTTTCTCTGATTACAATAAAAATTGAATTAAAAATCAATAACAGAGAGATATCTGGAAAACCCCAAAGAAAGAGAAACTAAAAAGTATTTTGAACAAAGTGGAAATGAAAACACAACATATCAGAATTTAAGGGATGTTATTAGTAAAGCAGTATTTAGGGGTAAGTTTATATCATTCAACATCTATATAAGAAAACAGGTCTTAAACCAATGACTTCACTTTCAATCTTGGAGAGTCAGAAAAAAAAAAAGTAAATTAGACCCCAAATAAGCAAAAACAGAAATAAAATCAACAAGATTCATATCCAACAAGATAAATAAAAGGATAATACATCACGACCAAGTTGGGTTTATCACACAAATGTGGTACTGTCTTAATACTAAAACAAAATGAATGCAATTTGCCACACTAGCAGACAGAAATAGAAGAACTGTATGATCACCTCAGTAGACAGTTCAGGAGAAAAAAGATAGCTCTTCCTATAAATGGTATTAAAGTAACTGGGCATTCATATTCAAAAGCAACCTCGGATCCATATCTCATACGTTACATAAAAATGAACTCAAAACAGATCATAGATCTAAGAGTATAACCTAAAACTATAAAACTTCTAGAAGAAAATATAAAAGAAAACCTTTGTGACTTTGGATTAGGCAAAGACGTCTTGATACATCACCAAACACACAATTCAAAAAAAGAAAACTAATAAACTGGAACTTCATCATCAAAGAACTCTTTCAAAGAGCGTCATCAAAATTGACACTCTTTGAAAGACACTATTGAGAGAAGGAAAAGACAAGTCACAGACCGAAGAAAATATTTGCAAAGCACATAGCTGAGGAAGGATTTGTATCCAAAATATAGTCAAAAATTATCAAAATATAATAAGGAAATAGTTCAGTTGTTTTAATTGCATGAAAGACACAAACATTTCACCCAAGATGCATAGATAGCAAATATGCACATAGAAAAGCTTAAGATTATCAGTCATTATGGAAGTGATATTTCACAGCACATGAGATACTACTACATACCTGTTAGAATGGCTAAAATGAAGAAAATGGACCATACCAAGAGTTGGCAAGGATGTAGAGGAAATGGAACTCTTTTTTTTTTTTTTAAGATTTTATTTATTTATTTGACAGAGAGGAAAAGTACAAGCAGGGGGAGGGACAAAGGGTGAGGGAGAAGCAGACTCCCCACTGAGTAGGGAGCCCGATGCAGGACTCGATCCCAGAACCCTGGGATCATGACCTAAGCTGAAGGTAGTCGCTTAACCGACTGAGCCACCTAGGCACACAGGAAATGGAACTCTTGCACATTTAGGGTGAGAATGCCAAAAAATATATAACCATTTTGAAAAAAAGAAAAGTCTGTCAGTTTCCCAAAACATTAAGCATACATCCAATATACAATGTAGATAGACATTCTACTCCTAGGCTTGACCCAAGAGAAGTAAAAGCCTGTTTCCTCAAAGATGTGTACAGAAAGGATTTTGGTAGCTTTATTTGTAATAGCCAGAAGCTACAAAAAAACCAAATATCCATCAAGAGGTAAATGGATTTTTAAAAGAATCTGTGGCACAGGGGCACCTGGGTGGCTCAGTCGGATCAAGTTTTGATTGATTTTGGCTCAGGTCATGATCTCAGTGTCGTGAGATCGAGCTCCACATCAGGCACCCTGCTCAGTGGGGAGTCTGCTTGAGATTCTCCCTCACACTCCCTCTGCTCCTCTCCCCCATTCACAGGAACTCTCTCAAATAAATAAATCTTAAAAAAAAATCTGTGATGTAACCCTACAGTGGAACACTGGTTAGCAACAAGAAGGAATGAACTACTGGTACATGCTACAGCACAAATGAACCCCTAATTATGCTAAATGAAAGAACCCAGATTTGTTTTAAAGATATTTTTATTCCATTTATATGAAATTTTAAGAAATGCAAATTAATGTACAGTGACAGAAAGCAGACCAGTTGTTGCCTAGGAATGAGGGAGGAAAAAGGGAAGGGCAGGAGAAAGGGATTCCTGAGGGGCATGAGGAAACTTTGGGGGTAGTGGTTAAGTTCACTATCTTGATTACAGTGACTTCATTACAGGTATATGTACATGCCAAACTCACCATGAGGTATACTATAAAAATATACTGTTTATCAAGGTCAATTTCACTTCAGTAAAGTTGTTTTAAAATCGAATAAAACATATGTAAAAATATATTTACAGGTCATATTCCCTACATATAACTTAGGATACTATAGTACACACACACACACACACACACACACACACACACACACACACAGAGACAACCACAGGCACATAAATTAAAACTTAAAGCCCCAGTGAAGAAAAGCTGTTCCTTACTTCCTCACTCCCTCCCCTTCATCTCCTACGCTCTCATTTAAAGAAGAAAAATAAAATCAATTATACCACAGCCTAAATAAAAAGAAGTAAACCTTCAGGGTTTTTTGTTTCAAAATATGTGAAAAGCGGCAAGGAAGGAAAATGATCACTTGGCACAGAAGGAAAGCTAAACAGTCCTGAAAAGAAAATTTAGAGGAGGGTGGAAGAGAACACTTAGAAAAGGCATACAGCACATTTCTTTTCTAATAAAAATGAATTTGCATCAAAGTACCTTCTATGAGCTAGTTATACCATTGTCATAGGTCTGCTAGTCAATACAGCATAAATAATAAGTATTAAATATTGTTGATGGTAGGGAAGCAGTAATAAACATGACAAGTTCTCCATACGAAATGTATCATACCGAGTCACTGTATCTCTCAACTTGCCATCCAACATGTTTCAAGCTACCTCTCTTTGCCACCCTCATAGATCTATCTATGAATATAAGTCATAATATTTATCTAAGCTGGCATTTTCTTCCTGAAAATTTCCACTCCAATTTCCAGGCTTTAAAAATTTCCTCCAGGTCAAATCAGTTTACTTTTTCGTAAACTCACAAAAGAGCTCATTTGTCCTCTCACAATGGGAAACCACTGTAATGATTTCCATTGCTGGAAATCAAAATTATGATCTGAATAGATAGGTGATCAATCAGGGAGCTGGTATTCAGCCCTCTAAAACACTCAAGTAAAGAATTTCTGCCTCAAGTCAGTAGAAGAAATAGGAAGATGCCATACATGTATCTGCTGCACATTCTCTTAGTGTTTTAGGGGTCTGGCTACTTCCCTTCTTATACCTCCAATCTCCCAACCAATTAGATGGCTGGGTTATTTGCAGTGAGAAGAATTCAAGAGCAACAGCTTTTTTGGTGAGAAAAGCTATATTCAACTTTGTGCTATGGTACCTTAGGTGACAAAGCTGGGATTCCAACCCACACAGGCTGGCTCCCACCATGCTCTTGACCATCACACCATACTACCTCCTGTGCTGAAAGAAATGCACAGGCTCAGGCCATAACCAGACAACCAAAATAAAAACCCTGTTTCCCCCCCTTTGGTGCATCACCAGACAAAGTATTACTTAAATCCTAATTACTGCATTTTTAGTTGCTAAAAATAACAAGGGGAAAGAACAGCAACCTAACTTTCAAAATCTCCCAAGGCATCTGCCATTTTATGATAATCACTTTATCACATTCAGGCAGACTGTGTATATTGTTAGGAGGGAAGTTATGTAATAATAGCATCTCATAATGTCGTTCTGTAGGCAATGTTTGCTTAAAAGCAGAATTCAAAAGGATAAAGCAACGTAATGAGAGAAAAAGGCAGAAAAAGCAACATTAGACCAAGAGCAATAAGGGACTAGCTTCAGAAAGTATCATGAGCCAAAAAGAAATTTTATGTGCAGTACTCAATAAAAAGATCCTCTAAGTTTATTAAACTACTTACCCCACCAGGAAAAAAAAGAACCATGTGGAAGAGGGTGGTAAAAAAAAAAAAAATCCACTCATGCAATTTATTATAAAACAACTGGATTTTTGCCTTTAGTTTCCCACCAATAACTGAGTCTCCCTGGTCAATCCCTTTAACTGTATTAGCCATGAGTTTATCAAAGAGTAAAATGGGTTTAAAGCTACCTCCTGGAGTGGCAGCCCCCTTTTGTTTGTCAAGTTAACATATGCAGCTCATTGTATTTTTATGTTCCTCTCCCATTCTTTCCTTTATCCATTTCTTACAGGCTTTCTCAATCTCAGCACTAGTAACATTCTGTACATTTGAGTACAATGGTGGGTTGCTTCCTGCACTGTAGGATATTTAGAAGCCCATCACTAACTCCTGGGAGAAGCAAAATTTGCCTGGTCAAGAAGCCTTATATCCTGGTGACAGGTTCAGCTCTAGATGCTGGAGGTATCGCAGTGAACAAGACACATAAGATGCCCATCTTCAGGAAGCTTACATTCTCATCCCCAGATGGGAGCTAAGGACATTCATTTTATCCATAATTCTCATCCAAACCCATCAGTCACTATCAGTGGCAGACAGGGAGACATTAACACATAGATTATTAATTTTATCCCTTTATCAACTAAGGACAACAATAATGTACTTCATAGGTTAAGAAAAAAAATTTTAAACAGTGGTTAAAAATAACCTGTTCAAATACTCAAAAATAGGTAATACACATCTAAACCCACTGATAAATTTTAATCTCATTAAAAAGTGGGACAACCAGGGGCACTGGGGTGGCTCAGCCGGTTGGGGTGTCTAACTCTTGATTTCAGCTCAGGTCATGATCTCAGGGTTATGAGGTTGAGCCCCATGTTGGGCTCCATGTTCAGTGGGGAGTCTGCTTGAGATTCTCTCTCTGCCCCTCCCCATGCTTGCACTCTCTCTCACTCTCTCCCTCTTTAAAAATTAATAAATCTTGGGGGGGAAAAAAGAAACGAAAAACTGGGACAACCAGGTAACATAGAACACTATGATGTATTCTTGGAATAAATCAATTTTTTAGAAACCTACTCTGAATCTAATGAATTCCATACATTTAACTGTTTACAGGAAATATGGCTAGGGAAACACGTTAAATGACACCATGACACAATCTGCCATATCTAAAATATAGAAAATTCTACTTAAACCCAGGTTGGGACCTGGCAGGCATGGTCAGTTGAGCATCAGACTCTTGGTTTCCAGCTCAGGTCATGATCTCAGGGTTGTGAGACCAAGCCCCACATTGGGCTCCGTGCTCAGTGTGGAGTCTGCTTAAGACTCACTCTCTCCCTCCCTCTCCTTCTGCCCCACCCTTCACCCCCTTCTCTAAAATAAATAAATAAATATTTAAGAAAATAAAAATAAAAAATAAAAATGAGCCAGGCTTATACACAAACAAACAACAATGCTGAGGGAGAAGAAAGCTGTGCAGAGGCAGGGGACTGTGTGGACTAAAAGTGACTTAAAACACAGCAATCAAATGAAATGTGTTGACGTTATTCAAACTGCAGGAATTTAAATAAATATGAAAAGACCTTTTCAAAAACAAAATCAGTAGAAAAGAAATCACACATGGACTCAGTACTGGATGATATTAATTTTGTTGGGTATGTTCATTATATTCTTTTTATCTTTCTATATTGTCTTTTTTAAGTCCTTGTCTTTTTGTAGGCATATATTTAAGTATTTATTTCCTAAAAAAAAATATTTAAGTATTTATGGGGGCAGCAATATGATGTTTTAGAAACTCCTTCAAATAGTACCCAAAAGTAGCAGCAGGTAGGGAGAATGAAGAAACAAGAATGGCAAGATGTGGGTAACTGTAGATACAGTGTAATGGGGCCATGAGGATTCAGTATACTAACCTCTCTGGGTTAGCGACTTGGAATTTTTCAAATAGATGGATTGCTTAAAATATAAAATAGATAATAGCAGTTCATTTCATGTGCTCATTCAAACCCAAATAATAGATACCTGAAACACAATCCTAGGTGCTGGTGACCAAGAATCAGTCCTGGGGGAGCACCGCCATTTGTTTGCCACACAAAAATCAAAGTCCCCCCGAGCACCACAGCAGAGGAGTTATGGTCATGATCTTTTTTCCATTCTTTTACTCACTTCTTTTTTCCCTCTCATGGTATTGTTCTTCATCTCATCTCAAGCTTTTTATCATTAAATTCCTTTCTTTTTTATAAAAAGGGTAATGACCTGGGTGCCTGAGTGGCTCAGTGGGTTGAAGCCTCTGCCTTTGGCTTGGGTCCTGATCTCAGGGTCCTGGGATCGGGCCCCGTATTGGGCTCTCTGCTCAGTGGGGAGCCTGCTTCCCTCTCTCTCCCTGCCTCTGCCTGCTTGTGATCTCTGTCAAATAAATAAATAAAGTCTTTAAAAAAAAAAAAGGGTAATGACCCACAGAGATGCCAAAACCTAGTCTAACTCTGGTCCTAAATATCTTCCATAATAAACGTAAGACTTGAGTTTAGCTTCAAATCTCAAGTGAACTTCTTTTCAAATAGCTTTGTATTTACGTGCTATCGTTATAGGCCTCTAGGTTCAATAGTTTAAATGTAAATGAAAGAAATCTTCATTTTCCCCTAAAAGATTAAATGAATTCAATAAATAGCCTTCTTCTTCACTGTTTCTTAACACTTAACTCCTAAAACTCAGGTCTACAATAGACATCTATTTCAAAAACCAAGTCTATTCCAATTGTGTTGCAACTTACCTAACAACTGACATTCAGCTACCTGTCACACTTTTGAAGACACAGACCCCACATAAATGTCCCCCTTTTTCACAAGGTTTAACTCAACAACTGAGATCTCTGGGCAGAGATGGCATCTGCCGTGTGTTAAATCCCCAAGAGTGCATGCTTCCCTTCTGTCACTGAGAGGAGCTTACCTCAAGTACTGTTTTAGGGCACTTGTTATTGTCTTCACTTCCCAATCTATGGAATTCTCCAGGTCCACTTCATTGCATGTTTTTACATCTGGTGAGCAAACAAGTAAAAAAAACAATAATTAAAACCCAGAACATTCAATGGCCCCCTTGAATGGCTCACAAAACTTCCACTTTTAAATGGCCAAACCACAAATAATTAACTCTGGGATTTCTCATAAAAACATACATGGTTTCTTCTAGTAAAAGCTGTGTTCTATTATTAGACATTCCTAAGCAATTTCAGAAGATCTGTAATGGATATCAAAGGGACAAGGTAAGATGGGGCTGGGAGAAGGGAAGACGTAGACAGTGGGGTATTTCAATATTCACAACTCAAAGCATACACGGCCATGATGACTGCAATGTGGACAGTTATTACTATTATTAAAGATAATATTCAGCAGCCATGGGTTGGAGCATGTGGCATTTGCAGTGTCTACATATTTTACTGTGTCTCGGGTGGCATTACGGTCATCACACTGTGTTATGACAAGGGAAACAGCACTGTTAATGGTAACATGGCAACAAGTCAGTGGGAAGAAAGGACAGTAAGTTTGGTCCCATGCTTCTAAGATCTGTACTCAACATTATTACCTTTCTGAAGATTAGCACGTGATCCATCAAAATAACAATAACAACAATCCACCAAAACAAGTTTTAATGTAATACACACATTAAAACTCAACTTTCACGTTAACATCACAGTTAATACGCTCATCTAATATTTATTGGAAGCCTCTATGCAACACTTCTGACATTCATTCTGAATGAAACTAGTTTCTTTGTCCTAAAAGTGTTAATGATGCATTTCTTCCAAATGCCCTTTAAGATAGCTAACAGACTAAGTATAAAAAAAAAAGATGTGGGGCTTAAACAAACAAATGGGAGGGGTAGGGAGGTAGTAAAGTCTGAAAAGGAAAAAGTGAGTTGTGGTTGAAACAAAAGGAAAGGATAGTGAGAAAAGAAAGGGCAAGCATTATGGGTAGGGTAATACCTTTAATAGTTCTAAGGCTGGGCTACTGTACCTGGCTGTTGGTTCAGCATGGGGGGGGGGGGGGGCATGTTATCACAAACCTAGGCTTAAATCCCGCCACCACCCTAAGCAGCTCCCTACGCCACTCAAACCAAGTCAGTTCCAAACCTGTCTGAATTTCAGGTTTTCATCTGCACCATAGAGATCAAGTAAACGCTCTCACAGAATTCTGAAGAGCAGCAAAGCAAATCAGGAATGTGTACAGATTCCCATAAATTGTTTAAATGAGTAGGCAATTACCACAGCTGAGTCACTAAAAGTATAAGTGTTTAGAGGTAGTTCCTACTCAGAGGGAGGGGGCAGCAAATGGGTTACAATGAGTGATATTAACCAATTAACAGAACTTGCCTGGTTTTCTATACTCCCATCATCCAAAGGGAAAAAATCAGACATTCCTGGAAGAGACTTTATTTCTCCCTCACTCCGGAATGATGTTTCAACTAAGACCCAAGAAAACGAGTCATTTCAGACTTCTCTTTTCCCTCCCTTACACTGTATTTGTCTATATAGGGGAGGAAACTTCTTGTTAGTTATTTCCTCTTGAAAGGCACTAAAAAGAAGAGCCTGTCAGAATAGGACCACTCCATTCAGGCAGACATGAAACTGATAAAGCTTTGGGCTTTGGCAGAAGGAAGGGTAGATGGCAGCTCAATGTTATTCTCAAACTTTCTGAAAACAAAGTAACACAGGAAGTGATGATTCTTCCACAGCCATAATAACATCATACATAGGAAGTCAATTACTCCAAAGTCTGGAGACTTTTTAAAGCACTTCAACAGTTCTTGATTACAGCAACTGACAGCGACATGCAATAAACTACAACAATGGCAATTGACACTGATTACATTTTGATCAGTTCCTACAATTCAGAACTCATTTGTTACTGAGCTTGTCAGACAAGCCACAGATACATTCAAGAAATCAAATTAAGCACCCTGATTAAAGGTGCAATCCTTTATAACTAGGACTAAATAATTCTGTTCTAAAGGCTTTGCCAACCAATTACTTCAGTAACTGAATATTCTCTCTCTCATTAAATCAATTATTTAAATCTCATTTTAACATACAAGTCAGATAACATTTTCAATCAACTTTCTACCAGCAAATCAGCATTTTAAAATCAGGAGGCTTCTAAAGGAAATCTTTTATTTTCATCTTTCTACCAAATAATCAGTCTATATTTTGAGAATAATATTCTTTCTATGGAAAAATAAGCCATCCTTTGAATTCACGGAATAAAAAGTAGCTGTCATATCAGAAGCTAATGACTACATAGTGCCTATGGTACTAATCCTCTATTAGATTTTCACTGTTTTCAAATAACTCAATCATCCCTAGCAGTTCCTTACAATCAGTGGAGGCACTGGGACCAGGTAAATTTGCTGATAACTTTTTGGGTTTCAAACTTAAAAATGCATTTGACTGTTCATATCAGAATATATGTTCTACTGTAAACCAGGAAGAAATTTTGCTTCCTTTCTGACCAAGGGACAACACCCTTAGGGATTCATTAAAACTCTAAACTAACGAGCACAAATAGTTGACTTTTTACTTGGGCTAATGTTTCATAATTATGTAACCAGTGTTATTTTTTTTGAAACTGGAAATTTTCAGCCCCACCAAAATACAAAGTGCTGACACCCTTCTGTATATTGACTTGGGCCCCACTTTAAAGTACTTGACAGAGCACACTGATTGAATAAATTTTGAGAATATTCTTTGTAATCAAAATCAGAATTTTTTCACCTACATTTCTTTTTCCCTCCGATCTATATAAAAAAGTTGTCCTAAAAATAAGGTAATATTTTATAAAGTAAAACTTCTAAATTAGCTTTATTTCTTGTTTTCTATGCTTCTGTGTCTGAAAATAAAATCATCCCGCCTGTTTTGCAAGTTAAATTTAGAAATAACCACCAAATTCACCAACACACGTAAGCTACCACCACATTTTTCTCACCATTTGCCCACCCCACTCTGATGTTTTCATTCTTCAGCAGGGAGGTGGGAAGAATACTGACAATTCTAACCCATCCTGGTTCTAACCTACCAATAGCTATTGTAATTAATCTGTTATATTCTCACCCCATTTACTAAAAATCCATGACTCACCCAAAGACACCTCATCTGATATTTCTCCCTTCCCTCCCCAAGTGCTTCAAGTTTCTCTTTAAACAAACAAACAACTTTTACAAAACTATGTCTATGCACGCCCTCTGTTAGAGCAAAAGGGGAAGGAAAGAAAAACACCTGAAAAGGGAATGAAGACAATTGCTCACTTGGGCTTTTTTTTTTTTTTTTTTTTGAATTTAAGAAGGTTGGTCCAGGAAAAGCTAGCAGACTTCTACCGTCTCTTCCCAGAACGGAAGACGACTAAGACAAACAACACCCATCACCATGACCTGACCTGGAGAAGTAGAGATGACAAGTCTATTTAGAGGACTTTGTATGGTCAACTGTCATTAGTATTTCTCGTTGGCAGAGGAGAAGAGAGAAAAACAGGGTGGAGGAAAAGAGGGTGCAGAAAGAAGATGGGAGTGAAGAAGAATGTAGAGAAACATTTTTTATTTTAATCTTAAATACGAGAGGTGAGAACACACCAAAAAACAAGGTGGGTGAAGAAACATGCAAGATATTACGCATGCATCCTTTCTTTAGAAATGATCACATTTACACAAGCATACTTAAATACTTAAAACATTTCAAACACTACACAAATATGGACATAAAAATGGCAATAATAGAAAAACATCCAAATAAATAATTAGCTCTCTAGAACTAAAGAAAGCAAGTAAATGGAAGTTGTCAGAAAATATTAAATGCCTTGGCATTTTTCCTCAGATACTAAAAAATTAGATTATTTCTCATCTCTACAAAGAACAAAAGCATTATGCACAAATTGTACTTAGAAAAATTCAAATTTGAAATAAACACTACCAAGAGAAATGGTAACCTAAAAAACAATAATAACTGCCTAGTACCAGAGTGGGCAGCAAAATCTTCAGAACTAACTCCTCTAGAAGGGAGGGACTGTGGATTGGTTTAAAAGAGCAAAGATAAAAATCAGGCAGACTCATCCCATTTTATTTTTCTCTTTAAGATATAGAACCCTGGAACAACATAGGGAGGTGAGAAAAGATGGAAACAAACAATGTCCAGGGATAGGAAATACACAAATATACAGAAGCTCTAAAATCCCTTTTTGTGGAAGTGGTATAAATTATTTGTTTTGAACACTTAGTGAATCGGGATAGACGGAAAGAGGTTTTTCGGTTTTTTCGTTTTTTTGGTTTTTGGTTTTTTTTGATGTAAAGAGCTCTCTTAAGGGAATTTTAAATTAGGATACAGTGAATAAATCTATTCTCTTAAGAGCTTAAGTTGGTAACAAAGTAACAAGAAAATGGTATTAATCCTAATAAAAATCCAAGGTTTATGACTGGCAATTTTAAATTCATACTAGGAATTACTTATGGATTAAGTAAAAAAAATCTACTCTGTAGCACCCACTACCCAAGTCAGAGCAAGTCAGTATCTTTCCCTCTCATCAAATCTTTAACTTCCTGAAGAATTACTTCTTGGGAAAACACAGCATTTCCTTTGTCAGTTGCTGAAATCAGGTTGTACCATGCTTGTATCCCCGACTTCTCTGCTCTGAGTCTCTTGGAAAGTGAAAACCGTTTTCCAGGTCATGAATTTTTGAGAGTTTAGGTATTTTAAAACACCTTGCCAGTTCAGGATTATCTTCAGACATTTCCCATGAGCTGAGGAAACTACCACCTTAGTTCAGGGATGCAGATCAAGTGGGATTTTATGAGATTAAGCACAACTTTTGAGACAGCTTAACACTTCAGCTGTGACCACAGAGACACCCTTGTTTGAACTTCGCTTGGCCATGAACAAAAAGATAATAGAAATAATGCTAGGATCCTTCTGACCAATTTACTGCCAAAGTGTGCCTTTCAGCCAAAATATCCCCTTCTGATACCAACAGAGTCTTCTAATTCTAATCATTATTACACCATCTTGGAAATGAGAGAAGTGTTTCTAATTTTAAAATTAACTAAAAGCAGATGCTGGAGTCCCATTAAACTCTTCCAGCTGCTACTGAACCACTGGCAACCTGAGTCTATTTAATTTGGAGCCCACTAATGGTAAAAAGGAAAATCTGACTGCCAAAATTGCACACCCAAGTTAAACCAGAGAAACAGAAAATGAAAACAGCTCATGAAAGCGAATGTACTCTAAGACAGCTCTCCAACTGATGACGGGCAATTTTTCCTGCGGTTAATAGCTGAAAAAAGGTTATTGCTTATTAAATCCTTAATTCAAATATAGCCAAACAAGCAATCCTATCTGCAACATGTTAGTTGATTTTATTCATCTTGGTTTATGCTTCCGAAAACTGAGTCTTCCCTACAATGCTTTAAGATGCAGACAGGTTTAGATGCATTGACAGCGTACCTGAGGGCATTGTTAATATTGATTAATTAAAGTGAGATATCAACTTAATTAATATTTAGCAAGGTCAAAATGACAGGTTCATTTGACATGCAGGCCCGCAAGCCTGATGACTTATCATCACTCCTCAAGAGGCAATCTGCTTTGGGGTGGGGAGAGAAGTGGGGCTTCTTACAGGTGGCACTGAAATGACAGCAGCGTGTAATGTAAAAGCGCTTTGTCATTCACGTAATGTCTGGGGTAATGAAATGAATTCACTTTCTGGCTTCCTCTAGCCTGCGATGCCAAAGAACACTGTGTTATCAGCACAGATGGAGCATGCATGGTTCTGGAGAAGAGCCTGGTGCAAACTACAAACAAGCCACTGTGAATACCAATGAATCCCAGAGAATCAGATCCTTGCTGTCAAGTGACAGTTTTGGAAGCAACATAAAAATGAGTGAGTCCCAGTGGTCTTGTCCAACCAAATGTACTGTCAAGACTCTGGACAGGCAATTTGGAAGCCATGCAAATCGCAGAGGCCTGGCTGCTACTTTCCTCTAAGAAGCCCAAGAAGACATTCAGCCATGAGCCTGCATTCTTTTTCGGCCATCCCCCCCACACACACACACCATTTCTTAGTCAGTAAAGAGGGAGTGGATAATCTGTGCTGAGGCAAACACTAATCTACTTCTCTGCATCAGCTATCTCTGCTCAGGAGAAAGCTCATCTAGGCAGGAGAAGAACAGAATGGATTCACAAGTACGCTGTACATTACTATGAAATATTAAGTGGTGAAGTCAATGAACATAAACAAATAATGCATGGAAAATGATTAGAAAAGAGGCATACCCATCAACATACTGAGAAGTCTCTGGACCTTTGAACTCACCCCCACAACTCTGTACAATCCTTGGTCATTTATACCTATTGGAAGAGACAAAGTTGTTAGCAAAATACAAGACTGTCATATTTTAAAAGCTGGCAACAAACAATTGCATTCAGAATCTTTGCTAACTCACATTAGCAGCATTCCTGTTGACTATAAAAATAACATTCGACAAAAGCAAGTGTTTACCAACTTGTTTTAGCAGCTTGGTATTCATGAGTTATGGTTGGAAAATAATTTCATAAAAACAATGTTCCATGTGGACAAAATGTAATGAGTCAATGTTAATGAAAGAAGTTCCTTAAGTAGTACTCATGTGTACCAAGGCATTCTGTAAAGATGCATTGTAACTTTCATGTTTATTATGGTTACTTATTCTGGATGTTTTTCTTGAGAAGTTTTAGCCTTTTAAAAATAACACAGTGTTAATTAGTATACAGAAAGAAATCATTATTTGCATGATTCTTTAAGACCATGGAAATGCATTCAAAACTAAGGCAGAACTGTTTTTGTTTTTGTTTTTAAGAGCTGTTATATGCTCTGTCCAGTGAGGAGCTCTGAAACTTCCAAGGAACGTTACTACAAAATATATATCGAAATGAACCAAGTCACAGCATTCTCTCTCTGCAGAGGCAGGGGAAACAAAATATCTCTCTGCAGGACAGACAAGAAGTCAAGAAAATGTACTGTCCCACATAATTTAGTATACTGAATACATGGCACATTTGGGTTTTGATTTGAATAAACCAACTTGTAAAAGGGCATTTTTGAGGCAATCAGGAAACTCTGAGTGACACGAAGATTAGGTCAGAAAATGTCCCTTCTTTTTTAAGGTACATACCAAAAAGAGTGAAAGGAACCTATCTGAGATTTGCTTTAAGAGAAAAGAAGGGATAATTGAAGCAATTTTAGTAAAATCTTTATAATGGTTGAGCCTGACTAGGAATACAAGAGTTGACTATACCACTCTCTCTATTGTTTTTATGCTTGAGACCTTTCATAATAAAATAATGACTTTCAAAAAAAAAAACTTAGCTTTATTTCTTTTTTAAAAAAAGAATTTATTTATTTATTTGACAGAGAGACACAGGGAGAGACAGGGAACATAAGCAGGGGGAGAAGCAGAGGGAAAGGGAGAAGCAGACCTCCCGCTGAGCAGGGAGTCCGATGCAGGGCTTGATCCCAGGACCCTGGGATCTTGACCTGAGCTGAAAGCAGATGCTTAACCTACTGAGCCACCCAGGCACCCCTAACTTTATTTCTCAAAAGAATTACAGTTTGCTCCCCGTGCTTGTGGTCTGCACCACTAATGTTAAAGCTAAGAAGAACACACTGGCTGAAAGGAAGATGAGGCCTCTAATCCTTCAAGTTTCCAAAACAAAACACCAAGTTTCCAAAGGCCATGGAATTTGCCCAAGGGGGTTACTTTCTTTTTGCTGGTGATGAATAGAATACCAGACAGATTCTGAAGGACTGGATTCCAGTCAAGGCTCAGTCACTCCTGAGCTCTGAGACCTTGGGCAAGACAGACTTTTCTGCCTCTCAATGGGGTATCTGAGATAAAGGATAGCATCATGCACTTTGTGTCATGGTGGGAGGATACTGAAACGATATTAACACATGTAGTGTCAATTCTAACACATGGCACACATAGAAGCTCTTACTATTCCTTGCAAAAAAACAAGTCTTTATTTTCCTTTTCTCTATTTTGCCTTTCATATATTTCTCCTTAATCATTTTTAAGCTTCTCAAATGTCCTACTTATCTATTATATGCGAAATTTTGCATCCCCCCATAATCCGTAACCCTCACTACCTCAGAATTTGACTGTTTGGAAATAAAGTCTTTAAAAGAGGTAATTAAGTTAAAATTAGGTCATTAGGGTAGACCCTAAACCAACATGACCAATGTTCCTATAACAAGTTGGGACACACACAGAGGGGAAGATGATGTGAAGACACAGGGAGCAGTCACCCCCAAACCAAGAAGAGGGGGTCCTCAGAAGAAACCAACCCTGCTGACACATGGACCTCTGATTTCTAGCCCCAAGAACTCTGAGAAAATAAATTTCTATTGTTTAAGCCACCCAGTCTGTGGTACTTCACTATGGCAGTCCAAGCAAACACATACACCTTCTCTCTCAATTATCTCCAAAGAGCTCAGAGAACCAGAAGAGCAAAGGCTAGCCTTTCAGTCTACACATGTCTGTTCTAAAGATACTTTGAATGCTAAAGAATCAAAGCAGCAGAGAGGCATCTTCCTGATGGGGAAGCTCACAGACTCTGGGAGAGAGAGAAAAATTCAGGTCAGCCCTGCCAGGAGTTGATAAAAAGGAAAGGAAATTGTCCAGAAACAAAAAAATCAGAGTTTGAGTCTGCTACAAGAGAAAAGACTGGGCCTCATTCCTTCCTTCTCCTAGAGGCCAGAAGGCCAAGTCTAGAGAGTTTAAAATACCAGAGAATTTTTTTTCTTAATTCTTCTCTATTTAAGAAATCTAAAATAGTTTGACCTCGGTGCCAGAAGCCAAAAGAGCAAGTCATATTCTGCAGTCAAACAAACATGCGTCTTTGAGAAGGGCCTGAAATACATAGAGAAATGAAATAAGAATGTTACCTCGGCAATAATCATCACTCTGTGCTGATAATTACTATCAGATAATTGATCAAGTTCAAATTCATCAACCTGAGAGAAGCTAAGTTAATTGCTAATGCATAATGAAAGGTGCAAGGGGGAATTAATGCTACTCAATGCAGTTTCCACTTTTTTAAGGTGAAATTTAAATAAACCTTATATTAAAGCAACTTGGAAACAGCCTGTAAAATACGCGCGTGCGTGCGTGCACACGCACACACACACACACACACATCATGACCTAGGATTTTGTTTCTTGTTACAATGACCTTAAAAGCTCTGAATTAAGAAAATTGGCACACACACATGTCCGATAAAAGACAACAAATAAATACAGTTGAAAAATATAAATCAATATGCCAAGTCCCATGAGTGGGTTTATCACAGTCTCTCTGGCTTCTCTTCCACATTTTCCCCTTTCAGCCAAAAGATTCACCATGTCTAAGCGCCAAGTATTAGAATTTTGAAATTTTCTTCAACTTCCTGTCACTTTCCAAACTCAATAGATTAGTGTGCACAATTTCTTCAACCTTCAGACTGATCTCTGCTCCTTCAACATAGTCTTGAATTTTATACACATTAAGGCATCCTTGTAGGGAAGCACACATGACCATAATTCATTCTGAACATCATCGTTTTTTCTTTTTGTTTTTCAAATCACTTTGATTATCTAAGTTCTCTTCCATCCCCATTTAAGAGTAAGCCATCGGATCAAGTCTAGATTCCAGAACAAGTAAGGCATAAACACATAAATACCCACATGGGCCCTACCTCACCTACCCACATTTATCGTGGAGTATTCACCTTCCATCAGAGCAGACTCGGACTATCACCTGGAAGAACCAAATTCATTCCCTCCTGAGGCAGATCTCCCATCTGACAGAAATGTTCTTCCCCTTCTCTTCACAAATTACTCATCTGTCAAGTATTTATTCATCAAATACATGCCAAGTACTGTTCTAGCTGCCCAAGATTCAACAGTGAGCAAAATGAAGTCCATCCAGACCTTCAAAACCCGGTAAAATCCCACCTTTTCTACCACCAGCCCACAGTGATATTCCCTTTCTCTGAACATGACTTATAGTTAATTCCTCTTCACACCTGATTACATTTTAAAACAAGCCCACAATCTCTTTTTCGCAATTCCCAAAATCAAAATCTGAGTGCTTGACATTAGATTACTTATGTCTGTATTCTTCCCTCCCTCTGTGTGAATAGTCCTAATTAACCATGTTAAAGGTAATTTCCACACACAACCCATCTGGAGATGTTATATACTGTCTACATTATGTTTCTAAAACACATCCAGCCTCAAGATTTTCAGACTTGTGTTCTATCTTCTCTTCCCAAATACACAGACATGGAAAGATACTAGGTCAATATTGGTTTTTATTTTTAATAGCTTTCATGGTGCCTTGCATAGAATGGTTTAGTACAGAAGAGGCATAGCCAGGGTGATCTGACTTGAAATTAACTTCAAACTATAGATATAGATTGGACTTGGTCCAAAACAGACATTATAATTAGGAACTAAAAACTTAAAATATCCAAGTTATTACAATCTTTTCAGAATATCAACATTCCCTGATATCATTACTGTAAGACTTTCTAACTTTTGACAAAAATTTGACATCAGATCACAGTGTTACAGACCTGAAAATTTTTTCTCTTTTAATAAATAAGATTGTTTCTGATCAATAGTAAAGAAAGGGTAAATACTCTCCATTTCTATGATGAGCAGGTGCTGACAGCTGTCCCTGGGCAAAGCGGACAAGGCAAAATCAAATGTGTCTTCCTTCCCACCACCTGTCTCCTCCAATCTCACACAGTCCTGTCATGGAGCGCTAGCTACATCTTTCTTGAGGAGAAAGTCAAAAAGTAGAAATGAGTCAGATTTCATCATCATCTCTGCCCAACAGCTTTCCTCTCAGAACGCAGATGACACCGTCAGAACCAGAGGCTATTCTACTCTATAAAATACCCGCACAGAACTACCCAACACCAGTGGGCACTCAGAGGCCTTGGTAGGTGGGCTGGGGAAGCAAAAGAATAAGATGTGTGGGGACAATAGAATTAGATGCAAAAGGAAAAGAAAGCCAAAGAGGGTGGATAAGTTCAGTTAAACAATGGGGGGGGGGGGGAGGCTGGAGTGGTTGCAACTGGCAAATAAATATATTGAGTAAGAAGAAAACAGGAAGTGGCATTTAGAGTAAAGGAAGCAGAAGAGAGAAGACAGGTAATTAAAACACACATGCACATACAGAGGAAAGGTCAACAAAGAAGAGAATGAAAGGAAGGAGAAATGGGAAATAACTGAGAAGATAACAGACTAGAAAATATATAATATTTAAATTCTTATTAATTTCATAAAATATTGTGTACTTACTATATTTTAAGCACTGAGGTAGAATAAAGTGAAGACAGGGTAAAATTTAGAAGAGAATTAAAATTAAGAGAGAGAGCACTTGGGACAAACCAGCCACAAAGCCTTGTCGTTCCTTTCCTTTCTGGCTTCAGGAGCAGATTCCACACCTGATAACTCAGGATTCTTAATAACTGGTGTAATCCTCAGCACATGGTATACATTTAACAAATGAATTGGATAAATTCATGGATAAACTGAATAAATGATTAATAAGTTGACGATTGATTTGTAAAGTGATAAGGACAGAAATTAAAAAGGGACAGAAAAGGTAATTTGTTAGTAGAAAAGAGAGATATAACAGTATAAAAGAATAAGAATCAAAGTGGAACTTAAATACTTTTGATGGTAATAGGCACAAAATTATTAAAAAGAATTTTCCAAGTGTATGATTCTACAGAAATAAATGACCATATGTTAGGTCTATCAACTATCATTCATTCAATTCTCATATAGTAATCAGCAGAGTGCTTGGCATGAAATAAGGTAATTGATCAATATTTGTGAAAGGATCAAATCATTTATTTGCATTTGTGCAAGTTGACAACAGGGGTGAAAGGTCATTAATATCCAGGCTCACATTCACTGAATTTACATCAAAAGTCTGCCACATGTCATCATTAATAAAGCATACACACACACACACATGCACGCATAAATACAAATGTAGTTCTACATGTCCCCCAGCGCTGCAAAGATGAATTCCCCTTTGGACTATGTAATGAACAAACATACAATTTTATGCATACATATTAATCATAGTTGTAAGTACATTTTATAATTATATATTATAAATATTAACTAACCTTGAGAGACCCTTGAAAATAAAAGGAAAAAAGCACCATAGGTAAAATGATGATTAGGAAAAACTTGTGAGGAAATGTCCCAGCAACAAGGCTAAGAATGATATGCTATACAGGTGACTCCAAAAATAGCAATGAGGAGGCTCATATGTAGTGCTTCAGGTCATCAGTAAATTATAAAAATTTGATAATGTGTCCCTTACATCTATTTATAACTAATCCCCAATAAACACTCTATTTACATGTTTGTCCAAGTCTAATAAGTACTTTCCAGGCTATCCACATAAGAGGGTTACATAAAAATAAATAGCTTCATACACAAAGATGCCCTTCCAAGATATGGGACAATCCATAATACTTCAAGGTTCTGTCAAAAACACACATTTATATTAAATTATTTTGAAGTATAAGCAGGCCGAACCAAGAATCACTCACTCTAGTCCACCAAAGGGACATACTATTCAACATCATAAATTTAAGAGACTGGATTTATAGAATTTTAGAACTCTAAAATTTGGAAGAAGAATGAATTGTTTTTAACACTTCCAAAGAATTAAATACTACAAAAAGGGTAAGAAACAGATTTTAACCCCTGAAAGAGAAGAATGACTACAGCTGATAGTCACATTTTAACCTTTCTAGATCTTGGTTTCCTCACCAAAAAAAAAAAAAAAAAAAATCAGGAAACACAAGTTTTTTGAGCTTAAGTTTGTAAGATGAAAATTATTATGAGTTAAGGTTGCTGACATCCTGGAAACTTCCAACTCTACCACTACCCCATTGTACAACCTGGTAAGTTGCCCAATCTGTGTCTCAGCTTCTTTACCTGAAAAATGAGGTTAATGGTGGCATGGGGTTTCCGTGAAAATTAAAGGAGACAACATGTGTAAAGCATGTGCATGAGCCTCACATACCAAGCACTCATCACAAGCTTTAGTTGAGCATAAAAATTCAAAATCAGGGGGCACCTGAGTGGCTCCGTGGGTTAAAGCCTCTGCCTTCATCCCAGGTCATGATCTCAGGGTTCTGGGATGGAGCCCCGCATTGGGCTCTCAGCTCGGCAGGAAGCCTGCTTCCCCCTCTCTCTCTGCCTATTTGTGATCTCTCTCTGTGTCAAATAAATAAAATCTTTAAAAAAAAAAAATCAGCATCAAAAGAGCTAGGTACAAGCCACAATACATACACACGTTGGCCTACCTGAGGCATGTAGTCTATAGCCTACTTTTATACCATAAAGCACATGTTGAGAAGAGAGTCGAAATTTATTCAATATGAATGGTTCATGGAAAATATGAAATTCCTGTTCACCAATCATATTTGGAATTTCTCCCCAAGATGATGATGATGTGGGCTGCAGACAAAGAAACATTACAGACAGACAGCCTCTATCTGCTGGGAACCACTCGGTACTTTTCCTTCCTATGAAGTCTTGGTTTCACTTTCAGGTGGCCTCCATATACTCTTTTTAGATAAATCCACTTCTGCACTATGCTGCCTCCCCACCAGCAGGGACATTGAGGAAAGGTCTCGTGATCTCATTCAGATGGCCTTCCCACGCCCAAACCAACCCGGGACTAAGCTCAGACACCAGCCAGCTCGGCGCATGAGGGCCACTGTGCCCACTGAGGCTGGCTGCCGCATCCACTTCCATTACAGCATCCCACCCAAGCAGAAGCCATGAGTATGGACAAAGTGCAAGACAAATATCCAATTCCAGGTCTAAGCCAATATTTTTGGAAGCACTGATCACTTCAGGACTCTTTAGACACATCTAGGATTAACTCAGAGACTCATCCTTTCCAATCCAAGTCTCAAGTATGAAGGGTATATGGCTTACTGCTACACTGGTTATCAGGGTCAGAATAGAATATATATTCCTAGTATTCCATGTGGCCAGCCTCATTTCCAGTTACTAGCCCACATGAGAAAAAGCATCTTTGCTTCAGACAAACCCTAGACTTGCTGCTATTCCTTGCACAAACACCAAAACCAGTGGACAATGCGCCTCCAGCAGGGCTGGTGAGAAACTACAAACTAACTGAAATTTCCTCTTTCATTAGTAAGACCTGGGGTCCCAAGCTCTCCTCAGAGATCTGATGTCTTGCAATCCCAGATCTAACAGATATAGCTATCACTCATTCAACGTACCCTTCCATCCTTCCTCACAGTGGGAATCCTGGGGAAAGGAGGATCTCATGGTCCCTGGGCCGCCCAGCAGAAGTGGGCTCCCCTCCTATCACTAAGCTGAGTTGTCAACCAACTCTTCATCTCACCTTACTCTACTGCCACAGGATAATTCTGACTTCGAGTCAGAAGATGAAGATCCAGATCCCAGCTCTGCCACTTTGTAGCTGTAGGAACTGTGACAGGTTTACCCTTAACGTATTCTAAGCCTAAAATCCCTCATATGCACCTGCACCTGAGCCTAATAAACATCGAACTCTTCAACCGCCAACTGTTTTGTAGGGGTTGGGTGAGCTAGAGTATATGAATACATGGAAAACATAAAATGCCATTTATTATTAGGGTTTTAAATATTGTCAGATGCAGATTCCACATTGATATTATGTCTTCCACTAAGACTTTCCAAGGTGCTACAGAGATTCTCGGCAAAGGGGATAAATCTTTCTTAGGCTGATAGTGCTCCTTCAGAAGTTCATGATGGAGCTGGTATAGAAAGAAGAGGCATGACTTTAGAATGGCTTCATCTCAAATCTGGATGAGTGCTTTGAAGACTGACACTGAAATCTCCCTGCTCTCCTTTACTGCTGTCTACAGTTTCAAACTCCCTCTATTCTTTAAAAATTGTCTAGGGGCGCCTGAGCGGCTCAGTGAGTTAAGCGTCTGCCTTACACTCAGGTCATGATCGCAGTGTCCTGGGATTGAGCCCCGCATTGGACTCTCTCCTTAGTGGGGAGCCTGTGTCTCCTTCTCCCTCTGCTGCTCCCCCTGCTTGTACTATCTATCAAATAAATAAAATCTTTTTAAAATAAATAAATAATTAAAATGTGTCTGTATTCTTTTATCTCTAGCATCCTTAGGAAGTCAGCCTACAGAGTCTCCATCCATCTCGTTATGTTCATGGATGTTGAGAACACCGGCATTAAAAATTCAGCCTTGGATTTGAGTTGTAGTCTAATGCTTTCTAGCTGAGACTTACACAAGTTCAATCATGTCTCTTGGCTTCAGGTGCTCATGTAAAATGGAGAAATATTATCTCATAGGGTTCTTTTAAGAAATACAACCTGTCTAACCTGGCTACTCTATAGCTTTTTGCTTCCCAACTCTTAACCCAGTGGTTTTTTTCTTGGTCTTCTTCCTGCCTGAACTTGCTAGAGCAGTTGACATAGGTATGACTTTCTCTTCTTTGGAATCGCCCCTCTTCTAGACCTTTACACCACACGGCCTTGGGTTCCTTCTCTGACCCATGACTGTGCTGTGTCTCTTTAAGTATTCTTTTCCTCATATTCTCTAAATGCAAAGATCCCCCAAATATTCTGGCCTTTGCCCCCATTATCTTCTTCCCTCACCATTCACTTGGCATAACTTTCTGACACTCAAAACTTCACCTCTCTGAAAATCATGCCCACCATCTCTTCTGTTGTCTTCATTTTATTTCTGACAGAAATGTCACAGACACCTTGAATTCATATCAGAGACCAATCTCAATCCCTTTATTCCTCTCAAACCTACTGCTCCTCCTGCATTCTCTGTCTTGGCTAAAGATGTCTTCCATCTACCTTGGCTGGAAAGCTTACAGTTTACCTTCCCTTTTCCCTACCTTCTACAGCCAACATGTCATCAGAGTCTGTTTTCTTGCCAACTCTCTAGTCCTATCCATCCCTTCTTTCCATTGCCGACACCCTCGTTTAGACCTCCATCAACTCCTACATGGATTACTTCTAAAATCCAACCAGCCATCCTGCCTGCCATTCCCTCTATCCCAGCCGGCTCCCATTAAACCTACTTCCTCCCATTAACAGATGTGAACAAACTCCTGCTCAAATCTGTCAACCTCTCACCACTGCCTAGAAAGCTGAGGCAAACATGCAGCACAGTGCCTGGGATCTGCCACACTCTGGCCTCAACTGTTCACAGAGCATCTTGTCACATCATACCCATCCACCCCCTCTGCCAGCAACACCCCAGGGCGGGTGAACGCCATCTGTTCCACCATCTCCCTTTGGAGCAAAGAACGGGTTTGCCTACGGCCTTGGAAAATAGAGATAGTGTCTCCATCTAGAACAAAGGGCGGGCATGCTTGTTGGCCATAATAAAAGACTCAAGTTTCCTAAGTTCAGAGGTTTTTTTCTCTTATAATATGACCGACTACGTGTGCAGATCTCACCTGACCCTCTCCGCAGTGCCCTTGGGAATCAGGGACCAACAAAAAATTTAATACTCTGGCTACTGAGAGTAATAAACTATCCTTCATCTCTGATCCAGGAGTCTTGAGTCTTCTACTAGAATCCATGAAGCCGCAAAATAACTTGTTCACGTGAAAGCATAAAATCAGGGCTTTGACTGCCTTGAAACTAGACTGAAGCTAATCTTTAAGAAAAGAAAGCAGGGCGCCTGGGTGGCTCAGTTGGTTGAGCGACTGCCTTCGGCTCGGGTCATGATCCCGGAGTCCCGGGATCGAGTCCCCATATCGGGCTCCCGGCTCTGCGGGAGGTCTGCTTCTCCCTCTTACCTTCTCCCCTCTCATTCTCAATCTCTCTCTCTAATAAATAAATAAATAAATCTTAAAAAAAAAAAAAAGAAAAGAAAGCATATCACCACCATTTTTTTCTTCCAATATTTTTCCCGTTGGAAACCCCCCCAAAAGAATGCCCATCTAACACATGCATGCCCAGGAATATGTAAGTATTAAATAAGCTGGAATGGATGGAACAGCTAAATAAAAAATACACACATTTAATTTTCAAACTCACTCATGCGCCTTAAGCCTAAGTAGTCAAAAAATTTTACTTACGTAAATCAGGAAAGAGACTCAAACTCAAGGCAGAAGTTGGTTATTATTTTTTGCAAAACTCCTTTTCCTCCCTTCTCTACAGAGAGCAGAACACCAGGAAAGGCCTAAAGGTGTCTCGCTGCTGCCATCTGTCTCTCCACCTCAGAGCAGCTGTGACATCAGCGACTAAACTAATTCGGGGTAACGCTGGGCAATCTCTTTTTTAGGGGGTGAGGGAGGGGGAGGGGAGAGCTTGAGGTACTCTAAAAGCCATGGTCTTCTTCCTGAGGCTCTTTCCTCTCTTCGCTGTCTCCCAGTCACCTTCTTGCTCAAGGGTCCACAAGACCCTTGGTATAGAAGATTGAAAGCCAAAGCAGTTACTGTTACTGCTTGTTACAAGCGCCACATAAAATTACTAAAGTGAACTCAAGTGATTTATTTCCCTATGTAAATTACTATTAAAAAAAAAAAACACTAAGTTTCTCACTGCTCCCAGAGCCTTGAATCAATAACGGATCTACTTAATTGTGATTGGCCTCAATTCGCAGATATATCTCTAAATACGCAACGCAGATTTACTGAGCACTCCATGTGAACCAATGTCCCAAGCATTCCTTTTTCATTCTCACCACCTGCCCGCAAAGGAGATGCCACCATTATCCCAGGCAACACACGATAAAACCAGGTCACAGGCAGTCAAGTAACTAACCCGCTATGGTTGCAGAGCTAAATGCTGAAAGAGATTCGAATCAAGACTGACCTTTGAGCTCATGCCCTTCACGACTACACCAAAAGTGTAGAAAGACCCTTGCAATAAAATGCCACGGACCTCATCAGAATCTGAACCAAACCCAGAGAACCTAGCACGCCTACTCTGTAGCAAGACAGCTTAACCGTTTTTCCCTATTAACTTTACACAACCACTCATTTGGAAACTAATAGCTTTGGAAGCTTATTTGTTCTTAAAGCAAATAAGATTACTAATTAAGAAAATGAATAATCCTGACTCGCCTGAATTTAGTTTTTCAGTTTTGCATTTGCATTTCTGCAGACACCACAAGACTCTCTGGTTCCCTCCCACATAAGACTGTCCTCTGTTATCCACCCACTCCCATCTCACACCCATTATGATTAAAAAAGAGACAGTGAGCGAGAAACTCAAGTTTACTTGCTGTAAATTTTCTGGGGACAGCTGTTCTTTATTTTCTTCATTTTGCATATAATTTGCCCTTGGCAATTTAAGATTTATGTGCAATCATGGTAAAATATGTTGCAAGTTCACTCTGGGCATCTTCCCTCCCACAAAGACTAATAATACTGAAGCTAGACAGCATCATCTTCCACCAGGCCCATTCTTGAGACCCCAGACAATTCCAGAGTGCTCCCAAAGTGGAAAAATCCTCAGGCTGACTTCAAAAAGATTTTCCAAAAAGCTAAAACTGTTTTCCAAAAAAAAGAGAAATTCACTTCTACATACAACAAATCAAAGACTGACACATCTTAGATGTGGCTTCCTCCTTCTATCCCATGAATTCACAGCTTGTTACAGTGCTGAACTGGATAACTGACAGCTTGCCTAGACCGACATTTTAATCCCATACTCAAGAAATTAAAGTGAATATTCAAATTTTTCACATATGGAAGATTTCTAAGAGAAACTTCATAAATAAAAGTGGCATGGAAATTTAGTTTTAAATCATAATGACTATTTAAAAAATAGCAACCAGAGGAAGTTTTTAAGCAAGAGTCTTACATTGTTTTTGTGGGGTTTTTTTACAATGAATGCATGCACCTGAAAAACTAGATGGCGTGCAGTTCCAGAGGAAGTCAACATACTGGTTGTGGGTGTTGGTCCCTTTATAGGAACGGGAGTAATTTACTTAAGGAAGTCGTGTGATTACTCTCCAAGCTCTGAAACCATAAAATGCTTCAACATGTAACATGACGTATCTTTCTATGTCTAAACTATTACCCATAATTCCAAAAGATGCTGACATAAATTCAAAAAAGGAATGAAAACCAATCCTACATACCTTGTTTAAAGGGTACTAATTCCAACCACATATAGAAGAAAAAGTCCTTCCAATAATTTTACAAACTGCTGGAACACATAATTTTCCAATATGGCATTAGTCAAATCTCTGAATACTCAAGCAAAACACAACTGCTTACGGAGTTCTATGTATGTAAGACACAGACTATTATGTAGAGATGGGAAGAGGCAAGCAAAGAATAAGACATTTTTTTCACTCCAAAGAAACCATAAAGTTCCAGAAACAAAATAAATAGATCAAATATAATTAACAACATCAGACAATATAACTGCCAAATAAGGAACTTCCTTTTCATGAGGAAAGCTCTCCAAGGGAGGATGGAAAGAGGAAGTTTAAAAACACATTTAATGAATATCCACTATGTACAAAAATTAGCTCTAATCCTCACAAACGTGGGTGCAGGCAGACAGTGTGAATGAACTTCCTAGTCACATTCTTCTAGAGACTAAGGGTCCAAAGGGTTAAGAATCTTTCCAAAATGCCTAACCTCACTGCATCATTTTAGTGTAAACCCAACCACTCTTATCAGCCAACAGAAAGATGCACACCTTCTGCACAGTAATCCAAGTGCCCCTCTTCCTCCAGTCTCACCAATGACCCCCCAGGTCCCAGATGCATCACGCTCTGTCGAACATCTACACTTCAACCTCACCCTTTCCCTCTACCAAAATCTTTCCCAACACCCAACACTTGTGCACCTGGCCAATTTCCCCTTGTCCTTCAGAATGCAGCTTATGTGCTGAGTCCCCAGGGAAGCCCTGTATCCATGGTGATTCAGAGGCTGGGGGGCGGGGAGGCAGGGCAAATGAGCCCATCATATTCTCCATCATCAGACAGCCAGAGACATGGTGGCTGCATGGTTTTCAGCCTAGACACAATGGAGGAAAGGTTGTGTAAAATGGCTTGAGAATAACCAGGTGTTTTCCCACAAAGGAAAAAACTAATACAGGGCACCAGAAACTAGGCACCATATGGAAAACAGGTAAAGGGGCTGGAGGGAAGCACAGGATCAGTGAGCAACAGGTGCCATGAACACATCAGAATTTGCCTTGGATCGACCTACAACATGTTGGAAATCTGAAATGCCCTTGGCTTCTGAGTGAGACTTGGCCACTTTGAGCCATTTTCTTATTTCTTCTCTCAACTGCACTTTTTAGGATGGAGGTTCTACCCTACATCTGCTAGACTCACATTCATAATCCCCAAAGCTACATGGATCCGTGACCCAGGGCCCTCGGAAACTACTCTCTCGGGAAACCATCATGGCTTCTACCTCCTAAAAGCAGAAGATGAGAAAATTCCTCTCTCTCTCAGACTGTTCTTATTGGAGCATTCTCTACAGCAGAGTCCCAGCTATCAGTGATCATGATTCAACAGAACTGATTGAGCCCAGGAATCTGCATTTTCAAGAAGCACCGTTGGTGATCTCGATACATGACAACAAGTCTGCCACGGACCCTGAAGTTTCCTTGATATCCTTTGTCTTCCAAACTAAAATCTGAAGGTGAAATACCTTGCAGAACTCTGATGCTTTACCTACGACCAAGTGCGAAATGTGACTACTACTTCATCAGCTAAATCACTGGAGTGCATCGACGCTATCTGATCCCACTGCCAAATCTCCCATCCCAAATCAGTTACCTGCCCTGCCGGATCCTCCAACCTAGGCAGAATTCTGGGGCTCCTTTGCACTCAGTCATCCCACACGTGGCTACCAATACTAGTTTCCATATTTACCTTTCTAAGCCTCCTATTCTGCTATCCACCACCCTTTAGGACTTAAGTTCCTTAAGTCCTTCAGTTAAGGAAGAAACTTCAGTTCGTTCACAATTAAATGCAAATGCCTGAGTACCTGCTTTTATACTGTTTCTTCATGCTTCCTTTCCAATCAGATTTGCCTTGTTCCTGTCACACTGTCTCCACATCTTTGCAGAGGTGTCTCTAAATGCCACAATATACATTCCTATCCTTTAAATCTAAGGAAACCTATTCCTAAACACAGTCCTCAATTAACATCAAATACACTGCAATCTATCAACATACATTCGAATTCTCTTAATTCTTGCAAATGTGTAACATTTTTCTCTCATGGTATATTTACATTACAAATCTCTATGTTTATTATTAATGTATCCACATTATATGTAACTAACTTTTAATACTAAAGGACTAGAACAAAGCTATGTATACACTGTGACTTCTCAATAAATAAATACTAGTTAACTCATTGGCTTCATGTTAGAGCTAGATTTAACTGTGATAGGTCGCCTGTTACTGAGGGAAAGAAAAGAACACTTTACTATTTTTTCAGAACTTCTCTATTTTCATTGTTTGTTTGGGTTTAGGTTGGGTTATTTTTAAGAAGTTAAAAGAAAAGCGCCCCACATGGCAGGATATTATAACCGTAAAGATAATAATTGTGTACCCCATTTCTCCAACACACAAATAACCCTTCCATTAAGACAGTGGCTCCCAAACTTTGCTACATAGTAGAATCACCTAGAGAACATTTTTTTTAAATCCCACTTCCCAGTTCATATCACATAGCAATATAGTCAGACTGATAAGGTGGGTGGGGGGTGGGGTGAGAGTAAGGTTATATTTTTTGAAGATCCCAGATAATCCCAATGTGCAGCAATATTGGGGAATCATAGCTCTAGGAAGGCCTTCAGTTTGGTATACATAAGCAATAATCTCCTAGTGGTAGTCAGTTGGCCAGAATCCATTAAGAGCCAGTATGAAACATTTACAAATATTTAGTAAATGGCTGAAAGATCAGGTAATCTGACTCCCACATACCCCCTAACTTCATGAACAAACAACTCTATGGAAATGATGAGTATGATTTGTTAACTGATGCTGATATTGTAGTGAAACAGGTTTCTTCTTATCCCCAAAGCAGAGTAAATACTAAAGAGTCCCACTCAAATCAAGATGTGGGCATCTGTATATGTCAATATATATTGCACATGTTCACATAGATTATATATTAGTGTCATGTACTTGTATCATACATTGGTATCATATTATCTTAGTGTCGTATAAATTATATATGTTGTCAAAGGTATGTTAGTACACTAAAAATGTTACCTCTTCTTAGGATACCGAGGACCGTAGTAAATTTTAGACATTTGTCTGATGCTTTCCAAATATTTCAGTGATGTTACAATTAAGATTGATAGTAATAAAAATGCCAAAAGTCATTTTTATAAGAACTTATTAGGGAAAAAGGCACACTAATAGTTTTAATCCAAACACATGAAATGGTAGTTTTCAGACAATGATGGTCACATTTACAACACTAAAAGCAGTGATTAGAAATAATTTTTCGGGGAAGCCTGGGTGGCTCAGTGGGTTAAAGCCTCTGCCTTTGGCTCAGGTCATGATCTCAGGGTCCTGGGATCGAGCCCCACATCGGGCTCTCTGCTCAGCAGGGAGCCTGCTTCCCCCTCTCTCTCTCTGCCTGCCTCTCTGCCTACTTGTGGTCTTTCTCCCTCTGTCAAATAAATAAATAAAATCTTAAAAAAAAAAGAAATAATTTTTCGGTCAGATTTCATTAAATACCCCTAGTCTTTAGGAATGTAGATCCACAAACTGCACAGTTGTCATTAATGCTATTCACCAAATATTTCCATCTCTCTCTCTGTTTTCCAGAGTCTCCTGGTAGGGTTGTTCAACTCAGACTCCTTGGGGTGGAGTGGGGCCATAAGGCTCCTACTGGCCAATTAACTATAAGCAAATGTTACTCACTTCAAAGCCAGGCTATTCTACTTGCTGGCCCAAAGCCCTCCAGAACTGTTTCCCTCTGGCACGGCAACCAGGAACCTTTAATTTGGTTGGTTTGCAAAGGCAAACAGGAACCTGTCAGCCAAGGTACCGGTGATGAGCAAAGCCCTCCTACCGATGCCTGAGTGAGAAATGTCTTGCTGTTTTAAGCCACAGGGACTTGTGTGTTTCTTATTACAGGACATAGATAGCTGCTTAATTCTGATGAAAAAAAGAAGACAACTATACCTGTAGCATAAAAAAATATTCAACAGCCATGACAGCTGATTTGGAGGAAATCATTAAGAGCAATAGGCTTTGAAGGAAGTTACAAATTTAGGGATAAAAGCCTCAGAGATTCTACAATGTTTCTCATCATTTTTAATAATATAACCTGACCACTGATACTTCGAACACTGTTATTAGTCTAGTATTCTGTTAAAAGCAAAAGGCTCCATTCAGTAATGGAAGACCTTTAAGAACAAAAGATTTGAAAAAGAAAAACATATGTTCTTTGTGATTTTTAAGTAAGAAAATCTAACTTAAATTGTTTAAACTTGGGGTGCCTAGGTGGCTCCGTCGGTTAAGTGTCTGTCTTCAGCTCAGGTCATGATCTCAGGGACCTGGGATTGAGCCCTAAACTGGGCTCCCAGCTCAACAGGGAGTCTGTTCGTCTCCCTGCCTGCCCCCCACACTCTCTCTCTCAAAAAAAAAAAAAAATAAACTTGTAAAAAAAATTGTGTAGAGTCATTCTTCTGTTAAAAACATCTAATGATTATAAATTTACAATAAAAACATTCAATACATGCAGATTCTAGTATGTATATATTCCAGTCAATGTATATAACACTCCATAAAGCTACACCTACCAATCAGAAAGCATTCTAGATAGATCCTAATCCATTCAGGCAGAAGCCAGTATGTGTAAAACATATCCTCTGGGGAAAGAACATAATTTATCAAAATAATAAGCACACAAGTGATACAATTAAGGTGCTTCACTTCAGGAGCTCAGGAGAAACAGAACCATGAATGATGAAGTGAGAGATATGAAAATCACAGTATTTTTTTCTAAATTTTGGAAATGTGTGAAGCACTAGGAAAATGAAGAAATCTGTCAGCTCAACTTGAGGGCAGGCTGAAATGAAGGAAAATCTGTTCCAGCCGAAATTGCCACTGGAAGAGAGCGCAGGAGAAGAGGCATTCTGTGGCTTGGGCTTTTAACTAGCATATATTATACATGAAATATAAATTTAAGAAAGGAAGAACTAAAGTGATAGAAAGCAGCTCGGTGGTTGCCAAGGGCCAAGCAAGGAGTGGGGATTGACTACAAAGGGGCACAAAGGAATGGGGGGGAGGAAAGTTAGAAATCTTCTATGACTGTTACTTCTATGTGATGGCAGGTACACAGCAGTACATTTGTCGAAACTCACCAATTTCTACAAAGTCAGTGAATTCTTTTTATGTAAAGGACACCTCGATGAAACAGACTTTTCAAGAGGCCAACAAGCCAATGGAAGGTGAGACTATCTTAATAGTGAACAAAAAGTGATTCAGATTGGCTGTCCAACACTGCTGATTCCTCAACTGCTTCTCATTTCAGCTCTGAGTTCAAGTCTTGATGGGGGGGAGGTACAAATATAAGTGTAAACAGAAAGGAAAAGCCCACCCTGTCATCATAAATGAATAGCTCGATCACTGACACCCAGAACGTACATTTTGCATGGATGTATTCCATGCTACACTCAACCATGTAACAGGCCTTTTCAATGACTCTTAGATTTTACATACCTATAGCCTTTCATGAGTAAAATGAATCAGTCATGTTACCTCGTGTTTCGACTGCGCTGATACATTTTCTGAGAATTGTGAATCCCATCTTATCCAGCTGTGCACCTAAAAGAAATAGTTATAAAATTTTGTTCACTATTAAGATAGCTACAAAATACAATGAATTATTTACATTTCTCTTCCTTACAAAAATAGAAAAAAATTATTTAAATCCAATTTAATTTTTATTTCACTATTAAAAGTGCTGAAGGCACTTACAGGCCATATGTTCCCTGTTTAAATAATATAAGTGAGAATTTCATATATTTAGAGAAGCACTATTAGGACATCTACTACCAGTAATTTATAAATTTATAATATAAAATAATTTTTATAGTAATAAATATAACTTATTTTAAACAGTGGAAAAGAACCTGGTACAAATCTTTAGGGGGAATCTATCTAAATATGGTTAAGATACATTTTGCCACAATTCTACCACCACCTCAGGATTCTTTTTTTTTTTTTTTGAGTTATATATGAGTGAAGTAAATTACTTGACAGAGAAATAACACAAACCTTTTTTCTCTTTTTAAACCTAAAGAAAAAAAATTTTAGGGGTACCTGGGTGTTTCAGTTGGTAAAGTGGCTACCTTCGGCTTAGGTCCAGAACTAAGGGTCCTGGGGTGGAGCCTTACAAGGGAACCTCCTTCTCCCTCTGTCTCTCCCCACCCCAGGGTTGTGCTCTTTCTCCCTCAAATAAATAAAATCTTTTAAAAAAATTTTTTTCAGGGCGCCTGAGTGGCTCAGTCGTTAAGTGTCTGCCTTTGTTTGGCTCAGATCATGATTCCAGGGTCCTGGGACTGAGTCCCACATCAGGCTCCCTGCTCTGCGGGAAGCCTGCTTCTCCCTCTCCCTCTGCTGCTCTCCCTGCTTGCATTCCCTCTATCACTGTGTCCCTCTCTGTAAAATAAATAAATAAAATCTTCAAGAAAAATTTAAAAAAAATTTTTTCAGCACTTCTAAAAGTATTATTTAGGTGAAAAAAAGGTATTATTTGGGCCATGAACTTGAGAATTTCATATTTCATGCCATGTTCTAAGTGTTTAATATTTTATTATTTTCATAATGAATTTAAAACAAATGATTCATGTAGAAGAAAAGATTATTTTGAAAATTTCCTTTTTTTTTTTTTTCTAATAGAGATGCTTGCCTGTGATTAGGCTGGCACATTGGAATGTCCTAATAAAAGACGATTCCTTTTTCAAAAATGAAATCAGGGGAAGTGAACACTTGAGTCTATTTAGAACGAGGGAACACTAATATTAACACTTGTCCCTCAGAGGCGATAGCACGAACAATCCATGAATATAAACTGTGCAGGTTTAAATGCTAAGCTTGAAAAGAACTTTAAGAACAATCGAGCAGTGGTTTACTGTTTAAGGATCCACTTTTCACGACATTTTATGAAATATTTAGCAAAACTATTTTTCAAAAAGTGCATGTTTATATTTCTCTATAAAAACATAAGAACAGAAAGGAAGTGGAGAAGGAGAAAAAGAGTAGGAGGAGGAAAGAAGAGAAGACAGAAAGGAAGGGAGGAGGGGGAGGGAGGGACGAGAGGAGGGTAAGAAGGCACTTCAAGTAGGTTTACAACTAGCAATTCTCGATGGTAGGCTAGAGATGTCTTTTACTCAAGCACTGGCTCAAATGAAACACATATCATGGTAATTTTGAAATTGCGTGTTAGAAAACATTAAGTTTCCAAAGTGTACACATTTGATAAACATAGTCTTAATTTCTCCAAAGATATCAAAAGTAAATTTACAAAGAATCCAACAACTCTGATCATATTTTTGTTTTATCTCAATAAAAATCAAAATCACAGAGCTAGGCTGTATGTTCCTCAAGTGCATACAATGCACATGAAGATCAATGTCCCAGAATATCTGAATATGTTTGATTGTTGTTATTTTCTGAAGTGCAATGATTTAGTACTCATATAGTCCCTACTCAGACTTTAAGGATAAAAAATATCAAGGGTCAGGGTGAGGGGGTTGCAAACAGGGGACCCGCTGAACTTAGGGAGCTTATAATTTAGGATGTTTGAAAGCTGTATCCCTGAAACTCTGATGTAATTATCTATGGCTATAAGAATAAATATCAGAGTAAGTCATGGAGGAAGCATTTTGGGTTTTGCAGAGAAAGTAATCACACAGAAAGACAAGAAAAAAATAAATCTCAGAGATGGAAAAGGTCAATGATTACAGCAGTCTAGGAAAATCTGGGTTGGTCCCCAGTAGGTAAAAGAGAATACATATATTATTTAGAGGACTAGCTTAGAAAGGGTGCAGAGCACTCAGCAACAATTTGACATCAGTAATGAAAACAAACTAACTCATGAAAAAGGGGAACAAACAATCCTGTTTCTGAATTAACACTTACTTCCTTCTGGTCTTGGGATGATGGCTCTATTAAAACTGTGTAACAGCTAGTAAAAGAGAAAAGGGGAAAACAGTATTTTTAACACATCAATATAAAGGCTTCAAGTAGGCATACCTAGGACTATGCAAAAAAAACCACATTAATATTGGTTAATTATATACTAATGTGCTCAAATACTAAGATAAGTAACAATAAGGGGCATCTCTGAGTCTGCTTTGTCTCTTACAGAATGGTATGCCACAGTAGCAAAAATAACATGAAGGAGCTATGACTCTTTAGGAACTCATTGGAGGGTTATGTAAATTTGAAATGCTCAGCCTTATAGGTATAGAATGACAAAGGAATTGCCCCATTCTAAGCAATAAGATGAAGCTCATTTTTTCAACCACTGTTTCTAAAATCTGGTATTTACTTAAGAGATGACTCCTTCTCATAATTTAAATAACTACATCTGAAATAGCTAGGTGTTAATTCCAGGCTGCCTCTAAGAACTTCGGCACTGACCCATTATTTGCAAGGCATATATAGCACCTGAAAAAAATAAAAATGCAACCTTAAGTGTCCTCACATAAATATATAGCTAAGTATTTTCTTTCTGCAGATTTGCCTTTGTCTGTGTATCTCAAATTAATTACTTGTTTCTTTGTTCTAAAGGAGAGGTTATATATGTCTTCAAGGTTACACTGCCTTTGACAACAGATTTATTTCTCAAAGACTTAAGTCATGTGATCTTTTTGCTACCCAAACCTACCCAAACACACTTTCCAGAGCACTTCTTGAATCCCTTGGGAGAGAAGTCCTCGTCACTGCATTGCCTTTACTAGAGAGAATTAGTATAACGTGTTTTGGATCTCAGTAACCAGAAATGCTGTAAATACTCCTGATTCCCAGCTAAAAACTTCAAGGATAAATTAAGAATAGACAGAAATAAAACTATGGAGGCTCAATGTAGGTCCAATACAATAAAATAATAGGAAAATTGTATTACTACTCTTTTGTTTTCCCAAGCGTGATATATTCTCCTTTACAGCATCTCTTTTTATCACGAATACTTTGGGTTTTCATTTTTCAAACACTGAACCCGGACTGCCACACACACCCACACTGTGGCCCAGCTCCCTGGCCCCCGTATTCTACACTTCGACCAACATGTCTTTGTGACCATCAGATAACATTATCTTTTGCCAGTTTCCCAACTCTATTCTGACACCTCTCCTTCTCCTATATGTGACCCCCCTTTCACGTTGCAAGCCACGCTCTTTCCCTTTTCTGAAACCCTGCTAAGATGACAAATGCTTTCCAGTTAAGCCCACCTGGCAGTTTACTCAGAGTCCTAATACTTTCAGCAGAGTTTATTTAAATTGGTTCTATGGTGTTTTCTATAATTATCCTAAGTCCCGAGTTCAATACCCGATCTGCCAAATTCTCAATTCCCGAAGGCCACCAGTCCCCTGAAACGAAAGCAGTGCCTGAATCAAGTCACAAACAGACTGAGTTCACGTGCCTCTGGATCTCCACCACGACCTTTAATTTATCCCTCACACCAGTCACACAGAGGCCCATTCATAAGGCCACCTGCTACTGCATACCATAAACCATGAGCCTGAACTAGAATTGTTAAACCAAGCAACATAACTACAGCAGTCGCTCGTAATACTGCCTGCATTGCCTCATATTTACTGTTTCGTCTCCACGGAGATCAAAACGAACTCCAAGCATTTACTGTGTTCATCACCCAAAGAACTGTCAGGTGGGAAAGGAAAAAAATGAGCATTTCCACGCCTCTCTCAAACACAGCACATCCAAGTGGCAAAGTCAAGAAAAATCAGAAATAAAAACTACGGACACACGGGTCTTCTCCGTGAGGCTGCAACCTCCAGCCAAATTACTGGAGCACAGAACGCTTCCAAGAGGACTCGAAACACCAGCGTCAGCAGGGAACTTTTTTTCCGACTCCCGTAAAGCAAAATCCCATAATAAGGAAGACAAGTCAATGCCGAGGGATGTGAACTACAAGCCAACCGGCGAGGATCCTTACAGCTTCTTTTCCGCCCAGAGCTTCCAGCCACTGCTTCCGTTCCTCTTCGGAGAACGCCTGCATGGTCAGAGCAACGCCAGGCCTGAAAGACACCAGGAATGCGGCAGGTGAGCCCGTGGCTGGTAAAACAAACCTCCTTTCCACCATCTCATGTTTTATTGTGGGGAGGGAGCGGGGGCGCATTTTTAATTGTGACAAAGGACGCATAACATACAATGTACCACCTTAACCATTTTTAACTGTACGGGGCGGCCGTGTAGAGTATGTTCGTGTTATCAGGAAAGCAATCCCCAGAACCCTTCACCTTGTAAACTAAAACTCCGTACCCATGAAACCACGCCCTATTCCCTTCCTGCCCAGCCCCTGACACGCTCCCCGTCTACTTTCTGTCTCGATGAACTGGATTACTCCTAGGTAACTCTTATACGTGGAATTGTATTAGTGTTTTTTCTTTTTGTGACTTGCTTGTTTCACTTATCATAATATCCTCCATTTCCGTCCATGTTGTACCACGTGTTGGAATTTCCTTCCTTTTTAAAGCTGAGTGATACTCCGTGGTGCGTATGCACTGCATTTTGCTTATCCACTCGCTTGTCCATGGACACCTGGGTTGCTTCTACCTTTTGGCTATTCTAAGCAATGCTGTTATTAACATAGGTGTACAAATCCCTCAAGACCCACCTTTCAATTCTTTTAGGGATATAGCCGGAAGTGGAATTACTGGGTGTGACATGATAAGAAATAACACATTTGGTCTCTGACTCTGTTTCCTGGCACAAAGCTCCTAATACTCTTGGAATCCCCAAAATAAATGTCATTTTATATACTAATGAGATAACAGAGCTGGGAGCTTCAGCACAGCCTCAGGATGGGGGCTGGTTGCCAGGGGAAATGTGTGACTAGGAGATTGGAACTTTCAGCCCCATCGCCCACACACACCCCTCCCACGAGGGGGAAGGGGCTGGAGGTTGAGTTCAATCACCAATGGCCAATGAGTCAATCAATCATTCCTACACAATGAAGATTCTATAAAATACTCCCAAGTATCAGAGAGCTTCCAGGTTAGTGAAAATGTGGAGGCACTAGGAGGGTAGCATGTCCAGAGAGAACATGGAAGCTCCAAGCCCCTTCCCCTATACCTTGCCTTATATGTCTCTTCATCTGGCTGTTCACTTATTTCCATTAGAATAGCCTTTGCCATAGATTGGCAGCAGTAAGTAAATAGTCTTCCTGAGTTCTACAAGCTGTTCTAGAAAATTATCAAACCTAAGATATCAAACCCCCAATGTATAGTCAAAAGCACAGATGACAATCTGGACTTGTGATTGGCAGCTGAGGTGGTGGGGGCAGTCTTGTGGGAGTCCTTATTCTGAAATGTCTTCACTAACTCGAAGTAGTGCCAAAATTCGGTTAAACTATAGGATACTTGGTCTCTGCAGAGAACTAGGGACTTGCTGGGTATGGAAAAAGCCACATATTTGGAGTACAGAAGTATTGTGTGAGTAGGAAGAAATAATTTTGCCTCCCACTGGCTCAGTGGTAATTCTGTTTTTAATTTTTCCAGGAACTGCCACATCTTTCCCACGTGAGCTGAGCTGTTGCACCTCCCACCGACAGCGACAGCACACAAGGCTTCTGATTTCTCCACAGCCTTACCAACACTGTTACGTTATCATCTCTTTTTTTTTTTTAAGTAGCCATCTTAATGGGTGTGAAGTGCTAGCGATGACGATAAGAGAGATACATGCTTAGTGTTACCCAGGCACGGACAGAGTGTAAAACCAAAAAAATCATTTTCCACCCCATCCCATTTCTATATTCAAGAAGGCAGACTGTTCACCATTTGGTGTTTCCTTCGTATTTTCTTAGAGCCCTGTGTTGGTCCTCTGGGCCAAATAATCTTTCTCAGTTCAGTTTATTCCAACACTCAAAGATGCAGCCAGAAAAAAACTTTCTATACCGGGAAGGAATAACTGGGTAGAAAAGCTAATTAATACTGCCTCTTCATCTGGGGGTGGTTTCTCAAATGAAACAAATTTTGAAAATTTGATTCAAATATTATAAATCAGTATTCAAAAAGAACTTTTCTGGTAAAGAATTAAAAGGCAAGACACAGAAAACTAGAAATGAAAGTAGATAGCTGAAACAAAAAGTAAATATTAATTCCTGTTGGATACTGAATATACTTTTTAAAGTTATCACTCCTGTGGTAGTACTTCAACTCATTTTTAACTAATGGGTAATCTTTTTCAAGTAAAGCAAGAAGTAATAATCAACTATAATTCAATAATCACTGCAATTTTTATGAAGTGCTATAAAGTAGAAAGTCCTCCAAAAGCAACGAGCCAAACGTCAATAAGTAATGTTCCCAACACTCACTCACACAGGTATTATGCTTTCTCCCCACATGATCCTTACACAGCACAAGAGAAGTTGTTTGCTTAGGGTTCATTACAAAGTAACTATAGCTACAACTGAAAGGCTCTTGCCTATAACCATTTGCTCCAGAGTGAAATTTGTAGGGAGGAGAAAAATCATCAATAATCCCCCAGCCCAACCCCTAAATAGCAAAATGACTCTTAATTCTCTCCTCAACATTTTTTTGTCTTGGTTCCACTTTTCCATCACCTTGGCACGACATAGTACAGACCCAAGGTCCCACCTCCTCCCGCTATACTACACACAGCATCTTTTTGGAGCAAGAATCAAGGCAAGATGCCCAGACAACCAGTCTGTTTCAAGAAGTTCCTTGACTGGGACGTGAAGATTTTGGCCCTTATTCTTAGTAACCCACACTGGGCTCAAGGGAGTTAATTAAAATTGTGAGGGAAAACTTCAGATGGCACAAATGTTTTTCTTTACATTCTTTAAGTGATAAAACAATATTTACATATGGGGGTCTCACGTCTGCAAGAATGCTCCATTCTTGTCAAGAAAGAAAAATATCTAGATACCTCTCTAAAAGAGAGACGTATTCAAACATTTAGTATGCAATTAAGTGAGCGAAAGTATAAAATGTAAAATAAGATGTGGTAGCAAATACATAATATAAAGCTGACAGCTTCTCTAGTCCAGGAATGGCAAAATAAGCAGAGAAAATGGGATGGAAGGCCAAACAAGTCAACTTCTATCACAGAAAGACAAACACAGAGTCTACATTCAGCTCAATAAACATCAAGCGAGTGCTTACTATGCTTTAGATCTTGTGCCAAGAGGGCTGGGAATTATTTATTGAATACCTTACCATGGGCTAGGCACTGAGTGGGGCATCCTACCCACAAAGGGCTTACTGTCTAACGAGAGAAAGAAGAAGGTTAAAAAAAACAAATTACAGACAATCTGTTACAATTGTACAGAGTCCTGCAAAAAGTCAGCTACCTAGGAGAAAAAGAGGGAGTAATAAAGACATCAGAAGATGTATGCCCAAATACAAAAGCGTTCACCTTCGACTATGTTCAATTGTTGTTAAGAAGACCTGACTGTGGCTAATTTGGCTGCCAGTCTCAGAGGAAGTTTCAACATTCAAGGTGCTATAGGGAGTTAAGAAAGAAAAAGATCTTACCTAGCCCTGGAAGTTAGGCTTCGTTGGGAAAGGGACACTTAATCTAAGGCCTTAAGGATACATGGGCCATGTCAGAACACCAGGACCAGAGTTATCCCCTAAGCTGAGAAGGCACACAGAAGAGAAGGAACACAACTTGGAGGAGCAGGGTCAGCCTCATAAACTGTCCTCCCACCCAGCTAGAGAGAAGCACAGTGGAAAGCTACAGAAGCAGCCTGGGGGTCCAGTCACAAAGGGATCCTTGCCTGTACAGAGGATTTGATTTATCCTAAATATTACTGAAGGCTTTTAGTAAGGGAATAACGCAATTGAAGGTATATGTGAACACGGGCCACTGGGTAGAAATGGACTGAAGACAGGCAAGAGCTGGCTGCAGAGACTTGTTAGCAGACTGAGGGAATGGGTTGGAAGGGCACAAATGAAGGAAAATACGTAGGAACTTGGAAATAGGAGGTTGCTTCTCTATGGTATAAGCAACAACAACAACTCAACAGTGAAAGACAGGTCAATTACAATGTTTCATCAATAACTAGTAAAGGGATTCCATGAAAGTCAAAACAACTATAGCAAATAAGGACTTAATACTCTTACACTCAAAAAAAAAAAAAAAAAAAACAACACTGAGCCTGATGAGATTCCTGAATTTTCTACTTCCTTTTTTGTTTCCCCCTAAGGTTCTCCATGGATATGTGAGGGGAACTAACATTTACTACATGTAAATAGTTGGACATTCATAAAGAGTGGCAAATAGAGATGTTGGATAAGAGAAATGATGACTGGTTCAGGTAACTTGAAACACAAGAAAAAAGTGTTGAATGATGAAGAGTCTAAAGGGTCATGAACTAGAATTACAAATTGCACAGTAAGAGGGAAAAAATACACACACACACACACGAACAATTGTCAGGCTTCCAGTGAAATAGCCAGTGTACTGTATAAAACTCCAATGCGGCATAAAAACCAAAGTATTATTATATGCCTTGTCTCCAAGCACAGTGACTCAGATTTGAGCCACCTAGCCCTTCATGGAATACAGCAGAAAACAAACTGACTTATTGAAAGATGAGATTAAATAGAAATATATCACCTACAAGGAAAGGATTCTGTTTCTGTTTGCATTTTGACAAATAATAGCATGGTAACTCAAAACAACTCCCCCACTGAGAATTAATTCATCACAGTACACATTCTCAGAACACTTCACACTTGTAAGATTACAGACGGGGACTAGTCACTAATATTATATAAAGCTGGGTTCCCATCCTATCACAGAGATGGGTCACATTCATCCCCCATTGCTTATCCCTCGCCTCTAAAACATTAGTGTAGGTAAAGTAAAAAACAGTGCATGACCCCCTGTCCTGCATCTCAAATTCTTTATATCAGAGAGATCATATGATCATTGTCTTTCTCTGACTGACTTATTTCACTTAGCATAATACCCTCTAGTTCCATCCACATCATTGCAAATGGCAAGATTTCGTTTCTCTTGATGGCTGCATAGTATTCCATTGAATATATATACCACCTCTTCTTGATCCATTC
>CM052800.1:111351072-111374750 GCA_028533885.1 Nasua narica | reverse complement strand
CCATTCTGACTGGTGTGAGGTGGTATTTCACTGTGGTTTTGATTTGTATCTCTCTGATGCCGAGTGATGTTGAGCACTTTTTCATGTGTCTGTTTGGATGTCCTCTTTGTTGAAATGTCTGTTCATATCTTCTGCCCATTTCTTGATTGGATTATTTTTTTCTTTGGGTGTTGAGTTCGAGAAGTTCTTTATAGATTTTGGATACTAACCCTTTATCTGATATGTCATTTGCGAAGATCTTCTCCCATTCTGTCAGTTGTCTTTCGGTTTTATTGACAGTTTCCTTTGCTGTGCAAAAGCTTTTGATCTTGATGAAGTCCCAATAGTTCATTTTTGCCCTTGCTTCCCTTGCCTTTGGAGATGTTTGTAGGAAGAAGTTGCTGCGGCTGAGGTTGAAGACGTTGCTGCCTGTGTGCTCCTCCAGGATTTTGATGGAGTCCTATCTCACATTGAGGTCTTTGATCCATTTTGAGTCTATTTTTGTGTGTGGTGTAAGGAAATGGTCCAGTTTTCCCAACACCATTTGTTGAAGAGATGGTCTTTTTTCCATTGAATATTCTTTCCTGCCTTGTCAAAGATTAGTTGATCATAGAGTTGGGGGGTCCATTTCTGGGCTCTCTGGTCTGTTCCATTGATCTATGTGTCTGTTTTTGTGCCAGTACTACCCTGTCTTGAGGATTATAGCTTTATAGTAGAGCTTGAAGTCTGGAATTGTGATGCCGGCGACTTTGGTCTTCTTTTTCAACATTCCTCTGGCTATCTGTGGTCTTTTCCAGTTCAATATAAATTTTAGGATTATTTGTTCCATTTCTTTGAAATAAATGGATGGTATTTTGATAGGGATTGCATTAAATGTATAGATTGCTTTAGGTAGCATAGACATTTTCATGATATTTGTTCTTCCGATCTATGAGCATGGAACGTTTTTCCATTTCTTTGTGTCTTCCTCCATTTCTTTCATGAGCACTTTGTAGTTTTCTGAGTACAGATTCTTTGCCTCTTTGGTTAGGTTTATTCCAAGGTATCTTATGGTTTCAGGTGCAATTGTAAATGGAATCGACTCCTTAATTTCTCTTTCTTCTGTCTTGCTGTTGGTGTATAGGAATGCAACTGATTTCTGTGCATTAATTTTATATCCTGACACTTGACTAAATTCCTGTATGAGTTCTAGCAGTCTTGGAGTGGAGTCTTTTGGGTTTTCCACATAAAGTATCACATCATCTGCAAAGAGTGAGAGTTTGACTTCTTTGCCAATTTGGATGACTTTTATTTCTTTTTGTTGTCTGATTGCTGAGACTAGGACTTCTAGTACTATGTTGAATAGCAGTGAGGATAGTGGGCATCCCTGCTGTGTTCCTGATCTCAGAAGATATCATCATCTGAGAATGATATTCGCTGTGGGTTTTTCATAGATGGCTTTGATGATGTTGAGGAATGTACCCTCTATGCCTACACTGCGAAGAGTCTTGATCAAGAAAGGATGTTGTACTTTGTCAAATGCTTTTTCAGCATCAATTGAGAGTATCATACGGTTCTTGTTCTTTCTTTTATTAATGTATTGTATCACACTGATTGATTTGCAGATGTTGAACCAACCTTGCAGCCCAGAAATAAATCCCACTTGGTCGTGGTGAATAATCCTTTTTTTTTCCCCCAAATATGTTTATTTTATTTTTTCAGTGTTACAAGATTGATTGTTCATGCACTACACCCAGTGCTCCATGCAGTACGTGATCATTTTAATGTACTGTTAGATCCTATTGGCTATTATTTTGGTGAGAATTTTTACATCTGTGTTCATCAAGGATATTGGTCTGTAATTCTCCTTTTTGATGGGGTCTTTGCCTGGTTTTGGGATCAAGGTAATGCTAGCCTCATAAAATGAGTTTGGAAGTTTCCCTTCCATTTCTATTTTTTGGAACAATTTCAGGTGTATAGCTATTAATTCTTCTTTAAATGTTTGGTAGAATTCCCCTGGGAAGCCATCTGGCCCTTGGCTCTTGTTTATTGGGAGACTTTGATGACTGTTTCAATCTCCTTACTGGTTATGGCGGGGGAGGGGGGGAAGAAATGAAACAAGATGGGATGGGGAAGGAGACAAACCATAAGAGACTCCTAAACTCATGAAACAAACTAAGGGTGGCTGGGAGGTGCGGGGGAGGGGGGCGGGTTATGGACATTGGGGAGGGTATGTGCTATGGTAAACGCTGTGAAATGTGTAAGCCCGATGATTCACAGACATGTACCCTGGGGCAAGTAATACATTATATGTTAATAAATTAATAATAATAATAAATAAAACATGTTTTAAATATTTTCAATTTCTCAAGTTTCTTTTAATAATCAATTGCTAGGAAATCATTTTGCAAATACGAGACTTTAGGAAGCAATGGACACATTTTAAACTACAGTACTAACACAATCTCAATGTTAAACCAAATCATAAAAATTCTTTAGTTTTTGAAATAAAGACATGTTTTATTCATGAAATTTAATGGATGTTGAGAACAACACAGTGACTATATGGAGAGCAAAGAACAAAAAATTTTAGTGTGCTAGAGTACTCACAATTACATCTTTATTCCATGGAGAAGCTACGGTAACATTAGCGACTCCACTGGAGCTGGAACTAGAACTGACAAAGTTCTAATTTTTGGTACTTAGAGCTGATGCTGCTACCATGCACCACGTTGGTCCACTGAGGATACAATATTCTCCTTTTCATCTGAAAATTCATTTCAGCCAAACTAAGATCTGAGTACCTAATACGTGCCAGGCATTGTGCTAAGCTCTGAGTAATTTACTTCGCACAGTAAGCAAAACTAACTCTTAGCAAATACAAAGGTAACAATGTGAATTTCTTTTTTTTTAAGATTTTATTTATTTATTGGAGAGATAGAGAGCTCAAGTAGGCAGAGCAGCAGGCAGAGGGAGAAGTAAGCTCTCCACTGAGCAGAGAGCCTGATGCGGGGCTCGATCCCAGGACCCTGGGATCATGACCTGAGCTGAAGGCAGCCCCTTAACTGACCGAGCCACCCAGGTGCCCCAACAATGTGAATTTCATATAGAAAAAAATTACCCAGATAGTCTTACTCATATAGTCCTCCTTTTGTTAAAACCGTAACTATTGTCTGTATAGCACAAGGTAGAGAATTGAAATATGAAGAAAAACACTGATGTTAAGCAAGTTCTTGCTCTAATCAGCAATTCATCTTTTTCCTTCACTTATTAAAAAAATATGCACTACTCTGCACTATTAAGCACTACCGAGGCCCACACGAGAAGCAGTCTAGAGAGCTATTGTCTGTATTCTACATTTGACCCCATATCTATTAATTCTTTCAAATGCATTTTTTATAGTTCAAAGCACATGGAAGACATGTGTTTTCCTTATATTCTACAAGACAGCTCAATGAGCCTGTAAATTAAGAAAATATAAAAAATAGAAACATTCACGAGACATTTATGAGATGCCAATTAATGAGATTTTGTAAATAGAGAAGTTAAGAGAACAAATTAAGAAGCAGCTATCAAAACTTAACAATGGTAACAATTAGGAATATTCTAATTTTTTTCTAAGATGAATGTTGAAAAGGAAAAGGAAAAAACCAACCAGCATGTTTTAAGTCCTGCACTAAATTTTACTATGAGAAGAGGAAAGTGCCAAAGCCAAACCAAACACTTTCTAAAGTTAGAGAAACATAGCTGTCTTAATCAGTTTCTCATAAGGATTCCTGGGGGGAAAAATTTAAGTACAAATCTATGAATCTTACATTTTTCCACAAATGATCAAAGCAAAGTACATGATTTTACCAGGAGTAAAGACTTTCTAATAACTTCTTTCTTCTGTCCACAAAAAAAAAAAAGTTTCAAATAGAGCAAGTATTGATATAGTTAGAAATATGATTATTTTCTCTAATAAAAGTGAATTCAAACCATTAATCATTAGAGAACTGCTACTTTAGAACATAGAAAGTTGTAAGAGAACATAGTTTTACCCTAACAACAACAGGATGGAGAACCTATAAAATCATAGTGTTCAAATTAAGATTGGAGAACTGAAGATACAAAAACAAAACAAAACAAACAAACCCTAATGAACTAAAATGTAGACAGCAACAAGCCCTTCTTAAAGAGAAAACAAACACACATGTACACACAGCTACTTTAATCCTTTAAGAACAGCAAGGCAAAGAGGAAGACATCAGAGAGGAGGACAACAGAACTGAAGTTTTAAAGGCAGAGTATGGGTGGATGTAATGGTTTCAAATCCCTACAAAATGGAGATGCACAGAGAGTCTGAACTCATCCTCCAACTCCCTCCCATGTCATTTCATTAAGAGCTCAGGAGGAAATATGAGAGAAGAGCTGAGACCCACCCCCATTCCCTGAGGTGTGTGCGCTAAATATGAGGGGCAGAGCAGAAAAACCTTCAGAGAAGGTTCTGATGGTGCTCTCAAGTCACACAAACCCCTGATAAATGGAATCTAAATGAAGTGACAGCATAGATTCCCAGCTCAACTGCCAACTAAAGGGACAGCCCTACACATTAGCAGTCCCACGGAAGAAAGGGCATATCCTTTCCCAGGCATAAAAATTACTTCCTTTCTACTGCTCTCTTACAATATCTGGCTTTCAACCAAAAAATTATGAGATATGCAAAGAAGCAAGAAAATGTAACCGAACATAAAGAGACAAAGCAGTTAGGGGAACCAGACTCAGAAATAGCCCAGATTATGTTCATCAGACAGAACCTATGAACAACAATATGTATATTAAAGGATCCAGTGTACAAGGTGACCAACATGCATAAGCTGATGGGAATTTCAGCAAAGAAATGAAAACTATTAAAAAGACACAAATGGATATGCAAGAAATGGAAAATAAAAAACAGTGATGAAGAATTCAGGAGGGTGCCTTTCATGTGCAAACCAACCAGTCTGGAGTCAGTGTCAGCAACCTTTCCTTTATCTAACTTGCACCCAGGGAGGCACTATTTCCTCTGCCCTAAGTCACCCCAGGACAACCACCCCTAGTGGAGAGAGGCCACCAATATTACTCAAACTAGCCAATCCTAAACTGCTTCCCCTTCTCTGCCTTGCTTTTCCTGTGAAAAACTCAATAAAGCTTGGTCTAGGATTTTCTCTCACTCCTTCCTGACTCCTGACCAAAACCTGGCATTCCCCATGTGGTCCTATGTGGCATGGCATGCCCTCTTGGAAACTCTTAATTAATAAATGGTCTTCCAGTGCCATGAGTCTGTCCACGTCATCACTCAGTCACTTCCATAAATTAAAATCCTGCACATACAACCAAAACAAATACCAAATGGTCAGAGATAATGTAACTGAAATCCCAGAAAGTGAAGAAAGAGAAAATAGAGAAGTATTTGAAGAAATAATGACTTAGATTTTCTAAACTTGCTGTGAAATATCAACCCAAATATCCAAGAACTTCAATGAACAAACCCAAATCAAGATAAAACAAAGAAAATCACACCTCTGCACACCATTAAAAAAAAATTCTTAAGAGCAGCAAAAGAAAAAGAAGGCATACAAGGGAATAATAAGATGGATGATTTATCATGATTAAAAAAAATGGGAGACCTGAAGAAAATAGAATGACTTCTTTGAAGTGCTGGGGGCAGGGGGAGGAAGCTATTAATCTAGAAATCTATATCTATCAAAAATGAAGGCAAAATAAAGACATTTTCAGACAGATGAAACATGAAAGAATTCTTCTCCAGCAGACCTGCATTACATGAAATGCTCAGATTAAATTAGCCTAAGGAAATTAAGGGAAATGGCACAAGATAGAAACTCAGTTCTATAGGAAGAAGTTTCGTTTCTATAGGAAGAAATGAAAAAAATCAAAATGGATAAATATATTGATATTTAAAAAAAGACAAAACCACCTACATAAATAAAACATCAAATTTCTTTAAAAGATTACTAATTATTGATTTCATCAAGTAAAAATAGTAATGTACACTGGATTCATAGTGTACATAGAATTAAAAATGTACATACACACAGGTGTAACTAAAAATAGAAAATGAAATACTAAAAGACTCAATTCACTAAAAAGAAAGCAAAATGGGAGCAGAAGAACAAATAAGACAAATAGAAAACAAAACGAAGGGGCACCTGGGTGGCTCAACTGATTATGTGTCTGACTTTTGATCTCAGCTCAGATTTTGATCTCAGATCTTGGGAGTTTAAGCCCCACATTGGGCTCCACATTGGGTGTGCAGCCTACTTGAAAGAAAAAAAAAAAAACAAGATTGTGGACTTAAACCCATACAATCAGTAACTATATTATACATAAATTAACTGAAACCTTGACTAAAATGCAAAGACTAAGTGGCTAGGTTTTTTTTTAAATCAGAGCTCCAAAATCACTACTTATAAAAAACATAGTTTAAACATAAAGGCACACAGGTAAAAAGAAAAAGATTAAAAAAAATAAAAGATATACCAAGTAAACACTGAGCATAAGTAAACTAGTGTGGCTGCATTAATATCAAAGTAGATTTCAAAATAAAGATTAGCAGGAACAGATATTTCATAATGATAAAAGGGTTGTTTCTTTTTTTTTTTTTTCTGAGAGAGATAGAGAGCAATTACTAGAAAGAGGTGCTGAGGAAGAAGCAGACTACCCATTGAGTGGGAGCCCAATATGGGGCTCAATTCCAGGACCTTGGGATCATGATTTGAGTCAAAGGCAGACACTTAACCAACTGAGCCACCCAGGTGCCCTGATAAAAGGGTCATTTCATCAATAAGATGTAACAATCATAAAAATGCACACACACACTCAAATCTCAAATATTCAATATGTGAAAAACAATTGGCAAAATTAAAGGGAAATAGGCAAGTCCTAATCATAGATTTTAACACCCTTAGTTTAGTAACTTACAGAATATTAAAAAATCAAAACAATATAGGAGTCAAGCAACACTATCATTAACTTGATCTAATTGACATAAAGAGAACACTATACCCAACAACAGCAGAAAACTCATTGCTCTCAAGTGCACATGGAATATTTACTAAATAGACCAACTTTGGGGCAGTGAAACAAGTCTAGTAAACTTCCAAGTACTGACAAAATACAGTATGTTCTCTGACCAAAAGAATATAAAGGAAAAACAGAAAATAATTTAAAAAACAGAAAAATAATAATAGTACACACGGAAAAAACCCCAACCATTTGGAACTTTTAAAACATATTTCTAAATATTTATGTTTAATTCACTAATTAATGTTTAATTCATTAATGTTTAAATCAACATTTATGTCCTAATCACATTTAAAATAAAAAAAAAAGATATTTACAACAGAATTACAATGAAAACAGTATACATAAAAATTTGTAGGATGAAAAAAATTGTAAGATGCAAACTAAAGCAGTCCTTATAAGAAAAATTATAAATTTAAATGTCTACATTCAGGGGCACCTGGGTGGCTCAGTTAGTTACGTGTCCAACTCTTGGTTTCAACTCAGGTCATATCTCAAAGTTGTGAGATTGAGCCCTGCATGGGGCTCCCTACTATGTGTGGAGCCTGCTTGAGATTCTCTCTCACCCTCCATCCCTCCCCTCAGCATGCGCTCTCTCAAAAAAGAAGTCTACATTCAAAAATAAAATGGAAAATCAATATTTTTATCTTAAGGAGCAATTAAAAGAAAAACAAATTAAATCCAAAGTAAGTAAAATAAAATAATAAAAATAAAAGCAGAAACCAATGAAATATAAAATGAACAATATGAGTTATCTGAAAAAAAATTAACAAAACTGATAAAGCTCTAGGCAAAATGTCACAAAAAAATGAAACAAAAATTCCCATAGCATGGATAAAAAATGAAGTACCATTATAGATCCTACAGATATTAAGTAGTAAGAAATGAATATTATGAAGAAAGGCATGTTAACAGAGACAACAGCTTAAAGGAAATAAATTCTTTGAAAACTCAATTTAAAAAACTAACAAGAAAAATAGACAATCTGAACATCTCTTTACTCACAAAATTTTACCTGTAATTTTTAAATTTCCCACAAAGAAAATGCCAGACCAAGAGGACTTCACAGATGAATTCTCTGAAACACTTACGGGAGAATATTACCAGTATTTTACAGACATTTTCAAATAATAGAGGAGAATGGAAAACTTCCCAATTCTTTTCTGAAGCCACCATAACCCTGTTATCAAAATGAGACAAAGACACTAAAGAAAAAGAACACCCAATTTCTCATTTAAGTATCCTTAATCAAATATTAGCAAAATGAATAGAACAATAGATAAAGAGGATAATACATCATGACCAGGTAGAGTTAACTCATGAATGCAATGTTAGTTTAACTTAGAATATTCAATGTAATTCACCCATTAACAGGTTCAAGAAAAATGTTTAAAGATCCTTTTGATAGACAATAACAAGTATTTTATCAAAGTCAATATCTATTCATCATTAAAACTGGGACTAGATAAAAGCTTCTTCAACATTTAAAGGCATCTACAAACAACCTTAAGCTAACATCATACTTTAAAGTAAAATAATCAATGCTTTTCCCCTAGGATCAAGAATAAGATAAGATTTCTAATATCACCACTTCTATTTAACATTTTATTAGAGGTCTTGGCACTGCAATAAGATAGTTAAAGGAAAAAAAGACACGCAGCTTCAATCCAAAATTCATGTGTTTTTATTCACACATGATACCATTGGGTACATAAAAAATCATAAAGACATTTTAAGAAGAAATAAGTCAACTCAGAAATATTGTAGGACACAAAAACCAGGTGCATTTCTATGTATTAACAGTGCATTGGAAAATGAAAAGTAAAACATAATCCTTAAAAATAACATTTAGAAACACAAAATACTTAGAGAAATTTAATGAAAGATGTCCATAACCCCTATATTAAACACTATAAAACATTACTGAGAGAAATTAAAGACTAAGTAAATGGTAATTACTCAGGAATTATTAAAACTCCGTATTGATGATACTGAACTGCAGGCTTTTGAAGAAATAAACTGTAAGATTTATACAGAAATGCAAAGGATCTACAGTAGCCAATCAATTTTGGAAAAAAAAAAGAAACAGAGGACTCACATCTGGTTTCAAGACCTACTATAAAGTTAGAGCAATAATGATGAGGTAAAACTGGCAAAGGACAAATAGATCAATAGAACAGAACAGGGAATCTAGAAATAGACCTACGCACACAGTCAAATAATTTATGACAAATATGCCAAAACAGTTCAATGGCACCAAAGTCCTTTTCAATGAATCGTGCTAGAATACTGGATACCTACATAAGAAAAACTAAACAACATTCATTCTCTACACATCACACCATATACCCCCCACCACACCCCAAAATCTTCACAGGTCACAAACTATATAAAACTTTTCTAAGAAAACATGGGAAAATATCTTCATAACACTGGGATAAAGATCTCTTAGAGCAAAGAGCTCTATCAATAAAATTTTTAAAAACTGATAAATTCAGGGGTGCCTGGGTGACTCATTCAGTTGAGTCTCTGACTCGGTTTCAGCTCAGGTCATGATCTCGCAGTAGTGAGATTGAGCCCAGAGTCAGGCTCTATGGTCAGCTCAGGGTCTGCTTCAGATTCTCTCTCTCTCTCCCTCCCCATCTGCCCTTACCCCCGCTCACATGTGGCGCTTTCTCTCTCTCAAATAAATAAAATCTTTAAAAGTAATTGATAAATTCAAATTTATTAAAATTAGGATGCTCTTCTCATCAAAAAACAGTTAAGAAAATAAATAGGCAAGCCACAGATTAAATATACACAACTAATATCTCTTGAAGGATTTGTATCTAGAATAGCTAAAATAATTCCTATAATCCAATAACAAAAAGATCAACAAAATAATTTTTTAAATGAGCAAAAGATCTGAATAGACACTTCACAACAGAAGAAATAGAAATGGGGGCACCTGGGTGGCTCAGTTGGTTGAGCGACTGCCTTTGGCTCAGGTCGTGATCCTGGAGTCCCGGGATCGAGTCCCGCATCGGGCTCCCTGCTCTGCGGGGAGTCTGCTTCTCTCTCTGACCCTCTGACCTCTCTCTTTCTCAAAAAAATAAAAAATAAAATAAATAAATAAAAAAAGAAGAAATAGAAATGGCTAAAAAGCACGTGAAAAATTATTCAAAATCACTAACTGTAATTAGCTAAAAAGAAAAAGACCGCCACAGTCAAAGGTTGGTAAGGGGGTAGAGCAACCGGAACTCATATATTGCTAGTAGGGGGATAAAACTACTCTAGAAAACTGTCGATTTCATAAAAAGCCAAATATGCATAAATATATATGTATAAACACACCAGCAATCCCACTTCAAGGTAATTTTCCAAGAGAAATGAAAATATGTGTACACAAAAACCCTTCCATACAATTGTTCATTACAACTTTATCCACAAAAGCTAAGACCTGCACTATGATCCACATTCCAATGTCTATCAGCATGCATTTTAAGAATAAATTTATATTAATGTCAATTTAGTTTTCCATTTAAATACTGGAACCAATATAAAATATGTCTTTCAACAATTATCATATGATTTGACTCCTATGTGGAATTTAAGAAACAAAACAAGAGTAGCATAGAGGAAGGGAGAGAAAAATAAAACAAGATGAAATCAGAGAAGGAGACAAACCCTAAGAGACTTATCTTAACCACAGGAAACAAATTGAGGGCTGCTGGAGGGGAGGTGAGAGTAGGAGGATGGGGTAATTGGGTGATGGGCATTAAGGAGAGCACATGATGTAATGAGCATGGGTGTTATATGCAACTGATGAATCACCAAATTCTACTCCTGAAGCCAATAATATACTATATGTTAATTAACTGAATTTAAATAAAATCTTAAAAAGATAATAAAATATGTCTTTCAGTATGCCACTATCAACTACCATCTTTAGGGCACAATCTTACATACTGTGAAAAACAAAGAAGCTCATAGACAAGAAATGCTGTCTCTAAATTCTACGTAATCTGTTTTCTACTGGTTCTACCTAAATTCTTTTAAAAGGATTATTATTTTTTTTAAGATTTTATCTATTTATTTTTCAGAGAGATCATAAGCAGGCAGAAAGGTAGGCAAAGAGAGAGAGAGAGCAAAGCAGGCTCCCTGCGGAGCAGAGAGCCCGATGCAGGGCTCGATCCCAGGACCCTGAGACCATGACCTGAGCCGAAGGCAGAGGCTTAACCCACTGAGCTACCCAGGTGCCCCTAAAAGGATTATTTTTAAAGGATCTTTCCTAGTCTCTCTATGCTAGAATAAAAGAATTTTTGAATGATGCATCAGCCCTGACAGACCCCTTCACATTCTGGCTTTATTCGTCCCCTGAACTGTAACCAATTAAGTTACTATACTTTTTTGATTGAAATATATATCCCATAAATATATTCATAAAAAACAATTGCGTTCAATTCCACAAATGTGTGGGAGTTGTTATCTTTTCAAACTCTTTAAAGCAGGGCTTTTCAACAGCCACATGAGGGATATATTGAAGCAGATGATACTCTGCTGCAGAGGGCTGTCTTGTGCCGGATATTGAGCATCAGGGCTGGCCTCCATCCACTGGATCTTAGGAGTGACAATCACAGTGTCTCCAGACGCAAGCACTCACAGTTGAGAACTGGACTTCAAGGACTGTCTCGATATGTTTTCTTAAGACTTCCTATGATCCTTCTGCTTGGGCGACCCTTCTTCTGAGTTTCCAAACCGTTGCCAAATCTTTAAGGTCCAATTCAACAATCCATTTGTCTAGCAAGCTTTCCCAGCCAGCCCCACTTCTATTGCTTCGCAGCTCCTAAAGCACCTCTGATCTCTGAAAATGCTCTTGGCCTGTGAGTTCCCTCAAGGTCAGGCTTTTTTAGTTTCTCATTCTTGCATCCTTAGTGCCAAACACAGTCAATGACTGTTTAGGTGCCTAAACAACATGCTCTATAAAATACTTAGAAATACTACCATAGTTAATGTGCTACAGAAATATTATTATTCAGCCCACAACTGCATGGGCTTCTGGATGCAACCTGTTCTTAACTCACTTTTCAAGGGACAAACAAGATAGTACCATGCACATAGCTGCGAAATAAAGTCTTCGGTATAGCAGCACTCAAAATACTTATTGCTCCAGATACTTAGACCACTGCCTCTACCCACTGTCATCATGAAAACATAAATGAGTGAATTATAAACATAAGAAGTATCTTGCCACCCTTCAAGACTAATATACTAGGAAGCAGGCAAAACCAAACCAAACAGAATATCTGAAACGTCAGATTAATGAGAGCAAAATGGGAAGCATTTTCTTTAAGCAGCGCCTGAATGTGATGTGTGGGAGAACCTCACACAATTATTTATCAAGCAAATGTGTGGGGGTCACAGCACAAAGAGGCATGTGATAAGCATGCGAAGGAAGCTAAAAGCACCTTATATAACAAAACCGTTGGGGCAGGAGGAAGGAGATGGTGTTTCGTCCTTTAGAGAAGAAAGCTGCATCTTCTGACATGCTACAGCTTGCCAGGAAGAAACTAACCACCCAAACTCCTCTTCTCCCCCTGAAATGAGTGACATGATCATCTCACAGCTCATGGTATCCAGCGTGCAGCTGGCATGAGGTACTGAATGTTTATATCATTTTAAAAGCCTTATTTTACTTATGGTATTCATATGCAGCTGTGTTTTTTTTAAGCTCTATTGAAATACAATTCACACTATCAAATTTACCTAGAATATACAATTCAACAGCTTTTAATATATTTAAAGAGTTGTATAACCTACCACCAAAATCAATTTTAGAACATTTTCATCATCTCCCCAAAATACTCCATACCCATTAACAGTCAGTGTCCATTTCTCTTGAAACCCCCAGCCTCAGACAGCCACCAACCTATTTCTGCCTATAACGATCTGCCCATTCTGGATGTTTCATATAAATACAATCATATCATATGTAGTCTCTTGTCACTCGCGTATTTCACTAAGCATGTGGTTTCCAAGGTTCATCCACATCACAGCACATGCAAGTCTTCATTCCTTTATATTGCCAAACCACATTTCATTGTATGAATATAGCACATTTTATCTACCCACTCATCAGCTGATAGACATTTCAGTTGTTTCTATATTTTGGCTATTATGAATAAGGCTGCTATGGACATAACACGATTTTTATGTAGACCTAGGTTTTCATTTCTCTTACATATATAACTAGAAGCAGAGTTTCTGGGTCACATGATAACTTTACTTTTAACTTTTCTTTTTCTAAAGATTTTATTTTTAAGTAATCTCTACACCCAATATGGGGCTCAAACTCACAACCCTGAGATCATGAGTCGATACTCCACCGAATGAGCCAACCAGGCACCCCTATGCTTAACTTTTTGAAGAACAGCGAAACTGCTTACCAAAACATCTACACCCTTTTAAATTTCTACCACCAGTATATGAGAAAGATCCAATTTCTCCACATCCTCACCAATACTAGTTATTATCTGATTTTTTAATTATAGCCATCCCAGTACCCACTAGGATGTGTGAAGTGGCATCTCATTGGTTTTTTTTAATACCTTGTTTGTTTGTTTGTTTAAACTAGGCTCCATGCCCAACATGGATCCTGAACTCATGATCCTGAGATCAGGAGTCACATGCTCTACCGAGTGAGCCAGTCAGGCACCCCTCACTGTGGTTTTGATTTCCCTAATGGCTAACGCTGTTAAGCATCTTTTCAAGTATTTAGCCACTTGTACATTTTCTTTGAAAAGATGTCTAATACAAAAATTTTTTACCCATTTTTAATTGGGTTACTTGTTTCTTTTATTATTGAGTTGTAAGAGTTATTTATATATTCTGGATACAAGTCCCTTATACCATTTGCAAGTATTTTCTCCCATTCTGTGGGCTGTCTTTTCAGGTTTGGGATGGTATTCTCAGCACATGTTCCTAAATGTTCTTAGCTGAAATAATCAAAGTAAACTTCTGGTGAGTTGAGAGGAAGAAAATGTAGTACCAATCCATTTAACATTAATAATCAAAGTAGTAATGGCTATTTGGGCCCCCACCACTAGCCATTCTCTCTTTCACTGTCAGTGACAGATTCCCCCCCAAATCAGAAGAACACACGAATGTCTGGAAACAAAAGACAGCAATTTCCTTGATGCAGCATTTCCCAGCCTTCCTTGCAACGAGGTATAACCATATAACTCCTTCACATTGTTATGTGACCAGAAGTACTATGTTCAACCTCTAGAAAGTGTTCCTACAACAAGAGACAGTGCTGTAGAAGTAGGATCTGGGATCTTGGACCTAAGGTAACTGGGAAGGTGAGCCCTGCACAAGGCGAAGCATGATCTGGCACCAAAAAGCATGATATCCATCCTGATCTGACCTCCTCTAGGTTCTCCCAAATGGGAACAAACTTTTGCACGATTTAAGCCAAATTACTTTGAGTTTTTCTGTTAAATGCAATCAAACCTGATCTCAATTCATGCAACAATTAAGTGAAAGCTCTGGATTTATATCTACATAAATCAAATGCAAGCCTAGGCTCCATTCTGCAGTTCATGAAGCATTGCCTATAGAAAGAATGTTACTTGCTTTTCCAGCCCAAGGAGTAAAAAAAAAAAAAACCAGCAAAAATCGATACCAAGAAAGAAGACAAAATATGTTTATACTAAGCATATGCATACAATTGGGAAATTACTATAGGAAGGTACCCAATAGGAATTCTCTACAAAATCCATCAGAAATCCATTTACAATACCCGTTGCTCCATAATGGGTTAAGTTTTTTCTTTTCTTTAAGCAAAACGAAAACAAACAAAAAACCACTGGAGCTCACAGCTCTGCAGCATGGTACAGAAGAAAAGGACAGCTGACTGACAGTTGCTTGATTGAATCTAATCCCAGTTCTGTCACTTCTAAGCAACAATTCAATTTCATTTAATTCAGTACATTTGGTGAATGCCCACCATATACAAAGTATCGCATTTGGTATTGCAGTACCAGGTAATCAATCCTAAAACAGGGTTTCTACCCTCGTGGAATTCATAATCTAACAGACAAGGAACAAAGTCCTTACAATTCCCAGTAGTCTACTCGGCCAGGACCTGGACAAATAGGCAAGAGAAGAGCCTACCTCATTCAAACTCTTTTACTAAATAAGCTTTTAGAAACCCCAGAATTAGAGTGACCTCAAAGTACGCTCACGCTCCCTCCAAATTTTGTTTCAAAAGTGGGAGACCAATAGCAACACACTAACGGGGTGAGGGGGCGGGGAGCAGGTAGCAGAAACCTAACAGCCCCACAAACACTATCCTTCGGTAACAACAAGCCTGAATAGATGTTTCCCTGCTTAGAAAAGAATAAGCACAGACAAGAGGAGTCAATATTTTAACTCAAAAGTAACATAATCCTAGAGATTGAAGGAGGCACATACACGAAGAAAGTTATTTTTCAAGTTAACCAAAAAGCTTTGGAAAAAGACACGCAATAAATATGTATTATTTTTGAAAAAATATTTCTATGATATTAATATTTACATAAGACTGAATAGACTTATATAAAATGTTAGATCCTATAAAGGGACCGTTTTTGTTCCAAGAATTCTGGGAAAATTTACAAAACAAACAATATCTCCCACCTCCGCACTGTTCAAAATGCATCACAGAAGCAATACTTTGAATACTGAGTAGGCAGCCAGATAAGAACCTGAAATTCAGGAAAAAGATCTAGTAGAGATAATAAATGTTGGAGTTACCAACATAAGAATAGCACTCAAGGCCACGAGGCTGGACAAGATAATGGTGAGGATGAGGAGAAGAGCTCTAAGATGAACATCAGAGAACTCCAATATCAAGAGGTCTGGGAAATGAGCAGCTGTAAATGAGTCTAAGAATTGAAAAGCCAGTGGGGTGGGAGAAGTATGATGTTCTAGAAGTGAAGCAAGTAGGTCATGGAGGAGAGTGTGACTGGCCATGTCAGATGCTGCTGCCAGCAAAGAAGAGGAAAGACAGGACAGTTGATATTGGATGTCGCACATGGAGACTGTGAGAGCTTGTAGAGAGGAGAGACAAAGGCCAAACTGGAGAGGCCTCGAAAGAGAATAGGAGAAAGAAAATATGAGACCTTAATACAACAGCTTTCGAAGAAGTTTTGTTGTTTATTAGAGGAGAGAAATGGACAACAGACAAAAGGGAAGATTGGTCAAGACAAGGTCTTTCACTGGTGATGGTGGTGGTATTTTTTTTTTCAAGATGGATGAAAAAAGAGTTTTGTGTACTGGTGAGAATAATTCAGTAGAAAGGGCAACCTTCAGGTTAACAAGAAAGAAGACTGCTTGAGTGATATTGTGGAATAGAAGTACAGGATGAGAGACAAGTGAACAGAGAGGCTCAGGAATACAGTTCACACAGAGATGAAGGGAAGGCAGAGTGTCTGGGCACGGTGATGGAGTGGGCATTATGGCAGTGGATGATCTCTTCTCATGCTTCTACTTTCACAACAAAATGGGACACAAAATTATCAGGAATGAGGCAATGTCAGAGGCTCAGAAAGAGAAATATATGAAATATTCATCAACCAGGAGAATGAAGGAACTAGAAAATGTAACACAATTAGTAGTTAGAATTAATGGCTCATTTGAGGCTAGTGGTCATGAATCTGAAGTGATCCTGAGGAACATGGTTAAATATGTCTCTCCAGGAAGAGAGAAGGCCGAGGTGACTCTTACTTAAGTTGGGGTTGCACCAGCAAGTCTAATGAAGGAAGAGAAAGACAATAGAGCGTATTTAAAAGAGTGACTATAATGATTGACAATGAAATTAAAACCAGGTGAGAAAGGAAGTGAGGGTATAAGAAACTAAGTAAAAATAGGCTCAACTGATTAGGGAGACTCTAAGGATACTTACAAGGAAAAAATCAGAGAAGGACAGAAGGTGGTATCAGAAGGAGAAAACCTTGCAGCTGAGATTCTAGAGTGGTTGCTGGTCCTTGTAATGACAAGACAAAAGCAATGACTGTGAGAGTGAATGGCTGAGATAAAGGACAAGATGACCAAAGGAGAGGAGTTCCAGGAATCACGAAGCAGAGTGCTCAAAAGGATCATCTCAAGCAGTATTGAAATCAGCAAGAATTATAAAAGGAGTAGAATTGGAGATAAGTAGCTAAAGATTCTAAAAGCAGCTCAAAATACAGGAAAAAAGAAATATACTGACAGCAGAGTGATTCACTTTGAGAATGAAACCATGTGAATAGACAGGAAGGAAGGAAGGGAGGGAGGGAGGGAGGGAGGGAGGGAGGGAGGGAGGGAGGGAGGGAGGGAGGGAGGGAGGGAATAAGACAGCCATAGGAAATAACATTTAAAAAGCAATAGCTGAAAATGGAGAGGTCCAAGAAATTTAGGGCAATGAGCATGATTTAATCATGGAGGTCAAATGTTGCCAAGCTGCCAATGGTACACCCAATCTCCCACTGAGTTTCCTCCTGAATGACCCACAAGAATCTAATTCAACATGACCACAGTTGAATTCATTGTTCTCCGTCCTTGGGCCTCCTTGGTTTTCCCTCTTAGTAAATGGTTCTGGCTTAAGCCAGAAACCTTCCCCTCCTTCGCTCTATATTCTAACATTCAATTTGTCTCTAAATTTATCTCTAAACTTCTCCCTCAAATAGATCCCTTACTTTCCATTCCCACTGCTACCAACACTAATATAGGGCCCGTTCATCTATCCTTGTGACTTGCAGACTTTACCAGAGTGAGTTTTGAAAAATATAAATGTATCACCCACTACTCAACTTAAAGCCATTTAATGGACTGAGCTAAAAAACCTCAATGTCAGGCTCTTGTCCCCATCTCAAGCCTCTTCTCCTAATCTTCCTGGCTGTTCCAGTGTTGCTGGTGTCTCTGGGGCTCTCAAATGGGCCACATCTTCCCCTGACTCCCTTCCCTTGACTTCCTTTCCTTGACCTTCACATGAGCTATTCACTCCGCCTAGAATAGGAGTCTCAATCCCAGATGACTCCATATAATCCATCAGTCATCAACTAGATGTCAGATCTTCTATATGGCTTTCTTGGACCATCTATCTAGACGAGATTAATGGTCCCCCAGCCACGGTTTCCCAAAAAGAAGCTCTAGGTGTCAGCAGAAGTAAATTAGAGATGTCTACAAGAAGAAGGAAGCTGAAAAAGTAGGGATCCAGGCCCCCTTACCGTACTTCAATAAGGGAACATTTTTTTTTGCTGTTTCACATGTACATAAATGTCAAATTTTATTTGAAAAGAGGGTCTCCCTAATAAAGCAGTTTGAAAACCACTAGATCACCTCTAAAGTCTCCCCCCCACACCTTCTCAGAGTCTATTTGTAAGATGTTATCCTATATAGGCAAAAATAACTCCACAGTAATCCCTGGTCAATCTCTGTGAGGGATAGAGAGTGGTTAACATCATAATAAGGTAAGGACCATCGTTAAGTGCATTTGGCATGATCAAGTCTTAGAGAAAATATGGGGTTAGGCAAAAAACAATACATGCAATATTAGAATGATATATGAAAGCCCTAGAAATATCCTGCTTTCAAAGCAAATCAGATTAACCCCATTAAATACATTTTCTAGTAGAGATCACTGCTGACTCACCTCTGTCAGTTACTCAGGGACTGTCACAATTACACATAATACTCAGATTTGGGGTATAGTGGCTGAGAGGCAGAGGGGCTCTAGAGCAGAATGCAGAAGTTCAAATCCCAGCCCTTCCAATTACCAACTCCATGCCCCGGGAGAATTACCTAGGCTCTCTATGGCCAAGATTCCCATCATAAAATGGGAAGGATGATACCTGCCTGATAGGGCTGTCGTAATGATTCAGTGAGATAAAACACAGACGAATTTAGAGCACTTGGCGCTGTCTGGTACTTAGGACTCAGTAAATGCCCACTACGGGTTGATACCCACAGATGCTCAAGTTGTACTACACAGCTTGAATCTCTTCTTAAGATCTCTGAATCAGTCCTTACTGGCCTGAAATTGAACCTCTTCCACAGTGACATTCTCTTTTATTTTATTCCAGTCTTGGCAAAATGCTTGTTAAACTACCTTTCTCATGGTGGTGCCAAGTTTATCATGGCGCCAAGTGGCACACGTTTATGTATGTGGTCTTCAATTCATCTATTGGAAAGGAAAGCATAGCCCTTCCCTCTCTGCATCCACCCCATAGACGTGGCTCCATCATCTGAGGGAAGAGGAAGCCTCAATTACTTTTGTATTCGTGGATCCTGACTCGAAATGAACTTTTATTTAAAAAATCTCATATTATAAACTTTTGTTTACACAACTAAGAAACAGCCTTTCTCTAAAGACCAGTGTTGCAAAAAGCAGCACTGGCAAGGTACCACCATACTGTCAGACATTACTAAAGAAATATTCTACAAGTATCAAGAATTTCCTTAGTATGACAGGAGGACACAGAAACAAATGCCAGAGAAGTAGTAATATTATAGGAGGAACGTTTTTCTTTTTCTTTTTTTTTTTTACTTCCTCCTCTCTGGCAAAGATTCTTTTATAATAACTACAAGTCATACAACAAGAGAAAAGATAAGCAGTTTTTAGGTGGAGAGGGGGGCAAGATGGCAGAGAAGTAGGAGATCCTGTTGCAACCTGTCCCCTAAAGTGAGCTGGATATCTATCAGAACATGCTGAACACCCATGAAATCAGCCTGAGGAGCAAGATTTTTCACTTCTGGATCTCTACAGGAGCAGAAGACAGCAGTGGAGAGGTAAAGCAAAGTGGGAACACTTGAACCGATATCGGAGGATAAACAAAATAGGGAGGGAGCCACCAGAAGTGATCCAAGGACAGTAATACCCCAAAGGAAAGTGCCTGGTGGTTGGGGACGAGCATTAACTTAGAGTCCGGTTAAAAATACTTAAAAAGAAGGGCACCTGGGTGGCTCAGTGGGTTAAGGCCTCTGCCTCGGGTCATGGTCCCAGAGTCCTGGGATCGAGTCCCCAAGTTGGGCTCTCTGCTTCAGTGGGGAGTCTGCATCCCCCTCTCTCTCTGCCTTGCCTCTCTGCCTGCTTGTGATCTCTCTCTGTCAAATAAATAAATAAAATTTAAAAAAAAAAACACTTAAAAAGAGCAAAAGGTTCTGAGGAGCAACTAGTGGAAGGGGGTGGTCGTGGGCATGGGTCTAAGCCCATGTTCCCAGGAAGGACACCACTCGCTTCAAAGAGAGACTGGTGTGGGGGGGTCCAGTCCGTGGTTCATGAACCTGCAGCTTTCTGCTCCTTGCACCATTTTGTGGGCGGGGCACACTCCTGCAAGTGCCTTAGAGAGTCTAAGTGGTGTGGTCCAGGAGCCTGCAGCTTTTCTCTGTGTGCCCCACTCTCTGGATTGAGTACACCCCCAACCACAAAACATTTGAGGCCTGCGGCAGGGTCTGGGCGCTCCCAGCTGGCGAACACGGGAGAGCAGTCTAATCTCGGGCAGGAATCTGAGCACACCCTGCGTGGGCCTGGATCCCGGAAAACACTTGCGGAAACACTGAACGGTGGCTGGGAGTGTGCACCACCTGTGACAGGCAGCCATGTGAGCAGAATTTTGCGGAGAGGAGTGTGTGTTCTGTACCACCCAGAGGGGAGCAAACTGAGGCTTCTCTGTGAAGTAGAGGTGTGGGTATGGGCAGATTCCTTGCTTGGACTCTCCAAAAAGGTAAAAAGCTCCAAAAGGTCCAAAACCTTCAGAGAGCAAAAGACCGAGAAACCAGTTTCCACAGAGCTCAGCCCCTTGATTGGGGGGCAGGGTGACTCAACCCAAACAAGATTGACTGGAAAACAACGAGCCAGACGCTTCCCCAGAAGACAAATCAAAAACAAAAGGACAATAATGACAGGGTCCTTATAAAATTTTAAATTCCCAACATCAGGGGAAATCAATATATTAAGCTCCTGATAATACCCTAAAACCTGTATATTTCATAGATACAAGTTTTTTTCATTCTTATATTCTTTCTATTTTTTTATTCACTCGTTTTCACATTTCTTGGTTTTTTTAAAAAAAAAAATTTTAAACTACTTAACATTACAACTGGAGGCTTAATACAATGATAAACCCAGGAAGAACCAAAATAACCTTCCTCGCCGGCGAAGAGTTACAACCACCCTCCCATCTTATCCTTCTGTCAGTGTTTCTATGTATTTGCTTTTGTTCTGGATTATATAAATCTTATTCTTGGGGTTCATTCTGACTAGGTTCTTTTATTTCTTGTCGTTTACTTTTGTCGGTCTTTATGTTTGTGTTTGTTTACATACCTTATAAATCTTATTTTGGGGGCCCATTCTGGCTGGGATTCCTTCTTTTTCTCTTTCTCTTTTTTTATCCTTATTCTTTCTTTTTGGTGGTGAATCCCAATTGCTCCAAAACCTTACAGGGTGCACCCTGCCTGGATCGTGGGCGATATACTCAGCTATACATCCTCTCATCCACTTCTCCTCAAAATGACTAGGAGGAGGAACACCCAACAGAGGAAAAACCCAGAAACTGCACCCTCTCCCTCAGAACTATTGGACATGGACATAAACAGTATGACGGAAAGGGAATTCAGGGTAACAGTTATCCAGGCAATGGCTAGGATGGAAAAAAACATTAATGACAACGTAGAATCTCTAAGGGCAGAAATGAGAACCAGGATAGTAGATGTTAAAAATGCTAACAGTGAGATCCAATCTAATCTAAATAGTCTAACAGGTAGAGTTACGGAGACAGAGGATAGAATTAGTGATCTAGAGGATAAAATGGTTGAGAAGAAAGGTCAGGAGGAGAGCTGTAGAAAGCTGCTCAGGAATCATGAGAAGAGACTTAGGGAAATAAATGACGCCATGAAATGTTCCAACATCAGAATTATTGGAATCCCAGACGGGGTAGAGAAAGAAAGAAGACTAGAAGATATAGTTGACGAAATTCTGAATGAAAATTTCCTCAACCTGGGGAATGGAACATTCAAGGAAGAAATAATACCTATTCTCCTGAAACTGTTTCAAAAAATACAAACAAAAGGAAAACTTCCAGACTCTTTCTTTTAAGCCAGCATTACCCTGATCCCCAAACCAGGCAAAGAGGATTTCAGACCAATATCCCTGATGAATATGGATGCCAAGATTCTCAACAAGATCCTAGCTAATCCAATCCTGTTGCCTAGGATCCAACAGCACACTGGATCCAACCCAATACTGTTGCCTAGGATCCAACAGCACATTAAAAAGATTATTCATCATGACCAAGTGGGATTTATCCCTGAGATGCAAGGTGGTTCAACATTCGCACATCAATCAAGGTGGTACAACAAATCAATAAGAGAAGAGAGAAGAACCACATGGTCCTCTCAATTGATGCAGAAAAAGCATTGGACAAAATTCAGCATCTGTTCCTGATTAAAACTCTTCAAAGTATAGGGATAGAAGGAACATTCCCCAACTTCATAAAATCTATCTGTGAAAAGTCCACAGCAAATATTATTCTCAATGGGGAAAAGCTGACAGCCTTCCCTTTGACATCAGGAACAAGGCAAGGATGCCCACTCTCACGACTCTTGTTCAACAAAGTACTAGAAGTCCTAGCAACAGCAGTCAAACAAAAAGAAATATAAGGTATTCAAATTGGAAATGAAGAAGTCACACTCTCTCTCTTCACAGATGACATACTTTATATGGAAAACCCAAAAGACTCCACCACCAAACTACTGGAACTCATACAGCAATTCAGTAATGTGGCAGGACACAAAATCAATGCACAGAAATCAGTTGTTTTCCTATATACTAACAATGAAAATATGGAAAGGGAAATAAGAGAATCAATTCCATTTACTGTAGCAGCAAGAACCATAACATACCTGGGAATAAACCTAACCAAAGAGGCAAAGGATCTGTACTCGAGGAACTACAGAACACTCATGAAAGAAACTGAAGAAGACACAAAAAGGTGGAAAAGCATTCCATGCTCATGGATCAGAAGAACAAACACTGTTAAAATGTCTATACTGCCCAGAGCAATCTATACTTTCAATGCCATCCTGATCAAAATTCCACCAGTTTTTTTCAAAGGGCTAGAACAAATAATCCTAAAATTTGTATGGAACCAGAAAAGACCCCGAATTGCTAAGGAAATGTTGAAAAAGAAAAACAAAGCTGCGGGCATCACATTGCCTGATTTCAAGCTTTACTACAAAGCTGTGATCACCAAGACAGCACGATACTGGCACAAAAACAGACACATAGACCAGTGGAACAGAATAGATAGCCCAGAGACGGACGTACAACTCTATGGTCAAATAATCTTCAACAAAGCAGGAAAAAATATCTGGTGGAAAAAAGAGAGTCTCTTCAATAAATGCTGCTGGGAAAACTGGACAGCTATATGTAGAAGAATGAAACTTGACCATTCTCTTACACCATACACAAAGATAAACTCGAAATGGATAAAAGACCTCAATGTGAGGCAGGAATCTATCAAAACCCTAGAGAAGAACATAGGCAGTAACCTCTTCGACATCAGCCACAGCAACTTCTTTCAGGACATGTCTCCAAAAGCAAAGGAAACAAAAGCGAAAAAGAACTTTTGGGACTTCATCAAGATAAAAAGCTTCTGCAC
>CM052800.1:111329333-111350572 GCA_028533885.1 Nasua narica | reverse complement strand
AACAGACACATGAAAAAATGTACATCATCTTTAGCCATCAGGGAGATTCAAATCAAAACCACACTGAGATACCGCCTTACACCAGTTAGAATGGCCAAAATCAACAAGACAGTAAACAAAAATGTCGGAGAGGATGTGGAGAAAGGGGAACCCTCTTACACTGTTGGTGGAAATGCAAGTTGGTGCAGCCACTTTGAAAAACAGTGTGGAGATTCCTCAGGAAATTAAAAATAGAGCTACCCTATGACTCTGAGATGTAGGTATTTGGGTATTTATCCCAAAGATACAGATGTAGTGCAAAGAAGGGCCACATGTACCCCAATGTTCATAGCAGCAATGGCCACAATCGCCAAACTGTGGAAAGAGCCAAGATGCCCTTCAACAGACGAATGGATAAAGAAGATATGGTCCATATATACAATGGAATATTATGCCTCCATCAGAAAGGATGAATACACAACTTTTGTATCAACATGGATGGGACTGGAAGAGATTATGTGGAGTGAAATAAGTCAAGCAGACAGAGTCAGTTATCATATGGTCTCACGTGTGGAGCATAAGGAAAATCATGGAGGGCATTGTGTAGAAGGAAAGGAAGGGTGAATTGGGGGTAATTGGAGGGGGAGATGAAGCATGAGAGCCTGTGGACTCTGAGCAACAAACTGAGGGTTTTGGAGGGGAGGGGGTTGGGGGGTGGGTGAGCCTGGTGGTGGGTATTGAGGAGGGCACGTATTGCGTGGAGCACTGGGTGTGGAGCATGAACAATCAATCTTGTAACACTGAAAAAATAAAATAAAAGCATTGGGGAAAAGAAATAAAGCAACAACAACAACAACAAAAAAAGACAAGCAGTCTTTAAATAAACAGTTTGCCTATGAGCCTCCATCATTACAGAATACACACACCAAAAATTCCCACACACAAAAATGAATATTGTTCTGTATTAACAACCCACCATCTTTTGTCAGCTTTGTCACCTACTTCCTCACTTTCATTCATTATTCTTTCAGTGCCACAATTAGGCTTGGATCAACAATGAAATGCTCCAAGGTAATTTTTTAATTACTGGTTAGAAGGACTCCAAACTCCAGCCAAGATCAAGCTATCGCTCCACAGCTAAACACAGAGACAAAGACTAAGCAGGTCAAAATGAATACAAAGCTTGGAAATGTAACAAGATAACATTCTTTCAGGCCAAGGAAATCTCAGTTGCAATTAACCTCCATTTTTTAAAATCATTTTTAATAGGACTCTTTCATTAAGTGCAAGAATTCTAATAACTTACCGGTCAGCAGCTTCCACATCAAAACAAAATCTTCTGTCAATGGAGTCAGTATGCCTCTTGGTACATTCTTTCAAAAAGAACACCTCTCCATCCCCCTGCAAATAATCATTTTAATCATTCTCAAAAACTATAATATAGACACACTAAAGAGCCCTATATTGGGGAGGGGACTGCTCCAAGGTTCAAGATTTTAAGTCCAGTTATTCTATTCTCTTTCAAACAAGTTTGTTTAAACACTATAACTTTTTTTTTTTTTTAAGATTTTACTTATTTATATGAGAGAGAAATCAAGAGAAAGAGAAAGCACGAGCAGGGAGAAGGGGCAGAGGGAAAGGGAGAAGCAGACTCCCCACTGAGCAAGGAGTCTGACATGGGGCTTGATCCTAAGACCCAGAGATCATGACTTGAGCCAAAGGCAGACACTTACCCGACTGAGCCACCCAGGCATCCCTATTTATAATCTTAATCATTTTTGTTATCCTCTTCTCCTTAAGGTTTCCTAGATCTTGCTTTGATTACAGTAACACTAAACCAGACCTCATGAGCACTAATTTTAAAAGGTAGACGAACAACACAGTTTCCAGGTGCCAAAATATTTGTTATTCTCTTCTTGCGCTCTTTTTAAAGGAATAATTTTTTAATTCATGTTATGTTCACCCATATGAAACAGGCACTATGTGACCATTCTTGACCTATAAAAACCTCAATTCCATATGAATCTACCTAAAAGGTATTATGTATCAAAAGGCCTTAGAGTAGCTATTGTGATCATAGGAAGCTAGAACCACTCAATCAATGTGGGTTTTGTTTCCAGAGTGGACCACCCTGAATCCGTATTTACTTAATTTGTCTTAATATGGTACTAGTTTACATCACTGAACCATCCAAGGGAAATAATAGAAGCAATGCAGGAACAGGTTCTGAGGAAAGAACTTTAAGAAACTCCAAGTACCTATTTCTAGAACATTTTTATATTTTCTAAAATAGGAGAATGTCTAAGTAATTTAAACAAAAATTCAAATATGCCAATGTTCAAAATGTCATAGTCATTATATTCTGAAGTGTATTTTTTATTATGTGGTGGTTAAACAGAGAGATATCACTAAGCAGACCTGTGTTAGCACTTGATTTAGTCCTGACAGGAACCTCACACTCAATCTTAAGCCCATCAGCCTTTAAGAATGATATCCTCACTTTTTCCTCTTCTCCATGGCCCTGACTTTCATTATTCCAAAACTATGTCTGTATTATAAGCTGCTTTAAATATGTTTCACGAAGATGCAAAGTATATGTAAATAGAAGTGAACCTGAATCAATTCTGTATTCACCCAAGCAAAATCATGCGCATCTACCCAACAAGCAATATCTTCCCCCTTTATTTAATGTGTTACCAGTTATGGTCAATATTGGTGGAAGAGCTTTGCCTCCAGACTGTCGATTATTGCTGTGAGGTTCCAATTCTATTTAAAACCCAAATAACGATCATCTTTCCTACACAGCCAATTCCTGAGGTATTTCTGCTAACATGTGTTGTTTTGCTATTTATTTCTATGGGAGGAGTACTTAACTAACTGGGTAGTGCCTAAGTGAGAACTTTGTAAGTCTAAATGGAAAAGAATAAAATTCATTGCAGACTATTTACTGTAGAATATTTTCAGGCTGTGAATACATGTGTGCATATAAGATCTTTGCAAATACCGACCTGACAGAACACCGAGTTGTAAAAGCTCATTGTAGGTGTTCACTTTATCTTCCAAGAATAGCGACATAAAAGGATTCTAGTCCTGACCATAAAAACCCATACACACAATTCAAAAACCACAAGAGTTGTTGTTTACTGGCCTAACTTTATTTTGAAACAAAAGAAAACAAAGATTTTAATCCTAAAACAAAATATAATGTATTTATCATTAGAGACTAGGTTAAGCCTCTGCCTTCAGCTCAGGTCATGATCTCAGGGTCCTGGGATGGAGCCCTACATCGGGCTTTCTGCCCAACAAGGAGTCTGCTTCTCCCTCTGTCTCTGCCTCTCCCCCTCTCTGCTTGTGCGCTCTCTCTCTCTCTCTCTCTCTCTCAAGTAGATAAATAAAATCAATAAACTAATCAATCAATAAATAAAATGTCAGCCTCGAAAACTGTATCTCATATAGTATACATAATATATAATCAAATACTTACAAGTTTTCCCCCAGATCTGTGCTCAAATGGGATTATGTTGAACTTCTTGGCTGCTTTCCGATACATGCAGTAGTGTTTGACCCAACTGGAACCAAACGGAGCGGGCCCTTCAACAAGAAATAGAACTTTACATTTTTCCTCATAAATAAGCAGATACACAGAGTTTCAAATATGTTACTAAAGAGGAAAAACCCAATAAGCAGGAACTAATACAGCTCAAGGAAACAAACTATTAACACTGTTGATTCCAATTAAAAGAAAAAAAAAAGGTAGGGAAAACAGGAAGGCTGAGAGAGATTATTTGAGAGAAGATTCAATACAGCAACAAAGCAATGAGTTGAAGATAACTCTCTTCAAACAGTACGCCGGACTGGACTGTTATCTCACACCTAAAAATCTCTTCATTGTGAGCTGTATTTTTTGTTTATTTCCAGGTATTAAGAGCTCACAAGGGTTTCAAGTATTCCATCCAATGTATGTGGTGGTTCTGGATTCAGTTCTGGCCTCTCAAAATGATGCAATCATAGAATCACAATGCTGAGAAAAAGCATCTAGTCCAGCATCTACAAGAGTGTTAAACCCACTATAGCACCTTGGTAGGCAGCTGCTCTTACTAATAATGGTAAAGCTAAGCTTTAAAATGAAAAATGAAGAAAAGAGAGATGAGCTATTCACATATGACCAGAACATTCTCAGAACCTCTTTTTACCTCTTGCAAAGTCAGTCTTATCCCCTGAGCTCTTGGAAGACAGTGGTCTGTGTCAGGATTTCTAGCAATCCAGTTTTGCATGCCAGTAAAAGTCCAATCATAACAAAATTTACTCCCAAAAGAAGTTGACAGTTGTGTCTTTTACCGAGTTTAAAAAAAAAAAAAAGGAACACCTTTTATCACCATCATTTCACCTGCCAACAAACAAACCTTCTATACCTAAAAATCAAGAAGGACAAGCTAAGGAGGGAGAAAAGAACTCATTCAAAAGTTTGAATGAGCTTTAAAAATTAGCTGTTCACATTGTCTTGGGGGCTTTGGGGAATGAAAGGAGTTACTGAACCACAGTAAATCTCACCTCACACCATCAGGAGTGCAAAGACCAAAATTCAGGGACCGCTAGTGTGTGTGTTACAAATAGCTAGCATTTGTATCCTATTCTATGGTTCAAAACATACTGTGCAGATATTTCACTCAATACTAAGAAAAAACTTTGGGGGGGGGGCGGATGGTGCATTATTATCTCTTTAATTTTAAAAAACTTAAGCTTAGACCAAATGCCCAAGAAATGACAAAGTCTACCCTCAAATTGGAGTCTGTGGTCCCAAACACCAACATCTTCCTACTCATTAAGTCACTGTTCTTTCCTGACTCCCATCGGACCCGAGCGTATAGGCTTTTTCATAGCTGTCCATACTTGGGTAGTGTTCTAGATAGCGTGACACAGACTGACAATTCCAGCATTCAGGACCTGTGATCTAGGGGACATTATTTCTCTCCATTTTCTCAAGGGTAAATGGAGTAATAATAGTACTATACACTTCCTAGGGTCTTTTAAATGGTTTAAATGAGACAAGGTGTATAAAAAGTTTAGCACAGTGTCTGGCATGCGGTTATTAAGAGGAGACTTTTGCCCCTACTATTTTCATTCTGTGTTTCCAACTAGTCTCAGCCCAATTCCTCTCAAAGACAGTAAGCTGAACAACAGTTATGAATCTAAGAATTAAAGTTTCCTATGATTTTCATTTGGGCATATAATACAAAAATTCTATCTTTCTTATGTCTCCAACCTACACGTTAATTTAGTTATTTCAAATTCAATGAACAAACTGAGATTAAAAAGCTAAAGCATTAGAAAGATTCAAATTTCTACTCGCCATGTAACTCGTCTTCGTGAAACACAAAGACTGTGGTAAGCCCAGACTGAATAAGGACAAATGGAAAAAGAACACTCTGCTAGCCACATATGCATTAACTTCACTTTGAAGCATAGGTATCCCATAGCTCTTCCCTGAGTACTCGCTCCTACTCCAGTGGTCGGTTGGAAAGTCCTGTAAAGCAGCCATGCTAATAAAAACTGAAGTGCGCAGACTACAGCCAGGCGTAGGAAGGCAGTAAACAGCAAATACAGGAACATTTTAGTATTCTCCTCCTTTCTACTAAAGAGTACTCAGGTTCTACAGTTAATGAAGTAAAGTTTAAGAGCTGAACACTTAAAATAAGACCAAACTATCAAAAAGGTTGAAAGAATTTTTAGGTGCCTTAATTTTCAAAATAAGGACACTTTAGGCACTGCATAGTCACTGAGAGCAACAATACTAAAAATTCCGTGAGATAAGTTAAAACGCCATCTAGGACTATTTTTTATAGCCATCTGCAATCACCCTGATAATTTTAGCTAGAACAAATGATCTCAGATTGGTGTGGAAAGAACTGATGTGAAGGACTAGGAGGAATATGTCCCTGTTGACTTTAACATGGAGAAGGAGGGCTGTGGGAGGGGGAGGGTATGCATATGTATATGAATGTGCATATGTGCGTGCGTAGGTGATAAGGACGGTGAGGGATGAAGGGAAGGGAGGAAAAATACCTCGCCTCGCTTTCAGCCCTACATCAAGTTCTGGCATCCTTATAAGCAAGTTTTAGCAAAGTGTGATGCAGAATTCCGGGGTGCATCTGGAAAGTGGGGTGCTCCTTGAGTTCCTAATTTCACTGTTCCCTCCCTAGAGCGAGAATGTGTTTTCCCCCACAAAATATACCTTTCAAGACAAGAGGGTGCAAAGGAAGGGTAGGAATAATTGTTCTGAAGATAAGAGTAATTACAGTAAGAGTTTTAAAATAATTTTTCATTAGTCATTCATCACTGCTGGAGGTCCCCTTACTTTTTTCCTGTACATACAAGTAGCCTTCTGCCGTGAACTGACTTGCTCGTTTGTGGTCCTTGGGATTCTGTCTTATTTTGTTCATAAGCTCTTCCACTTCTGACCTTGTTCCTTCAAAACGATTCCGTGTCTAAAATAGATAAAAAAAAAAATAAAAAAAAAACACATATAAATTTTAAGTTCTCATATGACCTTTTTCACGTACATTTTTAAGTCTCTGGATAACTATAATTAAATTGGTAGGATTTTTCTATAAACTTTCTAAAATATACTCTGTTTCCAGTGTGTCTCTTTGATAAGATTACCGTTCAAAGAAAAAAAATTAGTGATAGAATAGCTAATAGAGGAGTCTAAGCTAACTGGAGGTTCTTTACTCTCGAAGCTTTCGAACACCAAGAATGCTTGTGTTATCCAACATAAGAATTCGTACCTCCACATCCCACAATATTACTAAATCTTAGATTTAAAAAAAAAGTAGGTTATAAAAGATCTGGAAAGTCTTTCCTTTACACAATCAACCTGACTCACTATTATTATACCAGCAGTATTAGGTACTCAGAACCTAAAAAAATTTAATTCTTCTCTGCCAACTGATAAATATGAGGTCATTTTTTGCAGGTCATGGCAATTGCACTTGAAATGACATTTCTCAGATAAAGGAGAGGGAGGGAAAGAATCTCATGTACAAATAATGTCTTTGATATCTGGAGAGACAAATCACATTTCTGAAACCCAGGAGACTTGGAATGCCAATATCTCTGTCACACATTAGGCTCTGGACACACTGGAAACGTATATGCAAGGTGAAGTGACGAAATTACCAAGGCAAGCATGATGAGTCAGCACCACCAAGTTTCTGGACATTTCTTTTATCCACACTCTAAAATAATTATATTAACACCAAAAAAAAAAAACTGCTGATGTGAAATTGTGGAGAAGCGGAGATAAAAAAAATTTTTATTGCAATTCCTCCCCTCTCCTTCCTACAATGAAAGGGGTTATCCAAGGGTCCTAGAACAGAAAAATGTTAGAATGGTACACATTTTTTAGGGGAATGGGAGTCTGATAAATGTGGACTTCAAAGGGGAAAACTTATCTGCAGAAGCTTATTTTAAACACAAGCTGAGAGTTTAAAAAAAAAAATGTATGTACTAGAACAAAATACAGAATTGCAAGGAGGGTGGGACTCATCTGTTAATGGCCAGTCCCCTCCTTGCCTTCCTGTTTCTCATGCCTCCAGGATTTCTTTTCCCCATTTTAATACTGATTATACCCTGATTTTATTTATTTGCCTCTTTTGTCACTTTACTTAGATCCTCCCAACCCTCACTTCTTCCTGAATGTGTGTCTGTGTATAATGTGTGCGTGTATAATATTTATACATATAAAGACTTCAGAGATATTGTAGGTTCGGTGTCAGGCCACTGCAATAAAGTGAATATTGTGATTAAGCAAGTCAGATGAATTTTGGAGTTTCCTACTGTATATGAAAGTTATGTTTACACTATACTGGAGTCTATTAAGTGCACAATAGAATTGCGGCTTAAAAATGTACATACCTTAAGTATAAAATACTATTTCCAAAAAAAAAAAGAAGAAGAAGAAAGAAAAAGCGCTAACCATCATCTGAGCTTTCAGTCATAATCATTTCGCTGGTGGAGGATCTTGCTTTGATGTTGACGCCTGCTGACTGACTGGGGTGGTGGCTGCTGAAGGCTGGGGCAGCTGTGGCCACGTTTTGAAACAAGACAACAATGATATTTGGTAGCATCTCACCCACGATAGAACTGCTTTCCCAATTGGACTCAATCCTCTCAAACCCTGCCGCTGTTTTATCAACCAAATTTACGGAATGTTCTAACTTCACTGTTGTCATTTTAACCAACCTTCACAGCATCTTCATCACGAGTAGCTTCCATCTCAAGAAACCATTTTCTCTGCTCATGCATAAAAAGCAACTCATCTGTTCTGGATTTATCATGAGCTTGCAGCAATTCAGTCCCTTCTCCAAGCTCCACTTCTAATTCTGGTTCTCTTGCTGTTCCCACCCCATCTGCAGTAACTTCCTCCACTGAAGTCTTGAGCCCCTCAAAGTCACCCTTGAGAGATGGAATCAGCTTCTTCCAATCTCCTGCTCGTGTTGATATTTTGACCGCCTCCCATGAATCACGAATGGTCGTAGTGGCATCTAGCTCTCAACAGAAGGCTTAAAATATTAAGCTGTTAATAGATATGCTGTCATCCAGACCTTGTTGTCCCATTCAAAGAGCACAGGTAGAGCAGATTCAGTCTAATTCTTAAGGGCCTGTGATTTTCAGAATGGTAAATGAGCACCAGCTTCAACTTAAAGTCACCGGCTGCATTAGCCTCTAAAAAGAAAGTCAGCCTGTCCCTTGAAGCTTTGAAGTCAAACATTATCTACACTGAAAATCTGCTGTGTAGCGAGACCACCTTCATGAATGATCTTAGCTGGACTTTCTGGATCCAGCTGCTTCCTGCAGCTTCTCCATCAGCACGAGCTACTTTACCTCACACTCTTCTATTATAGAGACAGCTTCTTCCTTAAAACCTCACGAACCAACCTCTGCCAGCTTCCGACTTTTCTTCCGGAGCTCCATCACCTCTCTCAGCCTTCACAGAACTGAAGAAAATTAGGGCCTTGCTCTGAATTAGGCTTTGGCTTAAGGGAGTGTTATGGCTGGTTTGATCTTCTATCCAGACCACTCCAGCTCTCTCTCTCTCAGCAATAAGAATGTTTCACTTTCTTAGCATCCATGTGTTCACTGGAGTAGCACCTTTGGTTTCCTTCAAGAACTTCTCCTTTTCACTCACAACTTGGCTAACCGCTCGGGACAAAAAGCCTAGTTTTCAGCCTGTCTGGGCTTTCAACAGGTCTTCCTCACTAAGCTTAATCATTTCTAGCTTGTGATTTAATGTATGACTCTTCCTTTTACTTGAAGACTTAAAGGCCAATTTGGGTTATTCACTGGCCGAATCTCAATATTGTTGTGTCTCAGAGAACAGGGAAGCCTGAGCAGAGGGAGAAAGACAGGGGTGTGGGACAGCTGCTCAGTGGAGCAGTCAGAACACACACAACATTCATCGATTACGTTCATTATCGTATGTGGGCACGGTTTGTGTCACCCCAAAACAATTACGATAGTAACATCAAAGATCACAGATCATGATCACAAATGTAACAATGAAAAACCTTGAACTATCATGAGAATTACCAAAACGTGAGGCAGAAACCCGAGGTAAGCAACTGCTACTGTAAAAATAACACAATAGACTTGTGTGACATAGATTGCTGTAAACCTTCAATTTGTAAAAAACGCACTATCCGTGAAGCTTAAAAAAGGAGAGCACAATGGAGGCATGCCTGTACATACACACACAGATACAGATACGTGCATGCCATATGTGTACAGATGCTGGTGCGTACACACAAACACACACACATGCATGAGCACACATGAGCACACACCTACTATACAATACTCTCATTATTTATATTAATGCTCAAATTGTCCTGGGACTCGAGCAGCAGGGGCTCCTTCTAGCTAAATCTTGTATCTTTTGACGCGCCCCTTTAATTGAGTAATCCCTTACTTGCTGGTCCCAAAAGGAGTCTTATACTTTCTCTGTCCCAGTCTTAGTAGCAATGATTTTTCCCCCCAGAAGCCCTTGTTCCTTTTAGTCCAGTATAGTATTTAGAAACAAAAATCTGGTCACAATGTGTCACAGTTAAAGGGGTGTCACTGCTTCTGGGTGTTCCTAGCAGACAGAAAAATTACACGGAGATACAAACACACACATACATACAGATGGGGGGTTTTTACACACATACACTTCTATATGTCTCTATATAAACCCACATGTTCATACCAGTAAATATAACCCCAATCCGATGCTCCAGTTTCTTTCTAGCCTATCCCTTCCCAGTTTTGAAGATTTATTTATTTGAGAGAGAGAGAGAGCACGCGCATGAGCACATGCAAGCGGGGGAAGGGGCAGAGGAAGAGAGAGACTCTCAAGGAGACTCCCTTCTCAGTGGAGAGCCCAACACGGGGCTCAAGCTCATGACCCTGAGATCATGACCTGAGCCAAAATCAAGAGTCAGTAGCCTAACTAAGCCACCCAAGCACCCCTCCCTTCCCAATTTTGTACATTTCTTTTCAGAGAGTGAGAAATCTAGCTCCCATTATTCTCAATCTATTTACTTATTTATTCAGTTAACACATCTGCTCAATGTCACCTATCTCCCAAATACTCTAGCCACCTCTTCTGCAGGCTGCCCCTATACCCTCCGCACCCCTCCATCACCATCACCCCCACTTTCCCTGCTGCAGATCCGCCATGGAGTACCACCTGCCTTCACTGTCCTACTTCCTCAGATGTGCAGGACTCTGCATTGGGGAGGGAGGAGAATGATTTTACCGTTTTAGGTAAATTATGAGTAAGAATGAAAATCGCATTTTTTTATTTTTTTATAAAGATTTTATTGATTTTTTTGAGAGAGAGCGAGCATGGGGGGAGGGTCAGAGGAAAATAAACTTCCCGTTGAGCAGGGAGCCTGATGCAGGAGTCGATCCCAGGACCCTGGGACCATGACCTGAGCCGAAGGCAGACGCCTAATCAACTGAGCCACCAGGTGCCCCCACATTTTTTTAAATCTAAACATAAATAATAGCATGGCTAGAAACTAGCGATCTCCAATTCTAAGTTCCAGGTTTATATTATCATCAAATAATAATAATGTTAGACTGGAAACGGTACAACAAGTGACCATTAAAGTGTTTACACTGTGGCTGGCACTACTGAAAACACTTTTTGGTGCTTTAATCCTCAAAATAATCTCTGAGATAGTCTGTGCTATCCATTGTCAGTAGAAAGGAAAAGGAAATGCCTTTCCTTGCATGCTTTCCTAAATAAATTTCCAAATAAATCAGTCTTAAATTAAGCCTTATAAACTAAATATGTTATTACATCACCTATTTGGGAGGAGGAGGATTTGATTTGGGGACTAAGTCTGAAGTCAGACACATTTGAGTAGGTCTAGAAGCCTACCTGGGAGGTAGGCTTAACATAGGTTCATTCCCCAAATAAGGGAAAAAGGAAGACAAGAGAGAGAAGGAGCTTTTCACAGTGTTATATCCAGAAATGAAGCTTTCAAGACAGAGGGAAAAGACTGATTCCAAGTACAGACAGTCATTTTAAGTTTTCCTATCTTGGGCCCCATGACCTCTATCCTGATCCCTGACCCTATTCAGAGAGGGAAGGAAGGCGAAGTACAATTAAAAATATGAAAAAGGTTTCATGAAACAGCTGTAAAACATGAAGGTGGGCTCCATGCAGCCCTGCTTTAGTAACCTTGCAAAATAAAGGGGGAAGGCCCTGCACACCCTCACTGGAATCCCTATGTTGCCCCTCAAATGTCCCCCAAGGAGGGAGGTGGCAGAAAAAGGAACAGCAGGCAACCCCAGGCAAAAAGGTGACAGAGTCTAAATCCCTAAAAGACACCTTCCATGAGAATGAGGGAAAACACAATTTAGAACTGGTAAGAGGTGGAGGTGAACAGAGATTCACCCTCAGGGCCTAAATCTGAGTTCCTACAATTAAAGGGACTCCCGTGTTACCTACAAGTTGCTGAGGTCTGGGCAAGCAGATGGCCTTAGCAAGATGTTCCCCAGTTCTGAGGTGCCTAGGTGGCTCAGTCATTAAGCGTCTGCCTTCGGCTCAGGTCATAATCCCAGGGTCCCAGGATCGAGCCCCACACGGGGCTCCCCGCTCAGAGGGAGGCCTGCTTGTCCCTCTCCCACTCCCCCTGTTTGTGTTCCCTCTCTTGTTGTCTGTCAGATAAATAAAAATCTTAAAAAAAAAAAAAGAGACATTCCCGAGCTCCTATGTTTACAGGCCCCAGACACTCCGTAAGTGACCCATTTATATCTCAGCACAGAATCTGAAACCAACCACCATGGTCCCTTGGAGGGAGTCCACCCAAGTTCCATTGCTGGACCTGACCTAAAAGCAGCAGGAGGACAGCAGGAAGTTACTGTCCTCAGTGTCCTCATCTGTAAAATATGAATGACATACATCATAGGACTTCTATGAAGACAAAATGTGCATACTCCAAATATATCTGGGACATGGTAACAAAATAAAAATGCAGATGACATTACTACTACGACTACTATTACAATGTCACCGAAAAGCTGCAGTTATTCCCTGTCAAAGGATAAAGGAAAATCTTCAATATCAAACTAACAGTTCACTGTTGTAAATCTGATTGCAAGAGAAAGTATACTTTTAAAATTTTTTTCAGAATGTAAAAATGAATCCACAACATTATAAAATAGAAAGAGGGAAGGGGCATCAAGAGTCCTACCTTGGGGGCAGAAAGAAAACGTTTAAAAGCGATTAAAAGTGACCATAAACCTATCCCTCAGAAATAAGCACTTTTGTATTTTTACACAATCACTTCCAATCCTTTTAAAAAAAAAAAACAAAACATTGTTTATTGTTTTAGTGTTCTACTTTTCTCACAACACTATAACAAAAATATTTGGGCATATTCTTAAAATCTTAACTATTCTTAGGATCTTCTGGGGATTCTTCATGAATTCTAAGATTTCTCACATTACATTTCCTTCTAGGAAGAATTCTATTCTAGTTTCTCTTTCCCCACATTCCTCTGGGGATAAAGTTAACAAAAGTTTAAATTTAGTTTTTTAAAATATACTTCAATTTTGATGCAACTTATATTTTTCTTGAAAATCTATTTTCTAAAAGCCATCTTGCTCTGTTTTGCTTTCCATGTATTACTCTGGATTACGGAAAGTGGATGAGGAATAAATTGCCTTCAAAAAAAATAAATGTTACCATTTTTACAACAGAAAAGGTGAAACCAGATGGGAAAAACTAGGTTGTTTTCATTTTTAAGTAACTTTTACCTTTTTTCTGAATTTATTAAATGATCTTGCTGTTTTTTACTACAAATACTTAAAAGTCAACAAAATTATCCATAGCTTTAGAGCACACAGATAGTTAACACTAACATTTTAATATTTGGGTTTATTTCCTGAGATACATAAATATACATCACATAAAAAAGGACATATAACTAGGATTCCTATAATCCGTAGTTTTCTATCGCCAGCATTTTCCCTTTATTACACTAAAAGCTGATATCATCAGGGAATGAGCAAAATGGTCAAGAAATGAGCAAAGCATAGCAACACTCAGGTACAGTGGGTACCACGGAAGGAGTGGCATGTGTTTCAAAGATGTCGACGTTTCTGAAGGGAAAAGAATGAGCTAGGAGCCAACACGAACTGCAAAGACACGTGGACTAGCTATTCTCAGAACTGCAGGAGAGGTGGAAAGAGGAGGCTCTGCATGAAAGAGAGGCAGGAGCAGCCTCAGACACAGAATAAAATGAAGAGATGAGTATTTAGAAAAGAGTTTTTAGGGCCATTTAATGTTGATGACCCTTGAGTTCCAGAGGATACAGAAAAATTTTCCAGCCAACCATTCTTTGCCCATTTCTCTAGGGGAAATGACTGTTGTTATCAAAGGTGTAAGTTAACTTCAGCATGTTGTAAGGATATTAACCAAGTTATTTTCTGAACCATTTTAAGGGATAGCTTATTTTTAGGCTTTGCTTCTAAAACTGCGTAACTGAGCATTCCTCGTTTACACTGAAATATTTAGTCTCTTGAAATCATTCTAGTGTGTATAAGGTAACCATATCCCTTTTACTACACAGGAGTGTTACAGTGTTACATCCACAAGCAAGCCGTGCAGGGATGGTTTCGCAGAAGCACCCAGGAGACACTGGTGTACCCCACCCCTCACCCCAGACACCGAGCACAGCCAGCTTCGTGGGCACGTAGCCTGTGCAACTACACAGGACCTTGTGCTCAGAAGGTCATGTGCTCGGTTTAACACTCTGCTGCCACGGTCTTGAAATTCTTCATTTTTAAATAAGGGCCCTGCCTTCCCATTTTACACTGGCCCCACAAATTATGAAACTCATTCTGCCTGAAGGTTCTCATCCAGGCCAGCCCTGCACTTGACAGATGACATCCAGACAGGAGAAGTAAATTTCCACAAGTTATACAGCCAGTTGGTAGAGGGGAAAAAAATCAAGAGTATAATTAATCTTCTAAACTAACTATATAGCGTTCTTTTTACAAAACCGTGTTTCACTCTCTGCAAAAGTATTCTGAAAAATCGCACCAACAGTAGACTATTCTACTACTTCCAAATCAATCTCCAAAGACAATTTTAAAATTAGAACTAATCTACACATACATATACATTTTGATATTTTTAGAATTCTGTTACACTATAGTCACTGATAGTGGGGGGTGTGAGTGGTGGTGGATACTCTTTTAGTTATTTAACCCAGCTCAATATCCAAATAATCTACAAACACAAAATGACACTGGAATTACCAAAAGAGAGCGAGATAGAGATTTATCTACGTTCCCAAATGTAGGGAACTCAACAGAAAACTTAGGAACAAAATCCACACAAAGCCATTCTTTCTCAATCTCTATGATGATATCAAATTGAAAGTCAGGCAGCAAACAGCACAGAGTCCCATCCTTCAACTGTCTTTCAGTATGAGCTAGAACGTGCTTGTCCAAAAACTTGCTCACTTCTTTCTAATGAGGCCTAAAATTATACTAAACATAACCTGAAAAGAATTTCAACGAGGACACTTCCAAAGTCAACAAAAGTGTTGAGAGGAAAAACATCCACCACCTTCTGATCAAAATCATCTATGTTATACTGTCTGATACAGTTCCCCTAGATCTCTTTATCCAAGACCTCTTTGAAAGCATACATTTTCCAGGAAAATAATATAGACCAACAGCAACCGTGAACTCAATACACTAGTGAATATGCATCAACACAAGGAAGAAATTCCTCTTGAACCATATGCCTAGCTGGGATTAAAAATCAAGTAAGATACACAAGTAATAGAAATGAGATCATAATAACTGAGATGCCTTACTTGTAAAGTGGAGTGTTTGTTCCCTGCATGAAAGACGGAAAGTTATGTAACTAAGTTTACCCTTACAACTACCCCTACAGAGGACAATATGGTGACAGTTAACACTGCTGTAGGACATATTTTAGAAGTTATTAAGAGAGTAGGTCTTAAAATTTCTCATCACAAGAAAAAACATTTTTCTGTAGCTATATGAAGTGATAGACATTAACTAAACTCATTGTGGTAATCATTTTGCAATAGGTATGTCAAGTCAATACACTGTACAACTGAAACATATATAGTACTGTGTATCAATTACATCTCAATAAATCTGGAAAAAATAATAAAACTAAATCATGGGACTCCTGATTAAAAACATATACCTAATGGGACGCCTGGGTGGCTCAGTTGGTTAAGCAGCTGCCTTCGGCTCAGGTCATGATCCTGGGGTACTGGGGTCGAGTCCCGCATCAGGCTCCTTGCTCAGCGGGGAGCCTGCTTCTCCCTCTGCCTCTGCCTGCCTCTCAGCCTGCTTGTGCTCTCTCTCTTTCTGACAAATAAATAAATAAAATCTTTAAAAAAAACATATACCTAATGACTTTTCTGAAAGTCAGACAATACATTCTTAAAACAAATCTTAAAACAAATTCACTATCTTAAAAAAAAAAAAAAGAAAGAAAGAGCCACCAGGTGGCAGAATTCCTGAGCCTCGCCAAATTGAAGAGCAGTTTGTTACACTGAGAACTGACCAGAAGGTGGCAACGTAGCCTCAGTTTCTCAAAACCAACAGCTCAGCCTGGTCTTAGCTTAAGGCTTTTCATAGAACAAAATGAAAATACACATCTCAAACATGCTCTTATACCAGAAAGCTTTCATTTCCTTACATTCTGAATGTTGATCTGTAGTTCCATCTTGTAGTGATTGAAGTCTTTGGCAAGTTCATGGCCCTGATGATAGAAAGTAAACATTCCCTGAAAAAATGACAGCATCTAAAACAAAGGGGAAAAAAATGACATTAGCACAAACAAAAACTCAAGGTGGAGGGAAGAAAAGAATAAAAACAGCCATGCATTGCCCCTCCCTCCACCCACATCCCACTGTGCTTCTACTCAAGTAAGATAATTAAAAGAAGTCCCTGGAATTCAACTAAATCTAACTACATATTATTTATTAATTTGTCCTTTCACAAAATGAAAGGTTTGTGATTTTTCTGTAAAAATCACTCATTATATAGCTTTGAAAGTACAGTATATTGGAGAAATGGAGTTCTATATCACCTGTTTGTTCTTTCTAATCAAGAGAATCTCTATATTCATTGATAATGGAAATCTTATCACCATAGGTCAATAGGATCTATAGTGAAAGTGAAATCACAGAAACGAAGAGCTAAAGGCTCTCTCCAATGGCATCCAGTGCAGTGCGCCTTCTCTCTTGTGTTTATGGACCTCCGGTGACGGGCAGAGACGAGTAGAGACAGGCTGATAATTAAACTCTGAGTTCTGACCTACCCCCACCTGCTCCTCTTGATTAAAGGGCACCTGCTTCTGCCCAACATGTGAGTGAATTTAAAGGGAGAAAAAGTGATTTGGGGTCGGAATTAGGGAAATCCTGAAATTCATTTTCCTCATAATGTCACGTAGCACAAGGGTTAGGAATCTGGGACTCTAATGTCAAGTGGCAGCAGGGGTCAATCTCCCCAACTTCAGCTCTGTTATGAGACCTTGAGCAAATTACTGAAACTTTCTGTACTTCTATTTCCTTATTTGCTTAGCGGGATCATAAAAATTTCTCCTTATGGAGTTAGTGTATGAATAAACACATGAGCACAGTGAAGTAATAGAACAATGACTTGAACAATGATTGGGCACTGTATATGCTCAATAAACCAGGTCATTATTTGTATTTCACGTAAAAGAAAGCTTTATGGGGGTGAATTTTCCTCTGTTTAAATTGGGTTAATTCTAGGGGTGCGTGGGTGGCTCAGTCAGTTAAGTGTGTGCCTTCAGCTCAGGTCATGATATCAGGGTCCTGGGATTGAGCCCTGCATCAGGCTTCCTGTTTGGCGGGGAGCCTGCTTTTCCTTTCCCTCCCCACTCTGCGCTCTCTCTCCCATCTCTGTCGCTATCTCTGTTTCTTTCTCTCAATTAAATAAAATCTTAAATAAATTTAGAAATAAATTCTATTACTCTAACTAGACCACTGCTTCCATGAATGCCAATTTTAAAGCTATCATTACTTGGTTATTTCTCTTGCTTCTCAAAATCACACATAGAATAGATAATTGTATGGGATATAAATTCTATCTCTGTAAAGCTTTTTTAAAAAACCATATGCAAAGCATCTATATTAAAATTAATCTTGAAAATCATGACTTCTATTGTTTGTTTTTTCACTAAAACTTACAGTATGAATTATCCTTTACATATATTCATATGTGTCCATACACATTTATATACATACATATACACACACACACACACTATATATATATATATATAAAGAACTGAAGCTATTAGAACATATCTATATAAGCACAAACACAAATCACGTGTCTGTAAATAGGTCTAAAGAACAGCCAGAGTAACTCACAAAATAGTTGCAGGTGCTCTACATGCTGGTTCTTAACTTAGGTTCCCATGAGCATTGAGCTGTGTTAGAAATAATCTGTTACTAATAATTGTTCAAAGTACCAAAATTTGGACTGGTGTGCTTGCTTCAGAACAAACTCAAGCAGAGTGAAGATTATCTGTCAATACCACCACTGTCCCTCCCTGTGAAAGAAAGGCATTTCTTTCACAGGGCTTTTCGTTAAAGGGTGGACCTACAACAGGGTGGCAAAAATTGCACCTGATTGCCGAGTCCTTGAGAAATAATATTCCCTACATGTTGCTGAGCCAATAAGGCTGAGAACAACGAATTTGTAGGTGATTCCTTGACTTCATGGTGATGTGTCCACCCATTTTAATTTAGGATGCCTTGCACTTCACGTGTATGCAGGAGGACCCCCAGCAATGGCAAATTCGAGCTAGGAAAAAAAAAGTTTCTATTATATCACAAAAATCTAACAACGGAATAACCTTCTGTGATACTTACAGGCTCCACAAACTCAAACTTCTTTCTTTCCTGGATTTCCTGAAGCTTACATACATATTCAAGAGACAGTTCATAAAAGTGCTGCCGGTTCTGCTCCACTTGGATATCTGCCTGTGGTAAAGCGACACAGGCTGGTTAAATCAGAGATGGTGAGGAGTGAAACTCTTGATTAGAGGTTGGCAACACTACAAGCTCTATGCCAAATATGGCCCCAGCCTGTTTTTCTACATGACGTTGTACTGGGACACAGTCATGGCTACTGCTTTATGTCTCTTCCATGGCCACTTTCCTGCTGGGGCAGCCAAACTGAGTAGTTGTAACAGGGACCTGACCACCTACAAAAATGTAATTTTTACTATCTGACTCTGTAGAAGAAGTTTGCCAACCCCTGCCCCTTTATGATGAGATTGACCCCAAGGACTGAACATCAAACAATATGGCTCTTCATGAAAAACTCACCCCAACCTCAACTGACATCCAAGGTTGAACCATACACATACAGTCAAAATCGCATAAACATTATTTCCGTTGACAAATCCTCCAAGAATGCAGTTGACCTGGGAAATCTAGTCACCTCAGGACTCACGACTGAAGACAGGTGGTGAGGAAGTGGCAGCTAGGGTACCATCTCAAGAATCTTGTTCTCAAATACCATATGATCCAGTAATTCCACTTCTGGGTATTAACCCAAGGGAAACAAGAACACTACTTTGAGAAGATTTATGCACCCCTACATTTACTGCAGCATTGTTTACAATAGCCAAGTTAAGGCGCCTGGGTGGCTCAGTTGGTTGGGCAACTGCCTTTGGCTCAGGTCATGATCCCGGAGTCCCGGGATCGAGTCCCATATCGGGCTCCCCACTCTGCGGGAAGTCTGCTTCTCCCTCTCACCTTCTCCCCTTTCATTGTCAGTCTCTCTCTAATAATAAATAAATAAATAAATCTTTAAAAAAAAAAAAAACAATAGCCAAGATAGGAAGCAGCCCAAGTGTCCACTGATAGATGAATGGATAAATATGTGGTACATATACATACAATGGAATATTAGCCACAAAAAAAGGATGAGATTTGAAGGGGGGGGGGTCATTGGCAACAACATGGATGGACCTAGAGGCTAAGTGAAGTCAGTCAGAGAAAGATAAATACTCCATGATTTCACGTATATATAGAACCTAAAAAAAAAAAAAAAACAAAAACAAAAAGCAAAACAGACTCATTAAAATAGAGAACTGGGGGCGCCTGGGTGGCTCAGTAGGTTAAAGTCTCTGCCTTCGGCTCAGGTCATGATCTCAGGGTCCTGGGATGGAGCAGGGAGCCTGCTTCCCCCCCGCTTCCCTGCCTACTTGTGATCTCTCTCTCTGTCAAATAAATAAATAAAATCTTTAAATAAAATAAAATAAAATAGAGAACTGATGGTTGTTGGAGGAGAGGAAGTGGGGAGGATGGGCAAAATGCGTGAAGAGGAGAGGAGGTACAGGCTTGAATGAGTCATGGGGGTGAAAGGTCAGCCTAAGGAATATAGTCACAGTATTATAACAGTGTTGTGAAAGCTGATAGCTACACTTGTGGGGAGCACAGCATAATGTACATTATGCTGTTACATTATGTTACTGTGTACAGTTATAACAGTACACAGCATAATGTACAGTTAAATCACTATGCTGTACCTGAAAGTAATGTAGCATTTTGTGTGTTAACTATACTTCAATTAAAGAAAAAAATAGGGGCGAGATTTCTGAAAAGGGGAGGGGGCAAGATGGCGGAGAAGTAAGAGATCCTGCAGCAACCGGTCCCAAAAGTGAGCTGGAAATCTGCCAGAACACTGAACACCCATGAAATCACCCTGAGGAGAAAGATTTCTAACCCCGGGATCTCTCCGAGAGCAGAAGACAGCAGTGGAGAGGTAAAAGCAAAGAGGGATCACTCGAGCTGATATCGGAGGATAAATAAAAGGGGGAGGGAGCCACCAGAAGCTAACCAAGGACAGTAATACCCCAAAGGAAAGTGCCCGGTGGCGGGAGGACAAGCATAACTAGTGGAAGGGGGTGGTCGCGGGCACCGGTGCTTGGACCCACTCTCCCAGGAAGGAGCTGTGGAACTGGTGGGGGATCCAGTCCGCGATTCCTGAACCTGCAGATTTCCGCTCTCTGCAACAACCGGTGGGCCGGGCTCGCACCTGTAAACACCTTTTTTTTGAGAATCTGCGGTGGTTCCCGAGCCGCAGTTTTTTCCCGGTGTGCGTACCAACGCGACATTCGCGGCGCACTGCAGAGCCTAAGCGATCCCCGCTGGCCACGGAGAGAACGCGGGCAAGTGGCTTAACCTCCCGGGGTGCCCCTCGCGGAGCCGCAGGAAGGCGGCTGGGATCGCGACTTCCCCGGCCCGCAGCAGGCCTACCAGTCCGCGCTTGAGAGCCGCAGAAAGGCGGCTGGGGTCGCGCGCCACCTCAAACAGGCTGTGCTGTGAGCTGAAATTTCGCAGAGGGGAGTGTGTGTTCTGAACCACACAGAGGGGAGCAGAGACTCGGGCTTCCTGCAACTCAGAGGACTGAGTGCTTCTGGGCAGATTCATTGCTTGGACTCCCTGAAAGGTGAAAAGGCTACAAAAGGCCAAAAACCTTCAGAGAGCGAGAGACTGAGAAACCGGTTTCCACAGAGCTCAGCCCCTTGACTGGGGGGCAGGGTGACTCAACCCAAGCAAGACTGACTGGAAAACAACGCGGCAGGCCCCTCCCCCAGAAGACCAGCCAAAGAACAAAAGGACTACAACCACAGGGTCCCCATAAAACTTTAAACCCCCAAAGCCAGG
>CM052800.1:111259842-111328833 GCA_028533885.1 Nasua narica | reverse complement strand
GGAGGGGTGGGGGTGGGGGGGTGAGCCTGGTGGTGGGTATCGAGAGGGGCACGTACTGCATGGAGCACTGGGTGTGGTGCATGAACAATCAATCTTGTAACACTGAAAAATTAAAATAAACAAATTTGGGTGAAAAAAAAAGAATTTAAAAAAAAAAAAGAAAAAGAAAAAAATAGGGGCGCCTGGGTGGCTCAGTCGTTAGGCGTTTGCCTTTGGCTCAGATCATGATCCCAGGGTCCTAGATTCGAGCCCGCATCGGGCTCCCTGCTTCTCCCTGTCCCACTCCCCCAGCTTGTGTTTCCTCTCTTGCTGTGTCTCTGTCAAATAAAAAAAAATTAAAAAATAAAAGAAATAAGAAAGAACCTGATTCTCAAAAGGTAGGCCAGGCCCTGAAGCCCATCAATAGGTAATCATGCTCATAGGCCCTCAAAATGTCATCCTCTGGGAGTAAACAGGCAAGGATGGTTAGGAGACTATTCCAAGGGGGAAGGAAAAAAAAAGTTCCAGCTTATTTTGTCTAACTAGAAGGGAACTGGGAGAGAAGCAGGGTCCCATGGAGGAACAGCAGAGCAAGAACTGTCATCCTAGAAACCAGTCTTACAAAGCATCACATATTTCCTTACTTGATCAAATTTAAAAGTAATTATCCAGACATCTCTCCAAAGAGGATATATAAATGGCAATAAGCACCTAGAAAGATGCTCAAAATCACTAATTATTACAGAAATATAAATACAAGATACCACCTCGCATCTATCATAGATAGATAGATAGATAGATAGATAGATAGATAGATAGATAGATAACAACAAAACTAATTTAAAAAAAACAGAAAACAAGTGTTGTTGAGGATGTGAAGAAACTGGAAACCTGTGCACTGTTGGTGGGAAGGCAAAATGATGCAGCTGTTATGAAAAACAGCATGGCAGCCCTCCAAAAAAATTAAAAACAGAATTATCACATGATACAGCAATTCCATTTCTGGGCATATACTCCTAAAAATTAAAAAGAGGGACTCAAAAAGATTTATATAACCCTGTTCACAACAGCACTATTTACAAAAGCTAAAAGGCGCAGCAACCAAAGTGTCCACTGACAGATAAATGGATACACAAAATGTGATATAGAGATATTATACAGCCTCAAAAAGGAAATTCAGACACATGCTATAACACAGGTGAACCTGAGAGTATTAAGCTAAATGGAATAAGCAAGTCACAAAAGGACAAATACTTTGGGATTCCACTTTTATAAGGTACCTAGAACAAAGCCATAGAACAGAAAGCAGAAGGGCTGTTATCAGGAGCTGGGGGTAGGGAGCTGGGGAAGCAGTCTTCAATGGATACAGAGTTTCAGTCTTTGGAGATGAGAAGAGCTCTGGATGTGGAAGGCAGTGGTGGTTGTACAAGAATGTGAATGTGCTACATGTAGAATAAAGCACAAAGCTTCTAAACCCCTCCGAATATCCTGAGTGACAGGAGTATATTTATATCTAGAGAAAGAGCCCCTCTGGAGCACACCTGAGTTTATGCTACTGAGGTGACAGGGTGGGGCTTCTACAGAGCACTAGAAAAACTAATTGGGGGCTGGACCTTTCAGTCCCGCCCACTGACCTCTAGCAATGGGTGGAGGGAGGAGCACTGGATATTAAGCTCCGTAAAAACTCTGGAACGTCCATGTGGGTGGATGCATGTGAGTGCCTGGAGAGTGACACACCCCAGTTCCATGGGGACAGAAGTTTCTGTGTTTGGAACCCTTCCAGCCCCCACCCTATGTGGCTATTCATCCCTGTCTTTTATATTATTCTATATGATAAATTAGTAAATATAAATAAGTGTTTTATCTCACTTCTGTGAGCCACTCTTCGCAAATGAATCAAACTGGAGGAGGCAGATATGGGAATGTCTAATTTATAGCCAGTAGGTCAGAAGCACAGGTAATAACCTTGATATGCAGCTGGTATCTGAAGAAGGGACCGTCTTGTGGGACAGAGCCCTTAACCTGTTGGGACTGATGCAGTCTCCAGGTAGACTGTGAGAACTGAGTTAATTGCTGGGTGCTGTGGGAGAACACACATTCAAACTATACTTTTTACCATACCAAACAAAAGTGACTTTTTAAACAAATTTCTATTTGATCATCGCCTAATTTCTGGCCATTCCTGCTGTAAATTCGTATCATGAGAACAGACCATTCTCAGACAAAGGTATTCAAAAGATCTACTTCTCTAGTCATGTGTACTGAAATATAATCATTTGACTACTCAAAAAAATCAAAAATATACTTCAAAGTTTAACAGAAATAGATTTTCCTCAAATGTCTGATACTTGTTCTTGTGCAAATATTAATTAGAATTTAGGGATGTGGATGGAAGTAGACGATATCGTGCCCAGTAAATGTAGAGCTATAGGTAATGGTCCTAACAGAATCACCGAATAGCCAGCCTGCTGACTGTGACAACTGTCTCTTGTTATTTTCATTTGAAACAAGGAGAAAGAATGATCCAAGTTTCTATGCCTTTGTTCAGTACCACTCAGCAACTTTTATAAACCTCCCTAGTACCTCAACACAGTTCGCTGCAGATGAGGAATACATAAACCAATGCCAAGATCAATGAAGATCCAAACCTAACCTTTTCCTTTTAAAGAGCATCCCCTCTTTGAAGGCCTTCACACTTTCAATAGAAAGCAGTTTCAAGTGGTAATTTTTTGTATTTGTAAAGAGCAAACAGCAAGATAGGACAGAATATACAAATTAAATGAAACTAAAACTACTCATCTCAAGGGTCTCTTCAAATTTCTGATCTGGAGTGTAATTATCCTTGGGAATGATCAAATTGATGAAGCCCCAGCTCACGGTGCAAGCACTTCACACTTCTTCATTCAATAAATATTTATTAAGTGCCTACTCCCTGACTAGCCGGGCTCTAGGTATAAAGGACAGAGTACTGAATAAAACAATGTCGTTGCCTTCAAGGAGCTTACGTGCAAGAAGCCGTGTAACAACCAAAGATACAGTATGTCAAATGTGCCTAAGAGTATGAAAAAAATCAAAGTAGCATAAGGAGGAGGGGCACTTTAAATAAGATAGTCGGGGACTTCTCCAGTAAAGTGGACTCTGAGGGGAGAGTATTTGAGAGTACATGGAGGAGTGAAGCATGTGAGTCCGGGCTGGAAACGTACTAGGCAGTAAGGACAACAAAAGCAAAGGTCGTGAGCCTGGAGCTGCCCAGTCAGAGAAAAACAGCCCATGTGGGTGTAAGGATAGGAGGGTGGGCCCTGGGCCTCTGGAGATAGCAATTAGGGAAGGTCTGGGGAAGAGAAGCAACTTCACTCTGCTCGCTGTACAGAATATAATCTGTAGGGATACATTGGTGGAAGCAGGGAGACGAATTAAGAGGTCTTTACAGTAATCCGTGTAAGGACCCCAGCAGCACGGGCCAGGACGATGGTGGCAGGAGTCAGAGGCATATCCTGAGAATATTCTGAAGCTCAGGAAGACATATGCTGACAAACCAGGTGTGGCGTAGGAGAGGAAGGGCCAAGGATGGCCATAAAGATTTTGCCTGAGCCATAGCTCAAACGAGCCACGTAATTAGAGAGGGAAGTGAAGATGGAAATTACTTGCGGCAAGGAAAGTAATTTTTTCTGAAGGAAAAAAAAATCCCTTCAGAATACCTGGAAAGAGAGATAAACAGAGAAGACAGGTAGAAAGCCGCTGGCATAATGAGAGCCAATAAAAACAACAGCTGTCATTTCAAAATGGACAGAGGGGAGGAGATGATGGAGTGTTTGTAACATCTGTATGGTTTTCTATAATATGGAACAAAAAGGAGCCTTACCTACCTGCAGTATTGTAAGTAGGGATTAAGTAGTATAAAAGCTCCCTTCTCTTTTTTTTCTTTCATATATTTTTTATTTATTTGAGAGAGAGTGTGTGAGTGAGAGAGGGTTCGTACACAGGAGTGTGAGGGAGGGGCAGAGGGAGATCGATCCAGAAGTAGACTCCCAGCCGAGCAGGCAGTCTGATGCAGGGCTTGATACCAGGAGCCCAGGATCATGACCTGAGCTGCAGGCAGAGGCTTCACTGACGGAGCCACCCAGGTTCGCCCCCCCTCACCCCCCCCAACCCCCGCTTGCCTCTTATAAACTATCAAACCCTTTCCAAATGTCAGTCAGTTATTAAAGAGGAAAAAGTAAATGTGACATGGGTAATGTCAAAATGACCACACATATACACTGGGTGTGCAACTATATATCTGGCACTTAAATATACTGGAGCCCATGTTGTTAGTGTCATTTTGATAATACTTCGATAAGTGTTTAAAAATAAACAAATGAGAGAAATATCACACTTTTGTGGGATGAGTCAAGATCCCAACAGCTGCAAAACAGTATTATTTTTAATGAAAACATATGTTCCAAATTGCAAACCACTGAGTTTCCACTCAAGTGTATGAGTGAGAAAACACGAGTGCCAGGGAATTTAGAAAAGAGAAAGACAGACAAAATGAGAGATAAGATATAAATTCCTTTCTCCTTACTCATGGCTCCCTCCAAAAAAAAAAATGAGTCTATTAACACAAGTAAAACAGATTCTCTCCTCCCAATGACGCTGAACCTCCTGAATCTTCAGTGTTAAGTAAGATTAATGTTGCCTTCACATAAAAGCAAAATGGTAGATGAGCTTATTAAATTCAATTCATTTCTTCAAAAAATCTTGAAAGCCAATTAATGAATGTATTCCTGAAAATAATGTATCAGTTCTTCAGTAATGCCAGATAAAATTGTTCCTGTGAAAATGTACTCAGAACCAGAAATGTTAATACTATGAATCTCTACTGAATTAATCACTATAAGATGTATTCATTATTTTGTGTCTCGTCCCACAAGAACTCTTTTCTTAATTCATGGTGATATCCGTTCATTTTTTTTTCAACCCTAATAATCCTAGATGAAAAGTTTACAAAAGAAAAGTACATATTTTAAAAAGAAAAGGCATGCACTGCTTACTGAAATTTAGAAACAAACAGAAAAGTAAAAATAATACCTCTTGTAAATGTGAGTCTTTCTTTTTGGCTGATAAATTCAAATGTTTATCAATTAGACTATAGTTCTTTTCCGTCTCTTTGTCAAACTTCTTTTTTTCTTCCTACAAGTCAGAACACACAGACAACTATGATTAAACGGGGAAAATCATATATACACTTTATCTACTGAGAAGCTCAAAATAGGATTAGTATCTAAAAATAAATAACATTACCACTAAGTGTGATGAAGTTATCTAAAAAATCTATCTGTACCTGGGCCACTGCTTATTCATCATCAAAACACTGTTAGGACTGAAGAGTCACTTGTCTTTTCTGTTTTTCCTTTAATAGGCTTTTTATGGAGCACCGTATTTTTCAATACTTACACTTAGTGTTTAGAAGTAATGCCATTTCACTTGTCCCTCATTAAAAGAAATAATAAAAAAGAAGAACACAAGTTTAAAACAGCGAACTTGTGCCGACTCTGGCAAAGAAATGGGATTCTTTTAAAACTGAGTACATTTTGGTCTAGATTTTAAAAAATAATCATCACAATTGGGAAGAAAAAAAACTTGGGAAAGATTTTCCTTAATTGTCCAGTGTGAATTTAATAATAAGACCCTCTGATCAGAAACCTCATCTTCTTTCCAAAACCTTCACAGTGATTTCTATAACATCATTCAGAATACATATCAATAGGTCAACAGGGCCTAAATTAACACCGATATCCTCATACTGAGACTCTGATGTGAGCCTTACAAACATTTCTCACGTACTGCCTAGAATTAGCACGGGCTTTGCTTTTGTTATAAAAGTTTTTGAGAAAACAAGTATCCTAATTGCTAAATACAGAAAAGACAGACTATCTCCTCCAACACTGCCTGCCAATTTAAGTGGATTTTTAATAAACATTTCTGAGCACCAATGAGAGCACATTATGTCCTCAAACTGTCAAAATGTTTCCATTAACTTCAAATTCTCCCTAACTCTCCAAGGGCTCCTGGAAAGGAACATTCCCTTCCCTATTTTTAAACTTCTATCTTCTAAAGCAAAAATAATCTTTTCTGTTACGATCTTTTTCCTGGTAGGCAAAGAGAGTGAACAAAGCATGAAAAGTCTATTTCTTCACATTCATCTTTTTTTTTTTTTTTTTCCCACAACACAGGACTACAAACTACTGTGTGGGCTCAACTAAAGACCCCGAACTCATCCCACACTGAGGGAAGACAGGCCATCTCTGGAACAGACATTTCTTCCCATTTCTATTCCAGGTTTAATTACAAGCTATCTGCACAAGTTAGAAAAAAAAAAAAATGTAACAACACAGAACTAAGTTCTCTTACTGAAAAGATAAGGGATTTTTTTTTTTTTTTTTGGCACTAGCTCATTCTTTGATTCAATCCTAAAGTTCTGTGAGCCGATGGTTCACCTACGTGTGACAAGTGTCACACTTTTGTTAAAACAGAAGCACATTTTCTTTATGCTCTTAATTTCAACTATTTAAAAAAAAGTTTAAGGCATTAATACATGGTTACTCTCTTTTCTGCTTTCTATTACTACACTCTTCATCAACTATGTTGGTGATTACAGAAAAATAATGTAAAACAAACATGTGGCCACCATTTCAGGATCTCCACTATTTTAGAAAGTTGCTGTGGTGGAATGCATACTGGGTTAGGTGTGAGAAGGCAGGCCTGGTCCGGGCCACTTTCTACTGCACCAGCGTCACAGCGTTCTCTGGGCATCCGCTTCTCTCTCGGGGTTGAAACAAAACAGGAAGAGAAGTCCCGCCCCAGTGTTCACCACAAGAGGACTGCAAAGCGGGATCCTATAGGAAAAAACGTTCGCTATCCTCGAAGATCCATCATTCCCAGGAATACTGAAAATATTTTTACTCATGTGATTTCATCTGAATCACAGAATGGGACAAAGGAAGCAGTGATGCTAAAATCAGCAGTCAAAACACCCAGCACACTCAGCAGTTGTGGGGTTTGTAAGTTAACACGTGGGTAAAGTTGAGAATGAAAGAAAGCGGCGGTATCAAAGGCTTTGTAAAGAAGGAATTCAGCCAAGAAACACCAACGGAGTGGAAACGCATTCGTTCACACACCGTACGGCTTATACAAATGTGGTTTAGTTGTTAAACCTGAAGACTTAAATAATTATTTCTTCTTGCATTTGTTCTCAGTGCCTATGGCGTTTCTTTGTGCTCACATGGCTTTTGTGCTGAAATGATGCAAATTTTAAAAGGGACTATGTTCAAGCAGCATCCCATAAAGAACAGCATTTTTTCTTCAACGCTGCTAGAGCCGAGAGACATATATAACATAGATGTGTGTGGATTTATATATGTGGATTTATATATATATATATATAAAATAAATTGAGTCGCTTATGACAAAAGGTTCTATGAAGAATCAAATTTAATACAATGCAAATTTCTTTTATAAAAACAGCAGTACAAATTCAAGTAAGTCTGAGCCAGGTGCAATGAGTAGGTACCTGAACTCAGGTACAATGAGTGAAGCAAGACAGAACTCATTAAAGAGAGGTGGGAGCTATGGAAAACCAGATTGTCTACATCTATTCTAAAGGAGAAGGTGGCCATATCATGGCTGCAGCAGATTTTTACCACGTGGGAATATAGGCTAATATATAAACCATGTCCTCTGATTTTTCTGGACCAGCTTTTGAAAAATCCAAAGATTTTTAAATGGTGGCAACAGTTTGTTTTTGTTTTTACATTTTCGCATGAGTAAGCCAAGCAAAATTATGTTTACAGATTAAATGACTCACTGAAAGTCAGTTTGTAATCTGTTACAAAACCATTCATGCCCCCAAAAAAGGTAAAGAAGAGCTATTATTTAAAACAGTAAAACCCCAAATAAGTTGTAAGCTGTATAAATGGTAAAGGAAATACAGAAACCTAAGAAACAAAACTTAAGTAATCAAGTCTCTTGAATATGTTAGAAGTAAACATATATATATGGTTTATCATAATTCATTGGGTAAAAAAAATATTTTTCAGCCAATGGTGTTGATATAATTAGTTAACTACATGGAAACAAGAGAACCATATCTCATATCAAAATTAATTCCAGATGGATTGAAAGAGTCACAAGTAAAAAATGAAAAAGAACAGTTTCATCAGATCTCAGAACAGAGGCATACTTTTTGAGCAAAAAAGAAACGGGAGAAGCCATCAGAACTTCTAAATATTAAACACACACACACACTAAACAAGTAAACAAATAAAAGTCCAACCACAAAGCAGGGAGAAGAGGCAATTAATATATAAGAAAAGAAGCAAATATTCCTAATGCATAAAACATTCTTAAGATTAAGCAATTTTTTGGCTAAAATCACATATTGATATTTCCATTGAGAAATGAATAAGGAACACATAAAGAACTCACAAAAGCTTGAATATTACTGTGAATTGTCCAAATTTTTTACGGTACTAGAATTTGTTTTGTTTTATAAGAAGAGGGGGGGCAGTTTTTAAAGTTCCCAGACGATCTTTTTAAAAAGTTTTGGTTATTTTACAAATTTCCTAGGATGAGGAAATGAAAAGGCTTATTTTACAATGATAAACGTTAAATAATAAGCATGACTAGTTCTGGAGAACTAGCCCTCTCTGAGAGATTCCAACTCTTCCTCCCTTACCTGAATAAGAAAATGGGAGTAATATCAAACATTCAAGAAGCAAGAATCAGCCACAGGTAACACACTCAGCAGGACACCTTCTCAAATGAAATCCTGATATCCAAGCCAACCAGAGTTTTGCCATCCCTGTTCTCCTCCTCCCCTGGTCTACCAACCTCCTACAGGCCCAGGTGAAACGCCACCTCTTCCAGGAAACACCCCTCTACCACTCGGGGGCATAAAAATACCACCCTGCCTTAACTCCTGCACCACGAGTCACCTATATCCCTGTGTGACACTTCATTTGCCTGATCCAACTCTGCAGTCTCACCAGCCTATCCAAAGAAATAAGAATTAAGCTTTTCACCCCACAGAATCTAACAACTGACTGAACACCTTCCAAGGAGAGGCCCGTCGGAGGAGGAGGAGGAGGAGGAGGAGGAGGAGGAGGAGGAGGAGGAGGAGGAGAGAAGGAGGAGGAGAGAAGGAGGAGAGAAGGAGGAGAGAAGGAGGAAGCTACGGCTGCAGAGGAACCAACAACAACAAGGCAGATGGGCACCCTGGGGTCCTGGGCAGTCGCCCAGAGTCACCTACCCATCGCCTCAGCACTACTTGGCCACAAAGGTCACACATGGCATGTTATCCCTGCAGCTTGCGTGCAGAGAGGGGACAAAAACCTGAGTGGTTCTTGTTGGGTAAGTTGGTGCAGCACAAGCCGTAAGTGGGGCAATAAGACACATCACAACTCTGTATGCCAGGCCCCATTCTAGACAGAGGAAACACACCATCACGTTCATGTCATCCTCACAAAAACCTCCTGTGGCAGGGGTCACGCGTCTCCTTTTAAAGAGCAGGAAACGGAGAGCTAGAGGTTGTAAGTAACTTGCCCTGAATCACACAGCAAGCTAAGGGGTAGAGGTGGGATTCAAACATGAAGGAATCAGGTCTTCCTGAGAGACCTGCCTGGTACTCCAAGGATCAGAGGGCACGTTCTGGAGCACCCAAGCCTACCCCAATTACAGCACTTTTTAGTGTATTTTTATTGCTTTTTTATTTGACATCTCTCCCCCCAGAGTTTTCGATTTCTTGAAGGCCAACCAGCCAGAGTTTTAATTCACAGCTGTAGCTCAGCACCACCTCCCATTTGACAGGCACGGGAAGTGTGTTATAACTCAAATGAAAGAAATGGAATTAAACTAAATCAGCATTTTTCTTCTGCTTTATCGAACATAATTTGAGAGCTTATTTAGGTAGATTTGCTTTTTACCCATATTTTGCAGTCATTTACAGAATCTTGGGAAATCAACTTTTATTAAATATTTAGTCATTAGATACAGTCTTAGAAATACAAAAGACATTTGGTGTGAGAGTCAGTGAATGGCTGAGGCAGTTAAAATACATGAAATGAACATCTTTTTCCACCCTTTGGGTTAAACGGTTTTATTCCATGGAATAAAATGGTAAAGGTCTCTTTCCGACCCAGCATTTGAATAGGCTCTCTTATCAATATAGTTGAATTGCATCTTTTTGATATTTGCAGGCTGCCCCTTGCTTGAAGCCGCGTTGTCATTACTGGATTGCTCAAACACCTAAAACAGCAATTTTTAATTCTCCCACTGTAAGTCTTACCAAGCTAGGGTATTTCTTGGAGATTTCACACAACTGACGAGGCTCCTACATTGTTCAATACCTGTACTAGCCTCTTGTGGTTAATGTGGCATTTAACGGGCAGTGGCTACAGATAAAGCGCTGTGCAGACACTGGGAAGAAGTGAGAAGCCCCGAGGAAGGGGAAAGAGCTGCAGAGGAAGTAAAAGCTGACCTAGGCCTTGAAGGGAACTCTGACTAGTCACCTCATGTGACACGGCACAGAAGGACTGGTGTCCTGCAACGGGAAATGGAATTTTTCCAACAGAGAGGAGAAGCTGGCAAGCATGGAAGAAAACCAGCAGAACCTCCAAGAACAGACGAATAAGCCCAAACCAAGCAGGACAGAAGGGGAACAAATCCAAATAGAGACAAATAGTAGAAAAGAATACCTCAGGGCTTTTAAAAAATCCAACTTGCAAAAACCACCTGGCAGTTTAGATCACATGAAAACCCCAATTTAAATGCCTCACTGGGATTCTGCAAACTGGAGAAACCAAGACTGAAAGGAACAGAAAGAGCTCTAGTTGAAAAGGCAGACAGCAGCACACACGAGGTGGGGAAGGAGAAGAGAAAGAAAAGATCGACATTCTGACAAGGATATTTTGAACATTCTTCTATGGTCAACTTTTAAAGGCTTTTTTTGGTTTTAATCCCCACCAAAAAAAAAAAAGCTTTATTCTGTTTTGTTTTTTTTTAAAAAGAACTTTAACCTAAAAGAATAAAGTTATTTTTAAGTATCCCAACTAACCCGCAAAACAAAAATATGTTTGTCAAAACATGATTAAATAAGAAGCAGAGATGTAGAAAATCAAGTGTCTAGATGACAAACCTTCCCCAGGTTCTTCTAGAATTATCAAAATAGGTTATTTATTAGATACCTTATATAATAAGGCAGAGCAGAAGCTAGTAGAAAATAAGGAAAGCACAGTCTTTTCTCTGAAACACTCAACAACCTAATGAAAGGACAGGTGTTGATGTAGCACGGTGTCACCTAGAAAATCACTTTTTTTTACTCTGTATCATATAAAACTGTCAGTAAAAAGGGACTTCTCCCTGTGACCCACAAGGACTGGCTGCTTCGAATAATATCAATGATGCAAAAGTCAACATACATACTGTACAGAATAAGAACATGGGATAAATCCTTCATAAACTTAAAGCCCGGAGAACAACGAAGGAATTTAAATAAATAAATAAATAAAAGACTTCAGGATGGAATCTAGTCACTAAACAACTCAAGCCATAGACTAAAACTACTAAAATAACTTCTTTTAATATAATAGTCTCTCCTGCTTACAGGATATACTCTGAACAAGTACAGCATCAGAAATGGGGAAACTTTCAGAGGGAGGAGTTGCCCATCAATAGAAAACTGAGGTCAGAAATTTATAAAAACCCAGTAGGGGGCTGCCTGGATGGCTCAGCTGGTAGAGCAAGGCCTGGGAGGGTTATGAGTTCAAGCCCCACACTGGGCATGGAGCCTACTTAAAAACGAACAAGCAAACAAAAGCCAGTAGGGGGGATGGCAAATAAAAAGAAAATATATTAATTAAGGCATATTCATTTTCCATTTCTATAATATATCCTCGCCACCACCCTCACCCAGTCAAAAATAAGAAAAATAAGAAATGGACACTGTTTCCACCACCCTCACCCAGTCAAAAATAAGAAAAATAAGAAATGGACACTGTTTCCATTCCGTACCTGCCAATGAAGCGTAAAAAAAAAGAAAACCAAGATGTTGAAGATTTAAAACAGAATCATAAACTACAAAGTAGAACAGTCAGATCCCCAGATCTCTCATTTTACAGATAAGGAACTAAAGCCAATTACTGGCCCAAGGTCACAGGGGTGAAAGCAGACCACCAGTGACCTGCTGCAAAGCCAGAAGACAGCCTGGTGCAGCTCAGCAAACCATCCCAGGAAGGCGACCTGGAGGGTACCCCCACTAACCCCTCTCAAAACACAGCTCATTAAAAATGGTAAATACTATGCCAAAAGGAAGTATCTAATATTTTAACAAGTCACTTAAAGGTGAAATGATTCTATAAATAGCAACAAAAACAATGGTACTCTTTGGGTCCAACTGTATAGCTACAGCCCTGGAAGCCACAATGTTTATTTGCACAGAAGGATTTTAATCCTTCTGTTTGTTTAGGAAGATAAAGGAAAAAAAAAAGCATCACATCCCCAAGCCATGTGGGGGGTTGGGGGAAGGAACACAAATATAAGAACTCTCTTCCCTACCTAAAATTGATGTTATTCTCTTCAGGGCCAAGCCAAAAATAGTCAACACACGAATGTTACGTTTTGTTCCTCAAGTGAATACAAAAACTCCAGGAAAGGTTGGTGGGAATCATATCTCTGGGATAATTTCAAAGCTCTGTTCACAAACTTGAGAAGTTGCTAAATATATCCCAGGCTCCCTGTGGTGGAGTCACCATATTATTCCCAGAAATCCTGGCTAACTCCCAGATCCTTGAGTGCAGGCCGCGGGTTACTCATCTTTGAATCCCCGACACCTAACAATACTGGCCCATAACAGAAGCTCAACAAATGTGTGTTCAATGGAAGGAAATTACGTCCCAATAACCCAATATTCTTTCCCTAGTTTCAATGGCATCGGTGTAACAGCGTTTCTCATCTTCAGCCCTCACATGTGGCCAAACTCCTCCATAAAACTGAGGCATTCCAGGAAGTAACTGCACTCCCTACAGAGGTCAAATGCTTCTATTCGGAGCAAATGTGCTGCTTGGTTAAGATGGTTTTCAAAACTCGATATGGGAAGGTGTCGCCAGAGAGGGCTAGAGGTTTTTTTTACTCTCCAGCCCAGGTGTTTTTGTTTTGTTTACAATTTCATATCGCCCTAAGGGGAAAAAGCACATTGAAACATAAAACAGATGGTTTACTCCAGCATCTCCCTCCAAGCTGCCAAATGTGAATAAAGCGTACACTGAAACAGCAGAGGCCCCTCCATCTTCCGCTTACAAGTACACTCAAATTAGACACAAACCTTTACGGCTCCAAGTTGTTCTTTTCTGAATTTTTCCAAGGGCTTAATCAGGGTTTCAGTTACACTTAATGCCTAGAGAACAAGAATGATAACAAAAGAACACAGTATTAGGTTTCCCAAAAGGAAAAAAAAAAAAATCAGTATTTCATTTCCCTCTTCCACCCCACCCAGAAATAAAATGAACAACATATTTTAACTACCTTATCTCATGCTGCCAATGCAACCATTAAATCACTTCTAAATTTATTAACACGCTAGATCTCCATAAATATTTTCAGGGAAGAGGAGGTAGGGCAAAGTGCCAGTGAAATGTGCAACACAGTCCCAACACAGCTCTTTCTTCAGGGAAATAGCAAGAGGGTTGTCTTTAAACAACAAAGGGGTCTATCACACTCATTAACAGAACACTTCTGTTTGAGATTTTTTTCCCTCCCCCTCCTCAGAAATTTACAAGTCAATTACATTCCTTTATTAGTTATCAGACTACATTACTCAAAGGGGTAGGTTTGTGGTTACAAGTTTAAATACACTCCGTCTTACTGAAAATTTCTCTTGAGGATTTAAGGTATATCAGCGAAGCAGAGTCACTGGAGCTCAGGACAAAGTAAATATTGGGCGTGCTGGCAAACAGCCCCCGCAGGATAGGAGCCACACAGACTCCAATCACAACTGCACGCATTCTTATTTTGACTGGTTTGGGGCTTTTCATTTTAAGACAGAATATACAACAAACAATGCTGAAAATCCAAACAAAAGGGAACAATTACCTAAGGAAAATGTATTTAACAATATGCAGATGGGTAGTGGTGGTTTTCTCACTGTGTATTTCCAGGAGATTGAAAACATCCAGGATAGAAAAGGAAACCTCAAAATACCTTTACAACAATGTGCCATTCCTTTTTCTAAAAAAAAAAAAAAAAAAAAAGCAAGCCCCTAGAAATTCAAGCTTTAAATTACAGAGAGAATAAGTGACTTAGAAAAGGAAAGGATTCTGGGGCACCTGGATGGCTCAGTGGTTAAGTGTCTGCCTTAGGCTCAGGTCATGATCTCAGGGTCCTGAGATCTAGCCCAGAGCCAGGCTCCCTGCTCAGTGGGAAATATCCTCCCTCTCCCTCTGCTCCTCACTCCCCTCGTGTTCCCTTGCTCTCTCTCTCTTTTTAAATTTTATTTATTATTTATTTGAGAGCAAGATAGAGATAGTGAGAGAGAGAGAGGACCAGCAGGGAGGAGAGGGAGAAGCAGGCTCCCCGCCAAGCACAGAGCCTGACGCAGGGCTCCATCCCAGGACCCTGGGATCATGGCCTGAGCTGAATGGTAGATACTTAATGACTGAGCCACCCAGGCACCCCATCTCTCTCTCAAATAAAATCTTCAAACACATTTTTTCTTTAAAAAAAAAAAAAAAGAAAGGATTCTGATTTTAACCAAAGGCTCTTTTGCAATGTTCCATTAGGTAGGGATTTCTCCCCAAGAGACCATTCATACAGTGAGATAGGGAATCCTCAAAAAAGTGATTATGCGGGCGCCTGGGTGGCTCAGTTGGTTAAGCAACTGCCTTCGGCTCAGGTCATGATCCCGGAGTCCTGAGATCGAGTCCCACATCGGGCTCCCAGCTCCATGGGGAGTCCGCTTCTCACCTTCTCATGCTCTCTTTCACTCACTCTCTTTCCAAATAAATAAATAAATAAATAAATAAATAAATAAAATCTTAAAAAAAAAAAAAGTGATTATGCCTTTTTGAGATGCCTAAAAGTTGAACTCTCTTCCTTGGGCCAGAAACTAGGTTCTACTTACTCCCACCATGACAATTTGTCACTTAGGTATCAAGGAGCAGGGGCAACAGGGAACTACAAGAATTAAGAGCAACAACGAGTCAAGGGAAAGGGGTCGTTTTCAAAATACATTCATTTTATCCTCTCTACATTGTTGAGCATGTGACCTACAACAATGGCAAACCAGAAAGCCCTTTGGACTGAAGAACAGAGCAGGGACAAAAGCATGTGCCAGGAATCCCAACCACTCAGAACCACAGGGAATGCCTCCAGCAGAGAGGAGAGGGTCTGCCATACATTTTCAAAGTGATCCAGCTCACACACATCTCCAAATAATTTAAGGCACACTTCGATGAGCACCAGTGTCACTGCCTAGTTCCTGCATAAACCTACATATAAACATATATACACAAACAAACACACTCATCCCCCATGGTGGCTGGCCCACTCAAGAAAGAAGTCAGTCCAGCACGATGTGCTGGGAACACAGGGGCTAGAAACCACTCAAGCTCACAGAAGACAGGAGCGAAGATTCAAAATCATGCAAGTATGAGCCCTAAAAGTACCAGACGGGAACTTCCCCATTCTAAGCAGCCATCGCAATAAACTTGTATTTCATGAAACGAGTACTTGCTGAGCATTCAGCCCCAGGTGCTGGAGACATGATGATGAACAAAATAAGTCCAGTTCCCGCCCTCCTTGAAGTTACTGTCGAGCACGGGAGACACAGGATGCATAAGTAAACGTCTAACTGCAAGTTCTAGGAATACCCTCACATGGAGAAAAGTAGGGCTAATTTAGTAGAGGATTTATAAGGAAAAAACGACTGGGGAGAGCTCCATCAAAGAAATAACATTCAAGCTCAGATATGAAAGATCAGAAGGAATTAGGGGTACAGAGAGCAAGGGAAACAGTTTCCAGCCTAAAGCCAGCAGCGGTCAAAAGATTTAAGGTGAAGAATTTGTCTACTACAGTAACTAGCAGAAGGCCAGGAGGGGAGGGGGATGCAGTGAGGGGGCATTAAGAACAAAGAAGTGGATGGAAAGAGAGGAGTGAAGGCAAGGAATGGAAACGTGCAGGGCCCTGTGTGCCCAGGGAAAGAGTTCTTTTATTTGGGGCATGATGAAAGCCACTGGAAGGTTTTAAGCAAGGCACTAAAACAGTGATTATTAGATCTTTTAAAGATTACTCTAGCTTCTCTGAGAAAATGAAATTAGAGGTGAGGAAAACCGGAAGGAGAAAGACTTGCTAGGAGGCTTCTAGAATGGGACATGCAAGAGAGAATAGGGGGGTAGGAATAAGGTCGTGATAACAAACCTTGAGAGGAGACCGTTTTCGGAAATATTTGCAGGGAGAATCAAAGTAACTGGTGACAGACTGAATGTGGGAAAGGGGAGCGTTTCCAGGATCATGCCCAGATTTCTGCTATGAGCCACTGTATACACAAGAATACTATTTAGTAAAATAGGAACTTTTTGGGGAAAAGCAGCTGGAAGCAAGCACTAAGGGATGACATTAAATCTGAGATTCCAGGAGACACTCCAGAGATGGTAAAACACCTAAATGCCCACATGAAGAATCCATAAAAGATGGTTCAAAATCTCGAAAGTGGGAGATGAGATGCTGTCCGCACCTGGGTGTGCCCTGTCAGAGGAGTAGGGCTCCTTCCTTCCCTTGCAATAGGAAATATGGAGAACAAAAGTATCAGTACAAAGGAGCATGCAGATTTCCCGAAGAGAGGCTGCTACCTGATGGTTCTTTTATCTATGAAGTACAAAGCAAGGTCACTTATAGGAGAGTTTGGGCCTATAAGAGTTTGGGCTTTTTTTTGGGAAAAAAGCTTGTATAGAGAGGAGAATGAAGGAAAGAGTCTTCACAAACAGTGAAGAGGGCACTTCGTAGAGAAACATGAACATTCTGGGCAGGCCCTTTGAGATGAGTAAGCAGGAATCTGTGAAGACACCCTTCCACGCTGTTGTGAGATGTAAGTACTAAACCATGCCCTTCTAATCACTCAGTACTAACAAGGATAAACTGAGTCTAATGAAACAGAGGAATTTATGCTTTAAAGTTTATGTTTATGATTTTCTCTAGTGAGGCAGGGAGTAGGTGAGCAGTGAGGGTCATCCTGGTTAGAGTATTTCCAGGAGATGTAAACATGTCAGCACTGCACTGCACAGGTGAGCTGCACAGGGTAGGACGCTGCCGGGGTAAGAGAAGACTTCTGGAAGGGGATAAAACAGACCTGAGCTCCAAACAGGGCACTGGAGCTCTTCAGGCAAAGAATAAGAGTAAAGAGGAGGGGGAAATGGCAATCTCAGGGCACAGAACTGCAAGCAATCCTGGCGTCACTAACGCAGCTGAAGAAGCTGAAAATAAGCCGAGGAGGCTGAAGAGATTCAATGGGCTCCATTTGCCATCAGAGTGGGACGTAGGAAATGTCCCGTGAACACTAGATGTAGGCACTAATAACACAGACATACGAAGGCCTTTTGAAATGAGAGCCCTAAAACTCCAGACTGTGGAGTAAATAGTTGTCCTTTACAAAAGGACCAGGCCACGAAGATTACACATGAGCAATTTTAGGTCATTAAGTATGTCCTTCACTTGGAGAATTAATTTGATGCAATATCTGACTCCCAAGGTCTAACACAGGTGTAGTAAAAGAATATAAGGGATTTCTGTCTTACTGTTTGCAGGTTAACAAGGAAATTTCCAGAATAAGGAAAGGAGTACCCTTTTTTTGTTTTTTCCAATTTTCCAATATCCAATTTTTTCATAAAATTTTTTGATTAAAATTTAAAGTTATAATTTTTTTAAAAAAAATCTGGCTATATAACTTCTGAACTGAACCTTAAGCATTCTGTTCAAGAACAAAATAACAGACTGGCGACTAAATGCTTCAGCAAGGCAATATTGGTTGAGCAACGAGGATTGTTTTCTTCTTTTTCTCAAAATAGACTGGAGACTCCACGGAATCTCTCAGTTCCTTTTATAAATTTCACAGAAGTATTATATAAATTTGTTAGTAATAAGTGTTACTAAAATGTTCTAAGGCCAAAATGTGATTCTTCAATCCCCAGTGAAAAATGGACACCAAATCGAGGACTGCTCCTAAAACCCTAAAGGAAATTTCTGGTGATAACATACCCCAATTTGAAAGAGACAGCTGAAGTAATAATACACATAAAAGCTTTCAAACCCTTGATTAGAATTCAATCAAGTAATTTAAAGAGAAAAAGCAAACATAGACTGTGATTTTAGAATCCACATATAAGATTATATAATCATATTTTTCCCCACAAAATACTTGAACAAGCCACAAAAAGAAGTCATAAAAAGCCTTGACTAATGAGCCTTAGAAAGGGTTTTGGATAGTCTTGCTTTAGAAACAAAATGCATTTATATGAACATAAAACGTGTTCATTTACCAGTTGCTTTCACCTTAGGGCGGAAGTCGGCCAATTTGTTCTACGAAAGGCTGGGGTGCAACTACTCAGCTCTGCCATTTGCACAAAAGCAGCTGTAAACGGTATGTAAGTGAATGAGCATAGCTAGATTCCAGCAAAATTGTATTTACAAATACAGGAGATGAGGAGGGCTTGGGCCACAGTTAGCCAAACCCTGAGAGAATGAGAGAATCACAGTTCAAGTAGCTGTTCAGCTGAAAAGAAGAATTCAAAAGTGATGCTGTAGAATTTGGCTGGGATAAGCAATCCAGTGGGATTCAACACTAAAGGGCAACTAGTTGTTCAAGTGTAATACTATCTTTTTTTTTCTTTTTTTAGAGGCAGGATCTGGTTTTTTTTTAAGATTTTATTTATTTATTTGACAGAGAGACAGCGAGAGAGGGAACACGAGCAGGAGGAGTAAGAGAGGGAAAAGCAGGCTTCCTGCTGAGCAGGAAGACCAATGTCGGGGTTTGATCCCAGGACCCTGGGATCATGACCTGAGTTGAAGGCAGACGCTTAATGACTGAGCCACCCAGGCGCCCCTCAAGTGTAAAACCACCTTAACAACAATTTATGTGAATTTAATAGCAGGCTTTAATAAGGGCTTTGGTCCTTAAAAATGAGTTAACTGAAAGTCCAGCATAAGTCAAAGGAGTCATAAATTGCCCTAAAAAAGAATGAATACATACACTGGCTATGTTCAAACCAAACAAGGCAATCATTCAACTGTGTCCTAGCTCAATAGTATGGGTACTGCAGTTTAAGAAAGAGATTTTCTAACTGGAGTGAAGCAAGAATGTGCCCAGAATGTTACAATAGTTTAGGAGGAATAAGAAAACCAGAAGTGTCCGATGGAATTGGGGAGGAAGAGAATATTCAGAGGGAACATGAAAGCTATCCACAAATATTTAAACAGATGCTGTAAGAAAGAAGAAAAAAATCATTCTGATTTGCTTAGAGAAGACAAAACCAGGTCTAATGGGGAGAAGTTATAGATCAGATTCTGGGTTCACCATCAAGAGGAGCTCAGTAAGACCTGCATTGAGAGACAGCTGGCCTAGGAGACCTCTGGGGTCTTAACCAGCTTTAGGATTCTGCAGGAGTTGGGAGAAGCAGAAATACAAGCTACATCTCAATGTTGATGGCCAATCACAGAATCCATTAACACTTCACAATTCAAAGTAAAAGAACAAGATTATTTTATAACAGCCTGGAGGATTAAAAGTTTTCCAACTAGTCAAGTTTGAAATCCCTTTTATTGGTACCTGGGAGTGAGAACTTAAATGTCTAAAAAGAAAAGAAAAGGTAGGATGGTATCTCTGGCTGTCTCTACAGTTCAAGAAGTCACTGGGAAATCTGCTGACGATGGAAAGCTGACCAGAAGAGAATCAGACTCTACTTTGGAAAGGAACTCTGCTGCTGCTTTAAGTTTCCCTATTTGAGATCGAAGGCTAAGTTCCGATTCTAAATCAAAAGAAAATGGGGCTTGGGGTTAGAAACCCATAATCAGTAAAAAGGCAAAACTACATCCTAAGTGATCTTCAATAACATTTTTTTCAAGCCTCAATCTAGATAAAACAGTGAATAAGTCCATGTAAGTACTAAACCATGCCTTTCTAATCACTCAGTACTAACAAGAATAGACTGAGTCTAATGAAACAGAAGGAATTATGTCTGTTCCCCATGGCCCTTGTTATTTTAAGCCTGGATTCCAAGTGTTCTTGACCCCAGAGGAATGCATAATCTGAGAGCAAAGGAGAATTTCCACTATTTTCTCCCATGACCTTCCAGATACTTCCCATTTCATTAAAGGGAAAACTCTACTTTCCAAATCCAATATCAAGAATAACAGCAAAGAAACTATGCATCAAAGACATGTTTCTTACCTTTTTCCTGAAACAGAACCTCAAGAAAGGGTGTCAAGAAACTATTATATATATCTGAACATAAGAAGCGTTCTTCCCAAAACTGTCTCTCAGGGGGAAAAAAAAGGGACTTAATCCTATATAAGAATTCTCAAAGTCTCCTTAAGGAGTATGCTTTCCATTATTTTGACTGAAAAAGAACTGTTTGAGGAATCTTTGCCTGAAGGGGCCCCCCAATCACACCTAGTTTAAGATGCTTCAGATCACAAAAAAGTCTGGGTTACAAAAACAAGAGGAAACTAAGAAATTTAAGAGATGTAGTTATTCTGGAAAAAACCTAAAACTGTAAGTGTTTCGTGCTTTTGTAAAGATCACTTTAAAAGAAACAAGAGTGATTAAGTCATGAAAATACATCTGTATTATAAAATCTGTAAAAGAGACTGTCCAAATGTGCTACAAATTAGTACCTATAGCTTAAGATAAAATGTCCAATAAAAGCACCAGAAAGAGATTTTTTAAAGGTGCCATATCTCAAAGAACTCACACAAATCTGGCCATGAAATACTCTGGATAGCTGTGCTAAAAAAAATCAGAGTATATCAGCGATAAACATACTAACATAAAAGGGGTCAAGACTTGGAATAACTTTTTTATGAAATAAGTGGAGGGAAAAATTCTAAAGTATACATCAATAATTTGATGTTAGGGACGCCTGGGTGGTTCAGTCAGTTAAGCGTCTGCCTTTCGGCTCAGGTCATGATCCCTGGGTCCTGGGATAGAGTCCTGCATCAGGCTCCCTGCTCCTCCCTCTGCCCCTCCCCCTGCTCATGTGCATGCACCCGCACACGCGCACTCTGTCTCTCTCTCTCTCTGACAAATAAATAAATCTTTTTGAAAAATTTGATCTTAAAATACAGCCACATATTTAATCAACTACATGAAAGTAGGCATGTGATTATCTAGTAGACATACATAGGCATACCTACAAGTGTGTTCATTCAAGCCATCCCAAAATGTTTTTTGTTTTATCTTCTCACAGGAAAAGGGTGTTGCCATACTAAACATTATAGGTAGTGCATATCTGCCCTTTGGGATACACAACACTTAAAACACCTTCTATGTTTGAGAATTCTACCAAAATGAGGCACAGCCCATCTTCCACTATAAAGACACTAGAAATGACAGATACTTGTTTTCCCGGCCACCTGGTAGTGAAGTCGTGGTACCTGGCCAGAGTTCCACTAATGAGATGCTCACACCCCAGACTTGGATTTGGAAGCTAGAAACTAGTGACCAGAGATTCTGGTGGGTGGCAGTGCATCGTTTCCAGAAGGGGCAGTTCCACAACCACCAGCAGGGGCAGCGCCCTACAGCAATGGTGCTGATGGTCTTCTCCAAGCCGGACTCTGCAAGTGCAACTCAGGGCATCATTCCTGGTTCCCGGAACCAGATAAAGATCCTGAAAGCTACAAAGTTTTGTTTTTTTTTTTTTAAGATTTTTTTTTTTAATCTATTCGTGAGAAACAGAGAGGCAGAGGGAAAGCAGTCTCTCCACAGGGCAGGGATCCGAATGCGGAGCTTGATCCCAGACTTTGGAATCATGACCTGAGCTGAAGGCAGACACTTAACTGGCTAAGCCACCCAGGCACCCTACCAAGTATTCTTGGTGTATGTATGTATGTATGTATGTGTGTGTGTGTCTCCTCTGAACAGAATGGGAATTGTTCAGAAGACTTAGACCTTGCAACTGAGAATCTAGACTAACACAGCATTGACATTTTTTTAAATTGCAGAACTTTCAACAATCTTTTCAAAATGCTGTACCATCCATCTCAATTCTTAAATAAATTTTTTCTCCTAATTAAACCAGCTCATTTTTGATTAGATTACTCTTCATTCACACTCATCTTTTGTGATCTCTCTTTTTCTCTATCTAGCCAGTCTCTCCCTGAACTGCGCCTTCCCCCACTGACCTAGACTCAGATCCTAATAGGAAAATTAAAATGCACAATAAAGCCCTCTCATTTTTCTAATAGCTAAAATAATGAAAGAAGTCAAAAGACTGAGAAGAAATGAAAACACTTAGTTGGTCATGCTAAGAGAGCCCTGCCACAGTGACAAATAAGAGGCCAGCATTCCCTCATTTGGGCTGGGTACTAACCAGTTCTGGTTTTAGACCAGAGGAAAAACAATTCTCTTTTGTTACCTGAGTATTCTTAACTTTAAAAAAAGCATAATGCTTGCTCTCTCTACCTACTTAACAAAATTAAGTATAAAAAAAAAAGGTTGGGGGGAGGGAATGCCACACTAGAAGCAATTTTAACTTCCAAATAAATCCCTGGATGTTATTTTATTTGTGAGCACAGCTCAAGCTAAGCTAATCCTTCTGGTGGAAAAAATTAATGTAAATTAATGTAAAAACAAAATTAAATTTTAGAGTAGTGGTAGCTCAAATTACCAGCTCTCACCAGCTCAAAACCGGTGAGAATCTTAATGAACCTATATATGAAGGTCTAACTTAAACATAAGTACAGAGGTGCAATAAATTCTATAGAGTTTAAACCTGAAAATTAAGAACGAATTACTGTGAAATAGTTTCTTAAATGTCTGATTCTTTTAGGCCACAGCAGTCCCATTTAACAGGCTAAAAATTATAATTAGTAAAATATACATTCTAATTTCACCAGATCAGTCACCACACCTTTGCTTTCTACCAAAAGTCCAAGAATAAAAAGTTCCTAGAGTTTTTGTCAACTTTCAATTCTAAACTCTAAAGAGAGTCTAACAAAACCAGAGGATTTGAGCTGAAGTTCTGAAAATTTCTTCTCTCTGGCTTAATTCCCTATTTGGCCATAATCTGGCTCTCAAAAGAAAAGTTAAGCCATTGCATCACAAGTTTAAGCTTCCCTTAATGTCTCTTTTCTACAAAAAATTTCTTAGCATTTATTTGAAAGAAAAAGTTAAAAGGAAGCCTTGCATCAATTTTGAAGGCCATTCGTTAAAGGTAGCAATTTTACTCCAAATTTTAAACCAAATAGATCCTAACAATAAAGAATTTTTTTTTTATTATTCTCAGGAAAAACAGAATCTTCAAACTAAGATTGGGTATATTAGGAATAAGTTAACCTAATAAGAACAATAAATAAGATTTAACCTTTTCTTCCCTCTGTGCAGGAGGAACAATAAGGATCTAGCTTCTATTTTTTTTTTTAATTTTTTTTTAATAAATGCCCATGCAGAACAATATGAGAAGCAATAAAAGTGAGGGAAAGAGGAACCTGACAGAAAGATGCGAAAGTATCACAAGAGAATTCAAAATTTTATTTTTTAGCTTTAAAAAAGAGAACATTTTTTAAAAAGGTTTTATTTATTTGAGAGAGAGCAAGAAAGCACAGAGGAGCAAAAGAGGGAGAAGTAGACTCCCCACTGAGCGGGGAGCCTGATGCAGGGCTCAATCCCAGGACCCCAGGATCATGACCTGAGCCAAAGGCAAAAGCTTAACTGACTGAGCCACCCAGCCACCCCCAGAGAATATTTTAATTTCTGAAGTGAACAGTGTAAGTCAGAGGCATAGGTACTAATGGAACCTCATGTATCAGCCCATAAATAGTTGAATGAAGAATATATGAGAAAGACAGAGAGAAGGAGGGGTAGGGAGTGGGGAGGAGACCTGTTCACTAAAGAACACCTATACCTTTGGTCAATGGCAAAGAGACTAATCTCCAGCCCTTCTCTGCCTGAGCTATCAGAGTGGCTGAGACAGAACAGGAAGGTGTGAGGCAGAAAGGTTCTCATTCTCCACTAAGCAGTCAGCAGCTGAGGACCTCATTCCCACTAGGACCTAACTTCTCACTGCATCCTCAGGTGCTAGAATACCACCCAGCTCCTAACAGGCATTCAAAAATACTTATTGTATAAATAAGGTAGGATTCTCCAACAAATTTAGATAACGTAAAAAAAAAAAAATTTAGATCACGTAAAGAATAGAGTCTCCACAGAAATTCAACATTCCCTGCTGGTGATGACAATAGTAACCATGAATACCTATGCTGAGGCTCCTGTACACATTATCTTCATTCAAAGCCGTCTGTTTCTGTATTTACACTACGTCCTCTAAGAAGCAGATATCACAACAAGATTAAAAATGCCAGAAATGTATTAGAAGCAACAACTGTGAGAGAACATGGGGAGGGAGCCGGGGAGGCTAGAAGAGCTGTCAGACAGTGATGCAGGTCTGACCCCAGGGGAAGGAGACAGGGAGGGAAGGAAGGTTGGATGCTTGGGGGGGGACACATGTTAGACTGCAGGGCAGCTCTAGGGAAAGTTCAGCGAGGCCATCGGGGATTCTTTGAGCCAAGGCTGCCTATCTGAGGACTCCAGAGTCCCCAGGAATGAGGTGCTTTCGTACCCCTGCTGTCTTGGTCACTGGCTGGGGGCAGCCTGTGGGAGGCATGGCCTTCACTCTAATGCAGTGATGGAACCACATAGCAGCTGGGCCCAGTGGTCTGTTTGACTCCCTGCGGTGGGAGATCTGAGAGGTGCCTGTCTGCCACTGCCCCTAAAGTCCACATTCTTTCCACTACACTCTCATGGCCACTGGCATACCTCTGGGCCTCTCGTAATCCCCATCACCACCGAAGTTCTGTAATTCATTCCATCTAACATGCCACTAATAACAAGATACTTCAGCAACACCTGGGTGGCTCAGTTAATTAAGCATCCAACTCTTGATTTTGGCCCAGGTCATGATCTCAAGATTGTGAAATCGAGCCCCATGTCAGGCTCTGTGTTGGACATGGATTCTGCTTAAGATTCTCTCTCTCCTTTACCCTCTGCACCTCCCCCCACTCACAAGCACTTCCTCTCTCTCTACAAAAATATAATAATAATGACACTCTACCTTTTCATATGCTATTATGGAAAAAATACTGCTAATGAAATCTTGATTAAAACTTAACACTTAGAACTTTGACATTTATTGAAAAAGCTCTTTGGCAGATTTTTATCATGTATCCCTTTCATGCACACATAAAAAAAAAAACAAACCAAAAAAAAAACCAAAATATATCTAAGGTATTTCTAAAACTTCTTCTGAGTCCAGCTCTTCTGAATCACTTTTCATCTCAGTCACCAGTATCACGTCTTGCCCACACCTTTTTTTCTCCTCTGCACCATCGAGAATATTGGAGATGCATTACTTCTTTAAGGGGTGTTCCGCTATTATTCCCAGGATATTCTTCCAAGGTGATGGCACCCACTCTTTAGGTAGTTACTGATGCTGGCACTTCTCTGACCTAACTAAAAGGCCTTGAGGACAGGTTTTCAAACATCCACCAGAATTCATATTTATTAAGTGGCCAAGGTTTGTTGATTAAAATGTTGGGCGGGGCGTGGGGGGTACACATGCCCAAACAGGCCAGGAGAAATAACAAAATTTACATTTCTTCAGGACTGCCACCTTATAGATGGTAGCTATAAGGAAACATTTCCACTTCACCCACATTCAAAGGCGGAGGAAAGACTGGTAAATCTTACAAGAGGCTAAAGATAAAGAATAATGTCCTTGGGCTACCAGGAGATAGGAGAGTCTCTTTTCATCACTGTCACCAATTCATTTTGTGAAGTGATGTAAATCAAATCACTCCATCTCACTGAGTTCCAGTTTCCTTTTTTTTTCTTTCGATAATTAAAAAGGTTAAAAGTTTCCCTGAGTTCTCTCTCAGATCTTTGTTTTAGGAGCCAAGGCCCTACCTTTGAGTACTTCATCACTGGATCTGACAAAAATATGTCTCTCATGAAACTGTAGATGGAGCTGAACTTAATTCCCACTAATGGAACCACTCCTCTCCAGAAGACAATGAAACGAGTGGGCTGGTCACATTCTGCATCTGTTGCTGGTGTGCGTGTGTGAGGTGGGGAGGAGGGGTTGGAGGGGGAGTCCGTGTGTCCTCTTTGCTCTTTCATGTCAGTATTCACTGGTTTATCAGAAGAGCTGATTCCTCAGAAGCAGAGAACGAGCCCAAGGACATAAAATATGGGAAACAAAAGTTTCAATAGGGAAGTAGAAGCTGATGATGACAAGGCTTTGAGACCACAGATGACTATGAGTCACCAAAAGAGGACACTGAGTCATGAGCAAGGCCTTCCACAGAAAGGGGTCCACCAAGGAGCCCAAGCCTCTTGCTTAAAATATCTTCACTCATTTTAGAATTCTGATCTGAGTTAGTCCAGACTATAACCTCTATGGGATTCTAGGTCTGTAAAAATCCAACTTCAAAAGCTATCTTCCTAGGAAACAGGTTTCACAATGACATCTGCATCTGACTGAAGTATAGTGAGTTTACAAGGGGGGAGAAAAGGGATTTATATGAAAAAAATGATGTTGTCAAATTGTAAGGGTCAGTTCCAAGGAGAAAAATTCTTCATCAAGTTAGATCATTGACAACTTTTAAACTAAACTGAGAAATGTTTTCACAAATAAGTTCAAGATGGATTTTTCCCCATCTGAATATGCTTTCCAGCAGAACTTCATGCAAAAAGTCACTTTAACTGTAAAAGAACTGATTAAAACAGGTTTGATATACCATATAAAATATAATATTTATCATCAGATGAAAGTAAAGGCACAATTTTTCCAATGTCATATGATGCCTTAGGTAGTACGTATCACATTCCAAGAACTCAAAAGTAATGCTAAACACAAATTAAGTAACCCTGAAATTCCTAACAGCAGAAACCTGTTCTATGAAAATAAACTAGATATGGTTCAAAATCCTTTGGAAATGACACATGAAAGCTTGGGTTTTTTAAGTCTAGTTTAACCTCCTGGTAAAGAGAAAGTTATCAAAAAGCAATTTACAGGGGCGCCTGGGTGGCTCAGTGGGTTAAAGCCTCTGCCTTCGGCTCAGGTCATGATCTCAGGGTCCTGGGATAGAGCCCCACATCGGGCTCTCTGCTCAGCAGGGAGTCTGCTTCTCCCCCCCCCACCCCGCCCCAGCCCCTGCCTGCCTTTCTGCCTACTTATGATCTCTCTCTCTCTCTCTCCCTCTCTCTGTCAAATTAATAAATAAAATCTTTTTAAAAACAAAACAAAAACAAAACAATTTACAGTGTTTCAACTTTCTGACAGCTCCAGCTCCAAGGTTAGGAATGCCCGGGGAGATTTCACTGGCACCCTCAGCCAGTGGTTCCAATTTAAGCATGTTTCACAATAACCTGGAGGGTTTTTTAAAACACACACTGAGGGGCCGCAACCCGCGTTCCTGATTCAGTAGGTCTAGGGTAGGGCCCCGGAGGTAGCATTCCTAGCATGTTCCCAGGTGATGTGGATGCCGCTGGACCAGACACCAGACCTTGTGAACCACTGCCCTAGAGTGTACTGATGGAAGAACAGCATGAAAATTTCTCCCAGAAGGTAAAAGATAATTAGTTCATTTTTAACGAACATGTTATTTTAACAATATTGTGACACATTTTTGAAAGAAAAAAATTGGAAGTTTGGAGCAAAAATCTGTATCAAAAACCCCCAAAAGATACAGAAATCACTTAGGCACATCATTCTGCAAGACACTTCAAACCATGAAAGAACGATGAGAAAGGAGTGAAGCAAGTAGGCAAGTGCTAAGCAAACACACCATTGGGTCTTGCCTGGAGCCACCTAACGATTAACAGAAGCCTTTGGTACTTTTCAACCCAGAGCCTTCTTTGGGGGGCATAATCACCCAGAAAGTGTTCCCTACCCTACTGTCTTCACAAGAGTGAAATCTGTGGTATAGAAAAATATGAGGGAGAGAAAAAAGAAAAGGAGGAAAAAGAAAAGGAAAGCCTAAAGAGTATGTAAAAGAACTGATTAAAATAGATTTGATGTACTATAAAAATAAGATACAACTGAAGACACAATCTTCCCAACGGCATGTAATGCCTTAGACACTTACCACACTTCAAGAACTCCTATGTAATGCTAAAGACAGATTAAGTAACACCAAAATTCCTAACAGCAAACAGGGTCATCTTGCTCAAGGAGGAAAAGGGATACAGCTGGTGCATAAGACTCTGTTGGCACTCCACCCTGCTTGGCAGCCCAGCAGGCCCCCAGCCCCCTTGGGATGAGAGGCAAGTGCCTTTTGTGCACCATCTGGCAAACTCTGCCTGCCTTCTCTCTCCAGGCATCCCTTCTTCCCTGAAGATTTCCTCAACCCCTGGGCCTTTCACAACTGTCCTGATTTTCCACAATCCTCGGAAACCGAGCAGTCGTGTTCAGGAAAAGGACGGAAACAAAGAAGTTATGATCAAAGAACACATGTAGAGAAGTAAATACAACATGAAGGGCTTTTAGAAGAGCATCATACACGCTGCAGCACTATTTTCAAAGTCCTTAAATTCTTGGACAGCTGCCCACCTCGGATAAGTACGCCATGTCCCGCCATGTCAGAGAGAACATCTCCAGAATTCTGGCTGTGAAACACACAGTACTTTCCTTGGAGAACACACACAGAAGTGAGCTCAGCAATTCTGGCCACAAATAGTACCCAGCTCCCCAACTCGGGTTACTCACTTTTATAGTCATGGCTAGGAAATTTATCAGTAAAAACTACTCACTTGAAAACACTACCCTGAAAAAGTCAATATTGGCCTTTTAAAGGGCATGACACATCCATTCACAGAAATTGGACTTATATGCAGGGGTTGAGGAGAAAGACTCTGACTTCCAGACTGGCCTTCTTTCCAGTTTCCTCTCCAACAAAATTGGCTTTAATAGCCACAGAGCCAGACACTGGTGGGAAATATGCAAACAGATCCCTCCCTCTTTCCCAATTTCTATCAGTTTTTCCCACAGGGAAGAAACTAGTGCTTCACTTCTATCTTTTCTTAAGGATAACTCTGATTCATCCATCAACTCGGGTCTGAAATGGTGTCCCCAACATGCCTACCTCGAATTCCCCAATAATTGTTCCCACAACGCATGCTTTGAGCAGTCTCTCCCAATGGACAGCAAACTACATGAAGGTAGAAACTGCCTTTGTCTTGAAAGCACTTGGCACAGTGTCTGGCATGTAGTAGACACACAGAGTATTTGTTGAACTATTTATATCTAAGCCCATGGAGGGATACAGATCAGTCGAGCGTTTGTGTGTGTGTGTGTGCGCGCGCGCTCAAAACCAACAAAAAAGAACTTGTTCCTTATTGTTGAGCTTCTAGTCTGATGACTTTATTCCTAAAGCCAAGCATCTTCTTTTAACATTTATTTAAGAAATGGAAATCTTTTTTAAAGTTTTTCTGACATTGGTCTTTGTCTTCTAAAACACTAGATTTAAAATATTTTTTCACATTTTAATGACTCGGTCTTAATTATGAATATCTAATTATTATGGTTCAACATCATTTAATTTATGACTTCAGAAAATACTACTTGTTTGTTTGTTTGTTTTTAAAGTAGGTTCCATGCCCAGCATGGAACCCAAGGTGGGGCCTGAACTCACGACCCGAGACCAAGACCTGAGCTGAGATCAAGGACACTTAGCCAACTGAGCTACCCAGGCATCCCTGATTGCTTTTAAAGATTAAGTGACCACTAAGATTTTGTTAAATTCTTGGAACCAATTTTAGAATATTTCTAGCTCTATTTTACAGCTGTCATTTTGCATTCCTTTTTTAATATAGGACTCTGTACTGCTGATGTGTAATAACTTTTTTTTAACATGTGTTTAATGTAGGTTTTGCATTATGTCACATAAAGATGGCAATGAGGTACTTTAATGATAATACTGATAACCATAGTACTCTTTATTTATTTATTTTTTTAGGAGCCTCCACACCCAGCATGGAACTCAGTCTGGGGCTTGAACTCACGACTCCCAAGATCAATACCTAAGCTGAGATCAAGGGTCAGACACCTAACCAACTGAGCCACCCAGGCACCCCAATGTGTAATCATTTTAAGTAAAACAGGAGTTTTTTACAAGTTCCCACAATGTACTGGCTCCCATTTTAGCTACTTAAAGACCTTCCTCATCTCTTGGTCACATGCTGGGGAGGTATGGACTTGCTAAACCATACAAAGGCCCTCCTCTATTGTCTCTGCTCCACAACCGCCTGCTCAAATACAACTTGCTCCACAAAGTCCTTCCTAACAAGCACAGACTCAGCTGCTCCCCACTTCATGCAACCCTGCCTATACCTGAGTTATCAATCTCAGTAGAATAGAGTTTTCTCTAAGATTTAAGAGAAAGAATAAATAAACAATTTTTAAAAGGTTTATTTAAGAGAGAGAGTGCATGGGGGGGGAGGGGTAGAGGGAGACAGGATCTCAAAGAGACGCTGCTCTGAGTGCAGAGCCTGATGTAGGGCTTAATGTCACAACCCTGAGATCGCGATCTGAGCAGAAACCAAGAGTCACTGGATGCTTAACTAACTGAACCTCCCAAGTTCCCCTTAGGAGAATAGATTTTAATTCACTTTTTAGCAGCTATTCTCCAGGGCCACACTGAGCACTTCCTGACAGAGGTATCTTTTCTTAATTCAAAAGTTTAAGATTAGTGTCCTATAAAGCATCAAAGTTTTCTTTACTAAGTGTTCAAAGCTATTTAAAACAAAACAAAGATAGCCATTACTCTATGCAATCTTCTTGGTTAAAAAGTAACCATGATGATCAAGATTAGACAGAAACACCAAAAGAACATCAATATGGGTTAAATATCAAACTTTTTTGCTTTCATTATTTTGTTATAACTCATAACTCAGGAAGCAGTACTATTTTAAAGGTATTTTAAAGTGAATAGAAAAGTATCAGGAATTCTTTTCAAGGGAAAAAAGGAGGAAGAAAAACCTACAGATTAAAGAGACTTAGAAACTTATCAGTCAAGGGGCACCTTGGTGGCTCAGTCAGTTAAGCATCTGCCATTGGCTCTGGTCATGATCTGAGTCCCAGGATCCAGCCCCAAGTTGGGCTCCCTGCTCAGTTGGGGAGTCTACTTCTTCCTCTCCCTCTGTCCTTCCTCCCTCCCATTCTTTTCCTTTGTCTCTCTCTCAAATAAAATCTTTAAAAGGGAAAGAAAAGAAAAGAAAAGAAAAGAAAAGAAAAGAAAAGAAAAGAAAAGAAAAGAAAAGAAAAGAAAAGAAAAGAAAAGAAAAGAAAAGAAAAGAAAAGAAAAGAAAAGAAAAGAAAGAAGAAACTTATCAAATGCAATGTGTTTGGAGGCAGGTTCAAACAAACCAACTGCTATAGGCAGATGTAAATGAATATCAGAAAAATCTGAGTATAGCCCAATTTTCTGTAACATTAAGAAATTAACTGCTTGTCTTTAAATGTGTCAAGGATACTATGGATCAAAAAGAGAATTACCTTTTAGAGCTCTGTAGTAGGGTAGTAGGGTATTTATGAATGAAACAATAGGATAATGGGCTTTCTGTCAAACTAATTGGGACAGGGAGTAAGATGTATAGGAGAAACAAGATTGGTTGTGGCAACCGACTGAAGCTGAATATTGAGCACACAGAGTTTAATTATATTTTTCTCTCTACTTTTCATGCATGCTCAAAACTTTCCAAACTAAAAAGCTTAAGCAAAAAAGGAAAAAAGAAGGCATTAGGTGTCCTTTTAATTCTACGGTTGGTCATAGCTTCTCCCTCCCACCCCCAACACCCCAAACTGCTGTCTGGCTTTGAACAGTTTCCTGCTATGCAGCAAGAGTTGCTGTTCCCCCAAAAGGGTGGTAACACACTGTCCGATCCCTCCCTGAGGTTCATGACCTTGTGCAGACAACATCCTATTCCTACTTCTACCCTGTACTGGAAACCCAAACCCACCAGACTCACCCTGTCTAAAAGACCCTATTAACCGCCATCACAGCCGAAGATTAAGTCAAGACGCCAGCTCCTAACAGCCCTGAGAACCATGCTGTCTGACAGAGATCATACAGCCTGGAGCTAAGACCACCTTCATTTTCTGACCTAGTCAATTCATCTCAAGGAACATGAGATGAAAACAGAACAAGACAGGAAGTAGTCACACAGTATTTCAGTGGAGCTAAAACCCAGCACCAATCTGCCCAGAACCCTCTTCCCTTAAATGCCGGGATGCCTCACACAGTTCTCAGCAGTAAAGGCCTCCCTCACCACCCTAGATGAAATAGCACCGCGGCCCACTCTCTGACTCTGGCTACCAGTCCTACTTTATTTCATTCTGTAGGACTTACCATTGCCTGACCTGTATTATATGTTTATTTATCACCTCCCCTTCCCAGGATGCAACTTCCATAAGGGACCTTGCTCGGTTTGCTTCTATGTACTCAGATTCTAAATAGTAACTGGAACATACAAGCAGATCTAATATATATTTGCAGAATGCTGAGAATCCCAGAAGTACAACTAAATATGCAGGCAGGCTGAGAACAAAAAAGTTGACACTATGCACATAAACTAAGAACACACCCACACCCACTTTGTGTTGTAGACAGGTAATGTCAGCACAATTTTTATCCACCATAACATTTAGACTTTCCTAAACTCTGAAAAGTCAGTGAATCGGGATCACACAAATAATCATTGAGGATGTCAGTTTGTGCCAGAAAAACCTAATGAGACCACAGTACCTTCGCCTGCCCTCTACAGTATTTACCATAGACAGACATTATCTCAGGAAATAAGGTACAGTGCAAATTATACTGGGGCTTTTAGAGGCCATATGTCCCCATCACCTTTAAATAAAAAAATCAGTGCTCTCCCACTCCTTCTTCCTCTACTGCAACTCCACCAGACAGAAATCCCATCACTGTCGCCACCCACAAGGTTAATTACAGTAACATCTAGGAAGCTGGCCAAAGTGGTGGGTGGCTCAGAGTGCCCGGAGCTGGCCCTATCCCTCAGCGGCCGTGTGATCTTGGGCAAGGTACTATCCCTCGGTTTCCTCAACGGCAAAACGGGTGGCAATAATTGAATCCATATCACAGGGTTGGCTTGAGGATTAGACGAAATATTAGGTTAACAGCTTAAACCAGTCAAAGTGAAGGCTATCTTGGCTATCACACTCAGTATTATCATTACAACCACGTCTGAACCTACCCATACGCTTAACACAATTCTAGCTAGTACCCATTCTCAAGGACATAGAAAAAATAGTTGTCATTTTTTAAAGTCTAAAAACCAGTGAGAATAGATAGTATATAATAACCTGGGGGCAACTGTACTATAAACCTTTACTGAATGAACACATAACAGATATTAGGAGGGATGCTTTTAAGGACAGTGAGGAAATATGATTCAATACCCTCCAAATCCATTGCTGAGTGTTTGCTAAATAAAATCTTCCCCTCAATGCACTCAGCATAGCATCAGGCATGTGGAGAGCAGCTGTCATGATGACTAGCATGATCACAAATCTCAAGGCAAAGTGGGATTCCGAAGACTTCCAGGCCCAAATCCTCCCCCTTCCCACAACATAAAAATCTACCGAAGTATGAGTCAGGCTCGAACATTGCTCTGCTGTCCCTCTGCCTCCGCATGAGCTCTTCTGCCTTCATCCTCTGGGTACACTAATGTTCTGCCTGAGACTCAGTTTAAATAAAAGGGCTCCGCTGCTAACAAAAATCTAGAAAGCACTGCTATAGTCCAAACCACTATTTTTGGATAAAGAAACTGGGTCTGCTCTAGAGGTCCGGCAACTTGTCCAAGATCTTACTGCGGTCAGCACCACTGTGAAACTAGAAATCCAGGCTCCTGAAGCCTCATCCAGGGCTCTTTCCACTACTAAGTGTTACTTCATCTGCAGATAAATACATCAAAATTTCTACCAGAGAGACACCTGGGTGGCTCAGTCAGGTAAGCATCTGACTTTTGATTTTAGCTCAGGTCATGATCTCAGGGTCCTGGGATAGAGCCCCACACCTGTCATTGTCAGGCTCCGCACTCTGCAGGGAGTCCGTTTCCCCCTCTGCCCCTCCCCCTACTCACTCTCTCAAATAAAATCTAAAAAAAAAAAAAACAAAACTTCTACCAAAACCAGCTTCTAAACCCAGATTTTCCCTGCTTAAAGTTGAATTTACTAATTTACATCCCACAACTCACCATAATTTCTCTCTGCTCTTCCAGATTCTTCAAAAAATTAGAAAATTCGCGTAAGGAAGCATCTAAAAAGAGAAAGTTATGATTATTTGGTGGCCAAAGTGAAGGAAGACAAACCATAAATCTCACTTTCACATACCTATGCAACGTTCGTCATCCGTCTCTGCATCACCAATAAACTCAAATTTAAAGTCTCTGAGTGAATGTGCAAACTTCCGCTGGGCTGCTGAAAGACCTAGAAAGAAAAACTTAATGGTTACCTGGGGCTTTGTTTTAAGTCCAGATTTAGAAGAAATGTATTCCTCCTAAGGTCACTAGAGCTGGAGAGCTCTCCACCCAATCTATGAAGAGGCACAACCCAACTCCTTTGCCAAGGGGCCCTTGCCCTCAATCTGCCACTCCGGGATGCTTCTGCCTTCGCTTCTAGACTCTGGCACAGAACAGGTGCTGAAGAAACGTTTACTCCCTTCCCACCCTCTTTCCCCTCAGAGATGTGACTGCTCCACATTGTTCCCATTCCCCAAAGCTCTTTCCCTGTCTCTGCGCACTCAGGTCACAACTTGCCCAATTCAAAAGTTCACGCTATGATTAGGAACACACACACCTGATGGTCTCTCCCAGGACTGGATGAGAACTAACTAGATGCCAAGGTTTCAAATATAAAAGTATCAAAGCTCAAAGTCAGCCAGTCAGATGCCCTTAACTGACTGGAAAACTCCAGCCAGAGAAACCTTCATAGAAGACAGCAGCATGGAGGTAACTAAAGGCAAAGCTTAAATGGTAGAAAAAATTTATTTTGCAAACGACCTATAGGTTCTCATTTTTTAAATTTTTTATTAACATGTAATGTATTATTTGCCCCAGGGGTACAGGTCTGTGAATCATCAGGCTTACACATTTCACAGCACTCACCATAGCACATACCCTCCCCAATGTCCATAACCCAGCCACCCTATCCCTACCCCCAAGCCACCCTCAGTTTGTTTCGTGAGTTTAACAGTCTCTTATGGTTTGTCTCCCTCCTGATCCCATCTTGTTTCATTTCCTCCCACCCCACATGATTCATTTTTTTTAACTGGGGATTAATAGAAAATAGTAGAAAACGACATTGCAGTTTCATTTACCATAGCCAAGACATAGAAGTAGCCTTAATGTCCATCGATAGATGAGTGGATAAAGAAGACGTGGTTTATATATACAATGGAATGTTACTTAGCCATAAAAAGGAATGAAATCTTGCCATTTGTGACAACATAGAGGGAATGAGAGGGCATTATGTTAAGTGAAATAAGTCAGAGAAAGACAAATATCACAGTATTTCATTTACATGTGGAATTTAAAAAAACAAATCAAACAAAAAGCAAAATAGAAAAAGACTCGGATACAGAGAACAAACTAATGGTCACCCAAAGGGAGGGGAATGGGAGGGATGGATGAAATAGCGAAGGGAACTGAGAGGTGCCATCTTCCAATTATAAAATAAGTAACACTCAGGGTGTAAAGTATAGCATAAGGAATATAGTCAATAATATTGTAATAACTTTGTATGGTGACAGATGGTAACTAGACTTATTGTGACAATATCATAATGTATATAAATATTGAATCACTATGTTGATTCCAATACAATTATTCCTCAATAAAAAATTAATAAGGAGAGGTACATACAAAGAAAAAAAAACCTTAATAACAGAAAACCCTACTTCTAAAATAGGGTAACATTTATTTTATAGACCATAGACCATGCTGGATGATTTTTTTTTTTACCTCATTCAATACTCAATATAAAATAAAGATTATCTTCATTTTACAGTGGGGTGCCAAAGCCCAGAGATATTAAATAACTTACACAAAGTTGCACAGTTACTACAATAGCGAAGGCTTGATTCTATTCCAGCACTATTTGCACAAAGCCATGCCCTGCCCAGGATACGATCCCGCCACTGGTCTAAAGCACTCTCTAAGAAGCTGCTCAGTAACTCCTGTACTCCCTACACTTCCTGTCTCAGTACCACGAATACCGACAGATTGTGTTGAAGTTTCATGTCAAGCAAATTGAAAAGTTGAAAAAAATAAAATGCAACCCATCACCGCTGGTCAGAGTACTCATGCAAATAATAAATATCAACAAGAAAGGGAAGCCAAGAATGTAAAACATGAAGGGCTGTTTTTAATGACATAGTAGAAGCAATTTTCTCTTTTTTATTTTAGTCATTGACTAAACAAGGAAAGAAAGCAAAAGATTCTTATTTTTATATTAGAAAATGCTATTTGATTTTTTTTTTCTTTTGCCAACTTTTTACATCCAATCACTAAGTACAAAGGCTCCCCCAGTGACCTCTTGGATAAGCTGCTTTCTCTCACTTCTCCAACTTTCTAGTCATGCTCACCAGCTCTTTCAGCTACTGTCATGCCTTGGTTTTGTTTCTTAATGTTTTTCTTAAAGAACTGTATTTTTTTTTAAAGATTTTATTCATTTATTTGTCAGAGAGAGAGCACAGGCAGGGGAGTGGCAAGCAGAGCAGGCAGAGGGAGAAGCAGGCTCCCTGCTGCGCAAGGAGCCCAAAGTGGGACTAGATTCCAGAACCCTGGGATCACAACCTGAGCCCAAGGCAGATGCTCAACCAACTGAGCCACCCAGGTATTCCAGAGGACTGTATTTTTTAGAACAATTTTAGATTCCCAGCAAAATTGGGCAGAAGGCACAAAGACCCCCTGCCCACACACATGCATCGCCTCCCCTATTTTCAACATCCCTTCGCTATCATGGTTTTTCAAACTTCATTCTCCCTCTAATTCATGTTTAGCTTGCTCTGTTCAAACTCTTTTTCTCATTAAAATAAAGAAGAGAGGGGCACCTGGGTGGCTCAGTGGGTTAAAGCCTCGGCCTTTGGCGCAGGTCATGATCTCAGGGTCCTGGCATGGAGCCCCGCATGGGGCTCTCTGCTCAGCAGGGAGACTGCTTCCCCCTCTCTCTCTGCTGCCTCTCTGCCTACTTGTCATCTCTTTCTTTCTGTGTCAAATAAATAAATAAAAGTTTTTAAAAAAATAAAATAAAAATAAAGAAGAGAATGAAAGACATAATGTGAAAGGCTAAATCACAACACTTTCAGAGGATAATATAGGATTGTAATTTCTTACCCTTGGCGTATGGAACAAAAACACACACCATTAAGGTAAATTGTGATGAACTACAAGCACGGTGACAATTCTCCACCCCTCCTTGTAGGCACCTCTTTTTGATGCAACTCTGCAGCTCCTCCAGCGACTGGAGTGGGGTCTCTCTTCCCATCCCTTGAATCTAGGCTGGTCTTATGGCCCGCAGGATGTAGTGAAATTGACACTGTTGTAATTGAGAGCCTCCATCTCACGAAACTTTGTACACCTCTGCTCAACTCTCTTGGAGCCCTCTGCCTTCCATGACAACAGGCCCAAACTAGCCTGCTGGTTCATCAAAGATTTGTGGCCCAGTCCCCCCACCTACTGCCCCACTGGTCAGTGGGCCAACCCACAGAGGCAGAGTTTTTCTGCCCTCTATGCAGGAGCTAATCCAAACAAGCTGAGTCCTGACTGAAATAAATAAATGGCTGCTCTTTAAGCCACTATGTTTGGGGATGATTTGTTACAAAGCAATAGACAATATAGAAAGATTAATGGAATCTGACTGTGTTAAACTTAAAAAAAATTTTAAGACATAAAAAGAGTGAAGATAAGCACATACCCAGGAGGCATAAATAACAGCTATAAGTCAATGAGGCAGAAATTCCAATAAAAAATTGAACAAAGTACTTGAATAGGCCCTTCACAAAAAGAACGGAAAGAAATCTAAATGGCCTATAACCACATGAAAAAGGTGCTCAAATTCATTAATGGTAATAAGTGAAAATGAAAATCTCAGCATACCTCAATACACTCACCAGACTGGCAAAAACTAGTCTGGCAAGCCTAGGCATTGGTGTAATTCTATATGTTGAACAAGAGAAATCCTCATATATTGCTGGTTAAGAGTAAAAATTGGGGTACTTACTTTTTAAGTACTTTGGCATTTTCTAGTAAATTTGATGATATCCTACAACCTGACAATTGTCCTTCTAAGCCAATTCCCAAGATAAATGCTTAACACATGTGCACTTGTAGATATCTACTAGAAAATCCACAGCAGAACGATCTCAATAATAGCCAAACACTGGAAAAAGCAAATACCAACCAACCATAGAACTGAAAATTATATTACACTCATACTATAGAGTAAAAATAACTATAAATTCACATGTCAGCACAGATGAATCTCACAACTGAGACAGAAAGAAGTCACACACACACACACACACACAATAATACACACAGTATTATTTTTCATATAAAGTTCAAAAAAAACTACACTATATTTTAGATTGCATATATAGGTCACAAAATTATAGAAAGGCAAGTGAATCATTACTTCAAAATTCACACAATGCTTACCACTGGGGGCCGAGGACAGCAAGACAGAAAGAAAATGACAAAGGAATTAAAGGTATTTTAGTTCATAACCTAGTGGTGAGTCTGTAGATACTTGCTTTATGGCTCTTGTTTACAATGTACATTTGTATTGTATACCTCTGTATTTTTGCCATAATTTCACAACTAAAAATAAAATTTTCTAAACCATAGAAGAGTAAAACCTAGCTATTTAGAACATTCCAAAGTAACTTAGTTTCTACTGAAATCCAAACAAACATCTAATTATTCTGACACCCTTAAGCTGCTCCCTCCACCTGTAACGCTCCTTCTCCACCCTCACTGGGCCGGCTCCTTAATCCTAATGGCTCAGCCCATTCAGTCCTCCTCCTTACCATCCTCTCCAAAACAGGGTTCCCCCCCAGCCCTAAGTCCTTCTCTATCCTATTGCCACTTTAGTTTTCTTCATAGCACTGACTACCAGAAACTCCTTATTTAGTCACACCTTACTCAGTGTCATCTGTTTTCCCACTCTACAGTATCCTGTCATGTCCCTGAGGCAACAACCGACAGTCTTGGGCTTCCCTATACCCCTGAAACAGGGACCACAACAGGATTTTCCTTTTGCATTTCATACATTTATGTGCACATAATACTGGTGTGTGGGTTTATCATTTTGAATCACTTTATGCTACTCTATTTTGTTAATGTACATTTACTTATATAGCATACACATTTTATATATAATATTCATATAATATATAAACACTGGCATAAATTATATTTTTCCCCCTCTGGAGCTGTTTCCTACTGTATTTTATCCAAATCACCAGGTTGAAGTATACTTTAAAGACCATGTTTCGGGGCGCCTGGGTGGTTCAGTTGATTAAGCATCTGCCTTCTGCTCAGGTCAAGATCCCAGAGTCCTAGGCAGGCTCCCTGCTGAGAGCCTGCTTCTCTTTCTCCCTCTGCCTGCTACTCCCCCTGCTTGTTCGTTCTCTCTCTCTCTCTCACTCTCTCTGTCAAATAAAATCTTTAAAATATAAAATAAAATAAATAAAGACCATGTTTCCTATGGCCAGGGCAAGATGCTCTTTAGAAAGTTAAAACTTAAAGGCACCAGCTTTTTAACATTTCATAATACCTAATTTCATTGTAGTTTAAAATGTTTGTAATAGCAGATTAAATTTGGGTTCATTTGCACAGCTAATATATTTCTTCCTATGTAAATAGCATGCTTTTCTCTCTCTCATTAAGTGCTAAGTATTATAGTCACATTAATACTTTATTTTAAAATAAATTGCTCTTCCTTTCTGTTGACTTCCTTCTGGTGTTATTGGAGTGCATTACACAAAATTTTTATTATTTAAAAATCTGACCATACCAAATTCCATTCCTTTTAAGAATCACAAATTAAAAAAAAGAAAAAAAAAGAATCACAAATTTATCACATTTCCATCATGTAGTACCTTTTATTTTATTCTCCCATGCAGTTTATACTTTCATAGCTATCTTCTGCCTTTTCAAACATAATACAAAAATCATAAGACAGTTCACCACATTTAGTACAGTCCAACAAACAAGCACAAAGACGCTCTGTGCGAAGGATAACATTTCATCTTTCCAATATCACTGCACATGTATCCCAACCAGTCTTTAGTTCTCAAGTTACAAAAGCTGGCAGCATTCCTCTACTTGGGGGAAGACGGCAAGGGGCCCCTGGGTGGGAATACTGTGCCTGAGTGCCTACTCTTTGCTAACTGACTTACAGATACTACTTCACTTACTCCTTACAATCAGCTGGGAGGATAGGTGTTGGTGTCACCTTATCTTACAAATGGGTTAGGTTCAGAGATAGATCAGTGACTTGATCAAAGGCACAGACCTCTTTAGACTACTAGTAATAAGTGCTGGAGGCAAAGGATCAACTCCAGTCTCTCAAGCTTCTACCAATGTCCTTTCGGTTACAACATTCTGACTTTCAGAAGATAAGAGCGTTACTCCTTTGCCAGGATCTCACCTGGCAAATGCAGGTGCTAATGCAGATTTCTAACTAACGGGAAAATTCACATACATGGGGCTCCATGCCCCTGTCCTCTCCTGCCAACTAATTCCTGACCACTGTGAGCGAAGGACCTTGAAGGTGCACACAAAAAGCACAGCAAACGTAAAAGAATTCATGTGATTTGCACTCTTTCAAATGAACTTGCCCCTTTCGAGTCACCCAGACCAGAACTTGTAGGTCTTCAATCCACAGACAAACGGGAGAACACACGGGCAATAGAACCCTTCCCAGGGTTAAGAGTGGGAGATGAGGAGCTCTATTGGAGACCTGGTGGGTTTGACATGTAAGGCACCACGTGGAGAGATGGACCCCAGTTTCAATCCAGGTTCAGAGAGCCTCCAGACGTTGCCCCAGACTGCCACAGCTCACCCTTACTGATTCTAGAGGTGAGAATCTTTTTTTATTTTTTATTTTTTGAATACCCACCCATTAACAGTTTTCAGTTAGGACGATGAACTCTGAGACACAGACAGACAGTTCGAAGGAGGTGAATGGGAAGCCCCTCTGTTCAGGTTGCTCTAGTTTTCCTACGCTTCGAGGCAGCCCTCTGCACGCGGTATAACCTCAGAAGCGACAGTCCCCGCTCTGGTGATAAAGGCTGCGACTCCCGCCTCCAGCAACTACCCACACTGTTAAGCAAAGCATGAACGGGGCCGCTTGAGGAAATGTGGCAGCTTCTATACTTCTGGGCTTGAGAAGAATGAAACAGCAAATCAATGTATCTTCCTTACACATGAAATTTGAAATACAAAACTCTGCACATATCATACTGGGTTCTAAATTAGCCGTTTTTGGTTTTTTTTTTTTCCCCAAATAGGTGAATTGCACCTAGATGTTCACATTCCTTTGCATGCAGAGACCCGAGTAACTGGTTATCAAATATGCAAACACTTTGCCAAGAGCAGCTCTGCCACCCGTCCTGCACATCAGAACAGGGACCAAAATTCTTCAGCGTTTTACTTAGAGAGGAACAGGGAACAGACTCTAAGAACTTAATATCTTTTATGCCAGATTCGTGCCAAGGAAATAATGCCAATATTAATCCAACTTAACTTGGCAACTTAACAAAATTCCTCTGGGCCTGTAAACCTGCAACGGGACTATATCCAAGAACAGCATGATGGCCTTTCTGTACGACTCAAATAAGAAAGTAAGTAACTCACTTTGTAGATTTTTTTAAGTGATGCAAACATCTCATGAGCCCGAATTACATTACTGGGCTAGTCGAGGCCTGAAGGCCAAATCACAGGCTGTTCTAGGAAGTGCTCAAGGGCCAGCCCCATCTCTGGAACCCTTACAGGAAGGCATTCCTGGCCCCAACTCTCCAATTCCAGCCCAACCGCAGTGTGCCTAAAGTGACATCTTCCTCATCATAGAAAAAGCAGCTTCTAAAGTCCTGAGAATAGTCCAGACCTGAACTGACCAATCTATGGGGTAGAAGAAAATGAGTCCACCAAGACGCAAATGCCTGGGAATAAATGCATAAACCCAGAGACCCAAGACGCAACGTGGCACATAACAGACAACCAAATGCTTTTAGCCAAAATAATTACGAACGACACTTAAGAAGGGAGTGATCTGAACGCTGCAGAGAATCTCATAGGCAGGCCCACACTGGGGACCACCACCCAATCTCTCCGCCACACCTTATTCCCAACTTCAACTGTCCTGCACACATTCAGCAAACGCGAAGAGGCCACGCAGGCTAGGTTCTGTGTACAGAGAGAAGCCCTGTCACTTCAGGCTATCAAATGAGCAGGGCACTCTGGAAGCCACCTGGCCTTACCAGCCTGCAAACACCTTTGTCCACAGATTCAGTTGTTCAAAGAAAATCTTATTGATGGTGAGAACAGAAAAATTAGCAGACAAGTATTTGTTTTCCACTGCTGCTATAAACTAATAACCACAAATTTAGTGGCTTAAAACAACACAAGTTTCTTCTTACAGTCTTGGAGGTCAAAAGGCCAAAGTCGTTCTCACTGGGATGCATTCCTTTGGGAGGCTCTCGGGGAAAATCCATTTCTTTGCCTTCTCCAGGTGCTAGAGGATGCCCAAATTCCTTGGTTCAGAGCCCTTGACCCCCAGTCGCATCACTCTGGCCTCCGCTTCTATCACACATCTTCTCGAACTCCTTTAAGAACTACTGTGATTACAGTGGGCCCACCATCCTAACCCAAGATAATTTGACCACCTCGAGGCCTTTAACTTAATCCCATCTCCAAAGACCCTTTTGTCAAGTAAAATAACATATTCACAGGTTCCAGGAAGAGAATGGGACTTCATTCTGCCAAGCATACCTTATAATGTCAGATATTCTCCTAACTACTTTACATTTATTGATTGCTTCAAGTACCCCAACCACTCTAAGAGACAGGTATTATTATTATGCCCACTTTACAGAGAGGAAAACTGAGTCACACAGAGCAACTTGCCCAAGATTATACAGCCAGTAAGTAGTAGAACTAAGAGATAATCAAAGCTGCTCAGGTTAAGGTAAGATAAAGATCCCGTTCACTGGTCCCCATTTCCCACAAAGGGCTCCCCATTGAGAGCACACCCTACAGAGAACCCAATCTGAAAATCACCGACAATCTCTCTCACCTTCACTATATAATTGGGAAATGAAAGCACAACGTTGAACAACTAGTTCAATTTCACACACCTAGTGCAAGGTGAGGCACTAACTAGAATCCAAGTTTTAGTATAGAATCCTGGTTTGAGAATAACCTGGTAGTGCACCTGTGAGGAAGAAATGGCAGGTGGACAGTCCGCCCCAGAGAAAGGCTGCAAAGGTGGAGCGCATGAACGCACATGGGGAAGCGGATCAAGGTGAAGTGCTTAAATCTGAAAAAGAATATCGAGGCCAACACGCTCCCAAGCTCCACCTTCTCTGATTATAATTCATAGAGAATAAGAATGGCTGAGGAGCCGACAAACATAATGACAGGGCTGCATGCTGACATCTGGATAGCTTGACATTTCCAGGAAAGTACCTAAATCTGAGCATCAAAAACCAATGGTCCCAGAGACTTATTTATTTGGCCACTCCTTTCATTACAATTTTAATCTGAATCTCTCAAACCCTCAAGTTACCATTGGTCCCCCTACTCCTTACAGTTTTCTACTCATGTGCCTCCCATATATAAAATATCTGTATGGCCCCTGGAGGCACTGGGATTCCAAGTCCTGACCTAAGTTAAAGAACTTCAGGAGGGAACATCATCTTAGAGACAATCTAGACTAATGACCCTATTTTACAGATGAGGAACCGAAGGCACAGTATACGTGAGGCAGTATTGTTTATAAAAAGAAAACAGGCAGAGCTGACTTGAAATATTGGCTCTGCCATATCCCAGGTGTGGCTTTAGACAAGACACATAGTATGTATCCGATTTCCCATCTATAAACTGAAAATACCCAGAATGTCCCATCTAATGAACATGTGACCTTGGAAGGTTCTGAGCAGAGGAGGGTCATAATCAAAAATTTAGCAGCATCATTCTGGCTGCTGTGCTGAGAACAGACTGAAGATAGATAAGAAGGGCAGCAGGAAAACAAGTTAGGAGGTTACTGCCTTGATCCAGGGAGAGACGACAGTACCTCTTTAAAAAATTGCTGGAAACTGTGCCAGCAACTAGTAAGACTCTGGGATCTCAACCTAGTGAGTTGAGGGATCTACGTGCAAAAACTTCCCCAAGAATAGCAATCACTTTTGAAACGTCTTGGCTTCGAAGCCAAGAAAGTCTGCTTTATAAGTGCTTAAAATTAGTAAAGAGTTCTTGTTCCCCTGTGTTACGGGTTCCATTGTGCTCCCCCATCCATATATTAGAGTCCTATCCCTCAGGATCTCAGAATGTGACCTTACTTGGAGAGACCGTCTTTACTAGTGTAATCAAGTTAAAGCTGGATCGTTGGGGTAGGCTCTCATCCAATATGACTGGTGTCCTTATAAAAAGGGGAAAGTTGGACACAAAGACCCATAGAGGGAAGACAAGATGGAGACACAGAGGAAGATGGCCATCCATAAGCTAAATAGAGTGTTCCAGGCCACTGTGACGGAAGCCTCTCACAGACCCCCGAAAGAACCAGGCCTGCAGATACCTCCGTTCTGGACTTCCAGCCTTCAGGGTAGGGAGCCAATAAATTTGTTACATAAGCCACCTAGTCTGTGGTTGCCCTAGCAACCTAATACATCAGGATCCTTTTTTTTCTCTTTTTTAGAAAAATAAGGTAACCTTGGGGTTAAAAGTAATACAGGCATAAGAACACTATTTGTGGTAAGTATTTGTTCTTACAGATCAGGGATTTAAGCTCTGCAGCCAAACAATACTATTCTAACATTCTGGTCACTGAATACAGTAAGCTAGCAAACAAAGTGGTTTCCAAAATGTCCTAAGAAAGGGGAGACAAAAAGAAAAAAAACCACATACAGGGGATAATATCAAGACAAGCTACCGTGTTAACCACAGTATGTGCTTAAGACCCAAAGTAAACAGGAGGAGGGTGTGCAGTGGCAGGTGTTCATCTAGCTAATGACTGAGCTTCCCTGCTCTCCTGCCATCAGAGCATCACCAAGTCACAGCACGGAAGAGAAACTTGGTTGCTAGCCAAAGCTAAGCATTACTATGTACTCTCATTCCTCTCAAATGTTTTAATCATTTATTTCCTTTAAAATAAATGTCTTTTAGGGGCACCTGGGTGGCTCAGTTGGTTAAGCATCTGCCTGTGGCTCAGGTCATGATCCTGGGGTCCTGGGATCAAGTCCGGCAGCAGGCTCCCTGCTCGGCGGGGAGCCTGCTTCTCCCTCCGCCTGCCTCTCCCCCTCCTTGTGCTTGCTCGCTCTCATTCTCTCTCTGACAAATAAATAAATATTTTAATTAGTTAGTTAATTAAATTTCTTTTAAGTATAACAGGACTCACAGGGGGAGCTTAAACCTCCTCTGTAGTGTCCTAAGAGAAACCGGGATCACAAGAGCTAAAAGAAATGCCTCAAGAAATGCCCCATGGCTCGCACCGCTCACTCGCGCAGCCCAACCTATCATACAAACACCAGGCTGTGACAGTGGCCCTACATGGTCCGTGACCTCCATCAGAGAGAGATCACCATGACGTCACATACCGCAAATACACTGAGGGGTACAGATAACATACTCCTCAAGTTTCTTGGAAGACAAACTCAAAAAAAATAAATAAATAACGTGAAAGTCATCAGGAAAGCACAGCATGGAATGGGCAGCTTGAACAGTGAGTTAAGTTTATATCACTTTAAACCAGAGAGGAGACATTCCAGGCAGTGGGAACAAAATGAAGGGAATCCTTCAGATGGGAATGAGGAAGACTCTCTATACTGCACCACCTGCATAAATTAGGGTCTTTTGAATACAAGAAATAAAGACTCAAATAATGAGAATATAATAGCAAAGAACTCAGAAAAAGGAAGTAAACAACGTGTCCCAACAGAGAGCTTGCAGCATAGCCTGCCACGGTATCTGCTCTCTGGACCGCTGCCACTAACACAACTTGGCTTCTGAGTGTTTACTTTTTTTTCTCTCATTTTCTTTGAAGTGGAGCTCTTACCTGCTTTTCCCTTATTTCCCATATTAAAATTCTCAAAAGAATCAAGCAGGTCCAGCTCTTTTTTTTTCCCCACAGAAGGCCACGACAGAAGTAGCTGTCCAGTGTCCCACCCCAAGCAAGTCACCCAGCTCAGGGAGAAGAGAGGAGGGAGGTTGTGTGGGCCTCAGAGACCTTTCTCAGCAGCGGCTATGAGCAAAGCCATTTTCCTTATAGCTGCTGTGAAGTAGTTAGCAAATGCCAAGAGTGACAACTTGGGTACAAAGCCAAAGAGGACAAAATACTTCCTTTAAAGGTCAAAATTATTTCTGAAGACTTTACAATGTTAATCATAGAGTTCTACAATATGCCCCTAAAGACAGAAACCAGTCCCTCTGAAAAACTGCAGTAGGCAGGGCAGAAGTCTACGAGATGAGCCATTTTAACTTAAGAAATTATGTTCGACATAAAGCAGTTTTAACAATCCTAATGGACTAGAAAAATGGTTTCAAATCCAATGGTCCCAAATGGTTTAAATGTGTTCAACAACCATTTAATAATTACGTAGCATCTCCTATGTGCTGCTTGATCCAAGGAAGTACTTTGCATGTATTAGTTCATTTAATCCTCACCATGCCCAGTTAGGCACGCTTTTTTCCACTGTATTTGAGAGACAAGCACCAGAAGACGCAAACAGGTTACACTGAGTTAGATGGCGGAGCAAGGATTTGAACCCTGGAGGCAGCTTTCCATCTAAATGGTCAGAATACGCCCCCACCTCCCCACCGGGAAAACTGCTCAGGCCACAGACGGACCACAGATCCTTTCCTTACCATGCTCTTATAAAATATATGTAAAAAATCAAAATGTCTGGATTTTGTTGGAGCATTAGAGGAGAGGTCAAGAATTTTTTTTCAAGGTTGTGTGGGCATCTGCAAACACTGTGTGGAGGACGAGCTGGCCTTTACACCTGTGATCATGGGCCTGGACCGCGGGAGCTAGCGGTAGGGCCCACACGGTTCCTGGGAGGTGAACCGCTTTGGCCTTGTTGGGCCCTACAAGTCAAACTGACCAAATCCGAGGCATGAATGCTGAGGAGCTCTGCGACCAGGGGGTAGACGAGGACTGGGAGCTCCTGGACAGGGTCCTACAAGCAGGGCTGGAAGTGGAGTTGCTCCAACTACGGAATTTCTAGCGACACTACTGCAAGTGGGCAACATGGCGCACAGGCAGCTGGAAAGGATCCCACACAGAAGGACCACGAGGACAAGGTGATGCCTCCCAGAGCCTGGCCATCTACGGTGGTAGCTGGAGACAGGGCCCTGAGCCTGGTTCTGGGGGGACCCAGCAGGGCTTATCACAGGGGAGCAGCCGCCACCTGAGCCTGGCCTACCAAGGCCACTGCCCCCCCTTCATGCCACTCCCCAGAGAGGCAGCCTTCATAGCTGGTTGGGGTCCAGGCTTGGTCTCCTCACTCTGTGCAATGATTTCTGGGAAATTTTGCCATAATGATGATATTGTTTTCAGGATTTCTGAGAGTTCTTTTACTCAGAATGAAATGAATTTTTTTTTTTTTAGTTCTGGGGAAAAAAAAACAGTTTATGGACAGTCCCTAGGAAAGGAAAATTGGCCAAGAAGAAAGGCAGGATAAGAAAGCTATACAGGGGAACCTACAGCCAACAGGAAGAAGGAAAGAGTAACTGGAAAAGCCACTCTTAGAAAACAAGTACCAGCTGGGCAGTCACGTCTGTGAGGTCTGCTTCTTGGTTTCATGCTTCCTGAAGAGGAAGGTCAACATACACCAGGACCCCAGACAGCAGAATCCACGCAACCTAAGCCTCTTAGGACAGACAGAGGAGTCTGGGCCTCCTGAAAACTAGCCATGTTCAAAAAGGAAAGAGGTCTGGATACCTAGGTGGCTCAGTCAGTTAAGCATCTGCCTTCAGCTCAGGTCATGATCTCAGGGTCCTGGGATTGAGTCCTGCATCGAGCTCCTTACTCAGTGGGGAACCTGCATCTCCCTCAAGCTACTGCTCCCCCTGCTTCTGCTCTCTCTGACAAATAATTAAATAAATCTTTTTAAAAAAAAGAGGAAAGAGGTGCTATGTAAATAAATAAGACACAGTCAACTTGTAAATCACTAAAATCATGAAAAAAGTATAGAAGTGCACACCTTAACCAATGATTCTTTTTATGTTCTAATTTTCTGTATTTTCACAATATTCCTCATTTAGCATAAACTACTTTTAGAATTTGGGAGAAAAAATAAGTTAAACCCAAAAAAAACCCAGGAGAATGGATGGGTGTGCCTGGATGGCTCAGTCAGTTACATCGTGTGCCTTCAGCTCAGGCCATGATCCAGGGTCCAGGCATCGAGTCCATCGGGCTCCCTGCTCGGCAGGGAGTCTGCTTCTCCCTCTCCCTGTGCCTCTTCTCCCCCTGCTTGTTCTCTCTCTCTCTCTCTCTCTCTCTCTCTCTCTCTCTGTTCAAATGAATAGGTAAATCGTTGGGGGGGGGGGGAAAGAAGAATGGATGATACTTAATCATCAGGAGAGACTGAGGTATAAGACAACTTGGCTGTGATGGTAAATTTCATGTGTGAACTTGACCAGCCCACAGGATGCCTGCATATCACATGAAATATTATTTCTAGATGTGGCTGGGAGATGTGTCCAGAAGACACTAGCATTTCAGCGGAGAGACTGAGCAAAGCAGATGGCTTTCCCCAACGTGGATTGACATCATCCAACAACTAATAAACATTAAAAAAAAAAATTCAAATTCACTAGTAATGAAAGAAAATCTGAATAGCTTTTCACCCGATGGCCAGTATAGTTTTAGTGAAATTCAGTATTTGCAAGCATTTGGGTAAATAAGTTCTCCTGTATTGGTAGGGGAGAAGAAAATGAAGAATCTGCAACCACTGCTCACTGCTCTTCCTTTCTTCCTCCCCCTAAAAGAGGAAAGAATGCAAGCAACCTGCCATGGCAGCCAACCCATTTCTTTTATATGTATAAAAAAAGATAATACGTGTGCAACATTTCCAGAGAAAATGCTCAGATAGCCAACACAACTACTGCTAATAGCTGAGCTCCCAACCTCTGAAAATTTAAGGTTAGTTGTACCTCAGAAAAGCCTCATCACAAAGCTCCCTGGCCTGTAACACAGCACGGTGATTGAGAGTACGGGTTCTGGACGATGTCTAGACAGACTGGGGCTCAGTCGCTGGTGTCCCAAGGGACCAGCGGGGTGGCCCCGAGCAGGCAGACAACCCTTCCAAGATCCAGTTTCTTCACTGCCAACTTGGGAAGGATACTGGTTTTCATATAACAAATTGCTGTAAACGAAAATAATGAATCAAAAGATTACAACTTTACCTTGTCTGGATAATAGAATGGCGAAACCAATTTTTTTTAAAAGGGGAAGTCAAGAGAGCAAGCCAAGGTAAGGTGAGGAAACAACTGCATTTTAGGTATTTCACAAAGTAGCAGATGAACTAAACAAATTCTGACAGCAACTAAGATAAAGGTCAAGGTCAGAGATTCTCACTGTCGATTATGTGCAGAGAGGTAATTGAAGTGACTTTTCCTGGTTAGAAGGAAAAAACAGAGAAAACATGAAACTGAAAATAAAGAAGCAAACCAGGAAAGCACTCACAATAGAGAAAGGGGGAGGCAGAAGAAGACAAAGAGCCAAAATGAGGTACGAGGGGTGTGCAGAATCCAAGAAAACACAAAACTGGGAACACTCAAAAGTGCCAAATGTTTTGCAAGGCTGGGGATTTGGCAAGAAGTAGCTCTCTGACAAATCATCCTGATTCCTCCCTTTCCCTTAACCCCCTACACATCCAACTGTACATCCAAAATATCCGGAGGATCTGCTCACTTTGTCTGTCTCTACTTAGCAAGAGATCAACTGACATCCTTCATTCACCGAACTATGTTACAGAAAGTATATCTGTCACAGAGACAGGTAGCACAAAAGAAAAGAAAAAGTTGAATTAGAGATGGAAAGCTTCCAAAAGGAAATACTCGATTTCATTTTCCACAAACTGATAAAGCAAAGATATAATCATTAAAAACTAAGTAACAAAAACTGAAGGGTAAATCTGTAAGTTACAAACTTGACTGATAGATAGCTTCCAATCAAGTCTAAATTATACTCCAACTCTGGACCATGACTTCCTAATTCCTGGAGGAAGGTTACAGGTACATGGGAGTTCATTATTCCATTTACCCAACTTTTTTTAAAATTAACTTTTTTGGTACTTTCTCATCTTTAATCTTTATTTCCTTGATAGCAAGTATTTCTATGGTGAAAATTGCCATTAATGGACTGTCTTTCTTTTCTCTACTCCAACGAGTTTGACCCATAATTTTGGTTTAAATATTTTTCCCTCTTCTTGTGTGGGCTCTTTTTTGGATTGTGATTTTGAATTTTGTATCTTCTTAAGTAGTCATTTTTCCCCCATTATTTTGAAGAAGTCTCTTCCATCATTTGCACACTTAAAAAGCACCCACCCTTTTATATCCCTGAACATATTAGAAGAAAACTAAACAGACTATTTCCAATTATTCTAAACTTTTTAAAAAAAAAAAACTTAATTCTGGCATCTCTGAGTTATTCTGTTCCTTTGTCTCTCTTTCTGTACATTTTAAACCACAGTCTGTCATACTTTTTACTCAATACAACCAATCATCCCTACCATTTTTCTTTTTCACAAGTTTACCTATCATTTGAGAATTATCTCTAAAAACAATAAACATCTACTATCATGTGGGGGTGTTATACACAATTTACCCCTCATCCTTAAAACATATGACAAAGGTAAATATGTCTTCATTTTGTAGACAGAGGGGGGTGGGGAAACAGAAGTAAAATAGGTCACACAGTAAAACTGGAAGTAAGACCAGGTCACTGTGATTTCCAGCTCCTGATCTCCTCATTCCTACATTCTGTCTGGTAGAATTACCTGCTTAAACACTAGTCAGCACTGGGCTACAGTGGTTTAACTGACATACCAAATTAGTGTGGCACTGCCTGCCCTTTCAAATCTACCAGAGGCCTGGAAACCTGAGAGCCCACATGGCTAAGAACTAGGTGGCAAAGGAAGGTTTGTGGTGCCTGCGGGCAATGCTACTCAAGGTGCCAGCCTCTGAACGGTTGGTCACAGGGTCCCAGAGACACAAAGAATTTGGACAAAATGTAAATTCACGGAGCACACCTGTTTAGTTGGGCTGACAGTATTTTACAGCGAGACTTTTTTTTTTAAGACTTTATTTATTTATTTATTTGACAGAGAGAGAGCATGGCAGGGAAACTGGCAGAGAGAGAGAGACAGACTCCCCGATGAGCAAGGACTCTGATGTGGGACTCAATCCCAGGACCCTGAGGTCATGACCTGAGTCAAAGGCAGACACTGAACCGACTGAGCCACTCAGGTGCACCTACAGCAAGACTTCTTGATAAAAGAAATCAATTTATGGCACCAAGTCTGTAGACTAGCCTAGGTCTACTGGCTTCACTTTGAGTAGCACTGACCTACAGCAGCATTTTTCAAAGTACCCGGAGCAGCATTTTTCAGTGCACCATCTGTGATTTAGGGGGTAATAAAATCAGTACATTGAGCCGTGCCAGCATTTTTTAATAGTAGAGAAAGAAAACAGAGTCCTCTGGTATACGGAGTCAAAGACAGGTAGGGGCATTACTATAATCTGGTACGAAAACAGTTTTGAACAAAACTGGTAGTTCTTGTAAGATAAATATAAAGGACTCATTGGATGAGGGTATAAATTTTTTAAATGAACATACATTTCCACTCTTTGAGTGGAAAATATTGTGTATGTACAAAATCTATAGGTTTCTTTTAAGTGCACTGAGATAGGTTGGGATAGCTCTTTGGATCAGCACTTTGTATTAGCACTGGATTTACCAGGTTCATCATCCACTCTATAAGCAATACCACGTAAGTAATATCATTAATTCTAACCTTCAGATTACTCTTTCACTTTGGTTTTCTAAGAACTAGCTTTTTTTTTTTTTTTTTAAGAGAGAAAGAGTACACGAGCAAGGGGAGAGGCAGAGAGAGAGAGAGAGAGAGAGAGAGAGAATCTCAAGCAGGCTCCACACTCAGTGCGGAGCCCAATCCCAACCCCAAGACCAGGACCTTGAGCTGAAATCAGGAGTCAGATGCCCAACCAACTGAGCCACCCCAGTACCCTCTAAGAACTAGCTTTTTAAAAAATAAAGAGAAGCTGATAAAGGAGTTCAGAAACACCCAACTTTTATATATCACATTCATACCTCCATACAGCAAAGGAGAAAACCCAAACTATAGAAACTAGGCACTTGGAGCCATCCCTGAGAAGGAGAAACAGATTCCCAGAGGTAACACAGAAACAGCAACACAGTATAGCAATTAGGAGCCTCCATTCCCTACAGCCAGCTGGCCACAGACTGACTTGCCAGGCTCCTGTGGGCATCTGAGCCTGGATTCCTGACACACATGGTTTCTAACATGGGTAAGGGGTCCAGAGATAGATATTGTGCTTCCTACTCTACAAATGAGGGAACAGACACAGAAAAGGTAAGTGAAGATTCAAGTTCAGAAAGGTCCCCTTTCCATGTATGATGTTATACAGAGCATATAAAACAGTTATTTTTTTTACAGGCTTGCTTTTATGTTTTTATTTTTTAGGCTTTTTTTTTTTTTTTTTAAGGAATAACATTTCCAGCATGAGTAAGAAAGCTTGGGGGCACTGTGTTTAATGTGGACTACATTTTAAAGGGATGCTGGCAAAACCATACATCTAAGAAAAGTTAGCAGGATAATGAGGATTCCAAAAACCCTACCAATTAAGACAAAATCTTGGGAAGGTTTCTGAATTTTGAGGGACATTAATTAAACCAGTTCTTAGATTCACCCCACATGATCCTAACAGACTTAATCAAAAGCCAATATAAGTAGAAGCTAACAGGAGCAGATCTGGTTTAAAGTAAAGCAGAACTTGCTAACTGTAATACAATGGGTGGTCTCCCTGGGCAGGCAGTTATGAAACATCACCACTACTCGTATGGTAGTGACACTCTGCTGAGGGTGGGACTTCAGAGCAGTGGTCCAAAAAGGTCCTGCTCCATGCAAACACTTTTTTCCTAAGCCAATCAACAGCTGGTGAATTACTGGCACTAATACTTTCATACCTTTATAGCACATTGTGCAAGTACATACATAATGGATTAAATAAGACTGGTCTGAAAGTTTAACCTTCATACTGTACAGGATTTTTATGAAATTTGACTCCATAGTCTAAGCAGCTGATTTTAGCACATGGATTGCCTACAGTAGAGTTTTATCATGCATGATGGGAAAAGTTCTCCAAAGCCCAATGTTAAATTCCTCTCTTCAGTACAGAGACTGTACTTTCCAGAAAGACTACATAAGTAGGGAAGAGGAAAAAAACACCAAAGCAAAAAGAAAGAAACTTAGTACAAAAGGGGGGAGGGGCAGTAAAACCCCCCTTTTCAGGCCCCTTCATTCAGTCTTCATGACTCAAATGACATTAAAAAGAGTCAGTGTATCCCCTCCTCATTGTACCTCATCCTTGCTGTGCCTCAGGGAAAAGTCCCAGGGGAAGAAGTAGATGCTTCCCATCTCAGATCTCCAAAGAGTTTTGGCATCAGTTCAGTTCTGACCCTATTTGCTGTAAAACCCTGGAGACCTCAAAAAAATTATAAAGGATCGGATAATTAACATTTGCGTTTCTCCATTTCTCTAATTCTGCAATATAGGAAAAAGCTTCATGGGGAAATACTGTGAGAAATACCTACAGCCTGTGGAGTACACAAAGATTATCTGATAAAAAGGCACAGAGATGGGGTGCCTGGGTGGCTCAGTCGGTTGAGCATCTGCCTTCAGCTCAGGTAATGATCCCAGGTTCCTGGGATCAAGCCCCACATTGGGCTCCGTGCTCAGTGGAGATCTGCTTCTCCCTCTCCCTCCTGCTTGTGCTATCGAATAAATAAAATCTTTTTTAAAAAAATCTTAAAAGGCACAGAAAATGCTAAGCTAGGATGTTAATTTGTTTGGGTAATGCCAACAATCTTAATTACAATTTTTACTTTTTTTTGAAGTAGAGTATGAATGGTGATGATAACCAATGATAGAACTTTTTGATAACCAATGACAGAACCAATGAAGGATCATTTTATAAGGTCATTTGGATATTTTATAACAAAAACAGAAGGTATGTTATTTTAGGCTTTATTTAAAAAATTTAGTATTAAAATGGGGACAAATATACATCATGTCATTTAATTGCAGTCAATATAATTTAAAACTGATTCTTTTACCTTGTATTCTGACAGGTTTTTTCATTTGGGGTATTAATTCTTCAGTGTGTTAATGTTATAAAGCCCAGAACACTACTGCACTGCAAGGTTCTCTTGCTTTCTCCTCTAGATAACTGTTTGACTCAGTTGGCTACAATAAAACAAATAGTGGATTCCTCACAAGGAGCCCTAGTTCTAGTCTGAATTCTGCAATTAACTAGCAGTGGGAATCCTAGACCAGTCACTTAACCTGACTGGGTCTCAAGTTTCCTTACCTATAAAGGAAGAGAGCGCAATGACATGATTTGCTAAAGGTAGAAAATAAATGTTTAACTTCTTAACATTTTTAATTGCTTTTAAAAATCCAACATTTAAGAATGAATGACAAGAGACAAGATAGAATAGACTCATTTCTCCCTACTCCTTTCTACTAAGTGCTATAAATCCTGGAAATAACAAAAAAGACAACCAAAGAACTCTGAAAACTGGTAAGAAAAAAGCAAACCAGTCTGTGACTTCAAGACTAGAGGAGCAGCATAGCATAGGAAAGGACTCCCTTCTTTCCCTTAACCAGAAGATCTTGGGAAAGCATACATTCCTGCCACACAAAGAAGGTAGCCGCTCAGACCCACCATTTCTAGTCCCTGTCCTAACAACAGTAGGCGGACCATGTAGACTCATTCTTACCCAAATGGAAGGAGAGTCCCCTCTAGAAACACGAGACAAGCTCTATATCATCCAAAAGGAGGACCTATCTGAAGCCCAACCAACAATAAGCAACAGGGGAACCAAGACATATGCCCATGGACAAGTCAACCCAACAAGAACCCAGCCACAAGTGGCCTAAAAAGTCTCTCTTGTTGCACAGGCCTGGTACCCTCTCCCTTCTTATGTCCAGAAGACCTGGGGAAAGCCACGGGGCACCAGTAAAAAGATCTCATCTCAACAAGTGACAGGATCAAGGTGACCCTCTGTCCCACACAGGCAGTAGGGATTCTATCACATTCAGGGAAGCCCCAAGTCCCCAGGAGCCTGCATCTACCTGCCCTCTCCCCAGACACCCAGTACCCCAGCCTAGGGAAACTCCTTCTCTCCCCAAAGCCAGTGTGAGCTGGGAGCAATGGGAGCTCCAGCAACACCTGATCACCAAGCAAATTAAACCACCACCACAGAGGCTCTAAAAATTAACCATCATTGGAATCCCAGCTCACAAATGTAGGCCAGGACCTGTGTGCTAAAACCAAACAGGCTAACTGCTAAAATAAAAGATTTAAACAGGACCCTGAATACCCTAACAGGACTAGGAAAAACAGATACAATCAAAAATCATCCCATCGGGGCACTGGGGTGGCTCAGTCAGTTAACCATCCAACTCTTGATTTTGGCTCAGGTCATGATCTCAGGGTTGTGAGTCAAGTCTCAAATCAGGCTCTGAATCAGGCTCTGCACTCAGCAGGGAGTCTCCTTGAGATTCTTTCCCTCTCCCTCCCCCGGCTCACAAACTCTCTCTCTCTAAAATAAATAAATAAATCCTTAATAAAAAATCATCCATTATACCAAGAACCAGAAAAACTACAGCTTGAATAAAAAAAGCCAATCAACTGATGCTAACCCTGAGACAAATATTGGAATTACCTGGAAGGATTTTAAAGCTTAAAAGTGTTCCAACACTCAATTATTAATTCTGTCAGACAAATGAAAAAATATAAATTCTTGGCAAATTAATAGAAGGTACAAAAAAGAACCACACAAAAATTCTACAACTGAGAACTATAGTAAAGAAAATAAAACTCACTTGATGGGCTCAACAATAGACTGGAGAGGACAGAGAACAGAATCAGTGAATTTGAGGAAAGAACAAGAGAATTCACTCAATCAGAACAGAGAGAAAACAGGCTGAAAAAATGAACAGAGCCTCAGGGACCTATGGAACAACAAAAGATCCAACATTTGTATCATCAGAGTCCTAGAGGGAGAGGAGAAATGGAGTGAGGCTAAAAGCATATTCAAAGAAACAATGGCTGAAAATTTCCCAAATTTGGTCACAAATACACAGATTTAAGAAGCTGAGCAAATTCTTGAATCAGGATAAATTCAAAGAAAGCCATGCCAAGGCTGGGGTCAATGGTAAAAAATTAATTAATTAATTAATTTAACAAATAAATAATAAGACATAACTAAACCTTTGAAAACCAAAGACAAAATATCTTGAAATCATACAGAGAAAAAACAACAATGTATTCCTCATTTTAAACCATGGAGACTAAAGGAAATAGATTTTTCAAGTGCTAAAAGAACTGTCAACCGTAATTCTATACCCAGCAAAAGTATCCTTCAGGAATGAATGACCAACAGACATTCTCAAACAAAGGGAACTAAAAGAAAATGTCACTAACAGACCTACCTTTAAAACACAAATGACTATTAAATAAGGAATTATATATTTCAACAGAGAAGATTCACGATAGTCTATGAGAAACCTCTAACTCCAGAGTTTATAACTAGGAAGAGATGATATATACACAACAAAAATACAAATAATAATATCAAGTATTTTGTAAGTGCCACAGCCAAGCGCTAACAAAGATAGTTTAGAGGTAGGTGCCAATATTTTGGGCTGCCACCATCAAAGACAATTTCACAAACAAGGCATGACTTGCACTGACCCTTGAATAATGCACTACATTTAAATAGAGCTGCTAAAAGGGCATGTCCATCATGAAAATCATGCACGCAAAACTGAAGAGCTGTGAAATCAGAAGGTATATTTAAGGGACAGTGCAGGCAGGACCTATCCATCTGACAGTTAACAAGCATCTGATCAGAGGACCAAAAAGAATCAGGCACAATTCCTGGCCCTCAGTCTAACAGAAGTAATGCAGAAGAAAAGAGAGAACTATAATCAAATGTAGAAATACAACAAGAGGACGAACTGGACAGACTTCAGGGAACCCAGTGGAGGGGACCACTAATTCTTCCTGGGAAAGGTAGGGGAGGTTTCACAGGGTTGGTGACAGCTGAGCTGGATGGATCTTAACACATGAGACAGAAGTGACATATCAGTAAAGGGGAAGGTACATGGGGCCATGAAAATGACATACAGAACCCCAGACATGCTCTGAAATACAGTAGAATGACTTAAAGCAGGCTGAGGTCAATAGTAAGGACCCAGGCCAAGAAGCTGGATTTCCATTTTGAGGATGATATGGAGTCATGGAAGAATGTTAAGCAGAGCAGTGAAACCCTGTATAGAATCAAAGGAAAAGAAAAGGGTATCAACATGGACAGGACTGAAAGAGATTATGCTGAATGAAATAAGTCAGGCAGACAGAGCCAGTTATCATATGGTTTCACTTATGTGTGCAGCATAAGGAAAAACATGGAGGACATTGAGAGAAGGAAAGGAAGGGTGAATTGGGGGAAATCGGAGGAGGAGATGAACCATGAGAGACTGTGGACTCTGAGAAACAAACTGAAGGTTTTGGAGGGGCGGGGGGTGGGGGGTTGGCTGAGCCTGGTGGTGGGTATTGAGGAGGGCACGTATTGCATGGACCACTGGGTGTGGTACATGAACAATGAACCTTGGAACACTGAAAAAATAAAATTAATTAAAAAATTAAAATTAAAAAATAAAAATGATTTAAAAAGGAAAATAAAAGGGATTAGAGGAAGGAAGGCCAGTTACAGATCACTCAGTTCATTTTGGTTCAACAAAAATGTGAACCTATTATGTGCCATAGGTCAGATGCTTAAAGCAGAAAGGTGAATGATTCCCATGCCTGTTCTTGCAAATCAAGGAGGAATGAATGTGAGTATAGAAAGCAAGAGGACAGTCACTTCAGAGCTAGAATCAACAGGACTCTGAAAAAGAGTTGTGTGATGTCTGGAAAAGACAAGAGTTATGTTTTTACATTAGAAAGGACAGAATGGTATAACTATGGGCAGCACTCCCATTCTAGAAATACGGAAAAAGAAAAGAGAGTAGCATTTGGATGGAAGCTCAAGGAAGCATGCACTTTCCTTAAGATTCAGTGCTGGTGGGGCCCCTGGGTGGCGCAGTTGGTTGAGCGACTGCCTTCGGCTCAGGTCGTGATCCCGGAGTCCCGGGATCGAGTCCCACATCGGGCTCCCAGCTCCATGGGGAGTCCGCTTCTCACTCTGACCTGCTCTCTCTCTCTCTCTTTCCTAATAAATAAATAAATAAAATCTTTAAAAAAAAAAAAAAAAGATTCAGTGCTGGTGTCAGATCTTCCCAGAGGACCCTCGTGGCAGCCTCTCTGCTGTGTTCAAAACAAATCAACAAACAAAAAATAGCTCACATCTATGTGGATACATTTTACCACAATGCATTATACTTAGACATGTATCTCTATCTCCCACTAGATTCCTCAAGAGAAGAGATTATTATATTCATCTTTGTATCTCTACTGCATGACATTCAGTAGGGTTTTTTAACAAACATTCAATGAATAGAGAAAATATCAGAAACTTCATGCTGTAACAAAAACACCACAAACTTATTTTCTATCACACTCTTAAGTCACTCCTCTTCTACTATCAGAACAGGAGGAAAAAAGTTTAAACAAACAACTCTAGGTGTCCTAGTTCTATTTAAAGAACCTGAGAAAAAGGGACGCCTGGGTGGCTCAGTTGGTTAAGCCTTTGGCTCAGGTCATGATCCCAGCGTCCTGGGATCAAGTCCCGCATCGGGCTCCTTGCTCAGCAGGGAGCCTGCTCCTCTCTCTGCCTCCGCCTGTCTCTCTGCCTGCTTGTGTTCTCTCTCTCTCTCTCAAATAAATAAATAAATCTTAAAAAAAAAAAAAAGAACCTGAGAAAATTAATCCATATTCCCCAGAAGCATAAATCGTAACATTATAAAGGTCAGTCAAAAGAAGACAATCTGAGACTCTAGTAGAGCTTCATTTGGTCACCTCAGATTTCGCAAGTGCCTACTACCTGCCAGGTATCATGGAGAAGAACACACAGCTCCTCCTTTCCAGTGGTTCACACTCCCCAAGTTCCCTTTGTGACTTGCTGCACTAGAGAAGGTTTTTTGAAGAATGTTTCATGAAGTGCTCTGAAGGACTGATCCACACAAAACTTCCTGCAGAACATATCAGCAAGCCAGAGGGAGAACTATCCTTCAAGCAAAGGGATGTAATTTTGAACTACAGCAGAACAGAGATACTTTAATAAGGAGTTTTCAAGGGGAAAAAAGGAGGAGGAAGAAGAAGGCATAAATATGGCAAGAAGAAAAAAGCAAGGACACTGCACATTCTTACAAGGCACTTTCAAAAGGCAAAGAGAGGACGCCTGGGTGGCTCAGTTGGTTGAGCGACTGCCTTCGGCTCAGGTCGTGGTCCCGGAGTCCCGGGATCGAGTCCCATATCGGACTCCCGGCTCTGCGGGAAGTCTGCTTCTCCCTCTGACCTTCTCCCCTCTCATACTCAGTCTCTCTCTCTCTCTCTTAAATCAATCAATCAATCAATCCATCAAAACAAAACAAAAGGCAAGTAGACCACATGAAAACTACCAAAGCCACTTTTGACTAGCAGCTCTCTCTTAGCCACAGGGGAAATTAATGTTTATTAGCTGCTATACTTACATGAAACTGATTATAGTCAATGGCAAAGTAGCTGGAAACACAGAAACACACTTTAAATGTTTAAAGTGATTTTTTTTAATTTTGTGGTAAAGCATAAATGATAAAATAGTGTAAACAACCCAAATATCCATCAGAAGGGGATTGGTTAAATTAATTGTGCTATACATACATGACAGGACACCATAGGAACATTAAAAATCATGTTTTGCAAACACTTAGTGGTACTGTAATATATTCATTACTAGTTGCATGATGTTGGGTTACTTTGGCCTCTCAGCCTCAGTTTCTTCATCTGTAAAATGGGGAGAATGGAATACTAGACAAGTACAGGAATAAGCAATCCACAACCATACACATATTATATGATTCTGTTTCCAGAAAATACAGAAACAGGAAAAGAAACATTGCTTCTAGAAGTCAAGGGGGGGCAAAAGGGGGCCTCCAGAATGTCTGCAACATTCAGTTTTTCCTTGCTGTCAGTGCTGATTACATAGGTATATACAATTCATGAAAGGTATATACAATCCATCCAGTTGTACACATATGAAAGTATATTTCTCTATATACTAAATTCCAATAAAAAGTAAGAATGAGGATAATTATATGTTCCTCTTCATAGGGATCATGAGAGAATTAAAATTATGTTGTAGAGATTAACTGCACATAAAATGTTTGCCACCTAATATATGGGTGATCACACAATAAATATTAGGTTCTCTTGTAATCCCTCCCAATACTGACCACATGAAAAGCTCTATTAAATGTCACTGAATGAATACATTCCTCAGGTCAAATGAATCAGTGCCAACCTCTACAATCCCAAAATTACTTTGAAAATTTACTAAAGCACTTACTTTGCACTTTTCACCGCAACTATTTGTATTCAAGTTTGTCACACCCCTACACTTAACTATTTGTGTTCAAGCCTGTCACACCCCTACACTTACAACTCCCTAAGAACAAAGCACATGGTAGTCTTTGTATCCTTTATAATACACCGAACAGCAAAGATGCTCAATAAATGAATAAATGTCTGCTGATTCTGTGATTTACAGAAGGTTCCAATGCAAGAATGATTTGAAAATTGTGGAAAGCTTTAATTACAAAATAATATCTCTGCTAAGCTTTACATTTTAATATATATTGAAAACTCACCTTGTAGATAAACTTTAGGTTCTTTTAAAAACATCCATGTTTTTACTTTTCACTCATTCATTCATTCCAAAAATACACTGACGTGCAAGATCACCTACATGACTACATTCCAAGAAGCTTACTACTAAGGCAGAAAACAAATAACACAGATTTGCTTGTGTGAGGCATCTCAGCAGAGGAGAATCATTAACTCTGGATTGGTTTTTAACTTCATTTCTTGACTTTGTGACTCCTAGAAAACGTGGATAGTATACATTCGAACCTAAGAAGTAAGGAAACACCTGTGCTTCCTAATTTTAAGATGGGATCAGAGCATTTTTATCCTCTACTCGGAATCCAGGCTGAAATGGACAAACTTCTTTATATTTCTGTGCTGGGCAGACTTTTTCTGATCTATTCCTTCACCAAGGGTGCAGCCACTGGGGGTCCTGACTAAACCATATATGAGGTAGGATCCCAGGTCTAACTTTTTGCTGAAGGCTTCATTCTCTCTCCCCATATTGGTGTTGAGAGCCCTGTTATTGACCCTGTGTAAAACTCAACTCCTAGTGTACTACTTGAGAATTACATCTTCTCTTCATTGTCCAAGTCCGGGGAGTTTCCATGCTTTCTTCTATAATCACAGCTTTGGGGGCACCTGGGTGGCTCAGTAATTAAGCATCTGCCTTCAGCAAAGGTCATGATCCCAGGGTTCTGGGATGGAGCCCCGCATCAGACTCCCTGCTCAGCAGGAAGCCTGCTTCTCCCTCTCCCACTTCCCCTGTTTGTGTTCCCTCTCTCACCATGTCTCTGTCAAATAAGTAAATAAAATCTTATATATATAACAATCACAGCTATATCTATACACACACACACACACATATAATCACAGCTTTGCATTTAAAAGGTTATTTGTTCTATTTTATCCAACATCGCTAAGTATTTTGAAACTGAAACTCCTACCCTATATTTTTAATACACCTTTGACTGGGTGTCCTAGGATTCCCAACAGATGAGGCTCAGTTGAAAAGGAGGTCACAATCCAAAACTAAAAAGCACACAGGGGAAAAAAAAACTGACCACGGACAAAACAGAGTAGACACTACAGGAGAGTAGGGATTAAACCCTTTGTGAATTTTAAATAACAAACCTATGAGATACACTATAAATTTAAAATTATTAAGTCATAAAAGAGAGATGTTGCACATGGACCTGAGCCCACCTGGCGATCCAGCAAATGTCAGGATCTTTTCATAAACACTGAGAGCCTCCGAGAGTCAGCAGGGCAGGCTTATGTGTTCCCCCTGTACCCCTTTCATACCAGCAGGCATATTACAAGGAAACCAGACTTTACTACCCAATCCCACCAAACCAACAACTGTTTACTGATGAGAATCACAGACACAAAAAGAACCACAAATTGTGCAGAAGCTCCAGAGCAACTAGACCCACAGCCAGTGGGAATACAAATGGTACAACTCCGAGGGGAAAATGGCATTCGCTAACAAAGTTAGACATCAGAGTATCTAATCGAGCATTTTCAGTTCCATGTCATACTCAAGAGACCGTCTTGATCATGGCAAGACTCACATATACAAACACTTCTAAAAGAATGGTTCATAATTACAAAAAAAACCTGAAAACAATCCAAATGCCTATTCGAAGGTAAAAGAGTAGGAAAATAACAACACGGGGGAATGTTCTACAGCAATGAAAATGAACAGATTAAAGGCAGTCCAACAACTTGGATAAATCAGGCTAATAATGAGGGATTGAGAAAAGCAAGGCCCAGAAGGAAGATCACATACAGAACCAGATGACAAGGAATGATGACGTTCAGGACAGTATATATGGGGGCAGGAGGCAGAGGAATGGAAGGGAGAGAAGCCTGGGCAGATGTAAGTGGTTGGCAGTCTTTCAGACTTTCATGTGTTCTCAGATACACATTATATTAAAAATATGAATAAAGAAGAGGGTCACGCAAAACCAAATGGTGATACTATGTCATAAATTAAAGATTATGATTGATCCACTTCTCTGCACCGGAGGGTCACCGCCACCACCAGTAAAGAAGTGGGGCTACGTGACAAACAGGCAATTCACAGAAGCAAAATCCCAAAAGGCCAATAGATGTGTGAGAAGATATTCAACCTCACTGCAATCAGGGAAATGCAGTACTAAAGCTAGAAATGATAACAGATCACTTTACACCCAACAGATGGGTTAGAACTCAAACATTTGATAGAACCAAGTATGGGAGAAGATGCAGATCCATGAAATCAATGATACATTGTAGGGAGAATGCAAACCGTCTACCGCACAGAGCAATGTGGCACTACCTAGGAAAGCTGGAGATAAGCCTGGGGTTGAAGACACTCATATCCTATAACCCAGCAATTACCCACTTACTTATGTCCCCAGAGAAATTTACAGATATGCAGGACAGGTACAAGAATGTCCACAGCAGCACTGTTTACAATAGTGAAAATCTGGAAACATTCCAAAAATATCTGACAAGAGAACAGGCTAATAATGTAGAATAATCATCAATGGAATACTATAGAACTAGAGTTACATATCAAGGGAAATAAATCTCAAATAACCTGGCCGTTATTTCTCTCAAGGTACAAGAAAACTATAGTTTGGGACACCTGGGTGGCTCAGTCAGTTGGGCTGCTGCCTTCGGCTCAGGTCATGATCCCGGGGTCCTGGGATGGAGTCCCACATTGGGCTCCTTCCTCGGTGGGGACCCTGCTTGTCCCTTCTGCCTGCTCTGCCTGTTGTTCCCCCTGCTTGTGCTATCTCTCTCCCTCTCTCTCTCTGACAAGTAAATAAATAAAAAATCTTTAAAAAAAAAAAAAGAAAACTATAGTTTGCTTTTTTCATAAAGTTTTAAAAATGACATATATTCTATTGCTCATAAACTCATACACACATAATAAAAGTATAAAAACATGAATGGCATGATATACCCCAAATTCAGGACAGTAGTTACTTCTAGAAAGGGAGAAAGAGACACAGGACAGGGAGGGGCATATAGGAATCTTCAATTCCCAGTGGTGTTTATTTGTCATATTAAAAAAATTTTTGGACATGTTCCCTTCAAATATTAAGATCTGATAAAGCCAGGTATGAGTACTTATATATTTATTATATTATCTATATATTATGTATTTTTATAATATTTCATATAAAAGGTACACAGGACAAGACTAAAACCTGATAAAATGTATTTGAAAGAAGACTAGAGGAAAGTAACTGTATGCCACTTTATTTTTTTTAAAGATTATTTATTTAATTATTTGACAGAGAGAGAGAGAGATCACAAGTAGGCAGAGAGGCAAACAGAGAGAGGGGAAAGCAGGCTCCCCGCTGAGCAGAGAGCCCGACACGGGGCTCGATCTCAGGACCCTGAGATCATGACCTGAGCCGAAAGCAGAGGCTTCACCCAGTGAGCCACCCAGGCGCCCCTGTATTCCACTTTAATACTGGCTACCAAATGGCTCAAGTAACATAAAAAGCTTTACTTTATTATTCCTTTGGCTTAGAACCCAGCACAGGGCCCAACTTATAAGATGTGCTCAAATAAGCATTTGCAGAATAAAGACAAGTAGGTGGAAAAAAGTCAAATTCCTAACCTAGCCATCTCTGGATATTTGCAAAACCTTTCATCACATCTCTGAATATTTGTGAGCATGAGTAATAACTACTGATACGCTGGACTGTCCCTTAAATTGAAAACATACTTTCTACCAGATAGCCAACCTATTTTAAACAACATCACTATGTGTTAGTGACTGAATATTTGTGCCGCCCTAAAATTCATAGGTGAAGCCCAAACGCCCAGTGTGATGGGGTTTGGAGGTGGGTTCTTTGGGAGGTAACTAGGTTTAGATGCATTCATTAGGGTGGAGCCCCATGATGGAATCAGTGCCCTTATAAGATGACCAGCTCTCCTCGCAACACTATATCAGGACACAGCAAAAAGATGTACACACCAGGAAAAAGGCTCACACCACGAATGAATCTGTTGGCACCTCGATCTTGGACCTCTCAGCCTCCAGAACTGTGAGATACAAATTTCTGTTGCTTAAGCCAGGCAGTCTACGATACTTTGTTATAGCAGTCCAAGATGACTAAGACACTAGGATTAAAAACAAAACAAAAAACCTTTCTGCTCATTAAGTACACACCTTAAGTGCTAATAGAAAGCACCTGCTGTGAGCCCACAAAAATCCCCACCAAAGAGAGGGGATGAGACTTGCATCATATCATTTGGATCCCGTCTCCCTGGACCAACAGGAATGCTCTGATTTTAAATGACTTCCACCACTGTTTTACACAGAACGAGTTTATTTTATGGGGGCAAGCCCTGACCAGGACGGTCTGAGGTCTGGCACAGCTGCAGGACACAGGCAGGCCAGTTGATCTCTAGTTAGCTGAAAACCGTATCTAAAACATGAGCCTGCTCCGAGGGACCAGAGGCTCTTTGGCTTCAGAATTCAGTATCATACTAATTAGGTATTTCTGCACCTCTCACTTAAGATATGTGGACCCTGGAGCCCAATGGACACAGCCCACCTACACGGAAATATACACCTTGACAAAATATTGCTTAGATTGTAATTATGCCCAGCTGAATTTAGGATTATAGTTAAACTGACTCCCACAAGATGGAAAGGAAAACAGATAATGCTTCTAAAAAGAGTCACTTTCCCAGCCTCCCTCCCAAAGGCAGTTGGAGTAGCTAAGAAGGGAGGCCCCTCTCCAAATAAGCAGCGACCATCTTGCCATCAGTTTTCACTGACATCCTCGGTCCAGTGAAAATGATACTGGCTGAGGCCAGCAGCTGCTGCTATCACAAGAACTGAATGGACTTATGATACCAGTATCACATTTACAGTTCTTTAATAAGTATCACTGACATTCTAATTTGGACCTACTTTTATTCCATGTGAGTGACTTTATAGATGCTTTCAGCTTATCAACAATGAAGCATGAATATGCCCCCAAGCAGACAAGAATCTAGCTCTCCTGGTGTCACAGGAATCTACCAAAGCCCTTAGAATCAGAGTTCTCCACGAATATTTCATAATACTATTTTCCCCATTTTTATCAACAAGAAAGACCTAGCACAGACATCATTTACTGACAACGCTGACTACTACCACCGCTCAAATCATACTCACAGAATGTTCCCAAATGTGTAAGTCGGCACAGGTGACATGAAGGGCACTACCCTTCCCAGCCCCATGTGCTGATGCCCCTTCCCCCCGTCCTGGTCCTTGCCCCCAAGCTTACAGATGTATGGACAAAGAGAGGCACTTTCAGAATTTTTCCTTTGTACTTTTACTTGACTTCAGAAGCACTTACTCTTTTAAAGAAAAAGGGAAAAAAGCTATTATGGTGTCACTATGGGGTCCCCAGGGGTGTGTTTGGTTTGTGGATATGGGGAGAAGGATGCCTAGACAGGAAGAGCTGATAAACTTTGAAGTAAATTCTATGATTTTCTTTTTCATATCTGGGAACTATTTAGATTTTCGGACAAATTTCAGACAAATTAGTCCTGACTTTGCCCTAAGCCCTCACTCCTGAACCTACCCAAGGCACCACAACTTCCATGCCCTCCCCACTCGTGTTCTAAATCGCGGGCCTTCTCACCCCTCCAGACCTGATGCTTGCCATGAACGCCAGCCACACTGCTGCTGTGCCTCCACAAGGTACCATGACTTCTGCTAAGGTCATCGTACTGGCATTTGTGATATCAGGAGACCAGAGTTACGGCTGTTACTTGATATGCTGTGCACACAGGTTGATAGGAACTCAGTGGTCACGGGACCAGGTGGCTCAGGTAAAGTGACCAAAGGACAATAAGGGAACAGTCATGAGGACTGAGCCACTGCAGCATGAAGGCAGCAGGTTAGTGCTTTGCCACTCTGGTGGTGGTGGGAGCCCAGGAAGTGAGACCAAAATGAGGTTTTTCTCAATCTAATCCTAGCCGACAAACTGCTGCTGAATCAGTCTTCCCAGTTCCAAAAGCTTCTCCTGCTCAGAATCCTTCCAGTCCACCCACTGCCTAACAAACAGAACCCAAAATTCCTTGGCTGATATTCACAGCCTTCCAGAGTCCGGCAAGAACACACACTCGCCGTCCGCCTGCCCCACCTCCTGCCATCACTCCACTGAAGCCGAGGGAATGATTCATTTTTACCTTCACCAGCTCCACCTCCCCCCTCTGCCAAGGATGAGGACCTTTGGCCTATGCTGATTTCTAAATTGGACATATTCATCCCCCACCAACTCTGTTTAAACCCTGCTTTTACTCATTCAAATATGAAGCCCCCACTGGGCCAAGTGCATTTCAAATGCCATTTAAGAAAAGAAAAAATTCAGTACTACTTCTACCAGGAAATCACACCCAATCCTCCAGTGTCCCTCCTGTCTTCTGAGGGCCTACAGCACCTTACATGTGTTATAGCCCTGAGCCTCTAGCTTCCATCTTGGTTATTGGCTCGGGAGATAAAAGTAGTGAAGAAGAGACATTCTGCAGCATAAGCACTGAGCGTTCCGGGCCCCTTCAGAACGGGGAAATGAGTGCTTCCAGAACAAAGGAGTGACTTACAATGTATCACATGCTGCCAAGAAGTTAAGACATTAAAACATGCATCCACTACACTGAATCAAAAGTGTGTGACCTTGGTGAGGACAACGGTCACCAAACAGAAGAGACTACAGTGGTTTGAGCCATGAAAGAGTGGAAGGTAAATGAAATGGAGATTGAACACAGATTCATGTTTGTACCCACTTCTCTTCCATCCATAGTCCCAAATAACTTTAACTGGTCTCCAAAGGCAAAGGAAACAAAAGCGAAAAAGAACTTTTGGGACTTCATCAAGATAAAAACTTCTGCACAGTGAAGGAAACAGTCAACAAAACAAACAGGCAACCCACAGAATGGGAGAAAATATTCGCAAATGACACTACAGACAAAAGTCTGATATCTAAGGTCTATAAAGAACTCCTCAAACTCAACACTCACAAAACATAATCACAGCAAAAAATGGGCAGAAGACATGAACAGACACTTCTCCAAAGAAGACATACAAATGGCTCACAGACACATGAAAAAATGTTCATCATCTTTAGCCATCAGGGAGATTCAAATCAAAACCACACTGAGATACCACCTTACACCAGTTAGAATGGCCAAAATCAACAAGACAGTAAACAACAAATGCTGGAGAGGATGTGGAGAAAGGGGAACCCTCCTCCACTGTTGGTGGGAATGCAAGTTGGTGCAGCCACTTTGGAAAACACTGTGGAGATTCCTCAAGAAATTAAAAATAGAGCTACCCTATGACCCTGCAATTGCACTACTGGGTG